>OW240915.1:240921399-240948518 GCA_933207985.1 Pelobates cultripes | reverse complement strand
AGACAGTAGAGAAATGCATTTATCACATCTTAAAATCTTTCTAAAATAATTCAGTAAAATAATTCCGTTCTTGATTAATGCATTCTAACAGTTGGGTTGGAATATTTGTAAGGTTTTCTAGTATCTTGAAACCTTTAGTACAGTAAAGTACAAACTATGCATAATTTAGTGCTATGCTCTACTTTATACCGATTATTTAACCATGAATAGGAATTCTTTTTATATACAGTTATCAGCCTGAGTCATCATGTTATGTGAAAGAAACTCAATGCATACTCAAACATGCACATAGGCATTCATAGTCAAAAGTTCCACTTGTTTAAACAAAACAGAATGGTGAACAAATGCGATTGAAATTCCAGAATGCCCCAAAGGAAGGGTTAACCTAACCGCATGTTCCTTGCTCAGTTATGTAATTGTCTGTTTAATTTACTCAGGTTGCTTTGATCAATTATTGCCTATTTAGACCTTGCTCTTGCTTTGCCTCATTGCTCAGTTATTGAGTCTCACTGACTTTCCTTACCATCTACTTAATTATCAATGGTATATATATATATATATATATATATATATATATATATATATATATATATATATATATATATATATAATCATTAAGTTGTAATGACTCCATTGTGTATGCCATAGTCTGCACCAAGAGCAATAACGTAAAGTAATTTAATTTACTTAACTATTGTATCCTTTAATTATTGCACAATATTACACTATAACTACTAGGAATCATGACATTAAGTGACATTGTCCATGGTAAGATTGTTGGTATCCAATGTGATGGTATAAGTAATGTCCTGGTATTTTAATTCATGATCAAGAGTTTACAGATGGTGTGAAAAGTAAAAAGCATCTAAGACAATAAGGCTACTGTAACTGAACAACCAGTCATTAAAACAATTCTGTGAAGAAGAGCATCTCTGAATGCGCCAAACATGTCAAATCTTGAAGTGAAGGGCATAATCTTTGAAACCCACACTGTGTTCAACTGTCAACTACAAGCAAAACATTCTTGCTACAGTGGGCACCGGCACAAGCTGGCACCACAAATATAACAATAAGTTTAGTGTACACCAGTAGCTTGTATAGCAACCAAGCCTGTCATCAAACACTGCACATCTGAGATGTGGTAGAATTGGAAATTCATATTAAAGGAATCTGTGGCAACTGCATGATTCTTTCAAGCCACATTAACCACAATGTTTCCAGCACTGTTGTAAATCAATACAGACTCTTCTGATGGCAAAGATCCCTTACCTTTAGAATTTACCAAAATAAAGCAACATATTTATTTCCAAGAAATAAATATATTTTTCTCAGTAACAAACTGTGTATTTTTAAATAAATTATAAATAAATGAACTAAAACTATCCAAAAAAAGGCTCTTACCTATTTGCTTAGTTAAATCCAGGTGGCAACTTTTTTTTGGCCAGCCAGTGTATATATAAATCCAGGTGGCGACTTTTTTTTTGGCAAGGCAGTGTGTATATATATATATATATATATATATATATATATATATATATATATAAACAGGTGAAAATGTAAGGCTGCACTGCGGTCTTATAAATTCAGTGGTGTTTTATTTAATCAAATAGATCCAGCGTTTAGGTCCTCATAGGGGACCTTCCTCAGGATCAAGTGACATAAAGATAGAAGCTCAAACAACTTTTCAATATATAGCAATGTACATTTATAATTAAAATTTGACTTACCCAGGTGCAGTGTATAATCCCGGTACGTTCACGCTGAACGCATAAGCATGTAAGCTAACTGTGTATATTTAGGTGCAAAGATTGCAGGTGCGGTTCGCGAGGACCGAAAGCGTTGATCTGCTTGTTTGATGAAATAAATATTATTGAATTCAAAAGACCGTGAGTGCAGCCTGCATTTTCAACTTATCTACATCAATATCCCTAAAAGGACTGGCACCCGGCAAGCCTATAGGCAAAGCATAAGGAACTTTGTAAAATATATATATATATATATATATATATATATATATATATATATATATATGCACATTTTTATATATAATTCGCTTTTATGTGCAAATACAAACAAGGGTAAAACAATATAAAATGTAGAAATTAGATTAGTGATCACTGATAAATTGACTTACAGAAAAATGCTGAAAGTAAGATCACAGGAAATGCTTATGGAGTACAAAGACAAAACAGTTTTTTAACAGTTTTACACTAAAGAATTGGCACTCCCAGACAGGGAGCAGTTATGTAATGCACAGAACAATGCAGCTCTTGAACCTATATTATAACTTATTATATCATACCATTTAAAAAAAAAAATTATTTGAATTGTCGTTGAAATTATTTTGAGTTGTAATATATATAATATATAATTTTATTTTCTTATTTAGGTGTTTGTTAATTCTTTTTATATTGTATTTTTTTATATTAATATTGTATTCATATCTTATATATTGTTTAATCATCCTCTGTTATGTAGCTTTACATATTACTATGGAGACGTTTGAATATTTTGGCTAATAGATTGGTTAGTTTTCTACCTATTGGATTTTATCATTGTGCAAGCTCCTTCTGTGTTCCACCTAAATTGTGCATTCTAGTTTTCTAGCAACCATAACTAACCTAATGAAAGTTAGTGAGGTGAACATAGAGTCCGTTTGGGTTACGTTAGAATTGGAAATCACACAGTAACTTGTGTAGGTGTGGTTTACAGGCCCTAGACTCTAGATTGAGGGTGAATTAAATCTGTTTAATGGAAGCCACAGCTGGCCTTTTATGCAGGTTTCCCAACAAGGGTGACGCCCAGGTGGACCTTGTTGGGCACAGGGACACAAAATGTACAAACCAATGAAAACAATGTGACAATGAATGACACTCCCACATACAGTACACAATCCCTCCCCTCTGCCTGAGATATAATTAAGGCAGATAATGCATTAACTTAATTATCCCCAGGCAAAAAAAACCAAAAAACACACATTTTTACAAAGTCCAATAAGTACCCCAAAATACAACATATCCCCATAAACGTCACATCTGATCTGGGTGAACAACATATCCAAAAATCCCCCAGATCTGTTTAGGGGTTCAGGAATTTCCTGGAGGTCATAGTTTTGACCCACCGTGTACATGGTCCCATGCCCAAAACAGTTCTAGAGAATTAGGGCTAACAGTTGGTCTCTCTTTCTAGAGTACAAAAGTACATACTTCACATGAACAGAGCCTTTTAAAGTGCATTGGGCAATGTATATTGCAGGACCCATAGTCCTGAGGCAAGAGGCTGGCCAGCAGGCCCCTCCAAAAGCCAGTGACAAGGTTAATTTCATCACAAAAAGTGACTGAGTTACACAGAGGAGGCACTAGACTTTATGAGGCCTTAGGCGAAACTTAAACACTAACACCCAATGTGAAAAAATAATAGGGTTGCATTTTGTGTGTGTGTAAGGAGCAGTTGCTATATTGATATTGAAAGACGGGCTTGCAGCACTGGATACAGAGAGTTCATCTCTGCATTCATTGTTCAGAAGCTTGCAGTGTCATGACTTCCTGTGCCCATGCATTGTGAGCTCTCTGGCTGTAGTTGTAGCATAATTTGCAAACAAAATTAATTTGCAATAAATACATTTAATTTTCAGGTATATCAATCTTTTAAACACAATTGTGGGGTATGGTTGCATAGCATGCCAGTTATGTATACATAAGTACTGAGCCCACTGAGCCAGACAAATACCCTTACCTGCACCATGACGGTAAGAAGAATTGACTGATGCCATTCTTCCAGGTGCTAAAGCAGCCTATGCAGAGGCGCAAAGCCACGTCCTACTACTACTACTAGTCATTCCTGGACCTTGGGAACCTGTTTGGCGGGCCAACTGCGCAAGGGTTGGAGGACACTCCTTTACCTACATCCACTACCCCAGCAACCTGTATGCTAGCAAAAACATGGTGATCACACAAACCGACCAGCGCGATAGCCACTCGGGACATAGGGAAGATGCTACAGCGGCCAGCCTACTCCAATGGAAAACCCTCCTGAGCCTTCTGCACCACCATTAACTCCGATGCCGGAGAGGCAGGGTAACATCACCATGGCTGAAAGCCTGGCAGATCAACCCCAGGAGCCTACTGATGACACGACCCCCACCACAAAACGGGACCTCAAGGTACTCCTGGCTGACATACAAAAACTGTTGGCTGCAGATGTGAACCTTGTCAACATTGATATCCAACAAGTCACAGACAGAGTGAGAACAGCTGAGGAGAACATTATGGAGGTGCAGTCCAACCTGTCTTCCCTCAGGGACTCTGTCCATCAGCTACAAACTGAGCAGAGGGCACTATAAACACGCATGACTGCTCAAGAAGACCTGCAGCGCCGTACCCACATAAAAATCAGAGGTATGCCTGCTCCAACCTCGTCCAAAGAACTGCTGCATTATGTCCGCCACTTACTAATCACTATCTTGTCTCACACTGTTGCTAAGAAAATAGCCATAGATGGGATTTACAGCATCTCCAGTCCGGCTAGAGCTCCCACCATTATGGTCAGGGATGTGATCTTGTGCTGTGTATTGGTTCAGGACAAAATCCAAATTATGTTAGCCCTAAAAAGCAAAACCTTACTGGTCTTCGAAGACTCCCACCTTTCCTTTCTCCAGGACCTCACGAGATCCACTCTGCTATAAAGAAAATCCTTCAGTACCATCACCACCCAACTAATAAATGTTGGAGTGACCTACAGATGTGGAATGAACGGCTCCCTACATGAAAACTGTAATGGGGCCACACATTCTCTAACCTTGCCAGAAGGAGCACCCCCTTATATGAAGGCGCTGGGCCTTCCCGACTTGCCTGCAACCCAGCCCCCAGTGACACCCTGAAATCTCTGGGATCCACCCAACATTACCACTTTTCTTTTGTACCAAGGGCAGAATCTTCCCAAGACTCAGCTACCTGACTAAGGATGGGGACTAGGATAGGGACTAATCTTCCTCGCCAGGCATTTAAGCCTCCTGGCTTCACCAAAACGGACGTAGGACACTCACGTTCCCCACACAAATGTCCCACCAACAAGTTCTTGCTTTAAATATCATATTTCTATAGTTCACCAGTACATACCATGGTTTCAGTTGTATTATATTTGTTTTTTATTTTATATTATATCTCTCCTGTGCAACTGCCTGATACCAAAGGGTCACCACGATAACTGGTGCAACGTGCGAAGTTAACACCCAACTAACTGTAATAGATCCAGTAGCACTCTCTACCTCCATCTCAGCTTCAGGTGATACACATCATAACCTCTTTTTCAACACCTCCCCCTATGCTGCCCCAATGTTAGGGGTATCACATTAAGATGCATATTGCCCTCAATCCTATGGCTTAGCTTCTATAGCCAAAATAACCGCCTGCAGTAGTACATTATGCATCTCGAATACAATCTCTATGTTGAAACTGTAACTTAGGCGTAAATGTTAACCCCTCTTCTTAGTAAGCCATTTTGGCGCACCATTTACTGCCCAACACCTGGGGACCACTGGGAGAGCTATCAAGCTTTACATTGCTACTATCTAACAAGTATATTATACTATGTGTATGAGCATAAGTATTATGTCATGTTGTTTTTCATCCCTTTTATGGTATTGCCATTTCATTGCTCTTTTGTCAGCCAATGCATGACTATATAATTATTAATCCATGTTTTATAAGTATTGTAATAAAAAAAGTGCATCTTCTGTATTTTGTCAGCATCTCCAGCTGTAACTATCACACTTTTTGCAAACTTGCTGAAATTATACAATGCGCGTGTATGACAACATTTGCACTACAAAAATAAAGAATTAAAATAAAATAAATAGATAAATAATTTACCAAATCATAAAGTTTGATATATGTCTTCAGCTGATGACTGTGACAGGGTGAGTAAAGAATACCAGTGGCAGGGAGAGTGTGACAGGGCGAAGGAGGTAAATTGGACAGGGTGGGGGGAGTTGTGAGAGAGAATGAGGGAGGGCGGGTATGACATGGTGTGATGAGGGAGTGTGACATGGCGAGTGGAGGTAAGTGTGTCAGGGCAACAGTGGCATGGTAGGAGGGACGAGTTGACAGAATTGGAGGGGTTAATGTGACAGGGTAAGTGTGACATAGTTGGGGTGGGTATCACAGGGTTGGTATGAAGGGTGAATATGACATGGTTGGAGGAGGGAGTGTGACAGGATTAAGGGGGGTTAATGTGACAGGGTGAGTGTGGCAGAGTGTGACAGGATTAAAGGCATTAATGTGACAGGATAAGAGTGACAGGGTTGGGGGGAGAGTGTGACAGAAAGAGAAAAGGTGAGTGTGACAGAATTAGGGGAGGTTAATTTGACAGGGTGAGTGAGGCAGAGCGAGGGCAGGTGCGAGTGTGACAGGATTAGGAGTGGTTAATGTGAGTGTGGATACATGAAGGGGCTGAAAGTGTTGTGGGGTGACAATGTGTGGGGAGGCTGACAGTGTGCGAGAGTATGGTGACACTACATTGTGGGGGGTGACTGTGTGTGTGTGTGGGTGACCCTGTGAGGGACACTGAGTGACACTGTGAGGGTGTGAGGAAGAGAAGAGGTAATGTGAGGGAGGGGCATGGTAGTGTGTGAGAGGTGGGTGTTAGTGTGAGGGAGGTGTGTGATGATGTGTGTGGGAGGTGGTTATACTGTGAGGTAGGGGGTAATACTGTGTTGGAGTAAGGGAGATGGTGTGTAAGAGGGGGATACTGGGAGGGAGTGAAGGTTTGAGGGAGGGGAGATACTGGGAGGGAGGGGGAAGGGATGGGGGTGATATTATGAAAGAGGGGGGATAGTGGGAGGGAGGGGGTGATAGAATGAGAGAGAGAGAGAGAGAGAGGGTGGAAGGTGTGAGGGAGTGGGGATACAGGGAGGGAGGGATGGTGATGGTGTGGAAGGGGGGGATACTGGGAGGAAGGGAGTGAGAAATACCTTGTTTCTCTCCCAGGTGGTCCGGGTCGGGTCCTTGGTTGTCCGGTGGCCAGGATATCCGTTCTGCAGCTCTGCAATGTGCAGAGCTGCAGACCATGCATCTCGCGAGATCCAGTCAGAGCATTGCAGTGGTAACCCGCAACAACACCCGCCACTGACCACACACTGCGGAGCTGCAGACTGTTGTCTGCGATGGGCACTCTCCAGCCAAGCAGACTGGAGGGGCCTCGCACCCGGCGGCACACTGAGCAAGCTGCCAAGCTTCCTCCTGGTGTCGGGTCCTCAGTCACTGACTGAGGACCTGACACAGTCTAACCCAAGGTGACTTAGCGGCCGTGAGCTCCCAGACAGGGGGAAGCCTTGGGCGGCAGCCTGAACCGTCTAATTAGAGAGCCACTTCTGGAGTCACACCACACAAAAACAAAAGTTCTAGATTTTAGAAAAACTGTTGTTTCTAAAATTAGAATATGCATAAAGGAGTTGTAACGGAGCTCCCTGTACTCCGACCGAGTACCCTCCATTGATGGATGCTCCTAGCGCTTCCTGAGGACTCCAAACACTGCAGCAGACACCACAACCACCGCAGACTCCACAACCGCCGTAGCTTAACTGGAGTCTCGCCGTCTTCCTTCCACCCTGGATCAGCTTCTGTCCTCCAGGACGGTGTGGGGAAGACCTCTCCTCCAGGAGAGCATAACATGAACAAGCTCTTAAAAGAGCTAAGTGATTCAAGCTCAGGGGAGTATGCAGAGCATAGCAATCCCCAGTGTGAATATAGCAGTTCCCTCCAATAACGAGACAAGGCTACGTATTGAGGGTCAAGAGGATCTGTTTATTTGGCACCAAAGGGCCTTCTTTTATGCAGGTTTAACACATACAGGACCGCCCACAGGGGTTTACAGAACAACCAATCATAAACCTACATTACAGAAAACACTCCCAGCAATTACACACAAAAATCCTCCCCTCGGCCTGTGATCTAATTATGGCACACAATGTTTAACATAATTAACACAAGCAGGAAAAATACAGTTTTTATACATGTACTATAACTTTAAAACTACACATCCAATCTTCATAAAATTACATATTTGGAATCAGTACACTTTAAATATAAACATAACAAAAAATCAGACAAATCCAGCTAACTTTTTAACCCCTGGATGGAGGTCCCTTTATGACCGACCGCAAGCACATTTTCCTGCCCAAAACAGTTCCATAGATTTGGGCTGTGCGGTCGGTCTATTTCAGGCTGGGACAGTCTCTGCAGCTAAAATCAGGCTGAAAAAACGGCAGAAAAAACGCCGAATGGGACTTAGTCTCTGCAGCTGTAAAATCAGTATGGGAGAAGGTAGAGCTCAGCGGTGTTCGCGGAAATGTATAGCCGATTTTAGTTCCATGAATTTGGCTACACATACCGCTGACCTCGTTCACATTAACAAAGATGGCCGCCGCCACGTGTTCGGCAAACGAACAAAGGCCACCCAGCATTGTCAATTAAGCTGCGGTTAACCGCAGCTTCTGGGAGGTAAATTGCCTGCACACTTCCACTTCTGGGTGGTCTGCCTGTGTGGTACTTGGTTCAGTAAGCCCCATTTACTGAACCAAGTGGGAAATAGCCATGCACAAAGGGTTTGAACCAGGTCTGGGGACACAGGGGACACCGTCTTAAAGGGGCAGTGTCCCAAACAAGTCTGGGGACACCGTCTTAAAGGGGCAGTGTTCCAATCTTCCTGATGTCCGAAAAGGTGTTTAAAGGGCCAGCACCAGTCCCATAAAGAGCCCATAAGCCCCAATATGCCCACAGGCTGTCTTAAAGGGTCATACACACTCAATAAAGGTGCATAAGTTCTCACAATCTCCCAGGGGCCATAGTCATGTGGAAGGAGGCTGGCAAATAGGCTTCTGCACAACCCAGGGAAGCAGGGCAATTTGAGATTTAAAGGGCCAGTTACAAATAGCAGTTTGTAACAGGAGTCCTTATCAGACTGGAGCAGTTTAAATGGAGTCCAGGAGAAATTGGATTATTTCAAAATTGCACTACCTGAAAGCAACAGAATATTCCATTAGGCTTGACAGGAAGAGCAGAAAAATTAAGAAACCACTGTGTTACTCCACAGTAGTGGCCAAAACAGTAAAAAACAAAGTTTGCATTTAGTAATTATAAAAAAAAACAGAGCGAGGAAGACAGACAAATCTATAAGATTAGGCAGAAAGAGGCAAAGCATGTTGTAAGAGCCTCCAAAGCACACACAGAAGAGAGAGTAGCACAGTCAGTAAAAAAGGGGAATAAAACATTTTTTAAATACATAAATAAGAAAAGCAAAGTAAAACAAGGATTAGTTAGATTAAAAACAAAAGAAGGAAGGTATGTGGGAGAGGATAAAGGTCTATCTGACTGCCTCAATGAATATGTTTGTTCAGTATTTACAGTTGAAAATGAAGGAGAGGGACTTCAGTTAAGAAAAAGGACAAATTAGTTATTTCTTACATGTGAGTTTACAAAGGAAGAGGTTCTATTTTGACTGTCAGAAGTAAAGACAAATAAGTTGATGGGGTCTGATGGGATACACCCAAAGTTATTAAAAGAGCTTGGTGGTGAACTAGCAAAATCATTTATGGATTTATTTAACCAATCATTGTTACCAGGAGTAGTCCCAGAAGATTCAAAGTTAGCAAACGTTGTGCCCATTCACAAAAAATGTAGTCGGGAGGAGTCGGGAAACTATAGGCCAGTTAGCCTTACTTTAGTAGTGGGGAACGTGATGGATACCATGTTAAAGGATAGGATTGTTAAACATCTAAAAACACATGGATTTTAAGATCAGAGGCAACATGGGTTTACTTCAAGGAGATAATGCCAAACTAATCTTATTGATTTTCTTTGATTGGGTAACTAAAATAATAGATCAGGGTGGTGCAGTAGACATTGCTTACCTAGGTTTCAGTAAGTCTTTTGACACTGTTGCACACAGAAGGCTTATCAATAAACTGCAATCTTTAAAGGGACTCTCCAGTGCCTCAAAAACAATCCGTTTTCCTGCCACTGCAGGTCCCCTCTCCCTCCCACCTCCCAATCCCCGGTTGCTGAAGGGGTGAAAACCCCTTCAGTCACTTACCTGAGACCCCTGTCTAGTAGACAGCCACTAGAAGTGGAGTTAACTCTGCAAGGTAATTATTGCAGTTTATAAAACACTGCAATAATTACACTTGCAGGGTTAAGGGTAGTGGGAGTTGGCACCCATACCACTCCAATGGGCAGACGTGGTCTGGGTGCCTGGAGTGTACCTTTAAGTTTAGATTCCAATATTGTTGAATGAGTAAGGCAGTGGCTGAGTGACAGGCAACCGAGGGTTGTAGTCAATGGAGTATATTCGAAGCATGGGCTTGTCACCAGTGAGGTACCTCAGGGATCTGTACTTGGACCCATTCTCTTTAATATTTTTATTAGTGGTATTGCAGAAGGTCTTGATGGTAAGGTATGTCTTTTTGCTGATGATACTAAGATATGTAACAGGGTTGATGTTCCAGGAGAGATAAGCCAAATGGCAAATGATTTGGGTAAACTAGAAAAATTGTCAGAGTTGTGGCAACTGGCATTTAATGTGGATAAGTGCAAGATCATGCACCCAAGGGCAGAGTACAGAATAGTTGATACAGTCCTAACCTCAACATCTGAGGAAACAGATTTAGGGGTGATTATTTCTGATGACTTAAAGGGGGGCAGACAGTGTAATAGAGCAGCAGGAAATGCTAGCAGAATGCTTGGTTGTATAGGGAGAGGTGTTAGCAGTAGAAAGAGTGAAGTGTTCATGCCATTGTACAGAACACTGGTGAGACCTCACTAGGAGTATTGTACGCAGTACTGGAGACCGTATCTCCAGAATGATATTGATACTTTAGAAAGAGTTCATAGAAGGGCTACTAGACTGGTTCATGGATTGCAGGATAAAACTTACAAGGAAATGTTAAAGGAACTTAACATGTATAGCTTGGAGGAAAGACGAGTCAGGGGGGATATGATAGAAAAATTTAAATACATAAAGAGAATCAACACAGTAAAGGAGGAGACTATATTTCAAAGAAGAAAAACTACCACAACAAGAGAACATAGTCTTAAATTAGAGGAGCAAAGGTTTAAAAATAATATCAGGAAGTATTACTTTACTGAGAGGATAGAGGATGTATGGAATAGCCTTCCAGCTGAAGTGGTAGAGGTTAACACAGTAAAGGAGTTTAAGCATGCATGGGATATGCATAAGGCTATCCTAACTATAAGATAAGGCCAGGGACTAATGAAAGTATTTAAAAAATTGGGCAGACTTGATGGGCTGAATGGTTCTTATCTGCAGTCACATTCTATGTTTCTATGTTTCCATGATAGGCTATGTTGCTCACTGATGTTAACGTGAAGCATTGCATGACACTGTAAATCATAATTTTTAAGTTCTTAAGGTGTTAAATGTATACTTTATCTTCAAAGACAATTTTGAGGAAAAATAAAGACATATACAGTAAATACAATCTGCAAAATCACAGCATCTACATTATTGCTTAGTATCAAGCTAGTTTATGGATCAATGCTATTTAAAATCCATAGTAAGGTATAAATACATATTTTATGCATCTACCAAATGCCAGATTACCATCATTTTGTAGCTTAATGAACAAGAGAGAAGTTCAGTTCATAATGACATGTGCAGTTTAAATAACTAATTAGCAAAAGCAAAAGACGAAAATGCCAAACCAGTTTATAACTTTTGTACATAATTAGAATCACAACTTTTTATAACCAATAAGTTAATGTCATATTTTCTCATGCATATATGTCTAATTAATGTATGACAAAGACAAGTACTAGTAAATAAACAAACATTAGTTGCATTAAAAAGTACTTGATTCCTTAGTTGTTTCTTATTGACAACACTATGTCCCTGAATGACAGCACTATGTCCCTGAATGTTTATGCAGTCTTATTTTAAAATCACCATAACCATGAGAGCATATTGTAGTGGTTTCATAATACCTTCCTTGTTTCCCCCACTTCTGTCACAAACATTTTCAAGTGCATCCAGAAAACAAAGCTAGTGATCCTACAATCATCTATGACCCAACCCATGGCTCGTTAAAGTTAGCTACATAAGCTCAAATATGGGGGGCAAGGAGGCAAAACTAGGAAGGCAGAAGACAAGACACTGTGGAAGCAGAAGATTATACAGTAATGATGGTGGAAGAGCATTATGGGGCAGAGGAAGAGACAATGTCTGGAGAGGGAAATACACTATTGTGTGACAGATATAGATACACAAAAGGGGCAGTTGGTGATAAGAGTACAGGGGAAGCCAGAGAGGTAATTAAATGTGAGTACTGTGGCTCTTAATCCACCTCTGGGCATTGCAAATACCAAAATGGACATGTAAAGGCTTATGATTAAAAGAAAATATACCTCCTATTCAGAAGGGGTGTGTGTCAAAAAGTGCTGGACTGGATAAATAGATAACAGTGGCTCTAAACACTTGTGTGGAATACCCTCTTATCCACTCCCAAAATATACAATGTGTAGGGTGGTGTAGGTAAAACCTGCACCTATTAGTGGAGCGCTTAATAAAATATATTAAAAATGGGGTGTAACTTACCCCACGTGATGTTGTGAGATCTAAAACTTGCAGAGCATATAAAAGACAGAAAAAGACACAATATAGTGCAGGTGGCATGTGTGGTGGGACCGCTGGCTGTCCATGATTTGCCCTCTTCTATATTCGTAAATTCCCAGTTATAAAATGTGTGTTTCCCCATGTAGTTTTATTTTAACTGTGTTATATGCCTTTTGACCATGCAGGGGCGCTCTGGAGATATGTTCCCCATTAGAATGTTCCCACCAATTAATCAGCACTTGCAACATAGGTGTGAAACCACAAGTGAAGTAATTAATGAGCGCTCCCCTGGGTGGCCGCCAGGAGGAGCATTCCTCTGGATGGCCACAAGGGGGAGCGTTCGGATCCAAAGAGGGACGCTTACATTGCAGGGGCTTCGCACTGGGACTCCAGGGACGGGTCCCTCTTGTTGTTGGGGATAACATTTGGGGTACTGGTAGTCCGGATCACCCTAACCTACTAATAAAAGAGCCATGATCAATGTTCCCCTACCCAGGGACTGCGAGGCCAGGCTCGTAGCTGCCCAAAGAGCACTTCCCCGGGATTTGCCTCAATGGAGGCGGCCGCCGGGGAGAGGTGTGAGCCCCAGTGGGGACCCTGGGGCTGAGTCGGCTTCACAGCCGCAGTGTCCCCAGTTGCCACCTGGAAGTCCGGGCTGACCAATGGGAGAAGGCGTGTCCATTCAAACTGGGTTTGCGCCATTCTCCTGATTGGTCGGCACGAGTGAGCGCTGCTTGGTCACTGCAAGGTGCAGGCGACCACTCAGAGAAGGAGTGCCTTTTTAAAGGGGGTTCCGCACCCTTTCTCCTGATTGGGCTGCAAAACCAATCTCCTCCATGAGTGCCAATTGGTGCAACCGGATTTTGCGGCCTTTCTTATAATTGGGTGGCGAAACCCCTCTCCTCCCTGAGCACTGATTGGTGCGAATTGGTTTCGCTTCTTTCAATTGATTGCTTGTTGCTTGGTTTAGGCATGAAGTTTGAATTCACCGGACTAAACCAAGCAACTTCATGGAGCTAATTTTGAGAATGCACAGAGCCACGAACTCTGATTTTACACAATGGTTTCTCGGGCTCTGTAGATCCAATAGCCTGGCTATTTACGGTGGTCCTAGATGGGATCCGGGGCTATCCAGTGATATGTATCTTATATGTGTAACCCTTACCCTTCCCAGGTGGAAGATGGTAAACCATCCTTCTCCAGCCTGGGAGTGTGCTGAACTGAATAGAGTCCCCCTGTGGGGGTCTGTGCATAAAAGCTGTGCTTCCTAATAAAGATTGTCAGAGTTGTACCTCCAGAACTGTGTCTCGTCCAGTTACTGGGGGGAAATGGGTCTCTTTGTATTTTAAATGGTTCCTGATCGACTGAAGGGAGTGAATTAGTGGAGGTAACAGGTTGGGTTACCAGGTGGTCCGCTACAACTGATGGCAAGCGGTGGGATCGCACTTCCCAGCCGAATGGAGCCAGTGTTCATGAACTGAATAAGCCCATGGACCACACGTCTCTAAAGAGGCTAACATTACAAGAGTTGGTAGTGGCTCGTGGGCAATGGAGGATGACCGTCGAAGCAGTGAAGCAGCCGTACCACAGCCTGAAGACAAGAAGGAGATCATTCAGAAGGAAGTGGCCCAGTGACTGCAAGGAAACCCCCTCAGGAAACCCCCTCAGAAGAAACCTTAACCAAAATTTTCTCTGAGGTCCAAGCCTTTGGCCTGCCTTGGAAGAATGGGGCAAACCCCACGCAATCTGGGGTACGATGGGCAGGAGACAGGTTCCCCGAGAATCGGGCAACCACTGCCCGCAAACACAAGCTAAACTTTCAATGCCTTCAAAGAGTTCAAAAAGGTGGAGGAGGGTATAGACGACTTCTTGCAGGACTTCGAATGACAGTGCCTCCTGCAAGAAGTTGCTCCCACTGACTGGATCACAATATTGGCCAGGAAACTAACAGAGAGGGTGGCGGAAGCCTACCAGGATGTACCGAAGAGCAACTCCGGAAGTACCACTTTGTGAAGAGAGTCGTGAAGGCCAGGTATGTAGTCACTCCGGAGGCATACCACCGGAAATTCAGGGGGACCAAGAAAGGGCTTGCTGCATCAACAGAGCTACCCAGAACTGGATGAACTCAGAGCAGGCAAAATTCCATTAAGAGATCCTCCAGCTGTTTATGCTGGAGCACTTCTATAACGGACTCCCGGCCGAAGTACAAGAATGGGTGAGAGACTGGCAACCCAAAACTTTAATCGAGGCAGCCCAACGGGCCGACGAGTATGCAGATACCCTGCAGGCCCAATGACGTGGAAAAGTTTATCTGGGAGGGGGGCTTACTGTACCGCATAGCAGCTCCTACTACCACCAAGCAGTTGTTGGTACCCAGGAAATATCGTCATGAGCTGCTAAAGATAGTGTTGGGGTCATAATAAACTGCTGGGCAAAGCATTCTATGCACCTCACTTTTGGCTCTCGGGGAGAGCCTTTCAGTGATACACAGACAACGTGTTTCAATTTTGGCTACTACCAGTGTATTAATGGTCAAGTAAACATATTTATAGACAGAAATTACAGCAAAAGTAACATGACAAGATTATATCAGCTTAACACGATATTGCTTATTCAGCAACCAACAAAATATATTTCTGTAACAAGAAGTTAAAAGTTTATTTCTTTGATGATCTGCAACAGGTTTTACTTTTAAGCTGACATTTAACAATATTTATTTCTAATGTCCATTTACAGTAGTCACACACTTCATTTTTAACCCTTTCAGTTCTGTTCTTTCATTCTGTAAGAATAACTAATTATGGATTTTATATGGTAGAGGGTTAGGTGTTGGGTATCATACAGAACTAACAAAAAGGCTTATTCCAGTCATTACAGGTGCCTTCTGTGGCCCTTTCCCATTGTCACCTCTCAACTAACCATAGGACGTAATGCAACTTAAAATAAGGGAAAGTGGAAAAGGTAAGCCTTATTATAACTACAAGCTTTGAAATTTAATGGAATCTAGACTCAAGGTACCCTACTTATATCAAAATCACACATACTTTATTCAATCCCACACCTGTCCCTGGATCTGCTAACACTTCCTCTCTCTCTGGCTAACTACAAAAAGGTAAAAAAAAAATGTTGTTATAAAATATTTTAACATAGTCCAGAACTTTTTTGAAAAATTGTCTTTTAAACAGCAGAAGAAAATACAGTATACTCCATAGCTTAGACTCCATAAACTTGATGACAGTAGCAAGATGGCTGACAGCAGGGCCGGACTGGGAGAAAAATTCGGCCCGGGCATTTTTTTAACACAGCGGCCCACTAAAAGGGGGGGGCGGGCAGAGGAGGTGTGTTTTGTCATCACCAATGACAAACACGCCTCCTCTCAAAGTGAGCATGTTGGTTCAATGCTCTTCCAGGGCAGACCATGCGCAGAGCTCTGCTGAAGAGCTCTAGCATGAGAAAAAGTCCTGTATTTGTTCTGCACAGTGCAAGCAAATTTAATAACATGCTTGCACTGTGTTTCCTTGCAACTTGTCTCTGGTGTCTTTATAAATGGATACCAGGAGACAAAAGGCCAGGAAAGAGTATTGTGCATGTGTTTGGAGCCTGCTTGTGGTATTGCGTGTGTGTAGAGTGAGCTGGTCGTGGTGTGGTATTGTGTAATAAGGTCGGTTTTAGTCGTGTTGTGTTTGTGGTGTAATGTGATGCATATGTGGCTCAGGGACCCCCTCCCGCCCGGCTCTGGAAAGGGGTTAAAACTTACCTCCGATCCGCTCCCTCCTGATGCGCACGTGCGGCAAGAGCTGCGCGCGCATTCAGCCGGTCGCATAGGAAAGCATTTATAATGCTTTCCTATGGACGCTTGCGTGCTCTCACTGTGATTTTCACAGTGAAAAGCACGCAAGCACCTCTAGCGGCTGTCAATGAGACAGCTGCTAGAGGCTTTGGGGGAAGGCTTAACTTATTGATAAACATAGCAGTTTCTCTGAAACTGCTATGTTTATAAAACAATGGGCTAACCCTAGAAGGACCTGGCACCAAGACTACTTCATTAAGCTGAAGTGGTCTGGGTGGCTAGAGTGGTCCTTTAAGAGTGTAGTGTGTGTGTGTGTGTGTGTGTGTGTATGTATATATATATATATATAATATATAATATATATATATATTTGGAAGTATTGTGTATGTGTGTGGTGCAGTGTGTTGGGGGGGTTCTGTGTGTATGTGAGGGGTGCAGTATGTGTGTGTGTGAGGGTGCGGTGTGTGTGTGAGGGGTGCGGTGTGAGTGTGTGAGAGTGCCGTGTGGAGAGTGCTGTGTGAGATGGGTGTGAGAGAGTGCTGTGAGAGAGTGCTGTGAGTGTGATGGGTGTGAGAGTGCTGTGTGTGTGTGTGAGAGTGCTGTGTGTGATGGGTGTGAGAGTGCTGTGTGAGAGAGTGCTGTGTGTGATGTGTGTGAGAGTGCTGTGTGAGAGAGTGCTGTGTGTGATGTGTGTGAGAGTGCTGTGTGTGATGAGAGTGCTGTGTGTGATGGGTGTGAGAGTGCTGTGTGGAGAGAGTGCTGTGTGTGATGGGTGTGAGAGTGCTGTATAAATGTTATTGTGTGTGTGTGTAGGGGGGGGTAAATAAAAAAATAAAAAAAACAGGCATTATTCCCCCCCCTCCCTTCTTACCTTTAGCCTGGAAGGGAGGGGGGGACCGGCACGCTGGGACTGGGAGGGGGGGTCCGGCACGCGGTGTTCCCTGGTGGTCCTCGTGGGTGAGTGAACTCTAGCCTGTGAGGCTAGAGTTCACTCTCGCGAGATCCGGTTGTTGCCATGGCAACGCGCCGGATCTCGCGAGAGGAACCCGGCGGAGCTGCAAGTTAGAGCTCCGCCGGGTCCTCTCTCCAGCCTGGCTCCCCCCCCTCCCCAGCCGGCGGCCGCATGTGGGCCGGTCAGGGAGATCTCCCCACCGGCCCGTCGTGGCAAACAGCGGAGCCGGCGCTAGGAGAGTGCCGGCCCTGCATAGACCGGCAGGGGAGATCCTGGGACCTCCCCTGCCGGCCTCGGGCCCACGGCCACCGCGGCCCACCGGGCATTTGCCCGCTGTGCCCGATGGCCAGTCCGGGCCTGGCTGACAGCAATTCAATATCAGGTTCCACATGTTATCAGCACTCCCTTTTGTTGCTGGACTTTCACCACAAGGCTCTGTACATTACTTCCAGATTCCGAGAAGGTTATTCCGAGAGCTTGCAGCATGTCCTCATGTCCTCATAAAGATCTCAGCATCCTTGACCGGCATTGGGGTGTGGCCAACAAGCGCAATTTCAACTTCATTTAGAGTTAGCCGGAAGAGATTGGTGATTAATCAGCTCCCAAAGATCAGGTGGCACAAACATTCCTGGACGGTCACTACAACACACAAACAGAAGCCTTAGTACCACAAAAAAATATTTCTACAATTATGTTTTTTAACCAATTACCCAGACTAAAACTCCAGTGAAAAAACACAATTTAGTGTATCATGGACTTATTTCAGCTTGGTTTGTACTGCATGTAATTTGTCTATTACAAAATTTTACATCTCTTCCCCTTAGAGTGCTTTCTTACAGATGAGTGAAGCTTTCACTCTTCATAAATGTTTGAATAGGCAAAATTAAGCAGGTGGTAATATAATGCATTATATAATGGAAATACATAGTTAAAGAAAACGTTAGAAGGTAGTTGTTTCAAAGGGAGATCGTAGGGCAGTGAAGGGGTTAACCCTAATTTAGAACTGTAAACAAAAGCAGAAATAATACTTAAAAATCAAGCAACTATGTTAAGCATAGCAATACCAATCTACGTATTTCCTTTTAAACCCATAGACAGACAATGCCCATTATCACAGAACACTCAAACTCACAATAGAAACATAAACATATAATTCTATCCTTACATACACACATAACAAAAAGTTGTAGAAGAGACACGGAATGGATATCCAGCAGAGGAGGTAATGCAATAACACAAATTTATTGATATATAAATAGACCACAGCACCTTAACACAGCAATACTTAATATTAATAACTCCAGCTAGATGGTCACATTATCAATAAAAATTTAGATTTCAAAGAATCATTTAAAGCTACACTAGATATCACCATAGAGAGGTTTACTCCAAGTCACAATCATAACAGAATGACTAAAGAAATCTCACACCCTGTGTCCCACAGAGGAAAACTAAAACATTACAATACGTCAGATTTACCTGCCGCATAGTTAGTTGCCCTGCTTAGGTTTAATGACATTGGAGAACAGGCATGAAGGTAACTGATTACAGATGTAGTCTCAAACTAACACATCCAATTAAATTTAAAAACAAATTATCTATCTAGTGCACAAGACTATCAGTAATGAAATTTGAACAGTTAAATAATATCTTACATGTTTTATTAACAATCAGTGCACTTCTACCAAGGAAACCAATACTTAATAGACAATGGCACTCAACAAAAAGAACAATTTTATCAGCCGGAAATTATTACAAGACATCAAATATCAATGAATTATACCGACTGACCACAAGCAACGCAACTTAACAAAAAACTTAGAAGATAGGAAGTCTGAAACTCTGTAGCTTAGACACTGTTTTGTTTTTTACATTTCGTTAAAATAAAACACATTAGACTTGTAAGAACTAATAAACATACCAAGTAATATATTCTAAACAATGGAAATCTGCAAAATATGATTTTCTATTTGGTAAAAAAACCAATGCAGATTAACTCAACACTTTTAAAACAGACAAGTCAGAGCATACCATCACCAACTAATCCAAAAATCATAAAAGTGTAGTTTACCTTATGAGAATGTCTTTACAACGTTGTACGTATCCTTTTCTCATTATTCTGAATTATTTAATTTACTCTGGATTTCATATCACGAATAAAACATCAACAGGATCTTTAACAAATGTCCTTAGTTTTAAATAAAATAACAAGTTTTGTTGTTTTTTTAGGTTTTTTTTTTAGCTGTGTTACTATCTTTTGATGACATCTGCATTTTTCTCTACAGTTTGACAGGGGGTCAGCTGTCACACAGGGAGTAAAAAGAAGGGGGAGGAGGGGGGCTGCTAATCTTACCCACAGACTCATTAACCCGTTACCCTGTTGTTTGTCTCCTCATCTGATCTAAAAATACTCCAACTTCCACTACTCTTGAGTGGCATCAATGACTATAGTATGCAACAGTCCAAACACAGAAAACGGGTATTAAAGAAGTTATTAAGCTGGTATCCCTGTCTATACCTATAGATTACAATAAATTGATTAGTTACATGCCTTAGAAAACAACACTCTAACAGCAATACTCCATATTTCAATTTGAGATATAGTTGCGTACATTCTGCTGTAGCAATGGGTATCCAACCCACATAATGACACACAGTCGCATTTACACACAGAATATATTTATACCAACTGCAGTATTCATCATATCATTACATATTTCTGTTAGGTATACGATTATATCAACATGTTATATAACATTTTCTACTCATTTTCCTTGTATGCTTTTAATCATCTTATTATACTTAATTCATTGTC
The DNA here is from genome assembly GCA_933207985.1 of Pelobates cultripes. Classification (NCBI taxonomy): domain Eukaryota; kingdom Metazoa; phylum Chordata; class Amphibia; order Anura; family Pelobatidae; genus Pelobates; species Pelobates cultripes. Next base: position 240,928,337 of record OW240915.1, on the reverse strand, counting down.
ACATGTTTTAGAATCAAATGGGTCCCTTTATATAGTGGGATTTTCCCTTAGAATTATGTTTTCAACTTGAATTTACATATTGCATATATGCAAGCCATTTTGGCTACACAGGGTTTTAATCCTGTAAATAGATGCTCTCTAGAACTTAAGATGTTAAAGGATCCTTTCAGTGGCCATGTATTTGCATTTTTCCTAATTAATTTTGCCTATGTAAATACAAAATACTTAAAATGCTACACTTAGTTTCATAAGATAAACTGGGGAAGCGTCATTTAAACTGCCTTCCTTGTTTCAACCTTATCTTTTACAAATAACCCACGACTGCTTCACCCTTTGAGAGATGGTGGACAAAATATTCAGTTTAAGACTTGCTTCTCATATTGCATGTACACCAAACAAAATTCTTCTCAAAGGATGTGACAGTTAGCAAAAGCATAAACCATATACACATTATTTAGCAGGACACATAGAACTAGCTTTTCCTGTACCATTCTGCACCTTTTTAGACACTCACAATTTTTAATCTGTTGCCAAGTGATAATGGGCTGGCTTACCCTTCAAACGACCGGTCCAAAGGGCTAGGCATGTACAAGTAATTAATTAACCCTTGCTATTCTCCTGTCCATGGTCACAAAACTTATACTACTTCAAAATATGAAAAGGAAACTTAACACTGTCAAAACTGCAAAAATTAAGCTTATCACTTATACCTTAATAATACCTAATGTCCTCCAGTGGGTGCATGGACTCGTATACAGGGCAAGGATTTAATAATTTACCTTATGCCAGTTAAGAGACAATTAACTCTTACTAACACCTCTGATAGGGACTGTAAACCCTTTCCTTGCCAGTTGGGGACATAAACCCATATTGATGTATATGAAAAAGGTTTTAACTCTCTCTCCTTGGTAGTTGAGAGAATTTATCCCACACTGACCACCAGCATGAACCTAATCACACCTTAAAATCCCAAATACACTAAATATGCTATTTACCTTAATCCACAGAGAGGGTAAGGATTATAACAATATCTACTCACCCTTTGTGTAGAGCCCACCTGCTGCCACTAAATTGTTGGGGTCAAAATACACTGCTGGGCAAAGAATTCCATGCACCTCACTTTTGGACCGAACGTTCGGGGAGAGCCTTTCAGTGATACACAGACAATGTGTTTCAAATTGGGCTACCTGTTTTAAGGGTCAGTCAAACATATTTATAGACAGAAATTATAGCAAAAGTAACATGAAAAGATCACATCAGCTAAACACGATATTGCTTATTCAGCAACCAACAACATGTATTTCTGGTAGCGAGGTCAAAAAGGTTCTCATTGATGGTCAACAACAGGTTAAATTTTAAGCTGAAATTTAACTAGACTATTTCAAGAATAAGCTGCCCATTTACAGTAGTCATGTATTTAATTTTGAACCCTTTCATTGGGCATTGTTACTTTACCCGCTGCTATGTCTCTGACTCCCAAAATTCCCATACAGTATGGGGAGGTTAGAGACACGTTTAGTAAAAGCCAGACTAATGCTCTTCTTCCCCACATATCTTATGATTGTTCCATTGATCTGTTGCCCGAGGCTATGCCTTCTAAAGGAGTGGTACATGCCCTATCCCCACAAGAAAGGAAACCCATGGATGAGTACATCAAGGAATCTTTAAGTAAAGGCCATATATGAACAGTGCCTTGCAAAAGTATTCACCCCCTTGACCTTTTACCTATTTTGTTACATTACAGCCTTAAGTTCAATGTTTTATTGATCTGAATTTTATGTGATGGATCAGAACACAATAGTCTAAGTTGGTGAAGTGAAATGAGAAAAATATATACATAAAACTATTTTTTTAAAATAGAAAACAGAAAATTGGCATGTGTGTATGTATTTACCCCCTTTGTTATGAAGCCCATTAAAAGCTCTGATGCAACCAATTACCTTCAGAAGTCACATAATTAGTGAAATGATGTCCACCTGTGTGCATATACATATACACACTTTTTCTGAAAGGCCCCAGAGACTGCAACACCTAAGCAAGAGACACCACTAACCAAACACTGCCATGAAGACTAAGGAACTCTCCAAACAAGCAAGGGACAATGTTGTTGAGAAGTACAAGTCAGGGTTATAAAAAAATATCCAAATCTTTGATGATCCCCAGGAGCACCATCAAATCTATCATTACCAAATGGAAAGAACATGGCACAACAGCAAACCTGCCAAGAGACGGCTGCCCACCAAAACTCACGGACCGGACAAGGTGGGCATTAATCATAGAGGCAGCCTATGGTTTTTTTCTGGAGGAGCTGCAGAGTTCCACAGCAGGACTAGAGTATCTGTACATAGGATGACAATAATCCGTACGCTGCATAGAGTTGGGCTTTATGGCAGAGTGGCCAGAAGAAAGCCATTACTTTCAGCAAAAAACAAAATGGCACGTTTTGAGTTTGTGAAAAGGCATGTGGGAGACTCTCAAAATGTATGGAGGAAGGTGCTCTGGTCTGATGAGACTAAAATTTAACTTTTTAACCATCAAAGAAAATGCTATGTATGGCGCAAACCCAACACATCACATTACCCAAAGAACACCATCCCCACAGTGAAACCTGGTGGTGGCAGCATCATGCTGTGGGGATGTTTTCCAGCAGTCGGGACTGGTCAGAGTTGAGGGAAATATGGATGGTGCTAAATACAGGGATATTCTAGAGCAAAACCTGTGCCACTCTGTGTGTGATTTGAGGCTAGGACAGAGGTTCACCTTTCTGCAGGACAATGACCTCAAACACACTGCTAAAGCAACACTTGAGTGGTTTAAAGGGAAACATGTAAATGTGTTGGAATGGCCTAGTCAAAGCCCAGACCTCAATTCAATAGAAAATCTGTGGTCAGACTTAAAGATTGCTGTTCAAAGATGTGGCAAGCTCATAGAGACTTATCCAAAGCGACTTGGAGCTGTGATTGTCGCAAAAGGTGGCTCTACAAAGTATTGACTTTAGGGGGGTGAATAGTTATGCACATTGACTTTTTCTGTTATTTTGTCCTATTTGTTGTTTGCTTCACAATAAAAAAAAAAAAAAAATCCTCAAACAATCTATGTTAATTCCAGGTTGTGAGGCAACAAAACACGAAAAATGCCAAGGGGGGTGAATACTTTTGCAAGGCACTGTAAATCATCCTCCCATCCTGGTGCAGGGTTCTTTTTTGTAGCTAAGGAAGATGTAAAATTATGACCTTGCATAGACATAGAAACATAGAAACATAGAATGTGACGGCAGATAAGAACCATTCGGCCTGGGGGGCGGAGTCTGACCACCAAGCGAAGCAGATGCAGGCGCCAGGAGCTCCTGCTCGACCGGCATTAAACGGGGACAATATGGCAGCAATGACATCGGGAGACACAACTGGATGTACTACCCATGCTGGGGAGGCACCACTGAAGTGGCAGACACAATCCTGAGGCCCGTCGGCCAAGGGGGCGCTGGACACCATATACGGCCTACTAGTGTCGAAGCTGGGGCGAGATGGCCATTCTCCCTGGCCCAGACGAAACCAAGCACACACACCAGCACCCTACCCCCCCCCCCCTTTGGACCGGCAGGAATTATCCCGTCCACAATGGAAAGGCATACCGCAGCAAATGGCAATCTCACAGGCCTTACCGCCCGCGAGGAAGACATGCCGCCAGGACCCTACCAAGATGGCGGCTTGGCGGCAACCCGACCCAAGAGTTTCACATAAACCCAGACCAATGACAGGGCCCCTGGAGGCTTTTGACAAACACTGCAGGAGCTTCTGGACTCTGCTCTGTCGCCAGGGGCTCACCCTCAGGATCTGCCCTTCGACCCGGCGCCGACAATATGGGGCCCTGCCACGAGCTCCAAGAGCATACACCCGGCGATGTAACCGCCAGCATCCAATTAGGCGGACGGGTGAGCTGACCGGTACACCCGACATGCTTACCCCTCGACGGCCCCTGCGAACCTTGACCAGCAAGACGCCGCCCCGCATGTGGGACCTCACAAAGCCTACCATGACGTTGACCTAGACACAGCAAGACCACACACTGGTGGGCGGAACCGGCGGAGAACCCAGCCACGACCCGCCGGGGAGGGAACTCGAGGAGGCACCTACCCTACCGCGAAGGCAAATCCAGCACGCACCAGACTACACTGCATCTGTCGCCTGACGGGACACTAGGAGCCCTGCATGAACTGTCCTCATATGGAGGCTTACTGCCCAGCATGGGGATAGGCTGACAGACCGCTTAACTGTGCTGGCATGCCAGGCTAGCTGCCATGACAGATCACTATTCACTACTAGTGATGCATGGCTGTGTTACCCGTTTATCTCTGCCACCTGTTGAAATTCACATGTTTTGCTAACTCAAGCTTTCTCTCTCTTCTCACCACTTAATCTCACATCTCGCTCACTCTAGCCTAGCTGTGCATTGGGTCTCCCATACCATGCACCGCCATAGCTTATAAAGGCAAACCCAGCAACAAAACTACTCATACAGGGAGTGCAGAATTATTAGGCAAGTTGTATTTTTGAGGATTAATTTTATTATTGAACAACAACCATGTTCTCAATGAACCCAAAAAACTCATTAATATCAAAGTTGAATATTTTTGGAAGTAGTTTTTAGTTTGTTTTTAGTTATAGCTATGTTAGGGGGATATCTGTGTGTGCAGCTGACTATTACTGTGCATAATTATTAGGCAACTTAACAAAAAACAAATATATACCCATTTCAATTATTTATTATTACCAGTGAAACCAATATAACATCTCAACATTCACAAATATAAATTTCTGACATTCAAAAACAAAACAAAAACAAATCAGTGACCAATATAAGCCACCTTTCTTTGCAAGGACACTCAAAAGCCTGCCATCCATGGATTCTGTCAGTGTTTTGATCTGTTCACCATCAACATTGCGTGCAGCAGCAACCACAATCTCCCAGACACTGTTCAGAGAGGTGTACTGTTTTCCCTCCTTGTAAATCTCACATTTGATGATGGACCACAGGTTCTCAATGGGGTTCAGATCAGGTGAACAAGGAGGCCATGTCATTAGATTTTCTTCTTTTATACCCTTTCTTGCCAGCCACGCTGTGGAGTACTTGGACGCGTGTGATGGAGCATTGTCCTGCATGAAAATCATGTTTTTCTTGAAGGATGCAGACTTCTTCCTGTACCACCGCTTGAAGAAGGTGTCTTCCAGGAACTGGCAGTAGGACTGGGAGTTGAGCTTGACTTCATCCTCAACCCGAAAAGGCCCCACAAGCTCATCTTTGATGATACCAGCTCAAACCAGTACTCCACCTCCACCTTGCTGGCGTCTGAGTCGGACTGGAGCTCTCTGCCCTTTACCAATCCAGCCACGGGCCCATCCATCTGGCCCATCAAGACTCACTCTCATTTCATCAGTCCATAAAACCTTAGGAAAATCAGTCTTGAGATATTTCTTGGCCCAGTCTTGACGTTTCAGCTTGTGTGTCTTGTTCAGTGGTGGTCGTCTTTCAGCCTTTCTTACCTTGGCCATGTCTCTGAGTATTGCACACCTTGTGCTTTGGGCACTCCAGTGATGTTGCAGCTCTGAAATATGGCCAAACTGGTGGCAAGTGGTATCGTGGCAGCTGCACGCTTGACTTTTCTCAGTTCATGGGCAGTTATTTTGCGCCTTGGTTTTTCCACACGCTTCTTGCGACCCTGTTGACTATTTTGAATGAAACGCTGATTGTTCGATGATCACGCTTCAGAAGCTTTGCAATTTTAAGAGTGCTGCATCCCTCTGCAAGATATCTCACTACTTTTGACTTTTCTGAGCCTGTCAAGTCCTTCTTTTGACCCATTTTGCCAAAGGAAAGGAAGTTGCCTAATAATTATGCACACCTGATATAGGGTGTTGATGTCATTAGACCACACCCCTTCTCATTACAGAGATGCACATCACCTAATATGCTTAATTGCTAGTAGGCTTTCGAGCCTATACAGATTGGAGTAAGACAACATGCATAAAGAGGATGATGTGGTCAAAATACAAATTTGCCTAATAATTCTGCACTCCCTGTATATGTGATGAATCTTAAGGCTATACCAAATCTGTGTGTTATATTAATTTAGACCTACTGTTAGTATCTACAACGCAGACCTCTCACCTATGCACAATTAAGGCTAACAGGGCTGTTGTTTTTAGCGTAGTTCAGCATGTTTAAAATCTTTTGTTTCAAAGATCTCTAGAGACATGAACAGATATTGATGCAAGCGCTTATAATTAGACAATGCTGGAAATATTAGTATTACTAGCTTAAAATCGTATATCACCCTTTGACACAACCTTTCCAGCTTTAGCCTGATATTATCATAAAAATATGCAGTCAATTCGCATGCCGTGTCAATCCCAGTGTTTCTGATTAATTTGCCAATGCTGCTGTGGCATAACAAGAAAAATGTTAAATGTCTATACATGCACAAGAAAAATAAAGAATTTTAAAAAAAAAGAACCATTCGGCCCATCTAGACTGCCCAATTTTCTAAAATACTTTAAAATAATTAGTCTCTTATATCTAAGATAGCCTTATGTCTTATCCCACGCATGCTTAAACTTGACGATACGGTCTCCAGTACTGCATACAATACTCCAAGTGAGGTCTCACCAGTGTTCTGTACAATGGCATGAGCACTTCCTTCTTTCTACTGCTAATACCTCTCCATATACAACCAAGCATTCTGCTAGCATTTACTGCAGCTCTATTACACTGTCTGCCCCCCCTTAAGTCATCAGAAATAATCACCCCTAAATCCCTTTCCTCAGATGTTGAGGTTAGGACTCTATCAAATATTCTGTACTCTGCCTTTGGGTTTTTATGTCCAAAATGCATTATCTTGCACTTATCCACATTAAATGTCAGTTGCCACAACTCTGACCATT
>OW240915.1:240910475-240921299 GCA_933207985.1 Pelobates cultripes | reverse complement strand
GCACTGTGAGCCTGACACAGAAGCTGGCAGCAGTGGCAGACAACTAAGTGCATTTACATTACATAGAAAAATAAAATAAAAAAAAAACATACCCTTATCCCTAACCTAGCTATGCTTTTCCCTATCTTATGAACAGCAGCTACACTTTCCCTCCTCTTACTAAGCATGCAGCTTGAGAATGAATCTAAAATGGATGCTGTCCAGTAGGTGGAGGGTCTGCTAGGGAGGCTGTGCTGCTAATTGGCTGGAATGTGTCTGCTGACTGGGAGGTACAGGGTCAAAGTTTACTCAATGATGATGAATAGGGGGCGGGTCGAACCGCGCATATGTTCGCCCGCCGTGGCGAACGCGAACATGCTATGTTCGCCAGGAACCGTTCGCCGGCGAACCGTTCGGTACATCACTAGTCACCACGATAACTGGTGCAACGTGTGAAGTTAACACCCAACTAACTGTAATAGATCCAGTAGCACTCTCTACCTCCATCTCAGCTTCAGGTGATACACATCATAACCTCTTTTTCAACACCTCCCCCTATGCTGCCCCATTGTTAGGGGTATCACATTAAGATGCATATTGCCCTCAATCCTATGGCTTAGCTTCTATAGCCAAAATAACCGCCTGCAGTAGTACATTATGCATCTCGAATACAATCTCTATGTTGAAACCGTAACTTAGGCGTAAATGTTAACCCCTCTTCTTAGTAAACCATTTTGGCGCAGCATTTACTGCCCAACACCTGGGGACCACTGGGAGAGCTAAGCCACACAGCCAACTACCATGCTTTGATCACCAGCCACTGTTATGTTTGATTTAATTAACACATTGTGCATAGTATCAAGCTTTACATTGCTACTATCTAACAAGTATATTATACTATGTGTATGAGCATAAGTATTATGTCATGTTGTTTTTCATCCCTTTTATGGTATTGCCATTTGATTGCTCTTTTGTCAGCCAATGCATGACTATGTAATTATTCATCCATGTTTTATAAGTATTGTAATAAAAAAAGTGCATCTTCTGTATTTTGTCAGCATCTCCAGCTGTAACTATCACACTTTTTGCAAACTTGCTGAAATTATACAATGCGCGTGTATGACAACATTTGCACTACAAAAATAAAGAATTAAAATAAAATAAATAGATAAATAATTTACCAAATCATAAAGTTTGATATATGTCTTCAGCTGATGACTGTGACAGGGTGAGTAAAGAATACCAGTGGCAGGGAGAGTGTGACAGGGCGAAGGAGGTAAATTGGACAGGGTGGGGGGAGTTGTGAGAGAGAATGAGGGAGGGCGGGTATGACATGGTGTGATGAGGGAGTGTGACATGGCGAGTGGAGGTAAGTGTGTCAGGGCAACAGTGGCATGGTAGGAGGGACGAGTTGACAGAATTGGAGGGGTTAATGTGACAGGGTAAGTGTGACATAGTTGGGGTGGGTATCACAGGGTTGGTATGGTATGAAGGGTGAATATGACATGGTTGGAGGAGGGAGTGTGACAGGATTAAGGGGGGTTAATGTGACAGGGTGAGTGTGGCAGAGTGTGACAGGATTAAAGGCATTAATGTGACAGGATAAGAGTGACAGGGTTGGGGGGAGAGTGTGACAGAAAGAGAAAAGGTGAGTGTGACAGAATTAGGGGAGGTTAATTTGACAGGGTGAGTGAGGCAGAGCGAGGGCAGGTGCGAGTGTGACAGGATTAGGAGTGGTTAATGTGAGTGTGGATACATGAAGGGGCTGAAAGTGTTGTGGGGTGACAATGTGTGGGGAGGCTGACAGTGTGCGAGAGTATGGTGACACTACATTGTGGGGGGTGACTGTGTGTGTGTGTGGGTGACCCTGTGAGGGACACTGAGTGACACTGTGAGGGTGTGAGGAAGAGAAGAGGTAATGTGAGGGAGGGGCATGGTAGTGTGTGAGAGGTGGGTGTTAGTGTGAGGGAGGTGTGTGATGATGTGTGTGGGAGGTGGTTATACTGTGAGGTAGGGGGTAATACTGTGTTGGAGTAAGGGAGATGGTGTGTAAGAGGGGGATACTGGGAGGGAGGGGGAAGGGGTGATATTAAGAAAGAGGGGGATAGTGGGAGGGAGGGTGTGATAGAATGAGAGAGAGGGAGGGTGGAAGGTGTGAGGGAGTGGGGATACAGGGAGGGAGGGATGGTGATGGTGTGGAAGGGGGGATACTGGGAGGAAGGGAGTGAGAAATACCTTGTTTCTCTCCCAGGTGGTCCGGGTCGGGTCCTTGGTTGTCCGGTGGCCAGGATATCCGTTCTGCAGCTCTGCAATGTACAGAGCTGCAGACCATGCATCTCGCGAGATCCAGTCAGAGCATTGCAGTGGTAACCCGCAACAACACTCGCCACTGACCACACACTGCGGAGCTGCAGACTGTTGTCTGCGATGGGCACTCTCCAGCCAAGCAGACTGGAGGGGCCTCACACCCGGCGGCACACTGAGCAAGCTGCCAAGCTTCCTCCTGGTGTCGGGTCCTCAGTCACTGAGTGAGGACCTGACACAGTCTAACCCAAGGCGACTTAGCGGCCGTGAGCTCCCAGACAGGGGGAAGCCTTGGGCGGCAGCCTTAACCGTCTAATTAGAGAGCCACTTCTGGAGTCACACCACACAAAAACAAAAGTTCTAGATTGTAGAAAAACAGTTGTTTCTAAAATTAGAATATGCATAAAGGAGTTGTAATGGAGCTCCCTGTACTCCGACCGAGTACCCTCCATTGATGGATGCTCCTAGCGCTTCCTGAGGACTCCAAACACTGCAGCAGACACCACAACCACCGCAGACTCCACAACCGCCGTAGCTTAACTGGAGTCTCGCCGTCTTCCTTCCTCCCTGGGTCAGCTTCTGTCCTCCAGGACCGTGTGGGGAAGACCTCTCCTTCAGGAGAGCGTAACAGGAACAAGCTCTTAAAAGAGTAATTCAAAAAGTGATTCAAGCTCAGGGGAGTATGCAGAGCATAGCAATCCCCAGTGTGAATATAGCAGTTCCCTCCAATAACGAGACAAGGCTACGTATTGAGGGTCAAGAGGATCTGTTTATTTGGCACCAAAGGGCCTTCTTTTATGCAGGTTTAACACATACAGGACCGCCCACAGGGGTTTACAGAACAACCAATCATAAACCTACATTACAGAAAACACTCCCAGCAATTACACACAAAAATCCTCCCCTCGGCCTGTGATCTAATTATGGCACACAATGCTTAACATAATTAACACAAGCAGGAAAAATACAGTTTTTATACATGTACTATAACTTTAAAACTACACATCCAATCTTCATAAAAATTACATATTTGGAATCAGCACTCTTTAAATATAAACATAACCACAAATCTGACAAATCCATCCAGGGGTTAAAAAGTTAGCTGGAGGTCCCTTTATGACCGACCGCAAGCACATTTTCCTGCACAAAACAGTTCCATAGATTTGGGCTGTGCGGTCGGTCTATTTCAGGCTGGGACAGTCTCTGCAGCTAAAATCAGTATGGGAGAAGGTAGAGCTCAGCGGTGTTCGCGGAAATGTATAGACGATTTTAGTTCCATGAATTTGGCTACACATACCGCTGACCTCGTTCACATTAATAAAGATGGCCGCCGCCACGTGTTCGGCAAACGAACAAAGGCCACCCAGCATTGTCAATTAAGCTGCGGTTAACCGCAGCTTCTGGGAGGTAAATTGCCTGCACACTTCCACTTCTGGGTGGTCTGCCTGTGTGGTACTTGGTTCAGTAAGCCCCATTTACTGAACCAAGTGGGAAATAGCCATGCACAAAGGGTTTGAACCAGGTCTGGGGACACAGGGGACACCGTCTTAAAGGGGCAGTGTCCCAAACAAGTCTGGGGACACCGTCTTAAAGGGGCAGTGTTCCAATCTTCCTGATGTCCCAAAAGGTGTTTAAAGGGCCAGCACCAGTCCCATAAAGAGCCCATAAGCCCCAATATGCCCACAGGCTGTCTTAAAGGGCCATACACACTCAATAATGTCTGGATCCCGCGGGCGGCTGCGAGGGGAGGCTGCACTCCGCTCGCGGTACTCACCCTCCAGCCATCCGTGGTCCCCTCCTCCTCGTGGGCTCGGCGAGCAGGATCCTTCCAGCCTCGGATGCCGCCCGCCATTTCCTCCACGTCCCCCAGCGGCAGCATACATGACGCTGCACGCTGGGAGACCGCCCAAGTTAGTACACGCCGGGGTCAGTCACCTGACCCGGCGTTAAAGGCACAGTGTCTCAATCACAGTGGGAGGTCTAGATATCTCCCACGTGTGATTGTTAATTCTGATTGGAAATTATCCAATCAGAATTAACCTTATGGTTTAAATACTTACCTTTCCTGTTCCTCCCTGCCCTGTTGTGGTCTTTGCTTGCTAGTATTGCGATTTACCTTGTGTTTCTGGTTACGTACTCTCTGGCTTGTTTATCTGACTCTGTGACTTTCTCCTACCCTTTGACCTCGGCTTGTTTCACGTTATTCTGTCTTCTGGTTTCACTTATTCGGCTTGTTTCCTGACTATTCTGTGTGTGCTTAGCCCGGCCACTCTAAGGTCCGGTACGGCCCCTTTTCTGTGTGTGTGTGTGTGTGTGTGTGTGCCAGCGTGTTGGGTTCCCCGAATCGTGACACATAAGTTCTCACAATCTCCCAGGGGCCATAGTCATGTGGAAGGAGGCTGGCAAATAGGCTTCTGCACAACCCAGGGAAGCTGGGCAATTTGCCATTTAAAGGGCCAGTTACAAATAGCAGTTTGTAACAGGAGTCCTTATCAGACTGGAGCAGTTTAAATGGAGTCCAGGAGAAATTGGATTATTTCAAAATTGCACTACCTGAAAGCAACAGAATATTCCATTAGGCTTGACAGGAAGAGCAGAAAAATTAAGAAACTACTGTGTTACTCCACAGTAGTGGCCAAAACAGTAAAAAACAAAAAGTTTGCATTTAGTAATTATAAAAAAAAACAGAGTGAGGAAGACAGACAAATCTATAAGATTAGGCAGAAAGAGGCAAAGCACGTTGTAAGAGCCTCCAAAGCACACACAGAAGAGAGAGTAGCACAGTCATTAAAAAAGGGGAATAAAACATTTTTTAAATACATAAATAAGAAAAGGAAAGTAAAACAAGGATTAGTTAGATTAAAAACAAAAGAAGGAAGGTATGTGGAAGAGGATAAAGGTCTATCTGACTGCCTCGATGAATATGTTTGTTCAGTATTTACAGTTGAAAATGAAGGAGAGGGACTTCAGTTAAGAAAAAGGACAAATTAGTTATTTCTTACATGTGAGTTTACAAAGGAAGAGGTTCTATTTCGACTGTCAGAAGTAAAGACAAATAAGTTGATGGGGTCTGATGGGATACAACCAAAGTTATTAAAAGAGCTTGGTGGTGAACTAGCAAAATCATTTATGGATTTATTTAACCAATCATTGTTACCAGGAGTAGTCCCAGAAGATTCAAAGTTAGCAAACGTTGTGCCCATTCACAAAAAATGTAGTCGGGAGGAGTCGGGAAACTATAGGCCAGTTCGCCTTACTTCAGTAGTGGGGAACGTGATGGATACCATGTTAAAGGATAGGATTGTTAAACATCTAAAAACACATGGATTTTAAGATCAGAGGCAACATGGGTTTACTTCAGGGAGATAATGCCAAACTAATCTTATTGACTTTTTTTGATTGGGTAACTAAAATAATAGATCAGGGTGGTGCAGTAGACATTGCTTACCTAGGTTTCAGTAAGTCTTTTGACACTGTTGCACACAGAAGGCTTATCAATAAACTGCAATCTTTAAAGGGACTCTCCAGTGCCTCGAAAACAATCAGTTTTCCTGCCACTTCAGGTCCCCTCTCCCTCCCACCTCCCAATCCCCGGTTGCTGAAGGGGTGAAAACCCCTTCAGTCACTTACCTGAGACCCCTGTCTAGTAGACAGCCACTAGAGGTGGAGTTAACCCTGCAAGGTAATTATTGCAGTTTATAAAACACTGCAATAATTACACTTGCAGGATTAAGGGTAGTGGGAGTTGGCACCCATACCACTCCAATGGGCAGATGTGGTCTGAGTGCCTGGAGTGTACCTTTAAGTTTAGATTCCAATATTGTTGAATGAGTAAGGCAGTGGCTGAGTGTCAGGCAACCGAGGGTTGTAGTCAATGGAGTATATTCGAAGCATGGGCTTGTCACCAGTGGGGTACCTCAGGGATCTGTACTTGGACCCATTCTCTTTAATATTTTTATTAGTGGTATTGCAGAAGGTCTTGATGGTAAGGTATGTCTTTTTGCTGATGATACTAAGATATGTAACAGGGTTGATGTTCCAGGAGAGATAGGCCAAATGGCAAATGATTTGGGTAAACTAGAAAAATTGTCAGAGTTGTGGCAACTGGCATTTAATGTGGATAAGTGCAAGATCATGCACCCAAGGGCAGAGTACAGAATATTTGATAGAGTCCTAACCTCAACATCTGAGGAAACAGATTTAGGGGTGATTATTTCTGATGACTTAAAGGGGGGCAGACAGTGTAATAGAGCAGCAGGAAATGCTAGCAGAATGCTTGGTTGTATAGGGAGAGGTGTTAGCAGTAGAAAGAGGGAAGTGCTCATGCCATTGTACAGAACACTGGTGAGACCTCACTAGGAGTATTGTACGCAGTACTGGAGACCGTATCTCCAGAATGATATTGATACTTTAGAAAGAGTTCATAGAAGGGCTACTAAACTGGTTCATGGATTGCAGGATAAAACTTACAAGGAAATGTTAAAGGAACTTAACATGTATAGCTTGGAGGAAAGACGAGTCGGGGGGATATGATAGAAACATTTAAATACATAAAGAGAATCAACACAGTAAAGGAGGAGACTATATTTAAAAGAAGAAAAACTACCACAACAAGAGGACATAGTCTTAAATTAGAGGGACAAAGGTTTAAAAATAATATCAGGAAGTATTACTTTACTAAGAGGATAGAGGATGTACGGAATAGCCTTCCAGCTGAAGTGGTAGAGGTTAACACAGTAAAGGAGTTTAAGCATGCATGGGATATGCATAAGGCTATCCTAACTATAAGATAAGGCCAGGGACTAATGAAAGTATTTAAAAAATTGGGCAGACTTGATGGGCTGAATGGTTCTTATCTGCAGTCACATTCTATGTTTCTATGTTTCCATGATAGGCTATGTTGCTCACTGATGTTAACGTGAAGCATTGCATGACACTGTAAATCATAATTTTTAAGTTCTTAAGGTGTTAAATGTATACTTTATCTTCAAAGACAATTTTGAGGAAAAATAAAGACATATACAGTAAATACAATCTGCAAAATCACAGCATCTACATTATTGCTTAGTATCAAGCTAGTTTATGGATCAATGCTATTTAAAATCCATAGTAAGGTATAAATACATATTTTATGCATCTACCAAATGCCAGATTACCATCATTTTGTAGCTTAATGAACAAGAGAGAAGTTCAGTTCATAATGACATGTGCAGTTTAAATAACTAATTAGCAAAAGCAAAAGACGAAAATGCCAAACCAGTTTATAACTTTTGTACATAATTAGAATCACAACTTTTTATAACCAATAAGTTAATGTCATATTTTCTCATGCATATATGTCTAATTAATGTATGACAAAGACAAGTACTGGTAAATAAACAAACATTAGTTGCATTAAAAAGTACTTGATTCCTTAGTTGTTTCCTATTGACAACACTATGTCCCTGAATGTTTATGCAGTCTTATTTTAAAATCACCATAACCATTAGAGCATATTGTAGTGGTTATAGTTTCATAATACCTTCCTTGTTTCCCCCACTTCTGTCGCAAACATTTTCAAGTGCATCCAGAAAACAAAGCTAGTGATCCTACAATCATTTATGACCCAACCCATGGCTCGTTAAAGTTAGCTACATAAGCTCAAATATGGGGGGCAAGGAGGCAAAACTAGGAAGGCAGAAGACAAGACACTGTGGAAGCAGAAGATTATACAGTAATGATGGTGGAAGAGCATTATGGGGCAGAGGAAGAGACAATGTCTGGAGAGGGAAATACACTATTGTGTGACAGATATAGATACACAAAAGGGGCAGATGGTGATAAGAGTACAGGGGAAGCCAGAGAGGTAATTAAATGTGAGTACTGTGGCTCTTAATCCACCTCTGGGCATTGCAAATACCAAAATGGACATGTAAAGGCTTATGATTAAAAGAAAATACACCTCCTATTCAGAAGGGGTGTGTGTCAAAAAGTGCTGGACTGGATAAATAGATAACAGTGGCTCTAAACACTTGTGTGGAATACCCTCTTATCCACTCCCAAAATATACAATGTGTAGGGTGGTGTAGGTAAAACCTGCACCTATTAGTGGAGCGCTTAATAAAATATATTAAAAATGGGGTGTAACTTACCCCACGTGATGTTGTGAGATCTAAAACTTGCAAAGCATATAAAAGACAGAAAAAGACACAATATAGTGCAGGTGGCATGTGTGGTGGGACCACTGGCTGTCCATGATTTGCCCTATTCTATATTTGTAAATTCCCAGTTATAAAATGTGTGTTTCCCCATGTAGTTTTATTTTAACTGTGTTATATGCCTTTTGACCATGCGGGGGCGCTCTGGAGATATGTTCCCCATTAGAATGTTCCCACCAATTAATCAGCACTTGCAACATAGGTGTGAAACCACAAGTGAAGTAATTAATGAGCGCTCCCCTGGGTGGCCGCCAGGAGGAGCATTCCTCTGGGTGGCCACAAGGGGGAGCGTTCGGATCCAAAGAGGGACGCTTACGTTGCAGGGACTTCGCACTGGGACTCCAGGGACGGGTCCCTGTTGTTGTTGGGGATAACATTTGGGGTACTGGTAGTCCGGATCACCCTAACCTACTAATAAAAGAGCCATGATCAATGTTCCCCTACCCAGGGACTGCGAGGCCAGGCTCGTAGCTGCCCAAAGAGCGCTTCCCCGGGGTTTGCCTCAATGGAGGCGGCCGCCGGGGAGATGTGTGAGCCCCAGTGGGGACCCTGGGGCTGAGTCGGCTTCACAGCCGCAGTGTCCCCGGTTGCCACCTGGAAGTCCGGGCTGACCAATGGGAGAAGGCGTGTCCATTCAAACTGGGTTTGTGCCATTCTCCTGATTGGTTGGCACGAGTGAGCGCTGATTGGTCACTGCAAGGTGCAGGCGACCACTCAGAGAAGGAGTGCCTTTTTAAACGGGGTTCCGCACCCTTTCTCCTGATTGGGCCGCAAAACCAATCTCCTCCATGAGTGCCAATTGGTGCAACCAGATTTTGCGGCCTTTCTTATAATTGGGTGGCGAAACCCCTCTCCTCCCTGAGCACTGATTGGTGCGAATTGGTTTCGCTTCTTTCAATTGATTGCTTGTTGCTTGGTTTAGGCGTGAAGTTTGAATTCACCGGACTAAACCAAGCAACTTCATGGAGCTAATTTTGAGAATGCACAGAGCCACGAACTCTGATTTTACACAATGGTTTCTCGGGCTCTGTAGATCCAATAGCCTGGGTATTTACAGGGATCCTAGATGGGATCCGGGGCTATCCAGTGATATGTATCTTATATGTGTAACCCTTACCCTTCCCAGGTGGAAGATGGTAAACCATTCTTCTCCAGCCTGGGAGTGTGTTGAACTGAATAGAGTCCCCCTGTGGGGGTCTGTGCATAAAAGCTGTGCTTCCTAATAAAGATTGTCAGAGTTGTACCTCCAGAACTGTGTCTCGTCCAGTTACTGGGGGGAAATGGGTCTCTTTGTATTTTAAATGGTTCCTGATCAGCTGAAGGGAGTGAATTAGTGGAGGTAACAGGTTGGGTTACCAGGTGGTCCGCTACAACTGATGGCAAGCGGTGGGATCGCACTTCCCAGCCGAATGGAGCCAGTGTTCATGAACTGAATAAGCCCATGGACCACACGTCTCTAAAGAGGCTAACATTACAAGAGTTGGTAGTGGCTCGTGGGCAATGGAGGACGACCGTCGAAGCAGTGAAGCAGCCATACCACAGCCTGAAGACAAGAAGGAGATCATTCACAAGGAAGTGGCCCAGTGACTGGCATACTGCAAGGAAACCCCCTCAGAAGAAACCTTAACCAAAATTTTCTCTGAGGTCCAAGCCTTTGGCCTGCCTTGGAAGAATGGGGCAAACCCCATGCAATCTGGGGTACGATGGGCAGGAGACAGGTTCCCCGAGAATCGGGCAACCACTGCCCGCAAACACAAGCTAAACTTTCAATGCCTTCAAAGAGTTCAAAAAGGTGGAGGAGGGTATAGACGACTTCTTGCAGGACTTCGAATGACAGTGCCTCCTGTAAGAAGTTGCTCCCACTGACTGGATCACAATATTGGCCAGGAAACTAACAGAGAGGGCGAAGGAAGCCTACCAGGATGTACCGAAGAGCAACTCCGGGAGTACCCCTTTGTGAAGAGAGTCGTGAAGGCCAGGTATGTAGTCACTCCGGAGGCATACCGCCGGAAATTCAGGGGGACCAAGAAAGGGCTTGCTGCATCACCAGAGCTACCCAGAACTGGATGAACTCAGAGCAGGCAAAATTCCATTAAGAGATCCTTCAGCTGTTTATGCTGGAGCACTTCTATAACGGACTCCCGGCCGAAGTACAAGAATGGGTGAGAGACTGGCAACCCAAGACTTTAATCGAGGCAGCCCAACGGGCCGACGAGTATGCAGATACCCTGCAGGCCCAATGCCCCACTACTTCCCTCAGCCATCGACAACCCCTGCGCCCGGCAGACCCGACCTATCAACTCCCACGAAACCCCTGGGCCAAACCTGAGGGGGCCACCACAGG
>OW240915.1:240854760-240908851 GCA_933207985.1 Pelobates cultripes | reverse complement strand
GGAACAGTAAATGAGAAAGCAGAAAATTACAGCCAAACACAAACACCACAAAAGTGTAAAAATATGCCTGGTCGCAAATGTACAACATCGCAAAAACAGTCCAGTCCTTAAGGGGTTAAATCTTAAATCAGCATGCGGGAACATTCCTTCCCTCCCTGACATTCTGTGGTCATCACACACCCCTAATACACCAACAATATTGCCCACCACAAAATTCCTTATCAGATCCTGGGCCTCCTGGGGAACAACACTGTGCCCCCACAAAGAAATATTATACCTGGCTCCACTACAAACTCTCTCCGCAATATCACCTGATCTTCCCATACGCCATTGGTCGGAAAAGGGGTTAACCCATGTTCACTCATTATTTAACCCCTTAAGGACCAAACTTCTGGAATAAAAGGGAATTATGACATGTCAGACATGTCCTGTGTCCTTAAGGGGTTAATAGCAGTGGTATACTCCCCTTCCCGGAGTTACAAGCCTCCAATAAACTGCCGCACCGAGATATCTTTCTATATCTAAGAGTGAAGCACATTCTAATGTCTGAGGCAATAGATTACATAGATCCGTGATTACTTAGCAAAATAGGCCATAAATGCTACACATCAGTTAAAGCACCTCCCTCATCCAAATTTCTAACACTATGCTACTTAGCACAATCAGACACTGAGAACACAGATAAATTGCCTTAGATGTTCAAATGGGAGGAGGACTTTGGTAGGGTATACCAAATAGCCAAATGGGAGACTGCTATTAAACAGACTAAAAGTTCCTCAAACTGTGTCACACATTGGGAAGCTTACTTTAAGGTACTGATGAGATGGTATATGGTCCCTAGTAGACTGAGCACAATTTATCCTACAACCACATCAGTATGCTGGAGATGCAACAAAGATAAGGGCACTATAAAACATATATTTTGGGACTGTATGAAATTACATACCTTTTGGACAAATATGAGTAAGTTAATACGCACAGTGTCTGGCCTAGAAATCCCACTTACACCAGCTGGCTATTTACTCCACTTAATACCTGACCTGGGTCATATCCCATCTAGAGCCGCGGTTCTCAATATCTTACTAGCAGCTAAAATAGGCATTGCCGCTCATTGGAAAAGTGACATAGGCCCTAATGTGTTAGAGATACTATGCAGGGTCAACACCACATATCACCATGAAAAAGAGTGGGCAAAGAGGGGTAACATGTCCAAATTTCATGATCTATGGCACAACTGGGAACCCACACATGCTCAATACGCCAAGCAGGTCTAAAATATGACGAATACTGCTATCAATACTGTCAATACTGATGTCAATTCTGTCAATACTGTTGCCAATTCTTGCTCAACTCAGCACAACTAACATTACTAAATTACCCCTCACTCAATCCCCCCCACCTACTAGCACATGTGGTTTACCCATTCCCCCCTTCCTGTCCTTCCCCCTCCTATCCTAACCCCAAGTTGAGCTGGGTATTCAGTGTGCATGCAACTGGAATATCTCACGCTCCGTGACAGTTAGCAACAACTTAACTAAAGTGGAACCGCAAACACCCAGGCATCTTGTATCACGGTTAGCATGGAGAGCTCTCGAATACCCTACCTGTAACTATCTATGTTATCTGTGTATTATAATTATATTGGTCTTTGTGTCGTATACTGATGTTATCACACTTCATGCATACTGTATTTTATTTGCATTTTATTAGTTTTTTCCTTTTTTTGTCACTAAAACCTTGTTGTATATCTTGTAAAACAATAAAAATGATACATTGCAAAAAAAAAAAATGGGGTATGCCCAGTCTTTTTTAGTAGCCACTTAGTCACAATCCCTGGTCAAATTTAGTGTTCATAGTTGTGATGATATACAGATGATATTATCAGCATTATATGTTTACTGCTCTAAAACACTCATATTTGTGTTCAACAATGTCTCACAAGTATAACAGTGCCCCTCATGTCCAAATTTTATTAAGTTTTGGAAAGTTACAGGGTTAAATATAAGACTTGTCCATTCCTGTTTTTGCACATTGTAATTTGCCAGATTGGCTATGTTGCCTATCAGACATATGGCAACCCAGAAATGAGAATTACCCCCATCATGGCATACCATTTGAAAAAGTAGACAACCCAGGGTATTCAAAATTGGGTATGTCCTTTCTTTTTTAGAAGCCACATAGTCACAAGCCCTGGCCAAAGTTTACGTCTATATTTGGTTTTTGCTTTTTCTACACAAAAACTGCACTTTCACTGATAATACTGTCGTGATACATTTTACTGTTTAAAAACACTCATGTTTGTGTCTAGTGAAGTCTGGTGTTTTGAAATTTACAGGGTTAAATGTAGGCCTTGCAAATTAAATTCTCAGGACTTTCTGCTAGGTTGTCAGGCAGGGCCCTCAAATTGTAATTAATAAAAATCACATAATTATGTAAAAAAATTACATAAATATACTCGTCGAATTTAAATATATATATACATATGCGTGTCTACATTTATACTTATGTAATTATTTATGTATATATATACATATATATGTATATATATATTATTCAATTCTTACTGTATTTTGATACGAATATATATATCCTTACCTTTACTATCTTTACCTTTTTGTGTCATTTTACTCCACTCCCTCTAGCATTACTATACTTACCTTTTTGTGTCATTTTACCCCACTCCCTCTAGCATGTAAGCTCATTGAGCAGGGCCCTCAACCCCTCTGTTCCTGTGTGTCCAACTTGTCTGGTTACAGCTACATGTCTGTTCGTCCACCCATTTGGCAAAGCTAGGAATTTGCTCTTCACTAGGTTATAGCTTGTCACATTGTAGTTACAGCTTTCTTAGAATGAAAGCTGTAAACGTTGCCATGGACACGACGTCATCGACGTCATTACGCATGGAACGGAGGTCAGCGTGGGGGCGCACGGTAGTACGCACATGCGCGGTGTTTAGCAGCAAACGCCGGTGAAGCTTTGACATCACCTGGGGTAAGTCACTTTTGATTAATGTTATTAGGTATATATTTGAGGTAGTTATAGATTGTATTTGTACTGTTTGATCCTGATGAAGGTCCCTGCGTGGACCGAAACGTTGATCGTTTTTGTTTCTTGGATGGAATAAACCACATTTGAAATTCAAAAGTCCGTGAGTGCAGCCTGCTTTGTTTTGTATATATATATATATGTATATTTTTATAAATGTGTATATATATATATATATATATATATATATATATAATTTTTATTATTTATATATATAAATATATATATACACACATACAATATGTATTGTTTTATATGTAGAAAGGCCATTAGGCCTAAATTTGTGGAAGGAGTAAGTCCCCTACTTAAACTCCCAGCCCCTACTCACCTCTGCCGATCAGCTGATTGTCTATCCCCATAGCAACCAGCACTTCCGGTCCGAGCTTCTCGCCAGAACAGCTTCAGTCTCCTGCAGCAAGAGGTCCAGAGCAATCCTACGTCCGTTCTGAGGCCCGAGCACAGTTTTCCTTCTGGTCGCGGTACCTGGCTTCCGGTCACGAGACCGGCACGCTCACATAAGCTAAGTGAGGGAAATAGCGCTCGGCTATTTCCTTCCGTTCGGGCCTAAAAACGTAGGGGTAGGCTCCCTCTATCTTCTTTAAACACATCCATGCTCGGTTAACATATTCAGCGTTAGCACTAAAATGGACAAACTCCCGTTACACTTACGCATCGTTCACGTATTCGTACGGAAAAACTGCCGATACTGTTCGGTCATACGCACGAACCTCGTACTTACCCGTTCATGCATCCTTAACGTTAGATGATAATCCTATTCACACCTCGCTATTTTCTCATTCAGTACTGATCTATTCGTACGGTTTAAACAAACGCACGGTACAAATCCCTATTATGGTTAATTCTTTTAAACCATGCTAAGTAAATTCATGAATTTCATTTACACAAATTTTAAATGTAAACGCATATTCCCTGTTCGGTCAGTTAACTGCTGATACCTACATGTCAGTATTGGTTATTCAATCCGGTCTAACTACCAGTCTTTTTCTTAAACTGTGTTGGCCGGTTTAATATATCTAAAACATTTAAAAGCTCAACAATTATTTATAAAATACGGTTCTTTTTTCCTACACCTAATTAAATAGCAACCAAGTTTTAATATTCATTTTATTAATTCTTATAGACTTCTCATGTTACCAATATAAAGAACAGGTTTTTCTAACTATACGCCAACCCTATTCAAACCCTACATACAGATATTAATTATTAAACACGATCTTCTAGGGTAATTGCGTTAAATCCACATCTGTACTACATCTTCTTCTTAGAATCACGCAGTCATTTATTCTTGCCTCTGTCACATGTCTTTGGCTTTACAGATTGCATCGGTTTCTTGCATTCCTGCTCAAAAGTTGCTATTTCAAGTTCTTTTTATTACAGGAACAGGTATAATATTTTTCTCACTTTGGTTTCATCCAGGTCTAGGCCTCAAATACAATTAAGCTATCTAGACTTGTCACAGCAAGACATGTTGGTATTTATTACATACTGTCACATCTGTCGTTAACTATTTAAATATTTATTGGTTAATCCTTAGCTCCAGTAGTATTCTAGGCCTCCACCGGTTTCTACACATTAAACCAGTGACGCTCATCACAAGTTTCGTACTTCATTCAAGGTATAATTCCCCACTCTTTCAAGACCTTTCTATACAAGACCTCACGCGGTCTCAGTCTCATTATGATTGACTCACGGTCTTACGCCCACGGTATGTTAATTCTTTACAATTTCTCTACCCAGGCCTACGGTCATACTGCCATCAGGCCAAGGAAAACATCCAACCTACCTGATCCGGTACTTAGGCATACCATCAGGTACTTACGTCCTTACTCACGTACGGCAATCACTACCCCAAGGCCTCAATAAGCCTTTCTCTTTAACACAAACCCGTCCCAATCCTATACTAAACCTTTCAGATCCCTCAATTCAGGATCTCACGTTGCGCTCCTAACAGCCAACCCTCACTATAAACCATACGTCACCACGATACGCATAAATACATCAACATCTGTCTTAATCCTCAGGCTTCTTCTTTAAGAACAGCAGCAGACAAGACTTGCCACATTAAAAAATACTAGAAGGTTCCAGTTATCATTTATAACATTTCAAGGTTAGTATCCACACATTACACCAGAATTTCCCAGTCAACCTTAAGTATACAATTGAACTGGCTACTGGGTCTAGGCTACCGCCTTAGCTCACCCTATTAGGAAATCCGGTCCCGCAAGGCCATCTCCCACCTCAACACGGAAGTACGGCCCCATGCCCAAATCATAGTTATACGCCTCGCCCGCCCTACTTCAGGGCTTTAGTCAGGGCCTCACCTGTCACGGCCACACGTTTTGAATTCTCTTTACGGTCACCGAGAGGCCAACACCCTGCCACCAATTTCTGTGGCCTCAATTTCCTAAGCCAAATCATAGGTAGAGCCTCTCACCACCACTTGGCATTAGCAGGGCCTCACCTACCAAAAATCCCACAGATAAGCTTTTCGCTTCGGCACTAGCATTACAGTCCAGTTCTTCCAATAAATACCATCCCTCATATCCCCCCGACGTTTCCTTACTCCCCTTCTAATATCTCATTCACAAAATCATTTCTTTTAGAATGTCCCAAGAACCAATCCCCATCGAAGAACTGCCAGAAGAGATACCGTTTACGCCAACCAGACCAGAGTCTCCAGACGAATCTCTCACCCCTTCAACTCCCACGTCCTTGAGAGCATGGACTATTCCTAAAATTACAGCCGAGCTTAGGCTCAGGGGAATCCCCTTTCCAGCCACAGCTAGAAAGGCAGAACTTTACAGGCTGCTTACCGACCAAGCCCCTGAGCCTAGGCTCTCAAGGACAGCCACCAAGCACTGGCACGGCCACCCAGGATACCCTGGCAGCAATCTTGGCCAACCTACAGACCCTTAATAGCAGGCTATCTAAGGTGGAGTGCGCCATCGCCTCCCCAGGTAATACCCCGGGCCTCCCAGTCTCCACCCCGGCTGTCCCCACTGCACCAGCATGCCCCCCCATACTCCCCTCGCCAACACCAGTCACAGCTATAGCTCCTTTTGAGTCACCAGCTCACTCCGTCCCAGACTCTATCAGGAAAGAAATCCTAGACGGGAAGGACGTGTGTCTGGTGTCTCTGCTTATAGCTTCACAGGACATACTGGAGAACAAGGCTTACAATTACGGGGATATATCAGTAGTGCTTAAGACAAGAGATCCCAGGCTTAATAAAAAACTTTCAATTCCCCAGTTCGTGATAGCTTTCGGGATATACCGTGACGTCATCTGCACGGTGTATCCCCACAGAAGAGAGGAGTTAGACCTCTACCTTCACAAGGTGGTGGATCTAGGCATCAAGTACGGGGGGCTCTTCTTTCTACGACTATCATAAGTCAGTATCAGCGAAGGCGGCGACCCATCTGAAACAGTTCAACGTTAGAATTAACTGGTGTCAGATGGATACAGAACTATTCTGTCGCCACTTCGCTGGTCTCAGGCCCCCGTCTTGTTCCATATGTAATTCCACATCCCACATGGTGGACTTATGTCCCTCTGAAGCAGATCCCACCACCTCCACTCCCACCCCTCATACCTCTTTCACCCCTCACAACAAACCAACGGGTGGTCTACGTGACTAGCTGGGTAGGCCCATCTCCTTTTTAGGCAAGGCGCAGGTGTGCAATAATTTCAACGCAGGCTCCTGCAGTTTCAGCGCATGTAGATTATGGTGTCTTGCATCTTACTTGCTAGTGCAGGCCACTCCACATCAGATATCTTCTTTCTTCTTCAATCTTCTTTTCTTCAGTACACAGGCAACTAAAAATCCACTATAGCTGATGCAACTTAGTTAGGAGCCCATAAATAGCTGCCTCTAAGTTTGTAGATATAGGGTAACAATGCCCTCATATGAACCCAGGGTGCAGTTTCCAGGAAGGAATCACTAGTAGGTGTTGTTGATTTTAGCAAATCAGTGCCTATCATATCCAAAAAGCTCTCGGTTTGGTGGTTTGGGATTGCCAACCGGGTAAACTTTTGACTGGCGGCCACAAGATAGAAGCCCAAAATAGCCCCTGGTAATCACCCCTGGCTCAGCAAAACAGACATCACAAACGCGTTTAAGTTACTACCCATGCACCCCTCACTCTGGCACTTGCATGGTGTTAAATGGCGAGGAAAGTACTACTTCTCCACACGACTCACTTTTGGTTCTCGAACCAGCCCCAACCTTTTCTATATCTTCGCTGAGACACTATGCTGGCTGCTTCTGAACGTCCTCAGGTGTAACTCCGTTATTCACTACCTAGACGACTTCCTACTGATAGAGCCAGGGGCACAAACACCCACCGCTATCAGCCGCACTACACCACTTTTTTCCACACTTGGAGTACCTTTGTCCCCATCTTAAACATTTGGTCCCACAACTAAATTAACCTTTTTGGGGATAGAGCTAGATTCCGTTACACTCAGAGCTAGCCTTCCCCATGACAAACTGACCCGCTTGAGAGGGGAGATAGAAATGTTCCTGCGGAATGATGTTTGCACCAGGAAGGAACTCCAGTCCCTTCTGGGATCCCTGAACTTCGCCATGTCCCGCAGGAAAGGTCTTTTATATCCAGGCTTCTTTGCCTACTCCATGGGGTACCGGACTACATAGGAGAAATACAGGTTGCTCTGGGAAAAGACGGTGTGGTTGTTTCAAGGAGCACAATACGACAATATTTGAACAAAAATTAGCTGAATGGTTGAGTTGCCAGAAAGAAGCCTTTACTGCACCAATGCCACAAAAAAGCTCTGTTACAAGCCCAGTTTCATTGGACCCCCACGCCAAGGCTGACTTAGCTATGTGGGGGAAGTTTTTGGCAGAGTGGAACGGTATCTCCATGTTTATCACCCCTCTCTCCACTTCATCACCCATCATTCACACAGATGCTGCAGCCAACACTGGTTTCGCAGCCATCTTTGGGAACCACTGGTTTAGGGGTCACTGGCCCGCTGAGACAGATGCCTTGCAAGGATTCAGGGAGACCTCAGCCCTATTTGAAATCTATCCCATTGTGGCAGCCACACACACCTGGGGTCATCTCTGGTCCGGCAAGGCAGTAAAATGCTACTCTGACAATTCAGAAGCTTGCAAAATCATTAACAAGGGGCGCTCATCATCCCTGACCATCATGCGGCTGATTCGCAAGCTGACCTGGCTAGCAGCAACCGGTCAGTTTCACTTAGTTTGTTTTCACATTCCAGGTATCCACAACACTGCAGCTGATGCTCTTTCTCTCTCTATTCCAGGTATTCTCTCATGCACTCCCTACGGCTCACCACCAGCCATCCAGGACACCACAGTTTCACAAACTAATCCTGGACTGAGCACACTAATGCATCACGCTAGGACTCTCACTCACCAAGCACTATCACCTAACACAGCTATCTCTTATAATAGGGAACTTACCATATTTAACAAATTCACTGCAGAATTCGGTTTACAAGGCGACCTTTCTATACAAACCATGGTGGCTTTTGCCTCTTTCTGCCACTTACATCTTAAACTTTCCCACAACACCATAAAACTTTACCTCACTGGGGTGCAGCACCATAGCCTCACAAATTTTCCTAACAACACCCCCTTCTTGTCATCATATCCCATTAAAAAGGTATTGAAAGGTATGTTAAAGGTTTCAGCTCCTCTCACTATCACAAGACTACCCATAGATGGGCCTATCTTCAGATCACTTAGCAATCTCCTTGACGAATCCCCGTTTGATCCTGACACAAACCTGGTGATCAAAGCGGCTATCTATCTTGCTTTCTACGGTTTTCTCAGACCTAGAGAGTTCACCGTTGTTCGTCAAGGGGATATCACGCACAGCCTAAAAACATCGCACCGCACAAAGGTGGAGGATCACTATCTACTTTCGATCCCGTCAACTCAAACCAACTATTCACTACACCCCACTGTAATTCCTCTCTTCCCTACTGATAATGCCTGGTGTCCGATCAAGGCTCTAGACCACCTACGGTCAACCCTTCACGCGCACTTACCAGACTCTCCGCTCTTATCAATACAAGGGCACCCGCTTACCACTGCTAAATTCACGTCTCAAGTCAGAACACTATTATGTAAACTGGGTTTCAATCCGACTTCATTCTCCGGGCACTCCTTTCGCATAGGAGCCGCCTCTTCAGTCTCCAGCACTAATACACCGGTCCACATCATCAAGAGACTGGGGCAATGGAAATCCTCCATATACCATACTTATATTCCATGACCAGAAAAAGAGCTTCGTCAAGCTTTCAGGAACTTGGTTATGTAAAAAGGCAATAAAGTGTGTATTTTCTCGAACTTCTCTTTTGCCCTCTTTTATTTACAGGCCCACTCGTACGTTGGTTTCGGCACACCACAACCAACTTTGTCCTTACAGATACTATCCATTACGTATTAAATTCTGAGCACAAGTAGAAAGGCCATTAGGCCTGAATTTGTGGGAGGAGTAAGTCCCCTACTTAAACTCCCAGCCCCTACTCACCTCTGCCGTTCAGCTGATTGTCCCCACCCACCTACACCCTGTTATAATTACATTTTCCTTGGTGGGCCCTTTATTTACAGGCCCACTCGTACGTTGGTTTCAGCACACCACAACCAACTTTGTCCTTACAGATACTATCCATTACGTATTAAATTCTGAGCACAAATATATATATATATATATATATATATATAAACATATCGATATATGTAATTTCATTCTAACTGTATTTTGATATTAATATACACAAATATAAATGTATATATATGAAAAACAGTTTTGCTCAAAAGTTTGCATACCCTGGCAGAAATTGTGAAATTTTGGCATTGATTTTGAAAATATGACTGATGATGTAATAAAAGTGTATTTTATTGAAAGATATTGATAATATGAAGCCATTAGCTGTTTGGCTCCTTTTTAAATCATAATGATAACAGTTATCAGTTTACATACCTTTGAATGTTTGGCCTTGTTACAGACACACAAGGTGACACACACAGGTTAAAATAGCAATTAAAGGATAATTTTCCTGTGACTTTTTTAAATTGCAATTAGTGTCTGTATATAAATAGTCAATGAGTTTGTTAGCTCTCACATGGATGCACTAAGAAGGCTAGCTACTGAGCCATGAGGAGCAGAAAAAAAACCTGTCAAAATACCTGTGTAACAAAGTAAAGGAACTTTAAAAAGATGGGAAAAAAATTTAAAAAGATATCCAAAGCCTTGAAAATGCCTGTCAGTACTGTTCAATCACTTATTAAGAAGAGGGAAATTTGGGCATCTCTTGTTACTAAGCCAAGGTCAGGTAGATCAAGAAAGATTTCAGCCACAACTGCCAGAAGAATTGTTCGGCATACAAAGAAAAACCCACAGATAACCTCAGGAGAAATACAGGTTGCTCTGGGAAAAGACGGTGTGGTTGTTTCAAGGAGCACAATACGACAATATTTGAACAAAAATTAGCTGAATGGTTGAGTTGCCAGAAAGAAGCCTTTACTGCAACAATGCCACAAAAAAGCTCTGTTACAATATGCCCGACAACATTTTGACACACCTCACAGCTTCTGGCACGCTGTAATTTGGAGTGACGAGACCAAAATAGAGCTCTATGGTCACAACCATAAGAGCTATCTTTGGAAGAGGTCAACAAGATCTATAGTGAAAAGAATAGCATCCCCACTGTGAAGCATTGTGGTGGCTCACTGATGTTTTGGGGGGGGTGTGAGCTCTAAAGGCACAGGAAATCTGAAAATTGATGGCAAGATGAATGCAGCATGTTATTAGAAAATACTGGCAGACAATTTGCATTATTTTGCACAAAGGCTGCGCATTGGACTATCTTGGACTTTCCAGCATGACAATGACCCTAAGCACAAGGCCAAGTTGACCCTCCAGTGGCTACAGCAGAAAATTGTGAAATTTCCGAAGTGGCCATTGCAGTCTCCTGACCATAATATCATCAAACGACTCTGGGGAGATCTCAAACATGCGTTTCATGCAAGACTGCATGAACTGGAGGCATTTTGCCAAGATGAATAGGCAGCTATACCACCTGCAAAAATAAGGGATCTCACAGACAACTATTACAAAAGACTAAACAGGGCTCATTTTAATTTTTTCTTTGTTGCCATGATTGTGTCATGATTGTGCCATTCTGTTATGACCTACAGTTAAATATGCATCCCATAAGAAATAAAAAAAAAAATGTGTTTTGCCTGCTCACTCATGTTTTCTTTAAAAATTATACATTTATTACCAATTCGCCAAGGGTATGCAAACTTTTGAGCATAACTGTTAATATTTATAAAAAATATTGTAAAGTGCTGCAGAATAAGTTGGCTGTATATAAATGCTAATGCTTGTAATATTAACTGCCAGCATATATCTCACCCACTATGCAGCGATTAGCACTGGAAGCAAGGTAAAGACAATGATAATCCAGATGGCATTGTCAATTTGGAGAAAAGGTTGGTTCAGACAGCAAATGTCCAAACTTCAGAAGACAAGAAAGAGTCAAGTTCTAGGTTAGTATGACTAAATTCAACAAGCATACAGGTAGCTCTCTGCAGGTACAGTACTTTTGAGCAATGAGAAGTGAAATGACACATCATTTTCTGTGTCATGTATGTGTCAGCAGCGTTACTTATGTGTTGTACCACACAGCTGCTATAAGCTGTATCATTTCAGTCATAAGTACCCCTAATGATGTCAAATGAGTGAGCAGCAGTGATAAAGAGGAACCAGGTAGGCTGAGTTCCTCTTAGGGTCAGGAGAGATCCTGACATATAATTTATTAAAGGACAGAGAGGACTAGTGGTGTATCCTGGTTTTGTCACGGTGATTGGGAGGCGCCTTGTTTTGCCACCCCCAGGAAAGTGCCGCCCAAGGCAAATGCCTTGTTTGCCTCGGGGTAAATACACCCCTGGAGAGGACTACTTAATACCAAGCAGCTATAGGTAATCCCTGACTAATTTGAGAGGCCATGTTCTGTTCATAACCATAAACTTATTGATAAATGTATTTAAGAAGAAACAACCACTTTAAAGAGGTATGCCTCTATGCCCTGATGGATGTTACTTAAAGGACCACTATAGTGCCCTGAGGGTACCCCCCACCCTCAGGGACCCCTTCCCGCCGGGCTCTGGGAAGAGGAAGGGGTTAAAATCGTACCTTTCTCCAGCGCCGGGCGGGGAGCTCTCCTCCTCCTCTCCACCTCCTCTCCTCCTCTTCAGCTGAATGCGCATGCGCGGCAGGAGCTGTGCGCGCATTCAGCCAGTCTCATAGGAAAGCATTCATAATGCTTTCCTATGAGACGGTTGCGTCTTCTCACTGTGATTTTTCACAGTGAGAAGCACGCAAACGCCTCTAGCGGCTGTCAATGAGACAGCCACTAGAGGCTTTAGAGGCTGAATTAACCTATTTATAAACATAGCAGTTTCTCTGAAACTGCTATGTTTATAAAAAAATGGGTTAACCCTAGCTGGACCTGGCACCCAGACCACTTCATTAAGCTGAAGTGGTCTGGGTGCCTAGAGTGGTCCTTTAATGACAGCCCTAGAAATCAGGACAATACACATCTACCCTTACTATTGCATTAGAATTTCAACAAAATTACAGAACAATCAAATTACTTGCATAAAACAAAGTAAAGACTACTTTGCCAAAATATTTACTTCCTTTAGGAAGACCATATAGTCAACATGCTAGCTAAGTGGAGTGTTTTCAACAAATTCTGAGACAAGTAACATGTCAGTCCACGTTTAGTGATGGTTAGCATTGTTAAGTTAATGGAAAAAAAGAGAAGATCAAATAAATTAAACCTTAGTTATATCAAAATAGCTTCTCTATATATAACTAGCAATATGCAATGGACTGAAAACTAACAAAATAGGTTAAAAAAATTCAATCTATTCTTAATTATTTTTTTAAGGTTTTTATTAATTATCCATGGAACGTTTATCCTTAAAGTGTTTCTTAACTCATCAGAAATCTCTGTTTAGTGAATAGACTGATAAACATACATTGGTTCAAAGCCTGCAAAACAATAAATAGTTTATATTATACTTAATTGATGCTTGTTAAATTTATTGTGTACTACTTTTACAAAAAATTTAAAAAGTTTACCTTAAAAACTATAGTATAGAATCTAAGCGCTCTGTCATTATAGTATTTTTGAAATATTCATGTTGTATTATTATAGCTGACAAAACAATATGTTCATTAAGTTCTACATTTGTACTAATCCATACATAAAGGCATTCTTCAATCTAGAAATGATGGAAATACATTTTACCAACGTTGCAAAATGTATGCTAACACATATGGGGGAAAAAAAAATTTTTTTGGACATCTGTTTTTTAATATATGTCTGACATTTTCACATTCTTGGTATTCAGAAAGTGCCCAGGCTTCCCTCATTATTAGACTCTTTGGACTCCATTCAATTATGTTATAAGCCCTCAGTCCTATTTTGAATGTCTCATAATTCTTCCCATAATCCCAAAAGCTAATTACATCTACTATCCCTCTCGACATCCTATAATAAAATAACCCCTTCTCCCACTTTAATTTTTCCATCATTTATTACCCACACTGCTGCTGTTTTTTTTTGTTTTTTTTAGTTATGTCAGATCTCTCGTAAAACATGAAAACAAATAATTGTGCAATTTACGTAATGTTTGAAAATCTTTATTTGGAAGATATACACTTATTGCAATATGTAAAAAAATACTAGTAAATATAAAATGATGGAACGAATTAGTATATTTTATTCAACACATGATTTAATTATGAGATTGTTAATAAACTTGCTGGATTTAACACTAACACATAGAAATGTCAAGAAACACATTAATAATTCTTTTTTTAATGTGTTGTCACAATCCTTAATGTACCATCATGTGAGAATTCAACCAAAATTAAAGTTTCCATTTATATTACAAGGGGATAAAAATAACTAATGTGTCAGACCAAGAGAAGCAAAATATGCTAATGCTTCTTTCTTACAAACAGAAATCGTTCATTCAAAAAATACACTGTTTTAATTATTTCCTTTTCAGAAGAATGGCTGTACAGAATAGTTTGTTTCCTGAAGCTTACTTAAAACCTTGGAGTTATTATTGCATGCATTTATTGTATTTGATGAGCTTGGTAGAAGAAAAATAAATCTGATTTGTAAATGAAATGTGAATTTGGATAGTTAAACATGTAGAATCAAAGATCAGGTAGCAATCTTAATAAGCATGCTAACTCTGGTCCAAGATATTAAACCTCACATAATGTATTGTCCAACTATATATAATGAAGGAGTTAGGAAGTCACTCCGCAATAAGAGTACCATGTCCCTTATATTTGCTATTTAAAACAAAACATGTATTGTTTATTGAAAAACAGATTGAAATGGCTTGTTTAGGTTAAAAAATACCCCACCTCTGATTAGATAACATGTTTGCTTCTAACAAAAATAAATAACAAAACAAAAACAAAAAATGAACCAGGTGAATTTATAAAAAAATAGAAAAAAAAATGTTTTTTTCACGGTTATACAGTAAGTTAAAGTTTTTCTGTACTGAATCCAAATCAGTTGTGTCCCTTTAAAAGTGTTTTCATTTTCAATAGGTCTTACTCTCAACTGTATACTTAATTTACTAATTGATCCTCATTTCGAAGCTTGAATAGAAAAATAAACTGAAGTTTACAAAAATGCATAACTAATCTGTCACACATTTCAATTTCATATACATCTAGCACAAATATAAGTACTTCACTGTTAAATAGTTGTGTTCAAAACAAAATTATTGTTTTTCGTTATTTTTTAATTTTCAAATGAAAGCCTTGACTTAATAAGCTTTCCAAATGATTTAATACCGTTTGAAACCTTTCCAAATTATTTTTTTGACTGAAGTCACCATTTGTGTAGATAAATCCTTTGGAAAGTTTTTCTAACAGTATTGAATTATTTTAAAAGCTTTTTAAATTGAAGCTGAAGTTAAAAAATATTGTTTTGGACAAAATGAGCTCAGCTGCTGGTGTAAAAAGGAGAAGCTACATGCAAGGTACTTTTGCAGGACATTTGTATGGTAGCCAATGGAGCAGCAAAACTAAGGGGAATGGGCCTTGACAGGGCTGGGAGACAGGCAAGGAGCGTGGGTAAGGTTTGGGATGGGATTAGAGAAAGTAGAGGAGGAGTTTTGATTATGGGAGTATATATAGGAGCCATTTTATATTAGGGACCATCTTAACTAATCATCACCTGTTGTTGTGGCAGGTCTGTGTGGTGTGTCTGGTTTTGTCATTCAGGTACTCTTGCAATTTGGAATTGATGGAAGGAGTTCGAAAGGTGGTTCAGCAGAAAGGAGTTGCATGGCTTCAACCTTGTATTGGAGACGCCCTGGGCACAGCCAGGCCTTCAGTGCTTCCAGGGACTTGTCCTGCCAGGAGAACCAGGCCACCCCAGCGCTTGGGCCCCAACAAGTAGCCCTGTGGTCGGAGATGGAAGAGCCTGTCAGTGGAGCCTGGAGAGGTGGATGCGGCTGCTGGCAGTGTGCGGCTGCACTGCCTGGACGTGTTCCTGGGAACGAGGCTGTCGGAAGAAGTTCGGGACGCGAATTGGCACAGTCGGTGATGTTGTAACGTTCCTGCCATGAACATGTACCTTGCAAAACTGCCGAAAGTTCGGGCCACTAATGGGGAACCACTGTACGTTTGGGCCTCGATCAGGAATCTGCCGAACATTCGGGCCGCGAACAGGAATCTACCGAACGTTTTGCTGCAAATAGGGGACTGCCACACGTTCTGGCCGTGAACAAGTAAGCATCGGATCTACCTAACGTTCAGTTGGTGCAGCCAGATCCACAAATTCAGCTGAAAGTTTGGTCCATGAACTCAGGACATCAGCAAGCGCTTCTGGTTAAGGAATTCAGGGGAACAAGGTGGTGAACAGGAAAAAGGCTCCCCTGTGACGGTGGACTCGGCAGCAGGAAAGGAATATGCTGGGAGTGCTGCTAGGACCAGGGATGAGGAGGACGGTGCAGTAACAAATACAGGTGAGTCGGCAACTTTGTTTCAGGCATTAGGAATTCAGTAAGGGGGGAGGAGTTGGGAGTCTGTAAAACCATGTGTAACAAAATAAATGAAGTCAGTCAGTGTTTTAACCTCCAGAACTAGGACTTGTCCAGTTACTGGGGTGGAAATGGATGCCTGCTTGTTGTAAGGGTTCCTGAACAGCTGAAGGAAGGAAATTAGTGGAGGTAACTGGTCGGGCTGTCAAGGGGTCTGCTACACCCAGGTTGGTCACCCG
Organism: Pelobates cultripes; assembly: GCA_933207985.1. Lineage (NCBI taxonomy): Eukaryota > Metazoa > Chordata > Amphibia > Anura > Pelobatidae > Pelobates > Pelobates cultripes. Next base: position 240,892,462 of record OW240915.1, on the reverse strand, counting down.
AGGAGAGTGTGAGACCACAAGTGGCGGACACACGGCGAGAGGCACTGCTGAACTGGCACCAAGACAACAACACTCGGGAGGAGTTCATGTCAGGATTACAGTATGATCCAGCACGTAGAATTGTGTAACATAGAGGACTGTTAGGTAATGTATACCGGACCTTAGAATAGCTGGACTATCATACCAAAAGAATGTCAGGAATGTCCGAGGTCAAGACACAGAAAGAGACACAATGATAAGGAAAAGCCATGGGTCAGGGATGCCAGAAAACAGAAAACAGGGAAGTCAAAATCAAAGCCAAAGTCAAAATACCAGAATAACTAGAATCAATAACGCGCTCTCGGACAACTACAAGGGAAACCACAACAGGGCACTGAGCAAGAGGAGGACTGGGCCTAAATACCCCACCTGTGGATCTGATTGGTTGTAACTGGCTTTTGACCCCCAGCATGTATATCAAATGCCGGAACCCAAGAACAATCGGCTTGTCAATAACCTATCCAATTCACCAGGTACTGTAAAGTGCCCCTGAGAAAACCTGGAATTAATTATGGAGGAGACCTCATACACTTCCTGTCCAGAAACAACTAAGGGAGGAGGAGGGACACTTGAGACAGTATATTTATTCCAAACAAGAGGTTTGAGTAAAGACACATGAAAGGTATTAGGAATTTTCAAAAGGGCGGAAGGGCCAGAGAGTACGCAACAGGATTGAGCCTACGAAGGACACGAAAAGGTCCAAGGAACCTTGGAGCAAATTTCATGCTAGGGACTTTGAGTCTAATGTTACAGGAAGATAACCAAACCCTCTCACCCACTTGATAAACAGGGTTGGCACCTCGACGTGTATCAGCATAATGCTTGAAACGGTCAGCAGCAGTACCCAGAGAAGATTGAACCTTAACCCAGGTATCACGGATGGAAGCCAGACGGTCATCCAAAACAAGGAATAGCTGTATCAGAAAAACCAGCCGGTAGGACAGTAGGATGCTGGCCATTATTAACAAAAAATGGACTATGCCCAGAGGAGTCATGGTCAGCATTGTTCCTAGCAAACTCGGCCCATGGTAGTAATTCGGACCAATTGTCTTGAGTGCTATTAACGAAACAACGCAAATATAATTCCAAGGACTGGTTAGCCCTCTCAGCTGTACCATTGGTCTGGGGGTGGTAAGAGGATGAAAAAGACAATTCAATCCCTAATTTTTTATTAAAGGCTCTCCAAAACCGAGACACAAACTGAGAGCCTCTATCAGATACTATATTGTGAGGAATACCATGCAGACGGACAATGTCTCATATAAAGATTAGTACCAGGTCTTGAGATGACTGCAATTTCTTGAGAGGAATAAAATGAGCCATTTTAGAAAAACAGTCCACAACCACGAGAATAGTGGTATAACCGTTAGAAATAGGAAGTTCAACAAAGAAGTCCATGGACAAGTGGGACCATGGGACCTCAGGAATAGGAAGAGGTTGTTACAAGCCACAAGGGAGTTTATGAGGCACTTTGGAAACCGCACAAACAGAACAAGCATGCACATACTCCTTAACATCCTTCCCGAGGGAATCCCACCAGAATTACCTCATGATAGCAGAAGTGGATTTATTAATACCTGGGTGACCAGCAGACACATTGTCGTGAAACACCTTCATGAGTTTGTCCTGAGGTTTACCGCAGGACGCCTGAGACTGAGCCTCCATGATGGAGTGGAGAGGACAATGAAAGCACAGTGGATGCAATGATACATTCCGGGGGAATTAAATGGGATGTTTCTTGTTCTAGTATTGCCTGGACAAGTTGTCGCCTTGACATTTTTAGAACCAGGTCTATAAGTGATAAGAATATTAAAGCGAGAAAGAAATAGAGACCACCTAGCTTGTCTAGAAGATAATCACTTGGCATCTCTTATGAAAGCCAGGTTTTTGTGATCAGTAATGATCAACAGGGGGTCCTTGGAACCCTCTAAAAGATGTCGCCACTCCTTGAGAACTAGAATAATGGCCAACAATTCTCTATTGCAAATATCGTAATTGCGCTCAGCAGGAGACAACTTAACCACAATGATGTAACAGAGTTTCCTGGCTCTCCCTCTGGGAGAGAACTGCCCATACCCCTGTCTCTGAAGCATCAACCTCCAGTATGAAAGGTTTACTGGTGTCAGAATGTATCAATATGTCGGCGGAGGCAAACCGCTGTTTGAGAGTTTCAAAGGCTTCAATAGCCTTCTTAGACCATATCGTACTACAAGCCCCCTTGCGTGTCATGTTGGTGATAGGGGCTATGGGGGCTGAAGAAAATCCCTTTATAAATCTTCTGTAATAATTAGCGAAACCAATGAACCTTTGAATGGCTTTCAACCCAGTGGGTAAAGGCCACTGTAGAACAGACTATAGTTTTTTAGATCCATCTGAAACCCCGAGGCAGAAATATTATATCCTAAAAACTGTACTTCAGGCTGGTAAAGATACATTTTTCCAATTTACAATAAAGTTATTTTTTTTACAAGGTTTGCAGAACTTGTTTCACGTGGTCGTGGTGAGACTGGAGGTCAGGAGAATAAATAAGGATATCATCCAGATAGACCAAGACAAACGAGTAAATGTAATCCCAGAGTACATTGTTAATGAAATCTTGGAAAACCACTGGAGCGTTGCACAACCCAAATGGCATCACTAGATATTCATAGTGTCCACTTCTGGTATTAAATGCAGTCTTCCACTTGTGGTTTTTCTTGATTCTCACTAAATTGTAAGCGCTTCTAAGGTCAAGCTTATTAAACACTTTAGCGTCCTGGAGTCTATCAAATAATTCAGCAATAAGAGGAATGGGGTAGGCGTTCTTAATGGTGGTTTTGTTTAATGCCCTGTAATCGATACATGGGCGCAACTCACCATTCTTTTTAGATACAAAAAAGAATCCTGCACCAGCAGGCGAGGATGATTTTCGTGGCCTTTATTATTATTATTATTATTATTATTATTTTATTATTTATATAGCGCCAACAAATTCCGTAGTGCTGTACAATGGGAATTATTCAGTGAATCCTTAATATATTCCTCTATTACACTACTCTCCTGAGGAGATAGAGCAGAGACTGCTCCCTTAGGTGGCATAGTGCCGGGTAGGAAGTTAATGAAACAGTCATATGGTCTGTGAGGAGGTAGAGTATTAGACTGAGTCTTGCTCAATACTTCTTTAATGTCTCGGTATTGTATAGGAATCTTGGGATTTTGAGGTGACAAGCAATATACATCTTTCATTACACTCCTTACCCCATTCTAATAATTAGCAGCAATGTGCTTACACAATATAACAGGATCTATGGCCATGTCGTAATGTCAGGATTACAGTATGATCCAGCACGTAGAATTGTGTAACACAGAGGACTGATAGGTAACGTATACCAGACCTTAGAATGGCCGGACTAACGTACCAACGAATAATCAGGAATAGCTGAGTTCAAGGGACACAGAAAGAGACACAACGATAAGGAAATGTCAGGGGTAGGGGATGCCAGAAAACAGGGAAGTCAAAATCAAAGCCAAAGTCAAAATACCAGAATAACCAGAATCAATAACGCACTCACGTAAAGGGGCAGACTATAGGCAGTTATGGATGCCTAGGTCAGACGGCCAAGGAACTGGCCCAATGGAGGGGAGCACGACACATGATATGACGGTGATGGTGGCGCCCTCGCCAATGGAGAATTTGGGGTACGAGAGGGACGATCTAATTGAGGGGGTTCCATGCATGTTTCCTTTGCTGGACCTTTGGGTCGTCACCTCAAGCCTGAAGTAAAGGACAGAATTTGGAAGGGGGAATTCGTGGAGATCTTTTCACTTCTCCCTTTAGAGGAGTACATTGATCTAAAGGATGAGGACAAGAAGAATAGTAAGAAGGCTTTTAAATGAGGGCCAGTAAAAGTGGGGAGCCACTTGCCGGTTCAAGCATGAATGTTCGGGATGTGGGGGAGAATCATGGCTACAATCGATGGTTACAGCTGTTTGTGCTGCAGACAAGGCAAGGAATGACAGGGTTAGAACCACTCTTAAGAGAATAAGATCCTGCTTTGGCTCACAGGCAGGATATCAGGCCCAGGACACCAAAGAGCCATTTGGGGGGTGACTACGCCTGGCTGTCTGGATGGCACTGGGACTACCCTGACACTCATGTTTGGCGGATTCATAAGAGGGTCGTTGGCGACATAGGCAGCTTACGTTAAGGTTTGGCAAGAACGGAACTGGGCAGTGGTCTGTGCAAGGGTATTGACTGCGAGGGGATTTGTTTATACTTTGTTGTGGTTTGTTTGAAGGCTTTTCACTTCAGGCTCATCTCCTTCTGTGGTGGGGCGAAACATGATGGCGCAGGCATTTCATTGATCGTCAGGCCCTCAAGGGTTATCGTAAGGGGAGGATGTTGCACTATTTACAGCGGCCAGTGTCTTTAGAGATATTGCAAGGTTTGCTCAACACGCTTCTGGAGGTTTGTTTATCAGCGTACAAAGTGCTTTTGTTTTCAGTAGCATTTAGTTGGGCCATTTTTGGTGTGTTTCGGGTGAGTGAACTGGTTAGCAGCAATAAATTTGGCTGTGGAGGTTTGCAAAGTTTGGATGTTGAATTATGGGATGATCTGGTGATGTTACATTTGGAGTGCTCTAAGACTGACATTTTCAGGAAAGGCTGTTCGGTGGTGCTATTTTCATTGCCAAGGGTCAGGGTTTGCACAGTGTATTCAACTTTCACCTTTACAGAAGTATGGGCTAAGGTTCCGGGTTCATTTCTCTCTCACGCCGATGGGTCCTCTTTATCGAAGTTCCAATTTAGCAAGGTCTTTCGGTTGGCTCTGGCGCATATAGGTTTGGTTCCGTCGCAATTTGGGACACACTCTTTTAGGATTGGGGCTGCGATGGAAGCTACATGGCTGGTTAAAAAGATTAGTAGGTGGGAATCAGTACGTTTTAAAACGTATGTGAGGTCTGATCATTTGGTTTAGTTCAGGCCGGGGTGGTTGCAACTGTACATGTTGTTAATATGTTTTTCTCCCATAGGTTGGAGTGCTTGGGTGATTGGACACTCTTCTGTGTACTGGGCACAACAGAGGGCTGCAGTTTGCAACACGGCATACTGCAGGGCTTTCCTCGTTCAGTAGTCCAATTTCTGTGGTTTGGTTTTCGGGGTTTCAGCTGGCAGGGAGTTTAATTTAAATATTTAAACCGGTTAGGGAAGGTCAGGTACCGAATGTGGTGTTGATTCACGCTGTGGGAGACGAATTGGGGCTGAATATATTACACAAATGAAGAGGCATGTGGATTTTTTGAGGCAGCTTATCCCAGGTGTGGTGGTAGTCTGGTCAGAGATGGTTCCCTGGTTGCAGTGGTGGTATGCTTGGGAGCTTGGGGCATTGGAGAAGAGCAGGGGTAAGGTTAATAAACTAATGGTTAATTATGTTTGGCTTGTAGGGGGGGTGGTGATGAGACATAAGGATTTGGAAGCTACGTTTCCAGGATACTACCTGCGGGATGATGTTTATCTCTCGGATGTCGGTACAGATTTTTTATTATTAGGATTGCAGGATGGTTTACAGAAGGCATTGTTTTTGTTGGGGGGCTCTCAGGTAGCTTAAGAGCTGTGGCGGGGAATGGACAGAAAAGTTGGGGTGTAAGTCGCTTGTTCAGCGGTAGAATAGTTTTAGTTCACTAAGAACAGTTAAATTGGAATTAGTATTGGTAAGTGGGTATAGGGTGTATCTTGGTATACCCCTACATTGGAAAAATTGGAAAATCATGCCCTCGGTGGCAATGGTTCATGTACTATTGTATTATATGTTATAACGGTTATCAGTTATTGTTATGTGGGTCATTATCTGGGGTAAAGTTGGATAAAAAGAAGGGGGGAGAATATACAATGTGCAAGTATGTTGACAATGACCTTAAATTATTTATGTTATCTTTTAAATAAAAGCTGTGATAATTTTTCCCACAACAAGGTGGCCCAATCTTATTGGAAGGTTATGGGTTTTATAAGCATATGACAAAATTGCACACAAGTTCCTGGTATCAACAAAAGACACACAAAAACCTTTGGCTCCATAGTTTAACCCCTTAAGGACACATGACATGTGTGACATGTCATGATTCCCTTTTATTCCAGAAGTTTGGTCCTTAAGGGGTTAAAAACAGAAAGTTTCCCCTATCCTAGATCAATTAGATTACCTCATGTTCAGATGGTAGGTTAAAGCACCACAGGAGGCCATTGAATGGCCAACCTAAAGTTTCTTATTTTTCAAGTCTATTTCCTCCTTTTAGAAACTGTGCATGCCTGTGGTCAATGACACCTCTTACCCCAGTGGTAAAATCAGACACGTTGAACTTCCAGAATTCCCAGGTTATATATAGAAGGTGGTGTGTCCCACCCCCTTACCTGTGGATATTGTATGAGCCTTTGTTTAACCAGTCACATGGCACAGTATCAATATTTTTAGTCATACAGTTGCCCATCATTTTACTTAAATGGACACTATATTCACCAAAACAACTTTAGCTCAATTAAGCAGTTTTTATGTATAGATCAAGCCCCTGCAATCTCACTGCTCAATTTTCTGCCATTTGAGGTTAAATCACTTTTGTTTCTGTTTATGCACCCCTGACCAAATCTCCCATGTTTGTGACTGACAGACCCTGCATGTAAACAAAATGGTTTTATTTTCAAGCAGATGTAACTTACTTTAAAAGTTATCTCCTCTCTTTAACTTGAACTTTAATTACATACAGGAGGCTCCTACACAGTCTAGCAAGCTATTAACAGAGCAGGAGATAGTACATTCTAAATTAAACTATAGCTAGCAATAAATTAAGTTTAAACATTAGATGACTCTTAACAGGAAGGGTTTTGGAAGGCTGTGCAAGTCACGTACAAGGAGGTGTGCCTAATCAAAGTGATTTAAGCAGACACAGCCATGCAATAACTATCAAAATGGCAACAACAAGGCAGAAATCAATTTTTTTCTGTTGTATTTTGTGCTGTCAATAGTTAAAGTGAAAAACAACAGACACTGTAATCCTCATTTATAATAAGCCACCCCCAAAACATCTGCTTGGCTTTATAAGTCAAGTGCCTGTGACCCAATCACTATGTAGTGGCTTTCCTCTAGCATCAATCACATAAATTACCTAATTTTATTGGACAGGGAATAGAGAAACCTGATTTGGCAAGCAAGCATTGCTTTTAGGTCCAGACTAAAAACCTATAATTCCCTTCCTATCTCTTGCCTCCCACTTGAATAATGAATAATTCTTTGTTTTCTTGTTGCAGATTTTTTGTGTGCACATGTCTACTGCTAAATGTACCTTTGTTGTAGAATTATTAGGCCTCTATAAATCTGTAAGGCCCCTTTAAATCCTCTTGCTATACCTCTAAGAGGCCCCCATAGTTTTACAAGGAAGCTTTGTCTATAGAACATAGAATTTGCATGTCAGCAAGAAATAGCTTTGATAAAATGTGTATTTACTAAAATCCTTGAAACTTAACCTTGAGAAACTAACAAGTGCCAGCTACGCTCCAAATGGATAGCTGCCAAAAGGCCCCTCCCGTCGAGTGAGCTCCTCATGTTAGCAAAATGGCGCTAAAACCTGTAGGAGTTAAGAAATGACGTAGATAGTGACCTAAGAATGGGGAGGGCATTTTACTAACATCTTAGCACCTAAGCCAATTAACAATGTCTATTTGTCTATATCTTGATTTTCTTCAATGATGTAATAATGCCTTTATAAGGGTCTGCGCACCCATTTTCTGTCAGAAGCCATTAAACTTCTCCGGAGTTCTTTCATTAACCTGAACCTTGTGTCTCAGTGTGAATTTACTTCTGCGTGCACGCAACTTTATTATCTTTAATTTGGACAGGAACAGATAGTCATTCAAACTAATTGGTTTGCAGTAAATTATCCACAACAAATTGGCGCTTCCAACGTGGGGCTCTGGGCTATGTCCTGTCTGGGCAGCTGTCCAAGAAGACGCTGGGGGGGCTGAATCCTGGGGGAAGGAAAAGAGCCTGATCACCTCTGAATACACGGTAGAGATTGCTGCAGCACCTAGCCGGTATGTTCCTGCCCCTGTGATTGACCTATCCCAGTGTCTGTGACTGCTACCGAGAGGACATCAAAGTCAGGTAATAACTTGCCCAGAGTCTTTGTATTGTTAATGATACCTAGTTTACCTGCATGTTGACTATCTGTTGCCTGGGTGTGTTTTTTTAAGTGCCTGTTTAACTCTTTTAGGAGCCACGTAGCTGTGGCTGTAAGGAAAAAGAGTAGGGGGAATCTGTGGAGGGCAGTAGACTCACTGCTTCCTGGGGTTCCCCAGAGTGTCATTTTGACCGCTTAGCTAGCCTCATCAGACACTTCTTCTTGGTAAAATTCCAGTCTCAAGCGCTGAGGCAGGTAAGATTCCAATTCTTTAGGCTATACAGGATTCGGGTTGGAAGCTGTTGCTGTTTCCTGTGGCTGCTGGTAGTGAGACTTGCGGGTGGGTCCGCAACAGGGACACTACGAGGTTGAGGGAGGTGGCTTTTGGCCACACGAGTAAAGGCAAGGGATAACACTGTTGAACTTATTTGAACTGTGATGCATGCACTGTATTTACACTGAAATGTTATTGACTTAATTGTCTGTCACACAGATTCCTGTGTTTACTTTTATCTTACTCACTGTACTATTTACACTTTCCCCTCCTATTTCTCTTTCTCTGTTGAGAGAAGTGATTGGTCACACACTTCTCGCCACGCTCCAATCCGCGGCTACCACGGGTAGGCGGAATCAGTGACTAGTCTACGTTTTGGGAAGACGTACTTAAAGAGCTTGCTCTTAAAGTAGCAGTCGAGCACGGTAGACGTTCTGTTCCTTTCTCTCTCTATATCTGGGACGCCTTGTATAGGGAATATGGGACAGAAACTGGGAAAACCCGATAAGGGTTGGCTAGCACGAGACTTGGTAGAAGATAGGGAAGGTGAAGAGATGGTTAAGAAGGTTGATAAGATTGCTAAAGTATGTGGAATCACGGTACCCCCGTGTGGTAGATTGCAGCCAGAAAGCTGGCGTAAGATACTGACAGAGAAGAAAGGCAAGTTAATGGACAATGATTTAGTCCGCACAGCGGAAGCCTGGTACAGAGTAGCCAAAGCCATCCAGCAAGAGGGATGGATTGAACAAGAGGTTGATTACAAGGGTGTGAAAATGTTTGTGTATCATAAGAATTTTGTCACTGGAAATTCTCCCCAGCACGCGCCTAGTTATGGCGCACATGAGGTGGCCACCCCTTTCCCTGTCACTACCCCTGTTTGCCCTGTCCTGAATGCCGATGGATCTGTATTTTCCCCTCCATCGATCTCCCAACTCCCATCATCCTCATCCCTTCCTTTACCACGCCCATCTTCCTCCAGTCCATTGCACCCCTCCAGCATGCCCTCCTCCCGCCCGTCCTCTCCTGCCATCCCACTTGCCTATTCATCTTCCTCCTCCCCTCCTACCGACCCACCCTCTCCATTTTCTCCTCCTCCTACTACTCCCTTACTTCCTTCTTCCGTATTCTCAGACCCTCCTACTCCACCCTATCCTCCTCCCACTCCTCCAGCTCCTCCTACTCCACCCATTCCCAGTCCCTCCCCCTCCCCGTCACATCCTCTCCCTAATCCCTACCCACCGCCACCGCCCTACGCCTATTCTGCCTATCCGCCCGCCCAAATGCCTTGGCCCTTAGCCTATGCCTATTCCACACTTCCGCCTCCCCAGCCCGCCTATCCCGTACCTCCCATATTCACACAGCCGACCCCGATTACACCTGCCCACACTTTGCCCACATCCAATATGGCCGCCACTTCCTCACTTAACCCGAACGCAACTTCCTTCCACGCCTCCAATATGGCGTCCCCCAGTAACATAGCCCCTCTTATGCCCGTTCTTCCGAATGATCTGCTACCTCCACCCCATAGCTCACCAGCAGCCCCGGCTGGTGGAGTGCCCCTTCTACCCCCGGCCCTGTCACCACAGGTAGTTCCCTCCCCGGGAGTCCGGATAGCACATGCAGATGAATTTGACACGGTAAGCTCCCATGGTTACCAGTCCCCACCAGACTCCAGGGAGATTTCGCCCCAACCTCCGCACGTTCTCTTAATGATCCCTTTGGTCGCAGGGTTCAAGGGGACAAAGCCCCGGTAATGTATGTTACCTTTAACCCAACACAGGCCAGTGCCCTGATGAAGTCACTCCCTGACCCAGAAAAGCAACCTATGCCCTTTTACAGAGCAGTGGTCCAGATTCAACAGACCTATTCCGCCGCATGGCGTGATTTGCTGAGCCTCTGTGCCATTAAGGCTGGAGATGCCTACTGGCCTAGCATTGCTCGCCACCTATGCACTAATTGGTTGTCAAGTGATACTGATTATACGTCCGGACTTGAGTTCTGTGATCAGCTAAAAACTTGGGCCAAAGATAAACTTGCTGATCAGGCAGCCGGACTTAATGATATTGTCCAGGAAAAAGGTGAATCCGTAGAAAGGTTTCACGCTAGGCTCTTTCAAGTATTCTCTGACCTAGGGTTTGAACTTAGCAATAAAATACATGCCCAAATGCTTTCTGGTGCCTTTGTACAGGGCATCAAAGACTCTATACGGAAAGGTATTATTGCTGCCCGCCCTGAGTATAGAGTGGTTTCCCTTGATAAGCTGCTTTTAGTTGCCCGTGGTTTGGAGGCAGCACAGGTGCCAAGAAGATCCAATCCCACCCCCCTTATGGTATCACGCCCGCCGATTCCCAGAGGCACTAGGCCTGAGGATGGAATTTGCTTTAATTGTGGGGTGAAAGGCCATTTTAGAAGTGACTGCCCTGAACCCATAAAACACCGGAGGCCATACGCTGGCAAACAAACTTCCAAGCCCGCCACTACCACGAAGGCCCCAGAAACCCCTTCACCTGATTCAGCCCAAGAAGACTAGGACACCGGCAAGCCTGTGTCATTAACCCCTGTTATGGCAGTGTCTTCAGGGGAACAAGGGGGGCCTCTAGCTACTGTAATTTTACCCATTGAGGGCCAGCCCACCACTTTCCTAGTTGACACAGGTGCAGCCCGAAGTGTTCTGAGAGAACAAGACCTGCCCGATACCTCATTTCTTTCCAATATTGATGTCTCCTGTGTTGGGGTGGACGGCCTTCCAAGGCAAAGTCCCCTGTCCACCCCACTGCGGGTTGGTAACTGCCACAACTTGCTTGCTCGCTTTGTGGTATCTTCCACATGCCCCATTAACCTGTTAGGAGCTGATGTTCTTTCACGCCTGCAGGCATCCATCACCTTTACTCCAGATGGACAAGTGGAACTATCCACCCCTCTATCTGTCTCAGACACCTCAGCTTTGTGCTCCTTACCCCTGATGCTACATCTAGAAGAGCCTCATGGGGATGCAAAAGACCTAAGGACTAATTTCCCTGATTCACTAAAGACTGATGTTCCCAAGAAGCTGTGGTCCACAGGCCCAGAGGACATAGGCCATCTAAAGGTCCCGCCTGTGGTGGTAAAGCTCATCCCAGGCGTAAAATTGCCACGAAAATCACAGTATCCTTTGAAACCAGCTCAAGCTGCAGCCATTACAATTCAAATTCAAGCACTCCTGGAGAAGGGTGCTCTTGTCAAATGTGAATCACCATGCAATACTCCATTATTTCCAGTAAAGAAAAAGACTCCAAAAGGCGAACCAGAAAAGTACAGATTGGTCCAAGACCTCAGAGCGGTAAATGAAGCCACAGTTTTGGACACTCCAATAGTGCCCAACCCACACACTCTCCTTTCCGGCGTTCCACCCTCTGCCAAGTACTTCACTGTCATTGATCTGGCCAATGCCTTCTTCAGTGTTCCCCTGGATCCAACTTGCCAATATCTGTTTGCTTTCACACATGAAAAACAACAGTACACATGGACTGTCATGCCCCAAGGGGCACAAAATTCACCAAGTCAATTTGCGAAGGCCATGTGCTCTATCCTTGATCCATGGCAATCTGACCATCCTGAGGTCGTCCTGCTTCAATATGTGGATGATTTGCTGCTTTGTGGAGATGATATACCCACAACAGAACAATGCTCACTTAATCTTCTTTGCTACCTAGCAGAACAAGGATGTAAAGCTTCACGTCTCAAGCTGCAATTCTGCCAACCTACTGTTATCTTCCTTGGCCATTGTCTGTCTCAGGGAACCAGACATCTTACCCGTGACCGAGTTAGAGCGGTACTGGACATTCCACCTCCAAGGACCTCGAAGTCACTACACGCCTTCCTAGGCCTCATTTCCTATTGCCGAGCATGGATCCCAGAAGCCTCGCTCCTTATGCAACCTCTTTATGATGCTCTCAAGTCAGACCCATTTTGCTTGTCCACAGAAGCCCTTGACAACTTCTGTTCTCTCAAACGTGCTATTGCTTCTGCTCCTGCTCTTGGCCTACCAGACTATACCAAACCCTTCAAATTGTTTGTTTCTGAAAGACAAGGCCATGCAACAGGAGTACTCACTCAGGCCCATGGTCCTGGAGGCCGCCAAAGGCCTATTGGATTTTTCTCCTGCCAACTGGATATTGTGGCCAGAGGACGTCCCTCTTGCCTTCGGGCCGTCTTTGCTGCCAGAGAGCTCATTGAAAGAACTGGAGATCTTGTCCTTGGCCACCCCCTGGTTGTCTTGGCCCCTCATGACATTTCTGCCATAGTCAACCAGGTCCAACTTAAGCATGTTACTCCTGCCAGGCATCTTCGCCTTCAATGTCATCTTTTGTTGCCTGACAACATTACCCTCCAAAGATGTCAAGTTCTCAATCCGTCCACTCTTCTGCCACTCCCTGAGGGGGGTGTATACTACGGATTCATCATGGACGAAATTTATGTTTCTCTTCTCACTGGCACCATCAAGAAGGAAATGCATCCCAACCTATCCTTTTATGATGGACAAGCACTCCTTCATGACGGAGCAAGACATGCCTTCTGTACCATGTGGTACAAACCAAACATCACTCCTGAACCCTGCTATGAAGATGAACTCTATAAGCTGGTTGAAGTAAAACTCACTGCACAAGACTTCTACTGTGATTCTGAAGGCAACAGTATGGTCTTGATTCATCTACCTCCGGAACTCAAGCATTTGTACCGTCATTGGGACACTGCCATTCCACATGTCCCTGTGACCAAGTTGAAAACAATATCATGGAATGATCTTGGGCCTATGGCAAAAGCATGGGCCACTATGGACGAATCACAGCTACAGGAAAATGGTGTTGTCAAATATCCAACAACTGACCACCTAAAAGCATGGCCACGTCATTTCCTGGAGAATGAGTTCCAAGATTTAACCATAGTGAATGACTACGACCTAGATACACCTCATGACTGTTTTGAACAGATGAAAATGGAAACAACACATCTACCAACTGTGCATGAAGACCCATTGGTAGATCCCGATCTCACCCTGTTTGTGGACGGCTCAAGATATGCTGATGAAGAAGGAAGATACCATACAGGATATGCCGTAACCACAACAGATGAAATTGTCAAATCATCATCTTTACCATCAACTATGTCTGCACAAGAAGCTGAATTGCAAGCCCTGACTTCAGCATGCAAGATCTCTGAAGGAAAGCGCGCCAATATCTACACGGATTCAAGATATGCACTGGGCGTGGCTCACGACTTCGGATTAATTTGGAAAACAAGAGGATTTCTTACCACCGCCGGTACACCAATCAAGCACGGTTCCGCAATCAAGGAGCTGATGGACGCCCTCCTACTCCCAGAAGAAGTGGCTATTTTAAAGATAAAAGCACATGGGAAGTTGGACTCAGATGAAGCAAAGGGCAACCATCTAGCTGATCAGGCTGCAAAACAAGCTGCAAGAGAACCACAGGAAGTGGAAAGAAGAGTGTCCGGAAATGAAGAGACTCCCATATTTACTCTGCAGACCCTTCCAACTGACCTGAAAATCCTGCGGGAACAACAGGCTACAGTTGCCCCTTAAGAAATACAGAAGTGGAAACAGAAAGGGGCAGTTCTAAGAGATGGAGTGTATTACAACAATCTCAGATTCTGCCTTCCTAAGAATCTATACCCAGCAGTTGTTCAGTGGGCACATGGCCCTGCACACCTATCAAAAGATTTGATGATTGCCCTTGTACAGAAGTACTATGAGGCCCCTGGAATTACCATGCTAGCCAGCAATTACTGCAAGACGTGTGTCATCTGCGCCAAGTGCAATCCGGGGAAAATGACTAAAGTCCCTCCAAAACACTTGGCCAAGCCCATGTACCCGTTTCAAAGAATTCAGATAGACCACATCCAGATGCCAAAGAGTGGCAACTTCGAATATGCACTAGTAATAGTGGACATGTTCTCAGGCTGGCCAGAAGCCTACCCAGTGGTTAACATCACCGCAAAAACAACAGCAAGACGGCTACTTACAGAAATTGTATGTAGGTTTGGATTACCAGAAGTCATTGAAAGTGACCAAGGCCCAGCTTTCACAGCATCAGTAACCAAAGAGATTTGGGCCGCCCTAGGAGTGACCCTTGCCTTCCACACACCTTATCACCCACAAAGCAGTGGTAAGGTGGAGCGTATGAATGGCACCCTGAAAACTAGAATGCTAAAAATGTCGCAAGAAACAAAAATGCCCTGGCCCGAAAGCTTGCCAATAGCCCTGTTTAGTGTCAGACATACACCCAGAGGGAAGCCCTCATTGTCCCCTTACGAGATTCTATTCGGGTCAGCACCCAGGCTAGGTTGCTATTTTCCCCAGCAATTACAACTTCATACTGATGTTTTAGTAAACTATGTAACTGAACTTGCCAATGCTTTGAACAAAATCCATGCCCAAGTTTTCTCTTCAATTCCAGATCCTGATTCTGACACAGGCAACCACAGTCTGCTCCCCGGTGACTGGGTTCTGGTCAAGAAATTTGTGCGAAAACACACCCTGGAACCAAGATTTGACGGACCGTTCCAAGTTCTCCTGATCTCCCCTACCTCTGTCAAATTGGCCGGAAGGCCTAACTGGATCCACGCTTCCCACTGCAAGAAGACACCTGCCCCAGAGGAAGCTAACTCTATGCAACCATGTGCCTCTGGTACATTATCTCCTTAGTTGGCCTCCTTAAAGCCCAGCAGGTGGCCATCACCAAAGATGCTAGTGGGTACACTTTCTGGTATAATTCATCATGTACCCATGTGGCTACATTCCCTTTTGATTACTGTGATATTGTAGAGTGCCCATTCCCTAAGTCACAGATTCAAGCCATTTATAAAGATATACCACAAGCAAAAGACCCTTACGTTTGTGTAGTAGATGAACAATGGGGTTATGACTGTAACTACTGGGGGGCTGCGGGATGGAATACTGGGCCTGCCTGGGGTTATAAACCCAAAAGTGCTTTATCTAAGATAGACAATCAGGGTAGATCCCTCCTTCAAAGAATGACTTTAAGAAAGCCTGGAGGAAGTACCCCTATGAAATTAATGTTAAATATTGAACATCCTGGCCCCGAGGATGCAGACCGATATGTAATGGGAATGTATTGGAAGAAAGGTTCCTACAACAAATTAGGTCATTTCTACCTCAGAGATATGTACCACTCTCCAGAGTGGCAAGGGGCTGATCATATGGTCCCAAATCTGCTAAAACCACATATCCAGTCCTTTAAAGATATGATGGCCATCACTAACCCCACTTTTGAAGATACCATGGCCGCTGAAACTGGATTCAATGACATTAATTTGTGGTTAGAATGGATGAGGTATAATGCCAACAAACATAATAAAACAGCATGTTATGTATGTGGCGGTGCCCGACCCCACCTTGGCACCGTCCCCCTAATTCTCCCTTTAGAGATAGAAGATTGCTTCTTAAGCCTTTTTGCCTACCAATATGACTTTAATAGGTCCCTCTGCATGGCATGGACGGCAGAATACCCTCTCTTAGTTGAAAATGTTAAGCCACCAGATGGAATCACAGTCTATAGAGGTAATTACACTTGTTATGCCATGTATGACGGGATTGGTAAATTCATGGGTAATTTTTCTAAAGGTTATTGCGCCACTTACAGAACTGTTCCTATACGCCTGTTGCAACACCATACCAGGTCATTGGGGGATATTTACTGGTTATGTGGGGATCTACAGTTAAGATCTAGGCTGGAAACTGAGTGGTGGGGTGAGTGTACCCTGGCCAAAGTTATCATGCCCATTCATATTATTTCTGATAATCATCATGACACATACGACCCTCCACATACATCAGCCAGAGTAAGGCGCGAAACCCCAGTAAAAGGCAGTTTTGACCCCCACATTTACATAGATGCCATTGGGGTGCCTAGGGGGGTACCTAATGAATTTAAAGCTAGAGATGAAGTAGCTGCAGGTTTTGAATCACTTTTTACCATAGTCACTGCCAACAAAAACCTTAATTGGATTAATTATATCTATTACAACCAACAGCGCTTCGTGAACTACACCAGGGATGCCCTCCAGGGCTTGGCCGAGCAATTACAGGCCACATCCCAAATGACCTTCCAGAACAGACTGGCCTTAGACATGATCTTAGCCGAAAAAGGGGGAGTCTGTAAAATACTTCCCGACACTATGACTTGTTGCACTTACATTCCAGAAAACACAGGTCCTAATGGTAAAGTCACTCTGGCCATAGCTAAATTAAATAGACTCTCTGAAGAGTTAAAGAGAAACTCTGGAGTTACTGATCCCTGGGAAAAATGGTTTGGTTGGATGACGGGTTGGCAGAGAGCTTTAGTCCAGATTGGTATTGCCTTACTAATTTTTCTTTTTATTCTCGCTCTTCTCATTTGTTGTGTCCTCCCATGCCTAAGGAAATTCCTGCAGAAAACTGTAAACCAAGCAACACCAACCTTCACCCATCTGACAATCGATGATCAAGACCTCATCTCACCCTGTATTCCGCTACAAACTCTCCCGTATACTGATGAAGTGCAGAAAGTCTAGGAAGGGACAGTACAGGGACAGCGTCCGTCTTTATGGGTAGACTGCCGTACGGAGAAGTAGTGGATAAGCCACTATGGGTTACCAGCGGAGTGAAGAGTGTTCCTGAACCGTACTGACGGATGTGCTGCAGCCTGTTAGGGTCAAGAGAGGGATAGACTTGCACTTTGCATTAACACTAAGTCAGCGGTCATGGGGTTTCTGTGTCTTTGGGCTAATACTTCTTCTGATACTAACAAATAAAGTTTTGTCTTTTAGCAAATAACATTTTAGGGGGGACTGTTGTAGAATTATTAGGCCTCTATAAATCTGTAAGGCCCCTTTAAATCCTCTTGCTATACCTCTAAGAGGCCCCCATAGTTTTACAAGGAAGCTTTGTCTATAGAACATAGAATTTGCATGTCAGCAAGAAATAGCTTTGATAAAATGTGTATTTACTAAAATCCTTGAAACTTAACCTTGAGAAACTAACAAGTGCCAGCTACGCTCCAAATGGATAGCTGCCAAAAGGCCCCTCCCGTCGAGTGAGCTCCTCATGTTAGCAAAATGGCGCTAAAACCTGTAGGAGTTAAGAAATGACGTAGATAGTGACCTAAGAATGGGGAGGGCATTTTACTAACATCTTAGCACCTAAGCCAATTAACAATGTCTATTTGTCTATATCTTGATTTTCTTCAATGATGTAATAATGCCTTTATAAGGGTCTGCGCACCCATTTTCTGTCAGAAGCCATTAAACTTCTCCGGAGTTCTTTCATTAACCTGAACCTTGTGTCTCAGTGTGAATTTACTTCTGCGTGCACGCAACTTTATTATCTTTAATTTGGACAGGAACAGATAGTCATTCAAACTAATTGGTTTGCAGTAAATTATCCACAACACCTTCACAAACATTACTGATTTGACTCTGTTTAATTGACTACTATAGTCATTCCTTCCCACATGCTTGATTCCATCTAACTTTCCTAACACTGTCCTCACACTATTGTTGATCATTAGTGCTAAAATCTCCAGAAAGTAAGGATCTGCCGACTGGGTTTCATTTTCACTGCTACAGACACTACTCATTCTTCTAACTCTGCTCATTATTAAGATGAGTTACATAGTTAAAGTAAGTGAATACATTTACTGAAAAGCTCATGAAGATAGAAAATTAGCAAAGTGTAAATATACGTATTAAAGGGTAAAAAAATAAAAAAAATAAAAATAAAAAAATATATATCTATATATGTAAAAAAACCTCCCAAATAGTGGATATATTGTACTTGTTAAATATACATATGGAATTTGGAGACATTAACTCACCATCAGTGGCCAGTTTGTAGCTAGCTTACTAAAAACTGTGTACCGGTTTGTATAACTATACTTAACCAGTAATGGAAATCTTTCATCCTGGTAAAAGAAAAGCAACAACGAATGAATGTGTCTGTGTAGTCATAGTTAGAGATATCATTAGTATCCAAAGAGCTTTCACACGATTATGAGGTTCTGCTAACTGATCTACTGTAGAATATACATCATCAAAGCCATAGAGCTGGATGACGAGTACACATCTTAATGCATATAAATAAGTCAATAATTTTACACCATATCAACATTAAAAAAAAAATTTATTTTTAACTCACACATCATTAAATCGCATTCTAACATATATTTAAAGGTTTCTACTGCTACAGCAGTGTAAATTACAACTGGAATTCTAGAACGAGTTATTATTAGTTTTTGTTTTAAATGTGTTTGATAAAATACATATTGTTTGTGAGTGTAAAATTTCCTACAAACATTTATATTGTTTCAATACAGGTTAGTGCTCAATTCTACAGTAAAACATTGCATGTGTACTGTATTATATATCTAATGTGTTTTATAAATTTTATGTTTTTCAGATTACTTTTTGCTTGTTGTAAATTGACAGTTTTTGAGGGGGTTGTGTTTGGTAGATTTCTTGGTTATTGCAAGCATTTTTCTCAGTTCATCTGTATGTGATGTTTCATGTCAAAATTTGACATCATTAAATCTGTAATGCATCCATCAACACTTGCAGAGTTTTATTTGGATAGAAACAGAATTGTAATGTCCATTTTACTGTCTGAGATTTTAAAAAGTGTTTACATAAAAATGCCCTGTTCGGTATTATATAAATGTTTCATCTGATTCTGATTTACAATGTACATATTTACTACTGCATTAACTAAGTTTAATTGTTTTTTGAGTCGTTATTTAAACCTTAAAGGATTACTCTAGGCACAATGATCATTTTAGAATGAAAATTAATTTTTCAGTTTCATTCGTTATGGATACGTTTTATTGTTGCAAATTTTCTTTTGCGTTTTCTTGCTGTAAATTGAACAAAATTCTGATGAAATTTGATTCATTCTGAAACAAACTGCATGTCTACTGCTAAATGTACTTTTACAAATATAGCCAACTTGACTCTGTTTTATTGACTACTATAGTCATTCCTCCTATATACCCATAACCAGTACTAACCATTAACTCACCCTAATTCTACACAAACCCTAACCCTGCAGCTAACCCTAACTTTACCCTAACACTAACTCTATCCCTACCTTACTCTAACCCTAAATCTAACCCAAACCCTACCATAACCCAAGCCCTAACCCTAAAGTAACCAACTGCTAATATCAATTCTGAAATTAGAAACTAGGTTTTATTAACACAGTAGATAGTAGTCTGTGACTGCCATCTACTGGCCGTTTTCCTAATTTATAGTTATTGTGAATGGAGCCTTGTTTCCCAGTCTGTTACACTGTGATTGGTGCTGGGCAGCTGGCAAGGACCAGCACATGTAACAATCAGCTGGGGCAGAGTATTCAGACCAACCATGGAGGGCCTTATTAAAATAACGTGCAGTTCTTTAAAAATTGTGGCTGAGGTGAAACATTCGGCCACGGTTTTATAAATTAATTTAAAAAACTTTATAACAAATACACAGTACAGGGTGCGCAAATATCACCAACACACAAAGTGAAATATACATGAAACAACAAATTCCTGATGGTACATATGATAAACCTAAAGCATAATACTGTTTTGTAATGCAGAACAAACGATACACAGAGGTAATGGGTCACTCACACTTTCCAGAGCCACATACAGTAGTGTTGGCTATTCAATAAATAAAGCTGTTTTGATGCAGTTTCAGAGCTTTCAACTACTTCTCCAACAAATTGGATAGGGAAACTTGAAGTATGTAAAATCTATTTACCTTGAAGAAGACCGTAAGATTAAAATACATTAAACTTTTTGATTTGGACCTTTTATGCACTATTTGGTCGCTGCTGTTTTTTGTTCTTTTCCTGTATTGTTGCACTTTCAATTTTCTTAAAGTAAATAGATTTTAACTACATCAAGTTTCCCTATCCAATTTGTGGGAAAAGGAGTTGAAAGCTCTGAAACGCATCAAAGCAGCTTTATCTATTGAAAAGCCAACACAGCCAGAGCCTGCTACATGTGGCTCTGGAAAGTGTGAGTGACCCATTAACTCATTTGTTCTGCATTACAAAACAGTATTATGCTATGTGAGCTTTTCTGTCTTTCAGAGTGATCAGAGGTTTATCATATGTACCATCAGGAATTTTTATGTACCATCAGTGATATTTGCGCACCCTGTACTGTGTATTTGTTATATTGTATTTAGTGTCTGATGAGTGACTACACACTAAGGTAGCTGCCCTTGCACTTTAATTAACTAACACCAATCCACCCTTTACTTTTCTGTTTTGTTTGGTTCTATATTAAAAGCGCAGTATAGAAATCATCAGTCAGTCTGGAGCCACTAAAAATGGCCCATGCTGACTAACTAGAGACCCATTGATACACAGGGTTAGTGGTGTGAGCAGTTATTTAACCCTGCTCAAACTGCGATATCTTAATAGGCATGGAAATGCCTATTTAAAGACCTGCTTGCAGCTATGAATTCAAACGCTGCAAGCAGCTCAAAAAGTCTGGGGCCACTAAAAATGGTCCCCACAGATAGAGGGGAGCCCCAGGTATCCATTGGTATCTTGGGCTTCCTGGTGTGAGCAGGGAATTAACCTTGCTCACACCATTGCATGCCAGCCTACAGGCATTTAGGTAAGCAAATGACGTCATAACAGCAGGAAGGAATTAATTTATATGTCTACTGTGGAAAGTCTGGCGTTACATTTAAATTAGTTAACTCTTGTACTACCATATGCATGGTGTGTGTGTGTGCATATGGTAATGCTAGAGAAAATGCTGAGCACACATATGGCACCTGAAACATCACAGGACAGCAAAGTTGCCACAATATGGAAGGGCGGTAGAGCTGACTATGTTTTGCTTACCTCCGCAGTGTTACTCACCTCAGAAAATGTGGCGACTTAGTTTGCTCACACTTCATATAGATTAATAACAAGTAAGCAAACAAGTAAAACATTTTCTTCTATTCCCTCAACCCACATTTGGAGGTAAATATAAATAGTTAATATACTGGAGTAGGTGGTCCTGTGAACATCAGTCTTATTGCTCTCCCAAAAGAATATACAATTATTACCCTACTCACAATAATAAAGTTACAGAGAGACAATCAAATCCCATGCCACTAATGTTGCCTACACATGCCTTGTGACTACTTAGACAAGGGATAGGCAACCTTCAGCACTCTGTATGTTGTAGACCACATGATCACTCCTGACGGTTTGCTGACTATATAGCTGTAAGAGTATGTAGTCTACAACATCTAGATTGTTTTCTTCCCCTAATCTCTAACCTTGAAATGAGTGCACATAAACTATCAATAAACATACCATAAAAAACCTGTAACTTGACTTCAGTTTCTCTATAAATTAATTACATGTACTAAAAAGGAAAAAGAGTCATCAACTGATATGTCCTTATCCTTTAACCATAAAAATGGACTTCTGTTAATCTAAAATGCTTTACATACAAAGCTAAAAAGTAAAACAAAATGCGTATAAATGTAATAAAAAGTGTGCTTCTATCTAATAACATTATTACACTGATACTTGGCCATAGTTGGGTTGGGAGATGCCTCACATCTTCCCTGTTGGAAGTCATTGTGAAAAAAAGCAGTAGGAATAACAAGTCAATGAGGCAGGAAAATACATCCTTAGCATGCAGACTTGAATTCAAATAATAAAAATGCTTACAGCAATACAATCTAAGGATTACAATATATTTAACTATAATTGATAATTAGACTTTAAGAATATCTGTTCATTCAATTACACGGTCATTATCTTACTGAGACATTTCTAAAGTCTAATTATTAGAGCATCTACAACAGGTAAACTTTCAATTACAACTTGTGTTTCTTTAAAGATGCAGAGACTGTTTAACCCCTTAAGGACACATGACATGTGTTACATGTCATGATTCCCTTTTATTCCAGAAGTTTGATCCTTAAGGGGTTAACTACTTGAATATATTTAAGATACATGTTTTTTAATAATATACTACACATCTTGATATCTTAATTTAAAACAAGATGGATCACACATTGTATTACAGCAGGCTTCCCCAAACTCCGGCCCTCCATATGTTGCTGTTCTACAACTCCCATGATTCTATGAATGAAAAAGAAAGGCTGATAAGCATGGGAGTTGTAGTTCAGCAACATCTGGAGGGCCGGAGTTTGGGGAAGCTTGTATTACAGTATAATATTGTAAGCATGTTTACACTGCCAAGTTACTAAATAAAGTATAAAAAAAATAATATAGTATACAAATTTAAGTTCTACTAATCATGCATAGTGAAATGACTTTCAAAATGAGTCCAAATGTCCATCTGCAGCCGGAAACACCAGATAAAATGTTTCACCTAATTTTAACATACCACATATAAGTATTACATCTATACATGTTTTACATACATGTACAAACATTTGTGAAATAGTTTATTTGACCTCTGATTGCCCAGAATGCATCACTATATGTAGGACTTTTTATGAAATAGTGAACAGCAGGAGCGGAACTACCAGCGGTGCACTTGGTGCAACCATACCAGGACCCCAGCAGGTCAGGAGACATGCCAATGCCCATAGCTCCAGGGCTGCAAGGAGGCTGATCAGGATCCAGGATGGAGATAGTGCACACAGTAGAAAGGGAGCTGGACTCTGAGTGACGGTTGGTCAAATGTCTGTCTGTCTTAGGGGTCGAAATGCCGATTTTTTCACAGATGTAATGAAGATTTTTTTCATTCCAATAAATTAGTTGTCACTTTTTCCAAGACCTGTGAGTGCACCCCTGTCTTTATGTAATATATATATAGTTAGTGTACATATTGGACAGTGTTTGTGCATGTATGTACATGTACAAATATCCACAAGGTGGAGTATATTTCATACAATTTTGGAAACGATTGAATCCTTAAGGAGTATAATCCTACAAATAGGGAAAAGAAGAACAAACACTAGCGCAATATTGTCTGAATCAAAGAGTTGGAGTGGATAAAAATATGCATTTACACTCACAAATAAAGAGCCAGTAAATTCTCAGCTCAAGATATCAGCGTGGTGGGATTTTGTAGGGTTCCACTCCCTCTTCTGTATGCTGCAGTAACTTCATCTTTTTGATAGTAGTCACCAATTCAATGATTGATTTAAGTGCTTTATTTATCATAAAGTGCACAAAAGTATAAAAACAATAAAATTTAGAATGAAAAGGTCTTACAGTTTAAGCAGTAAGTCCTTGAAATGTGCAAAACACGTTTCGCCCCTCTGGGAGGCTTCCTCAGTTGCTGTAGTTTGATCTATATTCTGTCCTTTATTTTAATCGTTGAATGCCCGCCGTTTCCAGGTGTTCTGAATTTCGGGGGTTTACTTCCTGTTCCGGTTTTGTGTTCCATTTTGGAACGCAACGTCTGTGCGCATCTGACTTACTTCCGGTTTTATTTGTGAGAGCTGGAACACAGCCTTGCGTTCCATCGTAATAGTTTCCTCTTTCTGTATTTCGCTTGTATATTTCCTCTTATTTGGAACGCGTTCCATCGACTGCCTTACGGTTCCCTGTTCTTTTAGTCCATAAAAGAACTCGGCAGAATATACAGGGAGTGCAGAATTATTAGGCAAATGAGTATTTTGACCACATCATCCTCTTTATGCATGTTGTCTTACTCCAAGCTGTATAGGCTCGAAAGCCTACTACCAATTAAGCATATTAGGTGATGTGCATCTCTGTAATGAGAAGGGGTGTGGTATAATGACATCAACACCCTATATCAGGTGTGCATAATTATTAGGCAACTTCCTTTCCTTTGGCAAAATGGGTCAAAAGAAGGACTTGACAGGCTCAGAAAAGTCAAAAATAGTGAGATATCTTGCAGAGGGATGCAGCACTCTTAAAATTGCAAAGCTTCTGAAGCGTGATCATCAAACAATCAAGCGTTTCATTCAAAATAGTCAACAGGGTCGCAAGAAGCGTGTGGAAAAACCAAGGCGCAAAATAACTGCCCATGAACTGAGAAAAGTCAAGCGTGCAGCTGCCACGATGCCACTTGCCACCAGTTTGGCCATATTTCAGAGCTGCAACATCACTGGAGTGCCCAAAAGCACAAGGTGTGCAATACTCAGAGACATGGCCAAGGTAAGAAAGGCTGAAAGACGACCACCACTGAACAAGACACACAAGCTGAAATGTCAAGACTGGGCCAAGAAATATCTCAAGACTGATTTTTCTAAGGTTTTATGGACTGATGAAATGAGAGTGAGTCTTGATGGGCCAGATGGATGGGCCCGTGGCTGGATTGGTAAAGGGCAGAGAGCTCCAGTCCGACTCAGACGCCAGCAAGGTGGAGGTGGAGTACTGGTTTGGGCTGGTATCATCAAAGATGAGCTTGTGGGGCCTTTTCGGGTTGAGGATGGAGTCAAGCTCAACTCCCAGTCCTACTGCCAGTTCCTGGAAGACACCTTCTTCAAGCAGTGGTACAGGAAGAAGTCTGCATCCTTCAAGAAAAACATGATTTTCATGCAGGACAATGCTCCATCACACGCGTCCAAGTACTCCACAGCGTGGCTGGCAAGAAAGGGTATAAAAGAAGAAAATCTAATGACATGGCCTCCTTGTTCACCTGATCTGAACCCCATTGAGAACCTGTGGTCCATCATCAAATGTGAGATTTACAAGGAGGGAAAACAGTACACCTCTCTGAACAGTGTCTGGGAGGCTGTGGTTGCTGCTGCACGCAATGTTGATGGTGAACAGATCAAAACACTGACAGAATCCATGGATGGCAGGCTTTTGAGTGTCCTTGCAAAGAAAGGTGGCTATATTGGTCACTGATTTGTTTTTGTTTTGTTTTTGAATGTCAGAAATGTATATTTGTGAATGTTGAGATGTTATATTGGTTTCACTGGTAATAATAAATAATTGAAATGGGTATATATTTGTTTTTTGTTAAGTTGCCTAATAATTATGCACAGTAATAGTCACCTGCACACACAGATATCCCCCTAACATAGCTATAACTAAAAACAAACTATAAACTACTTCCAAAAATATTCAGCTTTGATATTAATGAGTTTTTTGGGTTCATTGAGAACATGGTTGTTGTTCAATAATAAAATTAATCCTCAAAAATACAACTTGCCTAATAATTCTGCACTCCCTGTATAAAGTGGGGAAAGAGGGGAAGGGGAAGGAGAGGAATCATGAATAAGACATATCGGATAAAGCCTCTAAGAGTCGTTAAAGCAATGTTATATTAAATTAGTTTTTAGCAATAATACATAAAAATACATTAACAAACCAATTTGTGTAGAAGGATGCATATTAAAACATAAGAGTACATGTATAAAAAGTGTTAAATAGTATAGAGCAGATAGATTTTATAGTAAATGGCATATCGTTTGTCAGACTCACTTTTGTATTTTTATTGTTTTTAAATGTATGTCCATGTGTTTTAGTTTGTGTGTGCATGTGTGTCATTGTGTATATGTGTATCAGTGTGCATGTGTGTGTATATATGTGCATCTGTTTATGTCAGTGTGTATCACTGAGAGTGCATCCATTTTTGTATATGTCTATTTAAATTCAGAATCACGGCCCAAAAGATACATGTTTGGCCATAGGTGCTTTGGTCATTTTGTGATTCGGGTACATTTTGGTGCGGAGTTCAGGAATTCGATGAATCAACCGATATGCCTAAATTCAAATGAATTGTAGTTTAAGACAAACACATTTCCAAGCCTAGTTTTAATTAACTGACCATTCGTGTTTTGAAGTTCATGCATTGCCAACACTTTCAAAACCTATTTTGGAAACCTATAATCTAGTTTAGAAATAATCTTTATAATTTAAAGATTATAGTAAATCAAATTCTACAATAATTTTCCTTTAAAACATTTCTGGTTCTCCTAAACATCATTATCATCTAACTCATAATGGTACAATATAGAAAAATATATTTATTAGATAATACCTGAAAACTTTACTTTCCATTGTCATTGGTTCTTTTCCTCTTCCAAATTGAACTGCACCAGCAATGTATCCATGAAGCCCTGCAGCTAATAGCTTCAAGAGAAATGACACTATCAGTTGGATATATTAGTTCTAGTATAACATTAAAGAGCATTTGTGCTGTGAGGGATTTCAAAAGAAATAGTCTTATATTGAAACATGTCATGCCAACTGTTTTTGGAAACCCAAATGCACAACTCAAATTAAAAATATATTTTTTCATGAAAGAATGAATTATTCCAATGGTGCTTCCATTGAGAAGTCTATTTTTATTTAATATTTTCTTTTTTAAGTAGTTAGTACAGACATGAAGATACATTTTGCAACTGTGAAATTCTTTGGGGCTTTAAATAAGAGTGAAGCAAACTTAGTTCACAGTTGGCATTCGCTAGCTGTTGGGTATATAATGCAAAGTTCTTTTTTTTAGAGCTAGTTTTCTTTACTACAGCACAAACTACTCCTGTGTATACTTGAAGAAATAATGGCGTGTTTATAAAATAATAAGAAAACCTGTGGCAGATATAATGAATAATTGTGCTTCAAATAAACTCATGAAAAATATTAAAAAAAATACAAAATATAATTTTAACCCCTTAAGGACACAGCTTCAAAAGCTTGTCTTACCCTTAAGGGTGCAAGCCATTTTTGCAATTTTTGCTGTTTGTGTTCAAACGCAATTTGCATCTCTGTCATTTATTGCACCACCACATATTATATACCGTTTTTCAGAGGGCAATCAGGGCTTTAATTTTAAGACACATATACATAGATACATTCTCATTAATTATAAAAAAATTCAAAAAAATGGGAACAAAAACAAAAAATTTACTTTTTCACAGTTTTGGCAATAATAGTGTGTGCATAATATGTTCAGCTTAGAAAAAGTAATTCAAAATAAATTCATTTATGTGTGTTGATTTATAGAGTACATAATATGTCTAGGATTTCAGCTTATTTTGAAAGTTACAGGTCATAAAATAAGAGGAATTAAATAAAATTTGAATGTGAAACAATTTTATAAGTTGGTATGTTTGTCTTGTAGGTTTAGTAGCCACCACAGAAAACTGCCACACAAAAGTATATATTCATATAAAGTAGACATCACAGGCTATTTACCTAAGGTTAATTTGACCACCATTTTTTCATCAATTTATGTCAATGTTTGTGGTGAGGGGGAAAAAATTGCATTTTTACATGCATGTTGCATTTCTGGGTATTTCTTACACTTGATATGTACCACTGTCATAAACCCCCCAAATTATGCTCAGTTACATCTTCTGAGTAGAACAATGTGCCCAGTGTATGAACTAGACTATATTTTGTGAAGTTACAGTGCTGTAAAAGAGACGTGACAAGTTCAGGTTTTTAAGTGTGAATTTTAATGGAGGGTTTTGGTGCATCCCACTTTGGAACACTTGAGCAGGCCACATATTCCAACTACACCATAAAGGCATAGGACCTTGTGGGCGCTGCAGGGTTTCGGTCTTTCACGGCGTAGTGTGTTACCAATTATTTTCTTGGTGACTATGGTCCCAGCTGCCTTCAGTTCATTAACAGGATCCTCCTGTTTAGTTCTGTGCTGATTCCTCACCATTCTCGTGATCATTGAAACTCCACAAGGTGTGATCTTGCATGGAGCACCAGACCGAGGGAGACTTACAGTTATTTTGTGTTTCTTCCATTTGCGAATAATTACACAAATGGTTGTCACCTTCTCACTGAGATGCTTGGCGATGGTCTTGTAGCCCATTCCAGCATTGTGTAGGTCTGCAATGTTGTCCCTGATATCCTTGGACAGCTCTTTGATCTTGGCTATGGTGGAGAGTTTGGAATCTGATTGCTTCTGTGGACAGGTGTGTTTTATACAGGTAACAAGCTGTTACCTGTGTAAAAGAAACCTGGGAGCCAGAAAGTTTGCTGATTGATATGGTATCAAATACTTATTTCATTCATTGACATGCAAATCAATTTATAACTTTTTTGACATGCATTTTATGTTTTTTTTTGTGTTATGCTGTCTCTCACTGTTAAAATACACCTACCTTTAAAATTATAGACTGATCATTTCTTTGTCAGTGGACAAACATTCAAAATCAACAGGGGCAGGGCCGCCATCAGGGGGTGACAACCCTAATGGGCCCTATATCTTGAGGGGCCCGGTCAGCGCTGTGGCCATGGTATAGCGCAACCAGACCCCTTTAAAAAAAAGACCCCGCAAGTGCTGCTGGGAGGAAGTGAAGAGGGAGAGCCAGGTAGTGAAGAGGGAGCCGCGCCGACTCCCATCATCCCCAGCCACCCTCCTGCAAAGAAAAGGTAAGAGACAGAAGGGTGGCTGGAAAATGAGCTGTGTGTCTGTATGCATGTCTGTCTGTATGTCTGTCTGTCTGTATGCATGTATGTCTATGTATGTCTGTCTGTGTATGTATGTATGCATGCACGTATGTCTGTATGTCTGTCTGTATGTATGTGTATGTATGTCTGTCTGTATGTGTATGTATGTAAGTATGTCTGTATGCATGCATGTCTGTATGTCTGTCTGTCTGTATGCATGCATGTCTGTCTGTATGTATATCTGTATGTCTGTATTTGTATGTCTGTCTGTCTGTCTGTATGTGTATGTATGTATGTATGTCTGTATGCATGCATGTCTGTATGTCTGTCTGTATGTCTGTCTGTATGCATGTATGTCTATGTATGTCTGCCTGTATGTATGTGCATGTATGTATGCACGTATGTCTGTATGTCTGTCTGTATGTCTGTATGTCTATGTCTGTCTGTATGCCTGTATGTCTGTCTGTCTGTCTGTATGTCTGTCTGTATGTATGTGTATGTCTGTCTGTATGTATGTCTGTGTATGTATGTCTGTCTGTATGTATGTATGTCTGCATGCATGTCTGTCTGTCTGTATGTCTGTATGTATGTCTATGTATGTCTGTCTGTCTGTATGTATTTATGTCTGTCTGTCTGTATGTATTTATGTCTGTCTGTATGTATATATGTATGTATGTCTGTCTGTCTGCATGCATGTCTATGTATGTATGTCTATGTATGTATGTCTGTATGCATGCATGTCTGTGTGTATGTCTGTATGTATGTCTGTGTGTCTGACTGTATGCATGCATGTTTGTCTATGTATGTATGTCTGTCTGTTTCTATGTCTGTGTATGTATTTATGTGTATGTCTGTATGTCTGTATGTATGTATGCATGCATGCATGTCTATGGATGTATGTATGTATGTATGTCTGTATGTCTATGTATGTATATATGTATGTCTGTATGTCATTATATATGTATATATGTATGTCTGTATGTCAGTATGAATGTATGTCTGCATATCATTATGAACATATGTCTGTGTGTATGTGTGTATGGATGTCTTTATGCCATTATGAATGTATGTCTGTGTATGTCTGTATGCCATTATGAATGTACGTGTGTTTATGGATGTTAGTGTCTGTATGTCTGTCAGTATGTCTGTATGCATGAATGTATGTGTGTGTGTGTATGTATGTATGTATGTATGTCGGTGTCTGTATGTATGTATGTGTCTTTATGTCCTCATGCATGTGTGTCTGTATGTATGTTAGTATGTCTGTCTGTCACTATGTATGCCTGTGTGTATGTGTGTGTCAGTGTGTGTCAGTATGTATGCCAGTATGTATGCCTGTATGCCTGTTTCAGTATGTGTGTCTGTTAGTATGTTCCTGTGTCCTGTGTCCTTTTGTATCAGTGTGTGTTTGTGTCTGTGTGTGTATTCCTGTGGGCGGCCCTGGCAGGGGGTCAAATACTTTTTTCCCTCACTGTATTATTAGGAGGAGTGCAAGATGTGGTTTAAGAAGTGCATAAAAATGTAGAGCGGCTGCTTGCATATATCCTAATGTTCTTTTTCCTATCTGTTTTTGTATCTGTGAGTGTCTGTCTATCTGTCAGTATCTGTGACTGTATTCATCTGCAAGTCTATATCTGTAAGTATATATCTAAATATGTGTATCTATTTGTATGTGGCTATTTTCAGTTAATGTATCCCAATATGTGCATATATGTACGTGTGTTGTATTTGTGAGTGTTTTCATATATGTGCATGTTACAGTTGCTCCAGGCTAGTTGAGGGTTGGACCGTTTTAGATGTCCTGGTTCCCGATCTTGGAGACAAATAACGAAGTTCCAAACAGCATCCAACGATAATCCTGAAAATGTGAAGACATCCGGATAGCTATAGGTAGAGCTAGTATAAAGCATTTCACTACAACACGAGTCGAGGCTGAGAGTTGAGGGTAAGAAGAACTGATTTATTGATCACTCATGCACTGCTTAAATACATATTTTAAGGCCAGAGGAACACCCCTCTGGACCTGATGGTACACAGGATTACAAAGTGTAGCAGCCAATAAGAACAAAGTGCATTTTCTAAAACACTCCCTTCTAGCCTGGAGATAATTGGTCTTAACGGTTACAGTAACTCAATTATCTCCAGGTACATGAAATAATATAACTTTTATGGACACATGTAAACTGAATAAAAATACATAACTTTTACACCATAGTTTTTAAATACCACATTCAACCCAACCCCAGACAGCTTGAATCTGAGCGCACAAGATACAAAAAAAGCGATCAGATCTCCAGAAAGGTATGGAAACGCCAGGGGGATGAAAATTGTCTGGAGGGTTGTTCGGCTAGTAGCAGCCCATGTATTCTCGGCCACAGTGTCCTGAAATGGGTCGGTGTATCTTCCGTAATATCAAAGTGTCGAACGGCACATTCGGTGTTTTATACACGAACAGACGGGGCAAAGTGAATCCCAGCGGGGTTCGTGCAGAATAGTGTCCAAAACGAGTACCAGAAGGTAAAAAATAAAATAAAAAACAGTTTGAAGCACTTTCCAATTTTGCAACAGACTAGGAAAAAAATATTTATTGACCCCACAATGCCAGGGGCATCTCTCCTTGGATCAAGAAACTGTTATCACACGTATTATTATTTATATCCCAAAATATTATGTTTTTGCAAGTATGCATCCAGTTGCTGTTTAAACATCTGTACAGCCTCTGATAAAACCTCTTCAGGCAGAGAATTCCACATCCTAATTGTTTTTACTGCAACATGTCCTTTACATAAGACTAAATCTCCATTATTCTAGTCTAAATGTGTGACCTTTTGTCCTACGTATAGTACTTTTTATGAATAGATTCCCAGATCATAGTTTGTATTGGCCCCAAATATACATGTATAATCATATCACCTTCAAGACGCCCTGTTTCTAAACTAAACTGATTTAAATTTGTTAAGCTTTCTTCGTAACTAAAATCCTCCATTCCTTTTAATTAATCAATTTTCCGAAGAAAAAATATTGGGCAGAGCCATGTTCATCCCTTGTTTGATGTAGAGGGACTGGAAATGCTGCCCGACCCAAGAGCCCACATAGCTTTAAATACAATGACTAGTATAATGATAGTTGGATCTATTATAAGTATTACACAATCACATCATGCAAGGGATTTCAGATTATTGTTAATGAATAGAGTTGAGCGGACACCTGGATGTTCGGGTCTGGCGGGTTCCGACGAACTTTGAAAAAAAGTCTGGGTTCTGGCTCGAACTTGACCCCAAACCCGAACCCCATTGAAGTCAATGGCGACCTGAACTTTTGGCCACAAAAATGGCTCTAAAAAACTCCTGGAAAGGGCTAGAGGGCTGCAAAAGGAAGTAAAATGGGGTAAGAGTAGGACAAGTGCCCTGCAAACAAATGTGGATAGGGAAATCACTTAAAATAACATAAAATAAGCAGCCGCTTAGTAGATATCTCCCTAATTCACACGGTATTAGGGAGCTATCTACCAAAAGGCTGAAAGACCTAAATTGGTCACCTACATTGGTCTTTCAGCCACATTTACTAATACTAAGTTTAGATTACTTAATACAGAGAAGAGTGCTCTGTGTGTAAAGGCGCTTAGTACATAAACCAAACAATAGATGCAGGTGAAAAAAGCAGCTCACACCCGTGTAAATACCCCCAAATTACACACTCAAAGTATAATACAAAAAAACAGATAGCCCAGGTGGACCAAACCACTACAGGTGTCTTAGTGGAGCGCTGAGAAAAGCAAACTATATACAATGGGGAAATATGCAGTGATATAATCCCTATATAATAAAAAGATATACGCAATAGTGAAGTATATCAAGGTCCAATAGCATAAATGTGAAGATAATAGGGACCGCACTCACATGGTTAAGAGCCACATACAGATAAGCTCAAATCACTAAAAATCCATTTTATTTCAGACTGGCCCATTTTCTTAATAATATCGTCACCTCTCCAATTAAAATTAACTTTTTGAATACCTAAAAATTGCATAAAATTAGGGTCACAATTGTGTTTCAATTTAAAATGTAGGGACAGGCTATGTTTGATGAAACCATTTTTAATATTGCGGACATGCTCTAGAATTCGAACCTTTAACGGTCTAGTAGTACGTCCCACATATGAAAGTTTGCATGTACATGATATCATATAGATCACATGTTTTGTGTGGCACGTAATAGTTTCTTTAATAGCAAATTTTTTATTAGTATCTACTGGATGTGTAAATTCTTTAACATGTCTTTTTGTGCTTTTCGTATTTTTACAGGCTCCGCACTGCCCACACCCATAAAAACCTTTTGGCTCTTTAAATGGGTTCTGAGTAACTTTTTTGGTCACAGACTGATTTTGTGTTAAGCTATTTCTTAAATTCGGAACTCCCCTATATACAATTCTTGGTTTATCCGTTAAAATTGAATTAAGAGTCTCGTCACTTTTTAAAATCGGCCAGTATTTATAAATAATTTTCCTTAATTGTTTATTCTGACAGTTAAAACCACAAATAAAAGATATTATGTTAGCGTAACTTGGCCAGTGCAGCAAGTGACCCAGCCTCCATATAGCAGGGGAAGGACATTAGGTCCCCCCATTTTTTATTTATGGACCCCACCCACCGCTCAGGGGTCGGGGCGGGGGGAGGACAGTTGATCCACCCCTTTATTGTTATTTAGAGTCCACACCCTCTGCGCAGGGGTGGGGGCCGGGGGGAGGACATTAGTTCCCCCCTAAGTTACGCAAACTCAGGTTCTCAGCACTCTTGGTCTCTACATCACTGTTCTCTCTTGGATCCTGTGACGGAGCTCCCTGTACCCCGACTTGGTACCTCTGCCAAGGGTCCGCTTCCTAGCTGTGGCTAGATAGGGAACTTAGCTCTAGTTGCTCCCAGGGAATGGACGACACTCAGTCCTGGGAACTAGAGTCCTCACAAGGACTTTCTCTGCGGCATGCTCCACCAGCTGCAACAATCTCGCAACAGGGATTAACCATTTTCTCCCCCACAGTAACTGGACGACACACAGTTCTGGTGTATTACTCTGACTGACTGTTTATTTTGTCACACAAGGTTTTACATGCACAGACCCCTACATGGGGTCTCCAACACAATCCACCAAGGGTTTCAATCCCAAGAAGCTGATGGGGGATGGAAGAGGGACAAACCAGCTCCTGCAAACTGAGCTGGCAGTGTCCCTGTGACCGCGTCCTGCTGTAACAGGAAAAGGGAGGGGAGAGGACGAGAGGTACAGGCAAACAATACATTCACAAACGAAAGGGTGTAGGGAAAGGGGAGGGGGAGAGGAACAGTGCAATACATTTCACTTAACTCTACTTTACAGAGCTGCTGCCCCCCCTCCTTTGCTGACCCACAGCTGCAGATACAGACACATGTAGGACAGTCACAAAAAAGGCGCCGGAAGCTTGTGGCTCGCACCAAATAAATTAGGCCATCAATCATATATCTCTCCCCATAGAAATAGACAGCGGGCACACAGGATATGGCACTCAGTGATGGCGTTCCATCACAGACCCAATCTTAGCTTTCCAATAGGTCCTCTTCTGTGTCATTTGCTAGTAACTCCTTCTCCTCCATGCCACTATCAATTGGAGTTCCCCAAGGCTCTACTCTTCTCCATTTATACTTCATCACTGGGTAAATGTATCAACTGCTATGGCTTCAAATATGCCCTTTGTGCTGATGTCATTCAGATCTACCTTTCTACCCTTGATCTTCTTCAATATGTCTTTAGTCACATCAGTGACTTGCTTATCTGGCATTTCTTCATGGGTAACCTCCAGATTAATATGTCCATTCTAATTCCCCCCGCTAACTCTACTAAACTATAACTCTACTTTCAAGTTCACTATCTCTCCATCACCCCAAAGTCAGCTGCCTTGGAGGTACACTTGATTTCAATCTGTTCTTTTTTATACAGAAAACACCAATATACATATTCATTATGCTTTGTATATAGAAGCACCAATTTAATCCTGACAAACAACTGCAACATATTGACCTCAGTATATTACCATTATAGTCAGAATTCAGCGAATAACGCTATAAATAGTAAATCTAGTGGAAATGTGGTTATGTCCTTTCATTGAATTTTGCTAATTCAAACTTTATTTTGACATTAACCCCATTCACTACCAAGCACTTTTGACTGAAAAAATGTTATATAATTATATAATAAATACATAATATGTATTTGAAGAAAAGAATACATAGCTAGCATATACACATATCCTAACAGAGTATCTTGTGTATATATGGCTTTGCAGATATATGAAAACAAAACAATTAGCCAATTAGAATTTTTCACTTACCCGATCAGCCTTTATAAATATTTTTGGGAATTTAAAACTTTAGACAGCATGCAGTGTCCTTTATCTTGCAATATTTCTTACAGGGTCTGTAATGTAAGCATAAAATAAAAAAAAATACATATATTAGATGTGACAAAAACAGATAAATACAAATGTTCAAATGCCTTGCTTATAAGAATTTCTATTTAATTGGGATTTTTATAGCTAACTTTGCATTCACAGGTATTGTAACCACATCAGCCCCTAAGCTATATAACATTCAATGCCTGTTAGGGGTGCTACTACACCTCTTGATTTATATGATTTATTTTTTTATGTGCAAAAAGTAAATTGACAGTTCAGTACTGTTCAGCTGCTGTGACTTATTAAAAAGGTGTCTATGTTCACCTTATTTGTAGCCTGCAAATCCTGTTTTTTTGGCAGCTGTTTTGTACTTCTTGCGTGGGTTACACCCTGCCTCAGGCATATATCCATTCTGGTGCAACTTCATGAGATACAGTTAAATTGTGCCACAAGTTTATTCACTAAAAACCAAAAGGAAACTTTCCACTGATATTTTTTTTTAACATCTAGTACATGTGTACGCAGCCATTTGGCAGTACTGTGCCAAAACAAGATCTTGAAGTCCCTTGGTATGTTGGTCCTATTTTTTTTTAAATGTAGGTATATATGTTGCCATAATATGCTTGTGTTACTTATGGGTGCTGCAGTTGCTTTGCAAAATTGTATTTGCGTGTATGTGGGCTGTTATATTGTATATGTTGATGAGCGGTTTGTGGTATTGTGTATGATACCTATGAAGGTGGACTGCTTGTGTAATTGTGTGTGAGAGGCTGC
Organism: Pelobates cultripes; assembly: GCA_933207985.1. Classification (NCBI taxonomy): domain Eukaryota; kingdom Metazoa; phylum Chordata; class Amphibia; order Anura; family Pelobatidae; genus Pelobates; species Pelobates cultripes. Next base: position 240,856,452 of record OW240915.1, on the reverse strand, counting down.
TTGTAGAGTTGTGTGTGCATGTGGATTGTCAGTGGTATTGTCTTTGTGGGGACTATATGTTTGTGTTTGTTTGTGGGCTGTTTGTATTATTTGTATGAGGAAGAGACATGTTATGCAGCTCAGTGAATATCTAGTAGTGTGGGTGGCTTCCCTGATGTCCAGTGGGGACCAGGCTGCCAGGTACAGGTGCAGGGCAGGATCTGCAATAGCTGCTGCCGGCTGATCTATTCCAGTGCAGATTCTTGTTTACAAGTGCTGGGAGGAATTGATATGAGATCACTTCCTCCAACAGCTGCAATGTTCCTCTTCACCTGCAATCACTGCTTGGATTGCACTAGCAAATATCTGATAGGCCAAAGCAAAGGCACCTCGAGTGCCAGGCACGGCACACGTGCCATAGGTTGCTGACCCCTGATCTAGTAAATATAACCCTAAACAAAATATGCTTTTATTTATTTTTTCTTCAAGTCCTCAGTCTGTACTAGAGAATACTCCAATCAGAAACAAAGGATATGAGAACTCTGAAAATGGACAAAAGCTTAGAGAAACTCAGTAACTTGCCCTTCGGTAAAACCGCGCTCATGTCTCAAAATAGTTTTTGCTTACTTGTGCCATTACAGAGAGAACATATCTGAAGCATATCAGACTAATCCCACCCATAAGGGCAGTTAAGAACCGAAATGCCAACAAGTTCTCTCTGCACGAGAGATACAGCAATCTCAGATGATTGTTTCAGCCTTCTTTGGGCTTAATCAGTGAGGTGTACCGGATACCCCTCTAGGCACAGTGAGCACGTAGGATGTGGACCCCTTGCTCACAGTGCCTAAAGGGGCATAGAGAGCCGGCATGCATTTCGGTTCTGGACTAACCTTTTGAGTGGGATCAGTCTGATATGCAAACGGCCCTGTTTTTTTTGTAATGGCACAGGATGAGCTAAAACTAACTTGATATCTGAGCAGGGACCCACCAAAGGGCAGGCTATTTGAGCTGTTGACCATTCTCAGTACTCTCTTGCATATTGTTTTTAATACTCCAATCAGAGACTTCTCATTATGATCACAACTTTCCTATTATTCCCATTGAGCTCTGGTACAGCTCATTGAGAAAGGGATAGGCAGGTGCACTCTAGCACAGTGCATATGCCTCTTCTGTTAGCACAGTGGAGCTAAAAGAAGTGGAAGAAAAATCTTATTAGTTGTCTGGGTGACAGGCAGGGAGATGTTTCTGCACCCAAATTCTATTGAAATTGTCAGACTCCAGACATATAAAGCATTTCAGCAAGCTAAACTGCTGTATGTGTGTGGAGTATTCCACTCTCTTATCAAATTTTCCTTTGTTTTTTCCTTCACTTACAGTCTCCATCTCTGCTTACTCTTCTCTACTCAATCTTTCCAGTCCGTCGATTATTTTTTATACATTTTTTTAGTGTTTCGTATCCTTTTCACAGTGTTCCTTTGGTTTTTATTTTTGCCCAGATTGGTATAACATTACTGGGGAGTTAAAAAATGAGGCAAAAAAAAAAAATGAAAAGTCTCATTTGAACTTTGCTATTTTGACCTACATTTTTAGCTTTTACAGACTTATCAAATCACAATTTATTGAATAGACCCCCAAGTGTTTGCCTGCTTCATCTTTTTTATTTGAGACAGGCACAGAGTAAGAACTGGACAGTTACAAAAGTGACAGGAGACA
>OW240915.1:240738821-240854660 GCA_933207985.1 Pelobates cultripes | reverse complement strand
TGTGGATTTATGAACATCTTGAAATATTTAATCTCAATGATATTTTTTGTTTTTATTCCCAAACGCGTTCAAAGGACCAATACTATTTCTTTCTGCACTTGTCACTCTGTTCAACTCTTATATATGTTTCTATCATATACTCTGCAAGAAAGGGTAAAAAGCTTTCATGAGATGGACTGGTAATGATACATGGGGTTATTCACTAAAGACCAAACCTTGTCCAGATTCACAAAATTCAAAGAAATCTGGGAAAATTACTAAATTCCTACTGCAATTCTCATATTCACTAAAGCAAAAATACAGTTTGTGAGGATATTTATGGGGTGAAAAATATTAAAATAACATTTTCATAAAAAATTATCAAAGATTGAATAATTTTTATTATATCAAAAATGGATATATGGGCACTGTACTCCTTGATTAAATTAAAGCTAAGAGCTACCCACTATTTTAACTCCTACAGGCCCTGGAGCACGTTTTATTAGAGAATTTGTATTTCACACATAAATACCAAACTAATTTTAAAAATATAATTTATTGTGACAATTAATAATAATAATAATAATAATAAAAAAATAATTATGTAACATGCGTGACAATAATCAGTGAATATTTAGTTATAACATATTTATACAATATGGCAAAAGTTTTCAAAACAATTTCAGATAGCAATAGCAACATTTATATCCACATAGATGCAATTTCAGCAAGATTTACAACAGGACACTTTCTTTGAAATCAGCTATGCAATTCCTTAAAACAAAACACAGCATCTCCCAGCACAGCTTATGGCAATAAAAACTTTAAGCTGCCAGTTTAACTCACACTGAGTTAACTCACTCACTGCTGGCTTCAATTCTCACAGGAAAAATAACTTTATATATTGCAATTGACAATTACAATAATTCTCGTACCAGATCAGTAAACCATTCATTCTCATCCAATAACCAATAAGAATAATTGTAACCAGATTTTAAGTTTGCAGCAGATTCACTTTCCTGACTAAAGATTACTATCAAAAGCTATAAATAGGAAAAAAAGGTGTGTAACGGAACCGCTGGCACCCCGACCGGGTACCTTCCGCCGACGGATGCTCCTAGTGCTTTCCGAGGACTCCAAGCACTCTGCCTGACACCATAACCACTGCAGACCCCACGAACCGCCGCAGCTTGGTTGGGGTCTCGCCGTCTCCACCCACTCTGGACCCAGGACCAGGGTCCAGCTTCCAGCAGGTCGACCTCTCTCCCAATTCCAGAGAGCAGGAACAGGAACAAGCTCTTAGCAGAGCTTAGTGATTATACCCTGGGGAGTATAGTGATTATAGCAATCCCCAGAGTGTAGTTTCTCCAATCCCCCAAACATGAGCCAAACTTCATGAAGGTACAAGATGATCTGACTCCAATGAGCGTTTATTACTGCTTATATACAAGTTTTCAGGTCAGAGGCACACCCCCTGGACCTGGTGGTAAACTGTGACAAAAGGGACACAAACCAATGGGAACACTAATTAACATAATAACACTCTCACATACACAATGAAATCCCTCCTCTCCATCCTGGAGATAATTGGCTTAAGGCACTGCAGTAAACTCAATTATCTCCAGGTACAGAAAATATCTACATTTTACACTAACAGCAAAAATACGTAAAAGTACATAAAAATACATAATTCTTATTTTATTACACAGAACCCCCACATTTATCGGATCTGAGCGCCCAATCTAGGTGAACAGCGCTCAGATCCCATGAACAAAGTAGATTTTCCACGGGGTAAAGCATAGCAAGGGCTATTGAGAAACCAAGGAGGGACAAAAGCTGTCAGTTCCAACTGGTTTGGCAGTGTGCCTGGGACAACGCCCTGCTGGAGAACAATAGACAGGAAATGGGGGAGGGGAAGAAACACACCTTCCCATGGATTCCAATGGGAAGAAACTGTCTTTAGAAGCCAATAAGCCCCAAATAGTCTTTTTAAATGGCAATACACCCCAGGGCCATAGTCATGAGGAAAGAGGCTGGCAATCAGGCTCCTCCAAAAGCCGGGGGCAAAGGGCAGCTTGTCACCTAACAATCCAGGGACAAAAGGCATTTCGTCACAAGGTGCACTATGTCTTTAACCCCTTAAGGACACATGACATGTGTGACATGTCATGATTCCCTTTTATTCCAGAAGTTTGGTCCTTAAGGGGTTAAAATCAGACTAAAATATTAAAGTGCAGAATATTGCTTAAGTGGTTTATGCTATATTGCTTCCCAGTAAACAATATTATGTTCAAAAACAGCAATTCTGTGCTAATGGAATAAGAGGAAATACGAATGTAAATAAAAAGCTCCAGTGCTTATAGTGGGTAATAGTAAAAAGCACTTACATTAAATAACTCACTTATTAAATTATCAATAAGGATATGTCTCCTCCAAAATTCACAAAAACATAAAATGTAAACAAGAAAAAGGAAAATATATAGTGTAATACAGTATGAATAAAATATATAAAAAGGCTAATGTTGAAAACCCACTTACAAGTGAAGAGCAGAGAAGCCTGTTCTAACTGTCAGCGCTTATATATATATATATAGAAGGCATATGCCTGAAGTTGTGGGAGGGATTTAAGGCCTATATAAACCCAGCAAACCCCTTGCTTACCTGTCTTTGTCGATTCCGGAAATTCCCACCTTTATTTCCGCTCCACGCAGACCTCTGACGTCATTTTGCCGCAATGCTTGTAAAATCACTCTCTGGAACTCGCACTCCAAGCTTCGTGAGTATTTTCACACGAACGGAATCCATTCGGCAGTTCCATCCTAAACTGTAAGTCTATTCGAACACTCTCTTTCGTTCAAACAAACTTTCGTGCGCTTAAATCATTCGGCGGTATAACACTCAGGTTCGTGCAAAAAATACTATCCAGTTCGGCTCAATTCACTGTTCGGGAACCTTGTTAAACAGTTTTTTTCATATGTCTTCTCAGTCTCACCTGTCACCCCCATTCTATCTTATGCTTACTACTCACCGAGAGGCCAACACCCCGCCACAACGTTCGGTGGCCACAAAATCCCCTCGCGCCAACTCATAGATAGAGCCTCTCAAGCCACTTGGCACCTAGCAGGGTCTCACCAGTCACCAACCTAGTGTAATTGCTTTGCCGCAGAGCGGCACTTGCTAGTCAGCCAGCACACACACACAAAAAAAATTTAAAAAATGTCCTAACCTAAACGTTTCCTTTCACACCCATAGCATGACTAACGCTTCAGTACGAGATGATGAGCTATAACTTGCCAGCACTCCGTCCAGGCCTGGCACTCAGCCAAGACAGTCCAGTACGACATTCAGCTACAGATCCTGGACTGTTCCAAAAATCACAGCCGAACTGAATAGAAGAAACATTCCCTTTCCGGCTACAGCCAGGAAAGCCGAACTCTTCCGTTTACTAAACACCCAAAACATTGTACAATACAAAACAGTTTGTCTGATTGTACAATACAAAACAGTTTGTCAGAACTACGGAGTATGATGACCTCTCTGGTAGCTTCCGTAGCTACTATAAACAACAGGTTAGATAACCTGGAAGCCACTAGTCAAATTAGCATTCCGGGAGTACAAATTCCACTAGGACAACCCGAAACAAGCTCAGGAGATAACTCCACTCCTATTCCTGCCAAAACAACTAATATTATTAACCCAGTGCATTTGATTCCACAAAATCTAAAACGGGACATACTAGAAGGGAAAGATGTTAATCTAGCTTCCCTCCTCATTGCCTCACAGGATATAATCAAAAACAGATCTTATACTTTTCGACGATATATCCGTGGTAATGAAAGCTAGAGACCCTAGGCTCAATAAGAAGCTGAATATTCCTGAATTCGTGTTAGCTTTTGGGTTATATAGGGATGTAATTAGCTCTTCTTTCCTACACCGTAGAGAAGAGCTGGATCTATATCTGCACAAACTGGTGGAACTAGCTTACAAATATGGTGGTTACGCGTTATACGACTACCATAAGTCCTTTTCGGCCAGATCAGCCACGTCACTGGCTCAGTACAACACTCCCACTGGTTGGAGTCAATTGGACACAGAATTGTTCTGTAGACATTTCGCGGGGCTTAAAACACCAGCATATGCAATATGTTCTTCAGCCTCTCATACAGCAAACTTTTGTCCTAGTAATTTAGATGGTCCGTCTACTAGTAACGCCAATCCAGACTATTTTGCTAATCAGAGGGAAATGAAAGACAAGTTAGGGAGGCCTATAGTGTTTCTTGGGAAAGCGCAAGTTTGTAATAACTTTAATGCGTGGGTATGTAGTTATAGCGCTTGTAGATTACTCCACGTTTGCTCAATCTGTTTCACAGCACACACAAAAACTATGTGTCCAAACAAACTGTTCCCTAAGAAAGCAATGACCCCAATAAATGTACCCAATTTACAACGTTACTTGACTAAACATCCTTCTTCACAGCTGGCTGACTTTCTTATCTCGGGTTTCACTCGAGGCTTTCACACAGGTTTAGTAGCACTCCTTTCAGGCATACTAGAATGCCGCAACCTACAGTCTGCAATAACAGACCCAGCCAATCTAAAAGATCTTCTCAACAAAGAAGTAGAATATGGTTTTATGATAGGACCCTTCACCACACCACCTTTCACTTCCTGGAGAACAAGCCCACTAGGTATAGCCACGGGCAAATTTAATAACAAAAAGAGGTTAATAATCGATTTCTCAGCACCTCACTCTTCCACCTCCCCAAGTTTAAATTCCCTTATACCCTCAGAAGACTTCTCACTACAATATGCAAAAATAGACGATGCCATACAAGCCGTCATCAACTTTAGTAAGGCAGCCTGGTTAAGCAAAGCGGATATCACAAATGCTTTCAAACTTCTACCAATTAAGCAGTCACTCTGACATCTACATGGTGTTAAGTGGGAAGAGAAATACTATTTTGCAACTAGGCTGACCTTCGGCTCCAAAAGTAGCCCAGACATTTTCGACATATTCGCAGAAACCTTGAATTGGCTACTACTTAACAAGTCCAGGTGCCCAGTAGTAATCCACTACCTCCATGATTTTCTGTATGTTGAGCCTCACTACTACACACCACACAGTCTAAAAAGTACACTCTCCCTATTTAAGGAATTAGGAGTCCCGGTAGCTCCAAATAAGACAGAAGGTCCCAGTACAGAAATAACTTTCCTAGGTATCACACTCAATTCTGTAACTATGCAAGCTAGCCTCCCTCAAGTCAAAGTAGACAGGATTCTAACTCACATTCACACCTGCACCAATCATGGGTCATGCACCAGGAAAGAATTACAGTCACTTTTGGGTTCTCTTAACTTCGCTATGAGAATTATCCCTCAAGGCAGGTCTTTCATCTCTAGGTTACTTTCTCTTCTACACGGCCTCCCTGACAACGACACTAAGATTAATCTAGACGATCCTGCAAGGGCTGACCTAAAAATGAGAAATCTATTTTTATCCTCATGGAATGGTAGGTCATTGTTCATTCCCCCCATCTCTGATGAATCCCTGGTTATCTGGACAGACACTGCAGCTACTGTCGGGTAAGCTGCAATATTCGGGAACGAATGGGTATATGACAGTTGGCCACCCGAAACAGTTACACTAGAAAATTTTGACAAAACCTCAGCATTGTTCGAGATCTTCCCAATAGTGGCAGCAGCACACATTTGGGGATAAAATTGGAGGGGTAAAGCAGTTAGGTGTTATTCTGACAACATAGCAGCTTGTAACATAATTAACAAAGGCCACTCTCAGTCCCTGTCAATTATGAATCTAGTAAGGAAACTTACATGGTTGGCAGCAAATTTGCAGTTTTACATTCGTTGTATTCATGTTCCAGGTGTTTTCAATAACGTAACTGACGCTTTGTCACGTTTTAATTTACAGGAATTTTTCAGACTGCACCCTACAGCGAACAAGCAACCCAAAACTCCTCAGCAATTCAAAGATCTAATCATCCATTAAACCAGTTATTAGCTCACAGTAGAATTCTCGCACAGGCAGGTTTGTCAGTGAACACTAAAAAAGCGTACGGTAGGACATTTGACATGTTCAAAAAATTTGTTTGTGACTTTAACATAATAAATAATTTTTCTATAGAAAACTTTTTGCCACCTCTCATTAAAACTAGCCTACAATACCATCAAACAATACTTGACGGGGATACAATATTTCATGCTAACTCTTTACCCGAACAAGACTCCTTTCTTATCCACATACCCAATTAAAAACATACTAGACGGTATCCAGAGGCTAAAAACCCCAAAATCCCTCAAAAGACTCCCCATAGACAGTAACATCTTTAAAGAAATCTCCAAGTTATTAGATAAAAGTCCTTTTGAATATACCACTAACCGGGTAATTAAATCAGTGGCTTATTTGGCCTTTTTTGGGTTTCTAAGACCTAAAGAATTTTCAGTAGAGAAAATATCTGACACTGACATTTGTCTTAAACAGAGAAACTTAACCAAAGTAAACGATCATTACGTTCTATCAATCCCCCGCACAAAAACAAACCAAGCAGGCCCCCCAGTGGAGATTAAGTATTTCCCTACCGGTTCCAAATGGTGCCGAGTTCAAGTGCTGGATAATTTGATAATAAATCAGCAAATTAGAAATCCAGAACTGCCTCTGTTGTCCCTACAAGGAAAGCCACTTACTACTAAACAGTTCATGCTATACATACGTTCTTTGTTACTTAGACTTGGCCTCAATCCAAATTCCTTCTCAGGACACTCATTCCATATTGGGGCTGCTACTGCAGCCTCAAGTACTCAGGTTCCAACACATATCATAAAGAAAATGGGTCGCTGGAAATCTTCAGCATACAACCGGTACATTCCAAACCCAGAGAAAGAAATCAGACTCGCTTTCTATAATATGTCTAAATAATGTTGTTGTTGTTGTAATAAATAAACATGTTTACATACTTTTTGGCCCTCTTTTTACAGGCCTAACCTCTCGTTGGTTTCGGCACACTTCAACCGACTCTTATTTATCAAAAAACTACACTCACTTTAAGTGTACGCTCCCTTCTATAATCCCGTACACAAATAGAAGGCGTATGCCTGAAGTTGTGGGAGGGATTTAAGGCCTATATAAACCCAGCAAACCCCTTGCTTATCTGTCTTCGTCAATTCCGGAAATTCCCCTCCAACCACACCCTCTTTACATATCAATATATCCGGGTGGGCCCTCTTTTTACAGGCCTAACCTCTCGTTGGTTTCGGCACACCTCAACGGACTCTTATTTATCAAAAAACTACACTCGCTTTAATTGTACGCCCCTTCCATAATCCCGTACACACACATATATATATATATATATATATATATATATATATATATATATATATATTCCAATCCAATCAGTAGCAGCAGCAAGGAAAAGAAAGTAGAAACTACATGGTTGAACAGACATGTAGCTGATTTTGTTTTGATTTTGTTTTTAATGCAAACTTGGACAATTGCCTTTATCCTTAACCCCTTAACCCCTTAATGACCAAACTTCTGGAATAAAAGGGAATCATGACATGTCATGTGCCCTTAAGGGGTTAAGGATGGCAGGCGTTCTATGCCGTCCTTAGGGACGGCATAGAACGCTCTAAACGCCCGAGGGCGACATAGAACGCCCAAGTCGTCCCTTGTACTTACCCGGTTGCCGGTGATCCCACCCCAGCGATCATGGTATGGGGACTTACCTGGGAGCCCAGGGAGTCCCCCTCCGTCCTCTTCAGCCCCCCTGGGCCATGTGATTGCGAGGTCCTTGCGAGGACCTCACAATCACATGGACGGCATAGTTAGGTAATTTTATTAATTACAATTTGTGGGACCTGCCTGACAACCCAGACCAAAAGTCCAGGAAATTTAATTTGCTAGCACTATATTTAACTTTCCAAGACACCCTAAAACCTGTACATAGGGGGTACTGTTTTACTCGGAAGACTTCGTTGAACACAAATATTAATGTTTCAAAACATTAAAATGTATTATGACGATATTGTCAGTGAAAGTGACATTTTTCGCATTTTTCACACACAAGTAGCACTTACACGGACGATATTGTTGTGATATGTTTTTTTTTTCAATGTATAGTTTTTATTTATTTAGTACATAATAAAAAGAGATACATCCATAAGCAAATTACAATGTTGCTTCAAAACATCTGGCAATTGATACTGAGAGTAATAACGTTTTACAGATAGAGTCGAGCTTAAGGGAGCTGGTAACATAATGTGTCAGTAGTTATGCAAGTGTATTGACATTTTAAACGGTTATATATATATATCTAGTTACAGAAAATCTTGATTCTAGTTGTGGTACAAGGTGTGTGGATGTTTGCGATCTTCTATAGGATTGTACTTGCATGGTTTACAATGTTGCAAGTAAGTTTCATAGTAATGTGTTACATTTGTTCATTTGTTTGATAAGTTCACTCTACAGTTATATATGTTCAAACACAACCATCTTTAAGCCAGTACGTAAAGCACCACCTACACTCTGGATGTGAAAAGAAGAAGGACTAAGTAAAACTTGGAGATTGTGGGTATAGTAGTGTCACTTAGGGGCCGTATCAGGTCTACTTCCAATCGAATGGGTATCTAACTTAAAATTTTTGCACTATTAGCGATGTCAGTCTTATGGGGAGTAGCTGGGTTTTACTAATATTATTTTTGTAGTATGATATGGAGCCAAATGTGGCCAGAGTATTAAGCAGGTGTGGGATAGAGTCTGTTGGGTTGGTAAGAAAGATTATTATATCGTCGGCAAAGAGAGCAATTTTCTTTTCTCCTGCCGGGGTGATGAGACCAGGGAGTGTCGTGTCTTGTTTTATTTTCCTTACCAGAGGTTCCAAACAAAGGATAAAGATAAGGGGCGAAAGAGAACACCCCTGTCTCATACTATTTGTAATAGAGAAGCTTCTGGACGTGAAGCCAGAGTTAAAAACTTTGGCTGAGGGAGATGCACATAGGGCCATTATGCTGGTTAGAAAAGGTTTAGAAAAGCCAAAGGCTGTTAGTGTAGTTTCCATATATTCCCAGTTTAGGCGATCAAATGCCTTTTCCACATCTAAGGCCATTAAAACACAACTCTGTTTGTGACCATTAGCCCAGTCCACTAGGTCCATGCAAAATCTGGTATTATCTCCCATTTGTTTGCCTGGTACAAACCTTCTTCTGAAACTAGTTAGGTCAGGAGAGGTTTGAGCCTGACAGCTGTTAATTTTGAATACAGTTTCACATCTGCATTGAGCAGGGAAATTGGTCTTAAGTTGCTACATATCGTTGGAGATTTATTTGGTTTGGGGAGTGTTATAATGTATGCTTCCAGCATTTCTTGTGGGAATTTGCCAGATTGTTTAATTACATTGAATAGTTTTGTAATGTGTGGGATGAGGTGAGTTGCCATTTTTATGTAATAGTAATTTGAGAGTCCGTTGGGACCCGGAGCTTTGTGTTTGGGAAGAGAGTTAATGGCTTGGGCCACTTCTTCTTCTGTGAACAAGGCTTCTAGAGTTTTGTTTTGTTGCTTTGTGGTTTGTGGGAGTGTTATTTGTGATAAATAATTTTATATCTCCAATCTGTCAGGGGTGTGTATCATTGTATTATTTTTAAGGTTATATAAATCTTCATAATAGAGGGACAGTTCATCCACTATATTGTTGAGATTATAAATTCTGGTGTTCTTTTTAGACGTGATAAAGGGGATTTTCGTTTGTACGTATTTAGATTCTAATTGATTGGGTAGCAATTTTCCTGCTTTGTTACCCATTCTGTCAAAGGCCCATGCTGAATCTGGTAGGCCTGGAACAAGTGATTTGCAGATTGAAAGAATGTAGGCTGGGAGAGCATCATGGGAGATGTCATCGGTTATGCCTCTGAAGTGGACATTTTGTCTTCTCGATCTGTCTTCAATATCAGCTAGTTTTAATTTTAGTGTTTCATTTTCTTCGGACAGTTTCTGTAGTTTGTCCACAACTTTGTTATGAGCCACACATAATTCTTCGGCTCTATTCTCCAGGTGACTGGTCCTGTCTCCAATTCTTGAAATTTCTTTTCTCAGGTCCTCGATGTATGCTGTAGGCCCACTTTATTTACCGGCCTACAGCATACATCGGTTTCGGCACACCTCAACTGACTATGACCAACTATCTCGCTTTCAATTTCAGGCTTTCAGACTGTCCGACCCTCGGCAGCTCGTTTAGCAACCCCAGCTCCAACTTTCCAAGATCTTATCATGGAGTAGACAAACTACTTCAGCAAAGCCACGTTCTCACCAAGTTAGCCTTATCCACCAGCACCCAAAACGCATATCACAGAGTTTTTCACTTGTACAAACAATTCATGTCTGACCATCACCTAGCCAACTGGTTTGAGGTTTCTTCACTGATAGCTTTTGCATCTTTTTGCCACCTTAAATTTAAATTCTCACATAATACTATTAAGCTGTACCTCACGGGGATACCACACCATATGTATTGCTCCTTCCCTAACCACAAAGGGTTCTTAACTTCTTACCCCATTCGAACACTACTGACAGGCATAGCAAAAGCGGACGACCCTGCAACACCCAAGAGACTTGCCATTGTCGCATACGCTGGGAACATGAGAGCATACAATGTGGAACTGATGGGTAGCCGCCAGCCACGTCAGTTTAAGGAAACTCATAATCGCCAAGGAGGAAGAGCGACCCTTATTGATAATGTGGCATATTGCCAGGTTGTCAGAAAAGCAGCGTACGGACTGACCTTTCCACAACCTACACCAAGTGACAGCTGCAGCAACTATCGGGTATACTTCAAATAGGGCTGAGTTAGTGTGAAAACCCTCAATGCCCTGTGTTTCTGTAGGCCAGGTCCCCCAGAGCCATTCTGTGCCGAAAATGGCCGCATATCCCGCGGATGATGCCGCGTCTGTCCAAATGACTGGTGACTGCGAATCAATCTGCGGGAGGAACATGCTCCTCCCATTCCAGTCCGAGAGGAATTTGTACCACATCTGAAGGTCAGCGGTCGCAGGACAGTCCAAGTATATGTGGACATAGTCGTTGGAGAAAGTGGGGAACAGGGCGAGGAGCCTAGAAATGAAAGCCCTGCCCTGGGGGATTATGCGCATGGCGAAATTTAGTGAACCCAAAAGTGATTGTAGCTCTTTACGATTGCAAGACCCCCTGTGTATGTAGTGGCTAATATCGTGTAGGATGTGAACGATCTTTCCTCTAGGGAGGCTGGCCATCATTGTTGATGAATCCAGCAGAATACCAAGAAAGTTTATAATTGTGTCTGGTCCTTCGGTTTTAGTAGGTGACACGGGGACACCAAGGGAGGTGAATAGTTTGACTGCTTTGTCTAGACTACGTGGGGGGTTGGAATTAAATTCGATGAAAAGAAAATCATCTAAGTAATGTATCACATTTGGGCACCTGCAGGTATTGAGGAGGAGCCAACACAAAGCTTCTGCGAACATGTCAAAAATCCTCGGACTACTCTTGGCCCCAAAGGTGAGCTTTGTAAAAAAGTAGTAGGCGTCTTGCCACTTAACGCCATGCAGGTGCCACAAAGAGGGGTGTATAGGTAATAATTTAAAAGCATTCACAATATCCGTCTTGCTAAGCCAAGCTCCCAACCCTGCCGATCTGATAGCTGCAATAGCATCATCAATAGTGGAGTATTGTAGGAAAAATTCCTCAGATGGAATCAATGAGTTTAGGCTGGGGACGGCTGAGGAGTGGGGTTGTGGATAAGTCAATGATGAGTCTTAGTTTCTCACACTGTAAATTGTGACACTCTACTACCCCTGTTGGCATGTAAATGAGCCCTGTGTGAAAACCCTGGGTGAGACCTGTACATAAAAATTCAACGAGGTGTTTGGAGGGGTGAGTGGACAGCATACATGCAAGTACAGGAACGTTCACCGGAGACAAATAAGATTTCTGGTACATTTTCTGAAACAATGCGAGCATACGTGTAATAAGCGTCAGCCGCTGTAACCGCAGGAGCCCTCGTTGAAATTATTGCAAATCTGAGATTTGCCTAGGTACACTACTGGCCGACCCAGTTTGTCTCTGGTCTGTTTCTCAGCCCTTGGGGGATGCTGTAAGGATGAGCCGGGAGCGCTGTCCGGACAGAGAGGGCAAAAATTAGCTGCATGAGCGGGTGACGTACATATGGCACAAGCTGGTGTCCTAAGCCCCGCAAAATGTCTGAGGAATAGTTCATTGTCCAGTTGGCTCCAATCCATCTGGATGCCGTACTGGGACAACGTGGCAGACACTTTTGATGAAAAGGACTTGTGATAGTCGTAAAAAGTATAGCCACCATACTTATTACCAAGGTCCACCAGCTTATGCATATATAGATCCAGTTCCTCCCTCCTATGGGGATGAAGCATGCATAGAATATCTCTAAAGATACCGAAGGCAAGAACAAAATCAGGAATGGCCAGTTTCTTACTGAGTCTGGGGTCTCTGGCTTTTAACACCACCGAGATGTCCCCGTAGTTGTAAGACCGGTTTTCCACGATATCCTGGGAGCTAATGAGCAGTGAGACTAAGTTAACGTCCTTGCCTTCCAGGATGTCCTTTTTAAGATTGGCTGGAACCATGTGGGCAGCATTAATAATGTGGGCTGCTGCCTTGGTGGATATGGAATTACCCGCTATTGCTGTGGGTATGGCCGGGATTACTTCGGTGAGGGGGCCAGGAGGCTGTACGGGGAAGCTACAGGCTTCCAGCCTCTCCAGCCTGTCGTTGACCTTCCCCATAGAAGAGATTAGGGAGACAACCATAGCATGGAGAGTCGGATCTTGAGAGCTGCTTGTTCCTTCCCCTGCATCTGTATCAAGGGTATCGGTTCTTAGCAATTTGAACAGTTTTGCTTTCCTGGCAGTAGCCGGGAAGGGGATACTGCGTTTTACGCAATTCTGCAGTGATGCGGGGGATAGTCCATGATCTGATGGACAAGGGACTTCCCATGTCGCCCTTGCGAGTCGGGGTAAGTGACCTAGCAGGGGTGCTAGGGATTGACATATCCTCACCATCGTCTGGGAGTAGGGACATACTGAAAATATATAATAGACATGTTGGTAACCAGGGTTGGGAATTAACAGGTGGCTAGCTAGTGCCAGATGGCAAAAGATTATTCTAGGTTTTGTGGCAGGTGAGCCCCTGCTAATGCCAAGTGGCTAGAGAGGCTCTATCTATGAGTTGGCGCGAGGGGCGTGGTAACCTACACCGGTGATGGGACGTTGGACTCTCCATGAGCAGACGGGGGGGTATTTGGCGGTGACTGGTGTCGCCCTCTCTATATAATTTGTGAGGCGGCTAACTATGATTTGGCCCGAGGGGCGTATAGTACCTCGAAGTGAAGGATGGGAGTTGGCCTCGCGGACCGCTAGGACTAAGGGGCAGGGAAAATAACTAAACGGCCGTGTTGAAAATAAACGTGAACCAACATACCTGCAGCAAAAGTGAGCCCTGGCTTCTGTATAAGAGAAATCAGAGGTCTCTTAAGGGGGTTTAGCTTAGATGACCCGTCCAGGGGTATTCGAGGTTCCTGGGGGTACTCTTGTAGGACATATACATAAGATTGTATGACTGAAAGTAGTAAGCGCTTAGGGGGTGACCGCAGAGAGTACTGTCCCCACTACAGACACAATGCCACCAGTAGCCAATGTACTTTAACATCAAAAGGGTTAATTATCTTAAAACCTTAAAGTTTTACAACTATCAATGCAGATATTGTATTATCTAATCAGCCGTAAGTAATACATACACTATTATAACTACCATATTTGTCAAGCATGTAGTACAATATATAATGTAATTAACCAGAGTTCTACAAGCAGTATATACGGAACAACACAGTATTTACTGAATTAAAGGCATTTGTAATGAGATATATATGTATAATACTCTTATGGCTGAACTAGGGGTCAGCCAGCATCAGACCCGTACCATGCCCTCCGTCCCCCTTTAACTTATGCAAAACAGGCAGACTGGGTCTTACTCAGATGACCCAGCCTACTTCCCCCCTTTTTCCTGTGTGATGCCGGCAGGAACAGGGACCCCTAACGATATAGGGGTCTGTGAGGCCTGTTCCCGCTCGTGCTGTGTAGTTTGCCCCCCCAAAGACCCAAACTAACCTTCCCCCTTAAGCCTAAGTATAGCCGGCGGCCAGGAACAGGGACTCCTAACGGTAATGGAGTCTCTGTACCTGTTCCCGTGCTTTCCAGCCAGTAAAAACCCCATGGCTTACCGCCCCAACGAGCTGGTGGTGAGAGAGGCCGGTCGGGTTGTGGAGCCAGTGGTGCCAGGCTGAAGAGCCGGTCGGGCCGGGCTGAAGAGCCGGTCGGGCTGTGGAGCCGGCGGTACTCATGGTGTGACATTGAGAAAGTGCCGCGTCTCACCGGAAGTGACGTCACGCAACAGGAAGCCGGAAGAGAAAGAAGCCGGCGAGTCTAGACCAACGAAGGTAAGTAAGGGAAGGGGGGAGTCCCTTAAGTAGGTCTATAGCCCCTCCCACAACTTCAGGCCATGCCTTCCAATATATATGATCTAAGTATATAGAATTTAATTTTACACTGTTTTAAATGGTTTTAATTTTAATTTTTTTTCAGGCAGCAGGGGGAGTACCTGTCATTCCAGGCACTCCCCCTGCTGGCATTGCTATGGACGGCTATGTCGTCCATGTGATCGCGAGGTCTTCGCAAGGACCTCGCGATCACATGGCCCAGGGGGGCCTAAACGGACCGAGGGGGACTCCCTGGGCTGCCAGGTGAGTCAACCACACCACGATTGCCAGCGTGGGATCACCAGCGACCGGGTAAGTACATAGGACGGCGGGGACGTGCTAAGCTGCCCCCCCCAGCGTTTAGAGCCGGGTCTCTATGGACGGCATAGCACGCCTGCCGTCCTTAAGGGGTTAAGCGGTTAAGGGGTTATTGTTTTACGAAACACCCAAATATAAGAAGTATACTTTTCACATTTTGTGTCTACTCTAGTCTGAGTTAGCTTGACATTGGCAAGTATCAATAGCTAAGCAGACTTGTTTCTGGATGGGAGACCAGTCAGTGCTGACACATAATTCAACAATAGGTTTTTCAAACTCAATGTGATTGTTTACCAAAACACCCCTTATTTCAAATATAAGAATTATACTTTTCACCTTTAATATTACTTATGTCTGCTGTAGTCTGAGATGGTTTGACATTGGTAAGTATCAAAAGCTAAGCAGACTTGTTTCTGGATTGGAGACCAAACAGGATTCATCATAGTCCCATGCCTGTACTCGAGGGAGAAATTGGGATGGAAAAGTGGTGAGATAAAGGAAAGAGAGGGGAGTATAAGCCCAGGAATTGAGAGATTAGAAATTTGGATAAGGTGTAAAGAGAGGGAGGGGGGAAATGGGCAGAAGGGGATGGATATGGCAGGAGGGGAAAATGAGGGAGGAAATATGGAGGAGAAGGGGGCTGGAAGTAAAAATGGGTGGAGATGGTTGAAAGAGAGAGGGAAAATGTGTAGAGAGAGAGATGGTGGAAGGGGGGATATGAAGGGTAAAAACAGTGAGGTAGAGATAGTTTGTGTAAATGGGTGGTGGTTCTGCAGAGTGTCTGTCATGCGGTGACACTTCCAGGTTCGGCACTCCGCAGTGCGGAGCCGGACCCCACCCCCCTCTGACGCAGCTCTGACGGTATTTAGGGAGACCGCGCCAGAGAGAGGGGGCTTGGTGATACTGGGAGCTACTTCCACCAGACTTACCTCTCTGCAGGCTCTGGCAATGTGGGTCCTACTTCCGAGTATGCACGCCGGCTTCTGGGACACGCCGGCTCTACAAGCTCTGAAGTCGTCCTAGCCTTCTGGGCTAAGACAAGTCTGTTTCATGCCATAGAGGATTACTGGAGAATAGAAACTCACTTACTTTACAAGTGGACAATATCTCTGAACTATTGGAGGACTACTCACATTAACCTTAAGTATATCTTTCAGCTATTTGTCTACAATATCATTTAATAATGAACTAATGCTTGCTTACTTAAATCTTCACTGCTTCAAGCTACTAATTATATGGAGGACAACTCCCATCATTCTTATTAACTATGAACTGTTCCTGCTTTGCAAATATTCTCAGCTACTTGCTTAAAGTTATTATTGAAGATTATTCTCATTAACCTAAAGAATGTTACTAAATGTAAATCTGAGGAAATACTTATTAATAAACTTTGTGCTGTTGACTACTTGCACTTCTTCTTATTGGATTAGTTTGAATCAAGTTACCAGCAATTCTCTCTTTTCCTAAAGCTACAGTATTGATACTTTAAAGATTCTCAGTTTCTTCACTATTGTAATTAGGGAGTTTTACAAGCTGCAGTTGAGTTCAATCCAAATCACCCAAGTAGCATAACAGTGTCCTAATTAGAATATTAGTGGGGAGGGGCTTAGTACCTCCCTTTGCCCCCTCCCATGGGCATTGCGTGGAAGTCATAATAATATTCAGGGGAGGACCTAATTTGCCCCACTCATTGGTGGCAGGTGGAGGATGTAATATTCATATACTGAACTTATCTGAAAGCAACCTGCATTAAAAGAAGAAGGTGTGACGAGACCAATCTCACCACTGTGCATTGGAGGAGCCTGGTTGCCCGCCTGCTGCCTTTAGACTATGGCCCCATGTTGAAACGCTTGATTTTCCCCTGTGCTTGCCCTGTTTTAGCGGTGATACCCCAGATAGCTATGCCATGGAGCCCATTCGTATAATGAAAGACTATGGGAAAGACTTTGGCTCCATGGCAATTGAACTGTATGTGTGTGCTCTGAGCGCCATTCAGTAATAATGTGCGCTCAGATCTGAGCTATCTGGGGATATGTTGAATGTACCTATTTTGTGCAATGGCTGCACAGTTATATGTTTTTATGTGTTTTATTGTCTTTTGCTGCCATGTGTTCAATGGAGTTTTGCCTCTGTCCTTGGAGATAATTGGATTACTTCCCAATTATCTCCAGGATAGAAGACTCTGTGGAACTGGTTTTGGGCAGAGAAGCCATGCTTCATTTGGTCACAAAGGACTTCGATCTATCTTTTGAACCAATGGACCAATTTGGATGATTTTGACATATGTTTGTATTTGGAGAATGCTGATTCTGAAAATGTAAGTTTTATGTGAATGTGCATACTTTTCAAGTTATGAATAATGTGGAAAAACTGTATTTCTTTAGCTGTGATAATTACATTACCCATTGTGTAAGGTAATTGTATCACAGGCAGAGGGGAGGATTTTGTGTGGGAGTGTCTGAGTGTATTGTACATGTTTATTGGTTGTTTTCCAAAACCCTGATGGTGTTACTAATGTGTAAGAATGTGTACGTAAGAACAATAAACCCACAGCTCTGTCTGTTCACTGTTTGACCCTCAACACGGAGCTTTGTCTCGTTCTTGGGGGGATTTACTGTATGCTGTTAGAGACTGATTGCCAGGAGTGTAAGCCGCTTGGGTGCTTTTCCTGTTCAGCTGCTAGCAGCTATTCGTGAGGTTCCAGTTCGGGAATTTGGAGCATTCCCTTGTATCCAGTTTGGGAGTTTGGTGTTCTGCAGTAGCTGTGCCTGTGTCTCTGGAAGGGAAGATCTACTAAACGGCTTTTAACCCCTTTTATGCCTGGGGGTGCCGTTACAGAAGGCATATAGTAAGAATATAAGTACCTGTTTATAGTTTCTCTGTCAGTTACAACCAGGCTGAGCATTGAAAGTAGCTCACTTTTGTGAGTAAAACTGTGAGCATAAAGGAAGTATTTCTGACATGAGGGCTCATGGCTAAGGATGTGCTTATGGTGCAACATTCTGCAAAATAAATTTTATTTTGGGCAAAAACTATAAAGATTTGAGGTTGCATGGTCAGGGTTTGAACTGTGGTCACTTTACCCAGCTGCCATTTGCCATTCTTTTTGCAGTTAACTCAATGTTTCCCTATGATTGTTGAGTGACATTCAAATGAGTTGGAGGTCATCGTGGTCAGTGGGGAGTCATTTTCACCTTCTGCCGCTCTGTAACTTTGTTGTCCCCACTGTCTGCTGCTTGACCTTTTTCTTATAAGCTGCCATCTTTGAAATGTTAAGGATGGTATCAACCTGATGCTAAAAACATTGACATGTTAAGATATTAGAATACCAGTGTTGTTTGTAGGCAGATTAAACCATCTGTCTGAAAAATACTATAAATGTGCATGCACATCCAGCATTCACTTCAGCACTGTCATTCAGACCCCCGCACTATGCATAAGGCATTGTGAAAGTATGAATATACTAATACATTAATTAATATATAATACATTATATAGAATTTGAAAATAATTTTAGCATAACCTATAGCTAAATTTTAGTTAGGTTTTTGGTTATTCTAAGGATGACAGTTCCTCTTTAAGGACGTATATAAGCTACAGATGTTACATGTCAATCATTTTAAATATTCTATATCCTATCTGTCACTGCTGCCATGTTCAGCTAGGAATACAGAAACTATATATTCATACTTATGACAGGCTTCTTCTACAAGAGATAATTTTAATTCTAGTATCAAACTAGCTGTTCTTTCATCTGCATTTGTGGGAAACTATTAATTACAGATATTTGCTTATCTTTTATATGGAATATTGCTCTTAATTTGATTCTCATTTACTGGTTACTATCTATAGCATCATCAATCTTTTTCTGATGTTTGTATTTTTTTCTGAGGATCTATCTAATCAGACTGTAAATGTTTCCTATTTTGGGTGATAGAATTTGGTTGGTAAACTTTTCAATGGTATACAACAGATGTTTGCTCTAAACACCCCCTCTCTCTCCATCCTCTGCTAACCATAAATACCTTTGTATAATCTGTTTCATCTCCATCCCTGTTCCTAAGGCCTCACTTCACACAACCATGACAAAGCAATATTGAATCTCTCTCTTTTCTCTAAACACTTAGAAATTACTTTTTAATTAATTTTGAACTCTCACTTTAGTAAATAACTATGTATATATTTTATGTAAAAGGTTTACTAACATGGAATGGTTATAATTTTCTTAAATTAAATCAGTTGATATGTCTTGCCTGGAAATGAAAGAATGTATGACACATTTTGCTAAAAAGATGCATGTTCTACTTCACTAGTCATATACTACTGTCAGGGACCAAGAGACCATGACCTACTGTCTCAGTATCACTCATCTACAATGGAAGGACTATATGACATCTGTAGACAGGGCCTCCATCAGCGTACATCCAGTAAATCGGTATGGAGTCCGGTGATCCTGAGCCCTATGCCCCCAATGTACATATATATTACAATTATCTCTCTATATATATATGAACTTGCAGGCCCGTACTATCTTACTTAGTGAAGGGGGGTCCATCAGTGTCCTACTTGTCCACACATGCTGGGCTCGCAAGAGGGGTGAAGAGTTGCTGCCTGGCTGCTGGAAGTGGAAGATGGGATCTTGCTCCCCTCTTCACTATAAAAGCAACTTCCTGCACTGTGCCACCAGACCACCAGAGAGTGTAATGTCCCCCCTCCCTAGCCATAGGTAAGAAGAATAGATATAATACATATATATTATTTTTTATTTTTTTTTTTTCACTGCACACAGACTGCATCCACTACACACACATTGCATTCACTGCACACACACACCACATCTACTACACACAACTTACATCCACTACACACACAAACTCCATCCACTACATAGACACACTGCATCTACTATACACACACATAATACAGCCACTAATCACACACACACCTAGCATCCACTATGCACATCCACTGCATCCACTATATACACACACACCGCATCCACTTTAGTTTTCCTTGTGGGCAGACTCAGGGGACTAGGGTTCAAGCTCTGAGGGCCCTGGCCTTGAGCTCTGTAAGGGGACTTAAAAAAAAAATTCTGGAATTTAGGTAAGCAATGTCTACTGTACCACCCTGATCTATTATTTTAGTTACCCATTTAAAAAAACAATAAGATTAGTTTTGTCCGGTCCCATGCCTCCGCGCCACTCATGGCGGCCTTCCTTACCCCGTCATTGCTCATGGTGCCATCTGGTCCCTGTCCACGGCATGAGGCTGTCCCCACCACCGTGCTCCAGACTGACAGTTTTTTTGACACTGTATGCTCCAGAGCAGCATCCTTATATGTGTGCCAGACCTGGTCATGTGACCCGGCACACAGTGATCACCTCAGAGACCACAAAGGAGGGAAGAAACACCCCCCACATGTTGTGGTTAACACTAATTGGAGGTTAGCCAATCAGACACACCCTGTGTGTATATAAGCCAACCTCATCTTTGCCTCAGTGCCCTGCTGTGGTCTTTGTTTAGCCCAATAGTGCGTTATACTCTGATTAATTGGTTACCGAAATTTGGATTGTCTTACGTTTACTCTGTTTTCTCTGCTCCCTGACCTCAGCTTGTCTCTTCATGTTCCCTCTGTCCATTTCCATTTGACCATGGCTTGCTTTCACTATTCTTTTGCGTAGCCTGGCCATTCTAGGACCGGCATTGCAATTATGTCTATTGTGTCCTGCCTGTGTGTTAGGTTCCCTACCAATTGTGACAAGTTTGGCAAGATCTCCCTGAAGTAAACCTATGTTGTCTCTGATCTTAAAATCTATGTGATTTTAGATGTTCAACAATCCTATCCTTAACATGGTTTCCATCACGTTCTTGTGAATGGGTACAACATTCGCTAAAATGTAGAAAAATTAGTACGTTTATCCAGGACCCAATAGAATGTATTGTTTCTTTATTGGGAAACACTAAAAAAGTTTGCATTTGAACTTCAGATTCTTTATATAAAGAGATGTATGGGCTAAAAATTATAGAGACAGATAAATTTAAACACGGAAAAAACATATTTGTATAATTAAGTAAAATCTTCACCGAAGACAATTCCAAGTCACTCAAATGTCACTTCAAAAAAAGTAAAAGTACATACCAAAGTAAAAAAAGAACCACCTTTAACCATTATAATTGGTACTTCGTAGCTGACTGGAAACTTCAATTGTTTTTGTTCAACATTCACTAAGGAGCGCTGCAAATTGGTTAACTAGTAGACTTGATGCCCACTGATTATAATGTATTGTGACAGAGTTTACCAGGCTTTAGCATTAATGCCTCTTGGGAAGTAAACCATTTAAAAACTACAAAGAAAACACTGTGTGTGAGTTTACAGTGATCTCATTTCTTTAATACCTATTGGATTTCACAGTGTATGTTTCAGTGGGACATTTAACGGTGGTGCACTGGTAAAGCATCTTAAAAATCATTTCTAAACATGTACACTATTATTTTTTTTGTTTGCTCTAACTATACAAATTGATGTAAAATAGCATGCATCTATTTTCATTCATGCATTTATTTATTTTTTATTTATTTTTATTTATTTATAAAATATTTTACCAAGTTGCATACATTGAGATTTCTGTCTTTTTCAATGTCCTAGGATTTGATTGTATCTTGATATTATGTTGAAAAATATAATACTGAAAAAAAAAAAAACCACTGTCATTTTCAAAATGATGAATCATAAACAGTCACGTATTGTTTTGCATGTTTCAAATTTAGAAAGATGTTTTCATATGCACATAGCGATGAAATGCAATGAATCTCCCTGTTGCTTTCTCACTTTCTCTTTGTTTTGTATGGCAGTGACAACATGACACCTGCTAAATGAATGGCAAACCTAATTGAAGATGTCACTTATGTGATAGAAAATGCAAACTTTCCAATTTCCTGTTGTCTGGTTACAACCTTGATCTTGTCACTGAAAATAAAAATAATTACAAAAATTATAAATGAATAGTTAACATTTCACTTGCATGCACATTTTTTATATCCTCAAAAGGATGGTTTAAATGTGGTGATATTTATTTAAAAATCTAAATCCATGACAATTAGGACCATGTAAATTTGTTGACAAGAGTTTGATTTTAGTATAATAGTCACATTATTCACAAAAATTATGAACATTTTGATAGGCAGTTGTGGTGCCTCAATCATAATTAATCAAGCAGGACACTGTCTAATACTGTTGTACTTCATAATGATATGATATAGTACATTCTTGTTTCATGGCATGCAAAGTAAACCCTGGTTTTGGTACTTGTGTGCAACTAGCGGGAAATTGTGTAGTGCCCCTTTTCTTATACCCTCTTTACATTCCAATAAAGACTTTACATGAGACATAGTTGGGGAAAATAGGTCCCAGCTTTTTGTTAAAGTATTTCACCAAACAATATTACCAATATTAACTTTGTATCAAAAAAAAAAAAAATAAATATATATATATATATATATATATATATATAATTACTTTCAGAATGTCGCTCTCCTGGGCACTTGTCCTCCCCCCTCGTCCCAACAAACACTGGCCACAAAACCTGACCTTCCACCAACACTATGCTAACCACTAGCCAACCTATGGCTCCATAAACCATACCTTAATTTTACGGAGGCTAGGGGAGGGATCGGCCCCACTTTCCTTCACACCCATTGAACTCCCCAGTCTAACCAAAGATTGGCAAGGACAACCACCTGCCACAAGGTGGCCCAATAAAATCAACTGGGACGAACACCCAGATGCTCCAACCCCTCTTGCAACACCAAGTTAAAAAGATCCTGTGACAAAAGCACCTTCGTCACTGGGATTTGGAGAGGCCTGCTTGCCAGCCTCTTTCCCTGTGACTATGGGCCGGGGGATATATTGCCCTTTAAAAACACTATTTGGGCATATTGGATTTTAAAGGCACTGTTTCTGCCCCTTGGATTTTTAACTGGAACAGATTCAAACATGTGACGGCGGCCATCTTAAATTGTCCAGCAGTGTTTTGCCGTTGAGTGTATGAAACTGTTTTGGGCATGGTACCATGTGCACGGTGGGGCAAAAATAAGACTTCCAGGAAATTCCTGAACCCCTGAACCGATCTGGGTGATTTTTGTATATGTTGTTCACCCAGATCGCGGCTATCAAGGGATGTGACTTTTGTGGGGATATGTTGTATTTTGGGGTACTTTTTGGGGTTTGTAAAAATGTATATTTTTTTCTGCTTAGAGTTAATTGAGTTAGTCCGTTGTCTTAGTTCATTGTATCACAGGCAGAGGGGAGGGATTGTGTGCTGTATGTGGGAGTGTCGGACATTGTTGTATTGTTCTGATTGGTTTGTGTGCATGTGTTCCATCAGGCCCAGGGGGTGTGCCTCTGGCCTGAGGAATTGTATAAATTGTGAGTGCTGGCTTGCATTAAACAGACCTGTTCTACCCTTCATAAAGTCTTGGCTCATGTTTGGGGAATTGGAGAATTACACTCTGGGGATTGCTATAATCACCATACTCCCCCGAGTATAATCACTAGCTCTTGTAAGAGCTGTTCCTGTTTCGCTCTCTGGACTAAGGAGAGGTTCACCCACTGGAAGCTGGAGCCCGGTCTTGGGTCCAGGGTGGGTGGAGGACGGCGAAACCCCAACTAAGCTGCAGGGGTTCGTGGGGTTTGCAGTGGTTATGGTGTTGAGTGCAGTGCTGATGGTCCTTGGCGAGCACTAGGAGCATCATTCGACGGAGGCATCTAGTCGGGGTGGCAGGCTATCCGTCACAGATCCAAACCCACATCAGGTGAACCCCATCACCCTTAAAGTACATAGCTGCCTCCCGTTCAAACACCTGATGCTGCACCTTAAAACCCCCAACTCCCAACACAAACGTAGAACATTCGTTTTCGTATGAATACGATTGCATCCTAAAATTCAGGTTTTTTGTATTTGTTTACTAAAACGTAAACGAAAGCTTTACATACAAAATATAAACGAAATGAAAGGGCAAATGCCAAATGCATTACCTTTTCATTTTGTTTAGTTTGTTTAATAGACTCTGTGCTGCAGGGGAATTAATCCCAACAGCACAGAGAAAATAACACTGCGCATGCACAAAAAAACTAAAAAACAAGGAGGGAGTCGGCAGCGCTACCAGCTCCCTCCTTGTAATATAATCAGTTCCTCCCCCTCCCCATTAAAATCTATGGGGGTCACTATGACCCCCATATTAATAAAAGGAAGCTTAAATCCTCCCACATGCCACTACATGCCGTGAGTAGGGGCATGTTGACAAAACCACGAGCAGCCAGTGGCTGCTTGCTCTCATTTAAAACTAGATTAAAATCAGTATTCTGGCCCCCTATGATCCCCATATTGATAACAGGGAGGTTAAATCCTCCTGCATGCCCCTACTCGCCTAAATACATTTAAAAGTACTAGTAACTGGGCAGCTGTGCCAGGTCCCCCCTTTTTGCACTTGCACTTGCACTGCCCAGTCACTAGTATGTCTACATTTGTTTAGTCGACATGCCCCTATTTGAGGCATGCCACGAGTAGGGGCATGCGGTAGGATTTAACCTCCCTTTTATTAATATGGGAGTCATAGTGACCCCATACTGATTTATATTTAGTTTTAAATGACAGCGACCAGCCACTGGCTGCTCACTGTCATTTAAAACTGGATATAAATGTATCTTGTATAGAAGTGTAGAGAGTACGTGTAAAAAGTAGCTATTTAGATCAGTAGCACAGCCTTATTGTGTTACTGATCTAAATAGCTTCTTTATCATATTGCAACATTGTTATAGTTTTTGCTATAACTTTTGGTTACACGTACTCTTACCGTAGCTCCCTATCATTTCTATATAAGATACTGATTTTTATATCCAGTTTTAAATGACAGCTGGTAGCCAATGGCTGCTCACTGTTTAGGCGAAATGCCCCTACTACATGGGGGGGACCTGGCACAGGTAGGGGCATGCGGGAGGATATAACCTGTGCCAGGTCCCCCCTTATTGTACTAGCGACTGGGCAACAATAGCTGACCAGTCACTAGTACTTTTAAATTTGTTTAGGCGAAATGTCAGGATGACCCCCAGACTGATTTCTATTTAGTTTTAAATTACAGCGAGCAGCCACTGGCAGCTCGCTGTTTAGGCGAAATGACCCTACTCGCTGCATGCTGCGAATAGTGGCATTTGAGAGGATTTAACCTTCCTTTTATTAAAATCGGGGTCATAGAGACCCCCATATGTTTTAAAGCAGGGTGGTGGGGTGGGGTAGGAATTGTTGTTTATCACAAGGATGGAGCTGGTAGCTTTGCTGGCTCCATCCTTGCTTGCTTTTTTTTTTTGCGTATTCACTGTGCTGTTTTTTAACTAATTTCATTTGAAAAGGAATGGTTTGCGGACGAAATTCGGGATTGATTAATTCAAGAGGACTCAATGAGGGGTTTTCTTTTTCTCCATTTATTTGAATTATTTAGTGCTATTTGCCTTTAATAAATTTCATCTAACTTTAACTAAATAAAATTATATCTCTTATAATCAGTTTTTTTCCTATATTGCATAATACATATAATATAATCAGTCTTCCTATTGGCACACTCATCTTTCCCTGTGATCATTTTTAGTATACAGTGTATGGTTACAACCTTTAATACTGGCAAGTGGATCATGGGACATCCATGTTAACATGTCATATAAAGGATATTCTGTCAGCCTTCCTTTTGAGTTACTTTACTCTTTAGCAAGCCCTGTCTATATACAATATAACATATTTATATATATATATACCAGTCAATCGTTTATATACACAGGTATTAAACTCAACCTTTTTATGGTGTGAGTCTCCTTTAAACAGCTTATTTTCAATACACACTTGGCGTCTAGCAAGGTCTATATGGTTTTTATTCTCTAAAGTCTCGTTTGATATAACACCTAGAGTTTAGTAAGGCTTATACGGCTTTTATTATTTCTCAATATACCCTTAAAGCGATTATTTGCCGTTCTTTCTAGCCTTTGAACTGAATATTTATTATTTTTATTATCATTTAACCTTGCATCCTTATACTCCTTTCTGGATGAATGTTGTTACTGTGCTAATCTGCTTTGATGTTTTGTTACTTTTTTGTTAAAAACATACTTACTTTAGCTTTGAGCCTTAATTGCAACATGTATCTTTTTTTTTTTTTGCCATTAGTGTATACTGAGTGAATAGGGTGACCACTCCCACCTCCTCCGATTGGTTCAATATGCAGGGGAGGTCACCTGTCACTCTTTCACAACCTGTGGTCTTTTGATTGGAGGGCTTTAATTGAAGGGTGTGTCTATATCCCCTTTATAACTGCTTCCTGTGCCACTTACCAGGTAGCTCTTGACAAAGGCGTATCTAAAACGCCGAAACGCGCGTTGAGATATTTTCTAGCCGATGCTATTATACTCAATTGATTTTCTTTACTCTCATCTTTCATTTACCTGGGTTTCCACAGCGCATGTGTTTGCGCCTATATTTTCTCCTGATACAGACTTAGGGATTTGGATAGGCTGCCACGAAGCAGCAGTTCGTTTTGCTTTTTCTCTTAGGATAGTTATTTTTTTTTAGGGTGACTCAAAGGGGGGGGGGGTGTTCTATCTTTCCTCTCTTTATGGGGTATTAGCTCCTTTTCTCTTTAGTATAAGCTACTCGATATTAGTTTGGGCGCGCCCCATTAGTTGCTATTAACCCTGCCCTTTCCAGATTCTCTCAGACACTGCTCTAAGACTATCCTTTTTCTATCCAATTACCCAGCTGGGTCCTTTCCTAGAATGGATTTAGACTAACCTGCTTTGTTACCCATTTATTATTTTAGGTGTATTTTTACACCTTTATTAAGTCAAACATACCTTGCAGGATTAGCCTCTCCCAGGCTTTTACAAATTTGGTGGTTAACTTATAATCAATACACTATTTTAGTGTATGGTAATAGTATTTGGACTATATACCATTTTAGCATTTTTTTCTAATAAAGGTTGTTTATCCTCTTCTATGTGACTATTTACATTATGAGGTACTTTGAATGAGGCTAGGCATTCCACCCACTTTTTTGTGAGTGGACTGTCTGCCCCATTTTTCGTCTTTTTTTCTAATTCAATTTTTATTTAGTATAAAATCATTTTACTGGTGCACATGTCTACTAGAAACCTGCCTATTAAGCTTCACCCGACACCGATCCATGGCCCTCTAAACCCTGGTGAACCTCCAATAGTTACGGGACACAAACTCAGACCAAACCAGACAGAGATCAGGGAACAAATCAAAAAATTTGTGCCCAGATCATTGCCATCAAGATGGATTATCAGCATGTCAGGAACTCCCAGGAAACGGGACAGGTGGACAAGCTCCAGAACTTGCTGCACCCACTGCAAACATCGGGCTCCAAACCATCACATCTCCGCTGTTGCCAGGGACAGACCAAGTTGACATCCCCTGGGGCGGACTCGGCCCTTTGCTGTTCCCAGTAGATGTACAAGTGTATGATCATCCACATGCACTCAGCGGGCTCTACGGAGACACAACAGAGAGAAATGCAATCCGACCACAGGGCCGAATACAACTCCTGAACCACCGGATTCCCAGTGCCCTATTCTGCGAATAGCTTGCACAGAAAATCCAAGGCATGACACCAATGCAGAATGAATGCCCCCTGAACTCGGGATACCCAGAGCTGGATGCTCTAGATGTGCCAAGGCAAAACACCCTAATAAACTGAAACCGGGATAGAAAGCCAGCCTCCTGGTGCACCACATGAGAGGAGGAGTACTTGAAACTGACAAAAACGTATCACCAGGCTGACCACGAACCCACACTCCATGCCCAAACACATCCGTCTTAGAACGGCAGAGCAAAAAATGAACCAAAGCAGCCTTGCAATAGACATCCGGGTAACAAAAACCCCCTGAACCCTCTTACCCGTTCCCCAACCCAAAGCGCCCCCAAAAAGGCAAGAGTAAAGGCGAGTCAAGAGAGTGCCACCTCGATATCGGAAAAATACACCAGGAACCCTGGATAGCTTGAACCTGAAATTAAGCCCTGATAGTTTCGCCGAAACCGATGACAGGGAGCACTACAACGCTTCCCAAAACCAGAGGAGCTGCAGCAATGCAGAGAGACGATGCTCAGCAGTATGAAAACCACCCTGGGACTGTTTCAAAGCCAAACATTCCCCCCAAGCCTTACCATATTAAGTATCAAGTAGGCTCTGAAAAAGATGTCTGAATCCAAGCTGCTACTCAGTCTGCCCAAGTGACCACAGTACTGCTGGGCAGGTGAATCCATCTGCATCTGCCTAGGCCACAAGAAAACTCAGACCACTGCAAAGCGGCCCCACGAAACTCCCAGCACTGCAAACAGAGAGGGCATCCACAGGAACATTTTTGACCCCAAACAGCACAACACAAGTCGACGCAGCAGCCGAACCACCAAAGAAGCCGATAGGCTGTTAATGGCTAGCACCACCCCCATTTTATCGCAATGAAAAACAACTCTGCAGACCCGCAGCAACAACCCCCACAGTTCCAAGGCCACCACTATGGGGAACAATTAAAAAAAGCCAAATTATTTTTAAAGCCTGACACATGCCATGATTCTGGCCAAGTATCCGCACACCAGTGGGTGCCCAAGATGGCCCCAAAACCCACCGATCCTGTTGCGTCAGTGTACAAGTACAGCTTTGCATTAGATGCTTCCGGTACCTACCAAAAGGACCAGGTGTTAAAAGACACATGGAAGGCATCCCAGACAGCAAGATCCTCCTTCAAGGTGCATTTCAAGCGCACAAAATGGTGAGGCCTAGAAATGCCAGATGTAGCAGCAGCAGCCAGGCCAATTTCGATACCAAGAAAACTCAAATAAGTTGTTGGGCCCACTGTTTTGTCAGGGGCCAATGGAACCCCAAACACTTTGCCACCAACTGTACCGAGAACAGAAGCCGCGCACACCACTCTGAAATCCACGGACCCACTCATAAGAAATTGGACAAATAATGCAGAACAGAGTTGCAGCGCGCCTCCTTATGCACTAGCCATTTGAAGAAGGAGCTAAAACACTCAAAAAAGAAGCAAGAGATCAAGCATCCCATGGAAAGACACAGATCTACAAACTATTGACCTTCAAAACAATACCCCAAGAGATAATGGCACTCCGGATAGACCAGAAGGGATCGAAAGGTGGCTTCAACATCCATCTTGGCCACGAGGGCACACGGTCCCGCAACCTGCACCACCTGGAGCGCCTCATCAAAAGACAAGTAGGACACCCTACAAAGCTCCTCTGAGATTTTATCATTCACGGATGCCCGTAGGGGTGCGAAAGGTGGTGAATCAGTCAAAACGTACCTGCCTCCTTCTTGGGGACCACCCTTAGGGGTGAGACCCGGAGGTGCGGAGACTAATGTGTTCGACAGGGGCCCGGCAAACGCCCTAATGCCACTTAATCCTTGAGCTTGTCCCGGACCACTTCAGGATGATCCCTGACCGAGCAAAGGTTCTGACACTCCGTCGAGGACCCACGGCCCCAGTGGGAAATGCAAAACCCACCCTGAAATCCCGCCAGTAACAGTGCCGTAGCTTCGCAATTCCCATACCTATTTAACCATGGGAACATCGCAACGACGTCCATTGGTGACGTCGCCCTTTGGTCGCAAGACGTCATGCTTCTCCCCTGCCTTTCCACGCTTGAAGCACTGTGAAGTAGGGTGGGATCCCCCGCAAACTTACAACTTGCTCCCCATTTGCACTGGCTCTCCTTGAACTGCCAGCAATAACTGTGGCGATGGAATTGGCCGACGCACACTGTGTTCCTGCTAATGCTGGCCCCAGTAAAAAAGTACGATAAGCCCCCTTGGGTGCAGCTCATAATCGCCAGCCACAGCCCATTATTTATCTATATATATATATAAATATATGTATATATATATATATATAATAGCAGAAGACCGGCACTCAAGGAATTTGATCAAAATATTCAGAGAAGAATCGACGTTTCAGCTCCTCTAGGAAGCTTTCATCAGGACATACCTGATGAAAGCTTCCTAGAGGAGCTGAAACGTCAATTCTTCTCTGAATAGTAAATATTTTGATCAAATATCTTCTTCTGCTATTGTCTACATTTGAGCTACCAGAGCACCAGGTATCGATTTTTCCTTTTTTGGAGTGCAGGGGTTCATTATTTCCTTTGTATATATATATATATATACACACATGCGAAACGCATTCCAAATCGTATCCTGGTAGCAGAAGAGGGCCAAGCATTTGGCAGGGGCCTTCTCCCCTATGACGCTGGCCCGGATAGAAAAGGCCTAAATCAAGTTACTAAATGTCTTCGGAATCTTCTGAAAATGAAGCCGTTCCTTTTCTTCCACCGTTCGGAATCAGAACCCTGGTCACCCAGGCCAATGGTGGTAGAATGAACTGCCCCACGGCCACGGGAACACCTGGCCCATAAGCCAGGGCTGGGGCTCCTATTGCAGCACGCCACCTGTGAGATGCCAGAGGGACTATACTGGGATGGAGGCCTTGCTTTGCCCAAACCACAGAAGGGGCAAGAGCCACGGCAGCTGCCTGCAGGTGGGCAAGTTGTGCCTGAAGGTGCCTGCCACTGTCAAGAAGAGTCTCAGCCCTAAGAGCAGCTAGCACCGCATGGCAGATATTTAGGAAAGTAAGAGAACAATTCCTAGCCAATTATAAAATAACAGGGGGTAAGGACAGAACATGTATCCTATAATACAACCCACCCTGCCAATCACTAACTGCTGACCACACCCATCCCCACCCTATCACTCTCTCCTACACACACCCCACACTTGCATCTGATCTGGCTAGCTTTGCCTGCCTCCTCAGGTTCGGAGTCTGTAATGTGTTAAATGTATCATCACTATTAAATGTAATGACTACACATGCAAGTATGTTTAATTTAAATTTTTATTTTTCCTGATTTCCAAATTCCATTAACTAAGAACAATATAATGTCATTATACTCCAATCCATCAGCTAAAATACAAGGGCCTGAATTTGAATGCTTACTATTACTAATGATACTCGTCAAGGATGCCCATTAGCACCTATACTTTACATACTTTCTATTAAACCCTCTGCAATTATGATTAGGCAAAATTATGACATTCAAGGAATTCAAATTGTTAAAGAACCTTTATACACAGAAGACATTTTTCTGTCCCTGTCAAGTCCTCTAAGATGAATTGGGACTGTACTTACCTTAACAGATAGATTCAGCAAATTTTCAAACTATAAAATCAATATTTATAAATCTCAAATTCTAGTCAACTCTCTTTCTAATCAAAAAAATGTTTTGCTTAAATCTCAATTAATTTCAACTGGAATAAAACCTACATAGAATATTTAGATATTAAAATTTTGAATTTTCGAATATTCGAAAAATGGTTGAGCTTAATTGTATGGATATATTGGATTCCCTTTCATCTTATCTTATTTCTCATAAAGGATTGGAGGTATCATGGCTAGGCAGAATTAACATTATCAATACTTATGTAATTCGTAAAATCACTTACTTATTTAGGACTATCCCACTTAGAGTAAATTGTAAGATCTTTCAAAAAGCTGTAATATAAATTCAAAAAGTTTAAAAAAAAAATTATATTTGGATGGGTAAAAAGCCCAGGATAGCATATACTATTTAATATACTATTTAACAAAGCCAAATAAATGTATAAAAATAAGCTAAATGATATTCCATTATATAGCATGTCTAAGTGTAACAACACAATCCTTAGACTGGATATATTTTGAAAAATTGGATATGGGATCACATAATTTCTTGAATATTTTATGGTCTAATCTGAAATTCTTTAGTCCAAATTCATCTTTAAATCCTATTATTAACGATATACAGATTTCTACATTGAAATTAAAAAAGAGATATAAATTGAATAATAAGATATCATATGCAGTTCCTATTGAGACCCTTTCATTTTTTCCATAGTAGAGTTAAATTTAGCTATATGGAAGTCAAAAAATAATTTCAAAAATTACAGATATATTAGAAAAAGGAAAAATATTTGCAAAAGAAATTTGAACTCCCAAGTAAAGACATTTTCCCCTATTTACGAATGTAAAATTATTTGAATAATAAATATATATCACATCATTGGGTTGATGATCTGTTACACTTCTTGATATCTCAAAAAAAATAATTATCCAAAATATTGAATTATTTTTCATACAATATTCAAAATACAGTTATAGAAGGGAATAAACTTTTTTCAATAAATAAATGGGAATTAGAGCTGGGCATACAATTTCCCTTAGAAGAATGGCTTAAAGGAATTAAACAAGTATCACAAACCATACATCGCAACTCTATGTTAGAATTACATTATAAACTAATCTATAGGTGATACTTAGTACCCACAAAACTGAAACAAGTCTCAAGAAACAACTTGGATATTTGTTGGAGATGCCTCTCAAATATGGGAATTCCATATCGCACTTGGTGGGACTGCCCAGCTCTAGATGTAATGAAATCTCAAATTAAATATTGTCTACATAAAATGTTTAAAGGAGCACTATAGGGTCAGGAACACAAACATGTATTCCTGACCCTATAGGGTTAAAACCACCATCTAGCCACCCTGGTCCCCTCATTCCTCCCTAAATACAGTAAATCTTACTTGTATTCAAGTCTGCATCTGCATGCTTTGTGCCTGTTTGCTTTAGACCTGCCCACTGCCTGCTGACATCAGCAGAAGTGGTAGCCTGATCCAATCACAATACCTCCCCATAGGATTGGCTAAGACTGACAAAGAGGCAGATCAGTCAGCACCATTCAAACACAGCCCTGGCCGATCTGCATCTCCTCATAGAGATGAATTGAATCATTGAATCTTTATGAGGAAAGTCCAGTGTCTGCATGCAGAGGGTGGAGACACTGAATGTTTGGATTATTTTAGGCAGCCAGGACCCAGGAAGGATCTCTAACAGACATCTGAGGAGTGGCCAGTGAAGTTATCACTAGGCTGTAATGTAAACACTGCATTTTCTCTGAAAAGACAGTGTTTACAGCAAAAAGCCTGAAGGTAATGATTCCACTCACCAGAACAAATTCAATAAGCTGTAATTGTTCTGATGACTATAGTGTCCCTTTAATATTGTAACAGAGCTCCCTGTATCCCTACTGGGTACCTCCACCAACCGCTTCCTAGCTGGAACAGGGGACAAACTGCAGCACTTCTGCCCACAGTCGCCATGTCTTGACTGGGGCCCTGGAACCGCTCCTCCCTGGAGCCGAATGGGGAATTAGCTCTAGTCCTTACAAGGACTTTCCCCATTGAATCCCATGCAAGCTGAAACAGCAGACACAGGAGTAAATCTTCTGACACAGTTTTGGAGTGTAAGCTGGAATAGAATTTACTGGAGGCACACTGGCCTTTTATGCAAGTTTCCCAACAAGGGCAACACCCAGGTGGACCTTGTTGGGCACAGGGACACAAAGTGAACAAACCAATAAAAACAGAGTCATACAGTGAGACACTCCCATACACAAACAATAGAATACCTCCTCTTTGCTTGAAAGATAATTGAGTAAGGAACTGTACTAATCTAACCTAATTATCTCCAAGCACAGAAAAAACATACAATTTTATGAAACCCCAAAAAGTACCTTAAAAACATACAAAACCCCTTGATAGCCCCAATCTGGGTGAACAACATATCCAAAAATCACCAATATTGGTTCAGTGTTGGTGAAAAATTCTATGGTCCTGGAAATTCTATGGTCCTATGCCCAAAACAGTTTCAGGGAAACCAGTGCTAACAGTCGGTCAAGTTTGGTAGTCTTTTACAGGTTTCCCTGCAGGGCCCATAGCCTGTGGGCAGCAGGCTGGCAAACAGGCTCCTCTAGGAGCTTGTGGCAAACTCACTTGGAGAGGGGAGTTTGTCACAAATATGGATAAGCTTAGTGCCTCCATGTTTCTTTGAAATATGGATTTTCCTATTAGTAATAAAAATCAAAAATAGTTAACAACTCATATCTTGTTTTCTTCCAAAATGGTTATAGATCGCAACTGGAAATCTCCTGAATTAAAATAGAACTCTTTTACATCAATATATCAATATAGAATAGAACGTAGTTTTTATACTGAGAGAGATACAGTGGAAAAATTTGAAATCAAGTGTCTACCATGGAAGAAATATATAGAATTATAGAGTTATGCAAAAACTACTTAGCTATTATTAAATAATCATTTAATAGTGCTTAGCTCATTTCTCCTTTTTAGTTTGACACAATACAATAAAACTTACTATTATAAACTTATTTTTTTCTATTCTTCATAGGGACCCAATTTTTAAGCATGAATGAGTAGTTTGAATGAAATTTTTATTAGTATTTATTAGTATTTTATTATTATTTAATAGTTTAAGTAATTTACTGTAATTTTATTGTCTACTTTTCTTTCCTTTTTCTTTTGTATTCTTTCAAGTAACAGAACAAAACATTTTGACATGTAATTGAAAAAATAAATTTTATGGTATAAAGCATGAATTGTATTAACTAATATATCTTGTGTTACAACATGTATAAATGTTGTAAACTATACTATTAACCCCTTAAGGACGGAGCCAAATGTACACGTTGTGAACGAAGCAAAATGTAAACAAAACCTGGCATTTGCGCTACATGTCTGTCCAACCGTAATTCACCTCTTTCATATTAAATGCACCCACCCTTATTATATATCATTTTATTCAGGGGAAACAGGGCTTTCATTTAATATCAAATATTTAGCTATGAAACATAATTTAATATGAAAAAAATGGGAGAAAATAAGATTTTCTTTTGATTTTTTTAGTTCTACATGACATTGTCAATGCTTTCAACATGCTTTCAAAATTGAAGTTGCTGTTTAGTGGATAGGTGAGTGCGCTGGATTTTGTGTTTTGTATTATTTGGCCCCCAGCAGCACCCCCATTTATGCATGTTCAGGTGAGTGCAGCCAACCCCCCCCCTTGTTTCATATGTATATATTTGGGAGTCTAGCCAACTCCTTGGTTTTGCACCCCTCCCTGTCACAGGTGCCTCATCCCAGGGCCCTATTTAGCCTTGTACTGCAGAGAGCCCCAAATGGAATTTTTTTCCTCAAGTGGTTAATCTCATAAGAGCAGACATTAGGCTGTTAGTGTAGGACCTGCCAAAGATGGGGTACATTGACGTTGTGGCAGGCTTATGCAATGTATGATCATATAATGTAACTTAACCCCCATTATTTTTGCCTAGATTAGGTGTTTTTAAAAAAAACTAATAAAATCTTTCAACATTGAAGTTGCTGTTTAGTGGATAGGTGAGTGCGCTGGATTTTGTGTTTTATATATATATATATATATATATATATATATAGATTTAATCAGTATCAGTCTACATGTAATTTGATATTAATATATATATATATATAATTATATATATATATATTAATAGTAAAATACACCTAGACAGTGTGTGTGTATGTGTATATATATATACTTAGATCATATATATATATGATCTAAGTATACATTTTTTATTTTTATTTTCAGCCAGCAGGAGGACCACCTGTCATTACAGGCAGCCCCCCTGCTGGCAATGCAGGAGGCAGCCTACCCGGCCATGTGATTGTGAGGTCCCCGCAAGGACCTCACTCTCACATGTCCGGGGGGGGCACCAGAGGAGGAGTATCTGCTGCGGGGGGGCTCCCTGGGAGTCCCCCCCACCGCGATCGCCAGCGTGGGACCGCCGGCGACCGGGTAAGTAATGAAAGACCAGAGGGCGTACAATTACGCCCGGCGGCGTTTAGAGACGCCTAAAATAGGGCGTACAATTACGGTCTTAAGGGGGTTAAATATAGATACTTATTCTCAAATAAAAACAATAAACAAAAGAAAAAAACTATGTAACCTGCTATTCATTGGCAGGACGCTGAAGACATTAATAGGGAGGAGGTAGTGCACTGCTGACTAAGAGCCTAGACAGGCTCAGTCTCCCATGAGTCACAGCAAGCTCAGGAAGTCACCCTCCTGCACCCAAAAGATATGGAAGAGGGGGTGGCTAAAAATATGTAAAATATGTAAATTGAGACTTGTGTGTGTCATTGTGTATATGTATCTGTGTGTATTTGTGTCAGTGTGAGTATCTGTGTGTGTCAGTGTGTATTTGTATCTGTGTGTGTGTGTGTGTGTGTGTGTCAGTGTGGTTATATGTATGTGTGTCAGTGTGAGGATATGTGTATTCTAGTGTGCATCTGTATTACAGTGTGTGTGTGTCTGCATATGTGTATGTGTGTCTGGATCTTAACATTCACATTAAAACATCAATGCTACATACAAGCACACCTCTCCAATCAAATACCAAGACTTCATGCAATCAGACATCAACAATATATGCAAACACACCCCAGTCAAATGCCAACACTACATATAGATACACTGTTAATCAAACACCAACAGTACATACATACATACATACATACATATTAAAAAGTCAACATTATATACAAACACACCCCTGCATTCAAACTCTAAAACACACAAATACAACCCTTTGTACATGAGTCTAGAAGTGTTGTTAAAGCATGAGCCTGGGAGAAACAACAGCAAAACTGTCAAGCCTTCATTTCGTATACAGTATCCCAATATGGTCTTGAATTGACATTGTTGGATAAGCTTCTTAAATTATTTAATATTTTGTATTCATTTTTTAAATGACTTAATGTAAAAAAAATTAATTTGGTAATTTTATTTATTTAGTTTATTTTCTAAATTGTAATATGTTGCATATAACATTTAAAAAGTTAATCCATAGATATTAAATAATTTGGGAAGCTTATTCAACAATATTACATTGATGCCTGTATCAGTTGATATTACCAGCAGCCTTCAGTGTTGCTTACAGCAAAGATTTGAAGTTTTTAAATATATTTTTACTTGTTATATCATACTTTTTAGTGTCTGCTAACTTTTGGGAATCAGCACTTTAAAACATACCCGAAGATTCTATACAAATATAGAAAAGCATGGTATTTCATACAATTTTGGATATTTCTACTGTCACTGCTATATGTTCAAAGACTGATATTGTTTCCTCTGCATGAATGATTTGGAATCAGTTAAAGTGAGAAAACAGACATCATATGTGCTATAACAATTTATACTTTCAATAATTATGTAAAGAATGCATCAACAAATTTAAATTCTGCAAATGTGCACAATTTATTGTTTTTAGGTACCCGAGGAGTTAGGAGGAAATTATCTACTAAACAGCTGAGAGATGAAAATGAATAAAACCCTTGTTTTTCATTTAGATTTTTCAATTATTTAGTACATGACTTCCTAATTTGCTATCCTTACATGGGATTGCTATATTTAAGTATACCAAATTAGGGAGCCATTTAGCCCCTCCTATATCGCTTCACTTATCTGTAGGTATGCCCCTTCTCAGTCTCTCCGGGAATGACCACTTCCTGTCCGCTGCTCACACCTGTATGGCCAACTCATGCTTGCAGGACTTCTCACAGGCGGCTCCTTTTCTTTGGAATAGCCTGCCTACCATCATCAGACTCTCCCCTAGTCTTCAAATATTTATGTGCCTAAAAACCAATATCCTAAGGGAAAGTTTAACCTCCCAGAGTAGGAAAAAAGGGAAAAAAGTATAAGCCAAAATCTTCTCACATAAGTGAAGAGAGGGCTCCCTGGAAATATACCAGTATCTATAGTAATGGTGTGATATCTGTGGTGGAGACAAATGTAGCAAAAACTTAACTTATAAGCAAAATGGCTATATACATAAATTCCTTAGCCTTGTAAGGCTATTCCTATATTAGATGAAACAGGTCTACCACACAGTATACATGACTGGCTTAATTATTGGTAAAAAGTAGGTCCAGTGTATGGTAGATTCTGTATGTATATTAGTCAGATTTGAGCAAAGAACATTACATTATGTGTATCAAATGTATATACAAAGTAATCATGCCAATAGTATCGATAGTACTAGCATGTGTTACTTCTGATGTTGTGATGGTAATTGCAGGATAGTACCAATATATGTGGAAATATATACATCTGTCAAGTGCTGTGCTTAATACAGAGTCAAAGGGTGTGTTAACTCAGCATGGCTGGTCTTTGCATAGACTGGTAAGCAGGGGATATAAGGAGGAAAATTGTAGTAAGCCTCTCT
Source organism: Pelobates cultripes (assembly GCA_933207985.1). Taxonomy (NCBI): domain Eukaryota; kingdom Metazoa; phylum Chordata; class Amphibia; order Anura; family Pelobatidae; genus Pelobates; species Pelobates cultripes. The sequence goes on along the minus strand of OW240915.1, from coordinate 240,816,580 downwards.
CTCTTTAAATCTGACTAGATAAAAAAATAGGGGGAAAAAGGGGAAGAAATTATTGCAACAGAAACTTGAATTATTTGCAAACTAAATATATACATAAACAACTTAGCCTTATGAGGCTATTCCTATATTTGATGTGACAGGACTACTAAACAGTGCACATGACTGGCTTCCTTAAACAATCGGCCAAAATGGGCCTGGTATAACGTAGATCCTGTGTATATCTCTAAGTCAGATTTCTGTCTGAGATGGAGCAAAAAATCATCACAAAAAATGAATCCAAGTGGTACAAATAACAATAATGCCAATAGTATCTATGATACTAGCATGTGTTGCTAGTGGTGTTGCAATGGTATTTGCAAATTAGTCCAAAGAAAAATATATGCGTATATCCAATGCTGTGCTTATTGCAAAATCAAAAAGTATGAACGCGCCACATGGATAGTGTTAGCATGAAGTGACAGAAAGGGATATGAAGTGAAAAAAATTATAGTACGCGTCTCTCCCTGTATATCTGACTAGATAGGAAATAGGAAAAAAAAGAGAAAAGAGATTAAATTAGCAGCATGTCACTTGGTCGGTGTCTAGTTAAAAATGTTTGAATACAGCCAAACATGTATAAAGTTCCCAGATAAAGTAATACAACACCATGCCCATAGTGTCAAAGTGAGATTAGAGATAACCTGACGAGCGTTTCGGTGCACAGAAATGTGCACCTTCATCAGAGGAAAAATTTGAAATGCAGTCTGTTTGCTTTATAAAGGAGTATCCCACGTGGTCTTAATTAGCAGAGCCAATGGTAGGTGCCTGCATCAATCAGGTGTATGGATGGAACCTCCCCATTCAGATGTAATTAGTCGGTCGTTGACTCCCCTGTCTCATGGAGCCAGTTACCTTATTTAGCCGATGAGTGTGCCTTTTTTTATGGAAAGGAATACAAAAATTTTAAAATTTTAAATTTTCAAAGGATGTTTGCAAGTTATTGAAAACATTTGTTGTTGGAATTTAGAGTTCCGACTTCGAGGAAATGAAAGGCTATCTATAAGTGTGATTGGTAATAGTAACAACAAGTCAATTTACAACTAAGGATTGATCTACGATAATATGATTCATTGTAAATGTATGGGTAGAAACATCACTATTATGAGTCCATCAAGACTGGTTAAGCCGATCAAATGATATAATCTCCCATGTTTATAGCGAGAAAATGTCAAAATGCTTGGTGTTTTATGGGTGTAACCCTTTTCTATAACCTCCCAGAGTAACCTCTACCTCGCTTACCTGTCCCTTGCTCTCTCTTATAGTGCAGTTCTATCCTCTTTCCTCCAGCTCTGCATCACTCCCACATTGATATTGTTCTTCTAAGTTTTTGTAATTGTCTCATTTATGGTTAAATCTCCCCTTCTGATAATCTTGTAAAGTGCTACGGAATATGCGGGCGCTATATAAATACCAAAAATAATAATAATAAACCCAGAAACATCAAAATTAAAAAAAAAAAAAAACTTTTCTTAATTTAGTTTTTTCAGTTGTTTAGCAGATTACTCCATAACATGCTTTCCTTAACAAAATGAATGAACCTGAAACAAATCATATTGATTTGTTATGGATCAGTTAATTTTTGTTCCTTTTTTTTTTTATCGATTCAGATGCTTCCATATTGCTGAATTTGCTGAATTCAGACGAAATTCAATTCTGAATGAAACAAATTGTCTACACCGCAGCCTTGTTGGAGTGTCTCAACATGCAGAAAATCCCTTATAACATTGGTGCCCCAAAGGTAGATTACCAGTTTTAAAACTACAGCTTCCATGATGTTTTGACATTCAAAAAGCATTCCAAATGTATGCAAAACATCAAGGGAGTTGTAGTTCTACAACATCTGGGAAACTACCTTTTGGGCACCCCTGCCTATAAGATGTGGATATTTGACTTCTGCATCCAATAACTAACTACTCAGATACTCTGTCTTTAACAAATTGTTCCAGGGCTTGATGGGTGCGAGGATATAACTAAAAATCATGAAATTGTATGACTTTGTCAAGTCCTCAATATCCCTTGTTTATCCTGCCATATTAATTCTTAGAGTTCTTGTTTCAACTACATGTGCATGCCTTTACCATTGTATGTCCAGCATTTTGTCATTATGCGGAAAGAATACATGCTCAGACAATATTATTTCTGAAGCAAGAGAGTTTTTAGCACGCAATACGCCTTTAACAGCTGTCGTTGAATCGTAATGCAGCTATCTCCAACACTTTTTTTTTTGCTGATATAGAGTTAGTTTCCTTATTGTCAATTCAACAAGTGCTTATGGCGTAACTGGATTATGCTGACAAGAAAAAAGCTATTGCAAGAATGTGTATGATATAGTGAATAATCACATATAACAAATCTCTTAAATACTCTTTGTAAAAACCAATAGAAAGTACGCTCTGCTTACCTATTATGTGACTAATGGACACTATAATTGAAACAGCTTTTAAGATGCAGGCCATTACTTGTATCAATTAAATTAGTAATTCAATAGAAGCAAGAATGATCACTGCTAAAGAAGATTCTTTTAACTCTAATGTGGGTTTTTACAAAACTGCAATGTGAGTAGGACTGTCACAGCTCCCGGCATATCTGACTGTGTGGCTGCCCTCAAACAGAGCAGCCATGCCATCAGAGATACTTTAAACTTACCTTGGGTTCGTCGGGTAGCTGTCCGGTCTCCTTCCTTTCCGGTATCCAGCGGGTGCAACATCCCTAGGAGCACTGGCCAATGCGATCCAGGCTTTTATAAGAAATCTACCATCGCCTACGTCAAGGACGGCGCCGATGTGCATGCGGCGTCACATCATAGACGCGCACGCACGTTTTGGGGTCAGAGGTCAGAAACAGCCAATTACAGCCTAAGGAGGGTTATTTCAACTCAAAATAGCATTTGGCCAGTGCCCTGTCGTGGTTTCCCTTAAATGGTTATCCAAGAGTGTGTTCCTGATCGTGTATTTCTGTTTTTTTGACTTTGGCTTTGTGTTGACGTTCCTGATATCTGGTATTCTTGACTATTGGCTTTTCGTTATCACTGTGTCTCATTCTGTGTCCCTGACCTCGGCTAGTATATTGACTATTCTCGGGTACGTTAAGTCTAGCCATTCTAAGTTCCGGTTAGACGTTACCCTTAGTCCTAGGTGTGAAACTATTCTGCGTGCTGGATCATCTGCAATCCTGACATACTGACATTACAGATGTCAGCAAAGCTGAAAAAAAAGAGATGATTGATGAGTAGAATACAGCCATTAATTTTAGATTTTATTCACAGATCAAGTGAAAAGTGACCAACAGAGGGAAAAAAATGTGTAGTAGTAAAATAATTTATAATTATTTGTTATATATTAAATAAATGTATAAATGTATAAATATATATTTTTGTTATTCCTCCTCTTTTTCCTTATATTTGCCACTTTATCTGTGAATCAAACAGTAGGAAAATACACCTATCAGTGTACTGCAACATATGTACACAATATTCATTATATTATACTATTTGTATATTTTACAGTACACTATTGGCACATTTTTGCATCCTTTTGGTTAGTCTGATTTGTTTCCCCAAATCTTTTTTCATTAACAAAATTTGGAGGAGCTATAATGCCATATAGCCGAAATTTAGACAAATAATTAATTTTTTTTTAACAAAATGGTTTGGCAACAACTATTTTTTTTCACCGAGCTCAAATCTAGACTGCACAGGAGATGATAAACAAAGTTCATTGAGAAATTACTCTGTTATGCTATAGAATCCTTATTTGGGGCTTGGATGCTTTTGTGCATAAACAGAATATTCAATTATATAACTGATATTTATGTAAACAGGTTGTTGATCCAAGGAGAAATCTGATTGCCATTATGAAGTCTAGAAGGATTTTTTCTTCCCTTTTTGTGAAAGAAATGGAAATGGCAAGAATTTTTATTTTTCCTTCTTTTAGATCAACAGCATAAAAGAGTGGGCTTCACGTTTCACGGTTGAATTTAAAGGACACCGATCCTTCAAATTAAGTGATCAAATGTAATTATGTCATGTATTCATAAAAATGTGATTAATGGACTTTACTGTTCAGACGGGAAAAGTTGTGCCGGAAAATATTACTGTCCTGACAGGAAAAGTTGTGCCGAGCAGCAATCAAATCCACAGGAGGGTTTGTGCTGAGCAGCAATTATGCAATTACACAATTCTATATGCTGGATCATACTGTAATCCTGACAGATTAAAATTGAATCTGAAACCAGTGATAGCTATCCTTTATCACATATCCGGTTTGGTACATTTGCCTACATTTAAATATTATGCTTTTTACCAGTTACCTAAAATAATATAAAGGTTGCTATCTGTCTGCCAATCCGCCACTTCTTTTCCTGGGTTCATATTTACAGGTGGCTGCTGTTCCTAGAAAAATATTATTATTATTATCCCCCTTTAGGAGTTATTGTGTTAGAATTGAAATCTTTCAATATATTGTTCAAGATGAAGCAAATTATTATTATCCCCTTTTAGGGTTTATTGTATGGGGGTAAGGTTGCAGTGCTTTGCCCTGTACATCAGGGCCGGTGCAAGGATTTTTTCCACCCTAGGCAAAAAAACGTTGCTGCATGATTCACTCCACCCACTCATGCAGACTGACACACACACTGACTCAAGCAGGCACACACTGATCTAAGAAGACTGACGGACACACACACATACACTGACCCATGCTGACCGACGCCCACACTGAGCTATGCAGATACACACATTGACCCATGCAGACTGACGCAAAAACGGACCCATGCTGACTGATGCCCACACTGACCCATGCAGACTGACACACACACACACACACACATACTGACCCATGCAGACACACACACACTGACCATGTGCAAACTAACACACACACACAGTAACTTATGCAGGTTGACACACACACACACACACTTTACCACGCAGACAAACACACACACAATGACCCATGCAGACTGATACACACACACACTGACTCATTACAGACTGACACACACACACACACACACACTGACCCATTACAGACAAACTTACACACTGACACATTATAGACCCACACACACTGACCCATTAAAGACACACAGTGACCAATTACAGACTGACACTCACATACACACACACACACACACTGACCCATTACAGACACACACACACACACACACACACATAAACTGACCCCTCTACAGACACACACACACAGACCCATGCAGACTGAAACACACAGGCACACACACACACACACAGACCCATGCAGACTGATACACACATGCACACACACTGGCCCATACAGACTGATACACACATACTGACCAATTAAAGACTGACACACACGCACTGACCCATGCAGACTGATACACACACACTAACCCATTAAAGACTGACACACACACACACACACACACACAAACTGACCCAAGCAAACACACATACTGATTCTTATCTTCATTTCATGTATTAGTTGGTTGTTAATGCATTCCAGGAATCTTGATTGAGCCTGGCTGCCCGGCTACCCACCACTGCCTGACATATCTGAAATTTCTGCAATGCTTAATCCTGCCCACTTGTTCCCACGTACAGGGCAGGTGGCATGAGCAAGCAAATAAAGCACCCTTGCGCTACCGAAGTCTGTAAGGGGGGGGCCTGGCTGAGGGCTGAAGTTGATACCAGGCACTAGTAAGCATAAATGCTTCCTAGCATCTGATAACATAGCCGGCGCTTCTTAATCTCACTTGATAGAGGGGGCTCCCAAGCGAGCTGTAAAGCCGAACCTTCGTCCCTCCCCCCCCTATAAAGTGCCCTAAGTGGCTGCCTACTTGGCCTATAGGAAGTGCCAGCCCTTGCCAGTAAATGTTAGTAACTGCATGGCCATCTCTCTGTACTGCTGCTGGACCACTGCTGAGACTCATTTGCAAAAGCTGCTGATGCAGTTAAATTTTCAAATTAATTCAAATTCAAAAAGTGCTTCACCATGTATTGCAGTGTTTTGTTAACATTTTGCTGCAACATTTTGTATATTTAAAGTGAATGGCCAAATGTCTGAAATTCTATTTTCAAATTTCAAATTCAAATAACCCCCTTTAGGGGTTATTAGCCTAATTATCTTCCAGTCTTGGCCTCCCAATTAAGGAAACAGAACATCCTTGTCTATATAATTTAGATGCATTTTCACTTGAATTATCTAGATTATATGAAGATTGGCATAAAATTGACACTGCAGAAAGTAAACTTCGTAACCTTACTCAAGGAAGATACAATATTGAGGAATATGCAATGCAATTTAGGAGATGGTCCTCTGATACAACATGGAATGAATTGTCCTAAAATAACAATATGGAATTGGGTTGTCTAACTCCATTAGGGATGAATTAGTTCGGATTGAAATTCATGAATCTTTAAATGATTTAATTGATTTAACAATTCAATTAAATTGAAGGGTGTGTGAAATAAAGGCTGAAAGAAATACATATACTTACCATAAAAAAAACCTTTCTCCATTAATAAACATATATACACTACAGATTCATCTAAGCATGAACCTTTGGCAGTTGAAGTCATAAGAGGTCCTGTATCTGAAGAAAATAAAACATTACCTTTTTCTTTATTGCTCCTTATCCATCACCTCCTTCCTAGGTGTCTCCTCTCCAGAAGGAGCAGAATTGCTCAGAACCATTTAAAAAAAAAAAGAAATCTAGGGGGCATGGCCTGGCAACTCGCGGACATGGACGCGTGAGCCGTCAGCTCCTGTGAGGATGACCCAAAACACAGCGATTAGCAGAGCATAAGTTACCCCAACATACTGGGCAAATCATCCCCAGATTAAGGGAAGCCACCATGTCACAGCGAACTGGCAGAAAACTGCGACCTGCAGCACTTCAAAGCCTTAACACCGCCACGCTCTCAAATCCAAGATGGCGCCGATGAGCCCACATCGCCTACGGCCTGCTCCGACAGGAGCGACAGCACCACTATCTCAACAACAAATAGAGCCCCAGCCTCAGAAACAGCACTGCTGAGAATGTGTAATCCTTTTCAGAAGGGTGTAACACTCACTAAATATCCACAAACCCTGTAATCAGCCTTTGACCCCAAAACGCTGATGTCATCCTCAATGTGAGCTGTCATGGGGCTATAAGGTGGCATAGATCTGCAGCGGCCGGCATCCCTAGACATGCTGGGTTTATCAGGTACCTGGGTGCACGGCTGTAGATGGGCACAACTATTCCTGTCAGGACGGTAAATACCATTAAACACATTACCATAAGCAGATTAATTCATCACAGGGATTAATATAGCGAGAAAGTGTAACCAGTTAGATGCACATCACACTCCCCAATCTGGGCTCCATGGATCCATATAAAGTCTTACTGTTGGCAGTTAGCTTATACTTGTACAACTTCTAGTATATAGTTACTGTTCAGAGTTTTGTAGTCCTCATACCTCTCCCCCTCCCCACCCCTTCACTGGGTACAGCACACACAAAGAGTCAGAATCGATTGTACCTCAATTATTTTGGATCACTGGTACCCTTATGGGGGACATCTCCACGGGAGACAATGACCCACCATGCACACTCACACATGAGCAGTGCGAGCCACGTGATTTTTGGTATGTACACAGCTATTAATTCACGTGTATGACCTCCCACTAAGATCTTTGTCCCAGCTACTCTATATCTTTCCCATCAGAGATCATACGAGACCTAACGAATCAGTTCCCAACACTACAGCCGGGATAACGACTATGGAGGCCCTAGACCACACAACAGAAACAGATCACCCAGTTCGGCGATCCACGAAACACAATGGCAATAGCAGCAACACTACATTGCACCACTAGTTATAACTGTCTTCTCCCTTAATGCTAAAGGGTAAATTTGCCCCATAAAATACAACTAGCCTTGGCAGAAGCCCAAAAACAGACGACCACAATAACCTTTTTCCAGGAGACACATTTCCAAAAAAAACACATACCCAAATTCTCATCTGCTGGTTATCACACTGGCTACATGAAAAAAAGAGGGGTGTCAATAGTTTTAAGCAAAGAATTCTCCTTTACATTACACAAAAAAAATTAGTGGCAAGGAGGGATGTTTCCTTCTTCTTCAATGCCATATCAATAATAAACCATATACCTTTATAAATATCCATGGCCCTCATGACAACCAAGTAGCATTCCTCAACAAGATATTGTCCTTAACACATACTAATGCGTTTGGCACTGTGGTAATCGGTGGTGACACTAACTTCCTCCTAAACAGCTCCCTAGACATGTCATCAGGCGCTACGGTCTCAACCAATATACAAAAAACAACAGCGCTACGGTCTCAACGACCACCTCCCAAAAACGCTCTAACATATCCGCTCAAAATTGTGAAACACTTGCACGACTCAGGGTTTGTGGATATTTAGTGAGTGTTACACCCTTCTGAAAAGGATTACACATTCCATTCCTATGTCCACAACTCCTATTCTAGAATAGACAGATGCATGACCCATACTTCATTAATCCCGCAGATACAATCAACACACATAGGACTCATAACTTTGTCCGATCATGCCTCTATTACCTTTATATTAAAAGAACAATTCCCCAACAAAGGAACAGGCTCATGGCGACTCAACGAGTCCCTCCTATATAACCCCCAAATCACTGCGCAAATCAAAGCAGACATTTAATCATATTTCGATACCAATATTACCACTGACTCATCTATAGAGATGATATGGCAAGCCCACAAAGCTGTGCTCAAAGGTCTGTTTACCAAGCATGCCAGCTATGCCAAAAGGCAAAGAAATGACACACATACCAACCTCATCAACCAAATAACGACCCTCACCCGCACTAATAAAGCAAACCCCTCCCCACGTCACTATTAAAAACTTAGGACCTTACAAGATCAATTACACGAAATGGACTTAGACCAGACCAATTAAATTCTCCAATGATATAAACATTAATTTTTCACACAGGGAAACAAATCTGGCTCAGTGCTAGCAACAAAGCTGCAGGCACGCATGGCCACATCGAGTATTGCATACATCCACTCCTCAGACAAACAAAAACTCATGAACCCACAAGACATTGTGGAAGAGTTTGCTAACTACTACAGCTCCTTATACAATCTTAAAGATGACCCAACCACACACACATCATGAATAGACCACAAACAAGCCTTTCTGGACACAGTAGACCTTCCACATCTAACGCCCGTGGAAATGGATTAAATCACATGACTATTCTCTGAAGCATATTTTTAAAAGCTCTAGCTCTATATTTCAGTCTGTCAGCGAGAGTTACCAATGCAGGTTTCCTATCGAATCCCATACATATTACTAATGGCACCGGCCAGGGCTGCCCACTCTCACCCTTGTTGTTTATACTCTCCCTCGAACCATTGGCATACAAAATCCGAAACCATTCATACATAGCAGGGATCCCTATGAAGAACACTGACTGTAGATTATGAATGTTCACGGACGACATCCTTATCTCCATGACACAGCCAACACGGTCGTTACCACACATTCTACACACCAACTCCTCATATACAATCACTGAAAGAGAAATTTTCCTTTGATTGGACCCATCACACGTTACGTATCTGGGAGTAAAGATAGCTGCCACTTACAGAGGCATCACCAACCTTAACTTTTCCCCTTACTACAAACATGCAGACAATTACTTTATAAGTGGAAAGGCGTTATGTTATCATGGTTGAGGAGGGTCAATGCAGTTAAGATGATGGTTCTTATGAAGCTCCTATATGTCTTTAGAATGCTACCACTACCCCTTTCACCCTCACTAGGCAAACAATTCCAATCCCTGCTTACATCTTATGTCTGGGAAAAGAAACAACCTCACCTCCCCTTGATTCTCCTCCAAACACCTGTCACAATGGGAGGGCTGGGACTCCCCAATATTGTGCCTTATCACAGAGCTGCACTGCTAGAGGCAGCAGTCAAACTACATGCCCCAAAACACACACTACAGTGGGTTGACATGGGAATTAGCTGCAGTCCCAGCGAGTCAGTGGTTGACTATATGTGGATCCCTAGACACCTAAGAGAAAAAAATGCACATTACTCCCCCTCTCTAAACCACCTCCACAAGTGAATACACACAATTTCTCAATGGATGCACCCCTTACGGCGCTACACTCTATATCTCAGTGGCTCTCCTTAAGTAAATGGAAAGCACACAGTGTCACCCAGTGAACAAATCATACAAATGGGGATATCCCACTCGCCTAATTTTCAAGAAAAATAAACGGAACACCTGATCCATACAACGGTGGAAGGGGTCAAACTACTCAAAGACTGGAACGTATCCATAATTTTGCCAGAACTATCAGGCTCAACAAATGGCAGGTGCAAGTCACCCACCAAGATTGCCAGATACTGGCTTACTTTGCCTAGACACAAATGAAAGATTGCCACAGAGATAACTCACAGATATCGCCTAATATCACAGCTGTTGCTTGATGCACCGATATGTGAGCATGATATAGTTGACATGTTACATTGTTAAGGTTATCAGAGATATGTTTTTTTTGTTAGAACCTATGACCTATTTAACTCAGGGTCAATACTACCTTTCCTAGAACTACAATCCACATATGGTTTACCCCCTTCCTTTATCTTCCCATATTTACAGTTAAAGAGTATAATCACAGACCGAGTGGTACATTCCACTTGCGAAGAACCTACCTCGGCTCAAAGCTTGCTCGCCCTGTATGACTGATGGTGCACAACCCCAATGAAACCTAAGACACTATCATTATGCTATACAACCTTGACATTATGCTATTCCTCCCAAAAGTTCATGTATAAAACCCATTGGGAAAGGGAATGTCCACAAGCCTTTACAGATTCACACCTTGCCCTGAAGGTCCTCACATCCTTTTATTCTCATGTTTAAGCCCACAAGAAATTCCTATAATGATGGTACCTCACAAGTGACAAACTGCATAAAATATACCTGCCCTCCCCAGATCTGCGTTGGAGATGTGAGCAAGCTAAAGGTACCATGACCCACATTTGGTGGGAATGTCCAGACATCAAACCACTATGGACAACAGTTCAGAAATGATACATTGAACTGGGCCTTCAATCCACACTACTCATGCCCAAGTTGAGCCTATCCCTCTTACTCCCTAAAGCACTCCCTCTATCAGACAGGCAATTAATGGGACTTATAATCCTTGCCGCGCAAAATCTGATTGCCGGCCATTAGAAACAAAAAATATGCCCTTCACACACACAGCTATGCCATAAGATATGGCAATACCTCAAATATGAGATGTTAATAGCTGCAACACCTAAACAAATACTGTCCACCCACAATAACTGGCAAAAATGTCTCACATACATATCTAAAAGTGGGTTACCACAGGTATAATGCGCTTCTTACCTGATGTGTCGGTGTTGGATCTCCCAGGCTCCCAGGTATTGATGATCCTGTACATGCGGGAATTCCGACAGACTTCTACTGTTCTACTGTTCAGCAATCCAGACGAGATAATTTAATATAGGTGTCGGATCACTTAGGGAGATAGTCAACCTCCACCTCATTTAACTGCCAGTAGACAGTAGCTACATCTCACCAGGGTAGGTGAGAACCCTCCCAACCCACTAGAGAAATAGAAAATGCCTATACAATATAAACCACCATGCCTACATAGGGTTTTGGAGCACGAGACCACCCAAATAGACCAAGACAGGTACAGGTGACCTAATATGGGGTTCTCTTATTGAATGGGACTTGGGTGAAAACGGGTTTGATGGGCTGACTCAGATGTATAAAACACAAATACTTGATGTATAAATTGTCAAATACCATATACTCTCCATTACCATGGATACAAAACACTGTTTGTTTTTGTGTGTGCTCCCCCCATTTCCCCCTCTTTTCTTCTATATTCCATATACCAAAACTTTTCAATAAACTACGAATTGAAAAAAAATAAAAAATTCTAAAAGTTAAACAAGACAGACAGAGCATTAAATGGTGATAACTAATATTGTACAGGTAATATATAAATGAATAGTGTATCAGTGAATTGAGAAATACATAGGTATACATACATCTTGTAGAAGCTTTTTTCCAATTTTACCACATGACAGGAGGTTTCATATTTTGCATTAAACTCTCTTTACTAACTCCACATAGCAGTAAAGAAAATTGAAAACATAAACCAATCAAAAATGCAGTAGGAGGTATAGTATTCACAGTGATGAGGCTCCTCCCCCTCTTTCTTTACTGCTCCATCAGCAGACCGTTCAGAGTTTCAGGCTCTTCCCTTACTATATTGTGTATTTCTCTATTATATGTTATTTTACTTTATTATATGTTTTTTGTTCTTTCTTATAACCTTTTGGGGACTTGGGGGGTTTCTCCTACCCATCCTTTGGGGTCCTTGCTTTTCCCCCTTGTTTATATCCAGTCTATTTCCCTCTGGGATCTCTCCTTCTCCCCTTCCCTGCCCTCAGGGACCTTTCCACCTACACTACCCCTTATTTTCACCTTCCGCTGGCTTCCCAGCTCCATACCCTCAGGGTAACGCTCACCCTGCTCGCTCTACCCCCCCCCCGCGGCTTCCCAGCCGCACTCTGTCTCGCCGGCACACCGGGAACCCCTTTCCCGGCTCCCCGGTGGCCATCTTGGATCTCGCGTCTCACGAGATTCACGGCCGCCATTTTAGGAGACCCGCAGTCCGCACAGTGCCGGCACCCAACCGCAAACTCCTCGATCTTCTGAATCATAAACACATCCCAACCAGCTGGGGTGTTTCTAGACTGCAGCACACTGCTAAATAGGAAGAAAGACTCTGGCACACCAGGTCGCCAGTCTGGCAGGGGTCACAGGTTAGTTTCCCTAATCGGATACAGAGGCTGCTGGCCCTGCTCAGTGGAGAGTCCACTATTAATATACACCAGGTGGATCTTGTGCCACCTAATAATTATAACTGGGTGAGGCCCTTTTTTCACTGCTGCCATCAGGTGGATTTTGTGCCACCTACATATTTGTATATGTCAAGGGGAATCCCTTCTACTACCAGACCAGGTGGATTTTGTACCACCTTCATTTGCATATACATTTCTGGGTGAGGCCCAGCTAAAAAACCCAATTTACCCTGCTGAGGTCTCTGGTACCGTTTGTACCATATATTTGGATTTCCATACACCCTGCTAGGGTGTTTATTGTTGAGTGTCCATACTTTTACCCTGCTGGGGTTCTACAGGAACCGCTGGTACCATCATTTACCTTGTCTTCCTGCACAACTACCTGACCCCTAATCCAGCTACCCTGTGCCATACAAAGATAGTTGATCCATACCGGTCCCACTCCAAGTCATCATGGAAGCACTGCGGACTTCTAGACAATGATTGCAGAGGCCATCTTTCCAGGGTTATGTCAACATCAACCGACAAAACCAAGAAAGCCACGCAGGCCCAACTACAGGACAAGGATTCTGAGGCTTCAGAATCACACGTACAGGTGGACTCACGCCCTACCAAACGTCACTGGAAAGGAGAGAAAGCTAGCGATACTCCAGGCCAGGGTAAGACACCATCCAGGCCACAGTGATACTCCAGGTCAGGGTAAGACACCATCCAGGCCACAGGCCAGGGTAAGACACCTCCAGGCCAGGGTAAGACACCATCTAAACGCCACTCCCCCGCCCACTACTCCTCGGATGAGGGGGAAGAACACATGTGCTCTATGGCCGTGTTGGACGAGTGGCAAGCCGCGGACTCTGATTCGCAGGATGACGACTGGGACTCGGACACCGGCTCCCGTACTGGTTTCTTACGAGGCACGTTCCTGTATGACATCCAGTTGCCAGACGACCTCGCACCTACTCAAGAAGGGGATACCATCCTAGACCCCACAGGACAACGTCTCTTCGACCCTTGTAACATCCGCCACCCACGCACTGGGGACTGGACTCCCCCCAATCACCTCTCCAAATTTATGCACCACTGGCTCCGCAAACCACTAGACAAAATGGTGCGCAACCGCCTACGCTCTGAATGCCCACGCCCTCCGGAGTTCGACCAGGTCATGACCACCTTTATGTCTCAAGGTGGCCGTGACCCTCAGCGAGGTGTGGAAAAAGGATTCCACGGACTCCAGGACAAACTGCTGGACTCCATCGGCCCACTTTCCTGCATCATGTATCTGGCGGATGATGCATTTACAAGGGCTGATCAGTTTGACTCCAGCATGGTAAAAGAGTGGGTGCATGACATTAGAGAATGGGCACAAAGGTGTTTCTGTTTCCTTGGCAACACCAATGTAGCCCTCTCCTCTGAGAGGCACAAGGCAGCATTGCTCCATATTGACAGGACGCTGGTGGAATTGGGCACCAGGGAGTTGGGACCACTGGCACAGGGCAAATTGTTCGGGGAAGCTTTCCTAAAAGAATTGAACAAACACATCAACATCTTTACGTCCCTCAATAAGGCTCAGACTTCCATGAAACGAGTCTTTAGGGGCTAACCCAGTCGGGGTGTTTTTGGATGGGCTGGCCGCCACAGGGGCCGAGCAGCCAGACGATTTTGGCCCTCTGGCCCCCGGTCACACAGACCCCAACCTTTCTACCCAGAAGTGGGATTAAGGCAGCCCTTCTCCTACACCCGAGGAGCAGACCGAGGCAGAGGATCTTGTAGCCATGGCAGAGCATGCTTCCCCACAGGTAAGCAATATAGTGTCTCAAGTTCCACTTATCCCATATACTGCAGGTCGTATCGCTCTGTCTTTTCAGAACTGGACAACCATCTCCATGGACGCATGGATCCTCCAGACTGTTCGGGGCTACATCATCGATTTCGTAGAACCCCCATACTAGACCGCCCCTCCGCACCCCATTCAGTGCTCCAGGGAGGACCGCCGCCTAATCGACGGCGAACTACGAGAGTTCAAGGCGAAAGGAGCGATCGAACCCGCTCACGACAAAAGGGGTTTCTTCAGCAACATTTTCCTAGTAAGAAAGAAATCCGGAGAATTCCGTCCGGTTATAAACCTAAAGAGACTAAACGCTTTTGTAATGTACAGGCACTTCAAGATGGAAGGCATTCACCTTCTGAGAGATCTCCTCCAAGACGAGGACTGGTTCACGAGGCTGGAACTCAAGGACGCTTATCTGTCAGTAACCGTCCACACATCTTGCCGCCAATTCCTCAGATTCCTATGGCAAGGCCGACCCTGGCAGTTCACATGCCTCCCCTTCGGCCTCAGCTCAGCACCGTGGTGCTTCACCAAACTGCTGAAGCCAGTAGTGTCACGACTACGAACTCAAGGAATTCGCTGCATTATCTACCTGGACGACCTGCTACTGTTTTCCTCTGACAGGTACAGTCTTACGCAACACACACGATATACCACACAGTTCCTCACATCCCTGGGCTTCGTGGTGAATTACCAGAAGTCAGAAATATCCCCAGCCCAGACGGTACAATTCCTGGGCTTCGAGATAGATTCCAAGACCAGCACATTACGGCTTCCGACCTCAAAGATCACAGCTATCAAAAAGGAATTACGCAGAGTCATCCGCTGCCGCACGATTCCACTCCGCAACCTGGCTCGGATCGTGGGCTTGCTGTCCGCATCTATCCAGGCAATCTTCCCGGGTCCACTCCACTACAGGGCGATGCAACGCCTGAAGGCCTCCTTCCTCTGCCAGAACCCTTCCTACGATCAAACCATTCCAGTAACTGAGGAAGTCAAGGAGGAACTCGGATGGTGGTTGGACAGCATGGAAGCCTGGAACGGCCGAGCCATCTTCGGGAACACACCCGACATAGTCCTGGAATCGGACTCCAGTCTCTGGGGCTGGGGCGCCACAGGTGAAGGCAGATCGACAGGAGGCACTTGGACTTCCCAAGAAATCAACCTTCACATAAACTGCCTAGAACTCCTAGCGGGGTCATTCGCGATCCGCAGCCTAGCGAGGGACCGGACGGATTGCTGCATCCTCCTCCAGATGGACAACATCAATCGATTGGGAGGGGCCCTGTCCAGACTCCTGTCAGAGATTACGAAAGAAATCTTCGATTTTTGCCTACCCTGGAAAATCTCCCTCATGGCGGAGTATCTTCCGGGAGAAATGAACCTGACATCGGACTGGTTCTCACGCCACTGGTGGGACAGCAGCGACTGGAGACTGGACCCAATGATCTTCCACCGCCTCTCGGTCAGGAGGGGTCCCCTCCACCTGGATCTCTTCGCATCACGCAACAACAGGCAGAGAGACGAGTACTTCAGCTGGCTACCAGACCCAGAGAGCAAGGCAGTAGATGTGTTCCTCCAACCATGGCCACCCATGGGAGCATACGCCTTTCCCCCATTCGCCATGGTAGCGGAACGATACAGTACTTGAAGACTCAACACAGGTCTCTGCTCCTCATCACCCCCCTATGGCAGGGCCAACCATGGTTCCCGGACCTCCTAGCATCATCCTACAGGGATCCTCTCCTCATACCATCTTACCCAATGCTCCTCAAAGACCTGAGAGGGAACCCTCACCCTCTCATCCTGGAAGACCGCCTCACTCTAGTGGCTTGGACTCTTTCAGGGGCGCCTGGCAAACCGAAGATCTATCGCAAACGTCTCGAGACCTCATATGGGATTCGTGGGCACCAGGAACCAGACGATGTTACCTATCAGCGTGGAACTCCTGGTCCGCTTGGTGCAGTGAGCGGAACCTCGATCCCTTTACTGCACCTATAACAGCCATTCTGAATTTTCTCTCCCATCTCTTTTCCGCGGGCCGGTCCTACCGATCCCTAAACGTCGTGCGCTCTGCGATTTCGGCGGCCCACGTGCCGGTTCTGGGGATACCCATTGGGAAAGACCCACTGGTATGCCGACTCCTATGGGGCATCAGACTACAGAGACCTCCGAGACCTAAATACTCCCGGTTATGGGACGTTGAAGTCGTCCTACAGTTCCTGAGGGACTGGCCAGATAACGACAGACTCTCCCTCCGACAGCTATCGGCCAAACTGACGCTCCTCTAGCGTCAGTGGAGGAGACCTTCGGAGCCCACTCTGTCCGCGGAGCGCCGGCTTTGCCGGCTTTCGACACGGGCGCGTCACTGACAGACATCTTATGGGCCCCAGATTGGTCACAAGAATCGACCTTTCGGACCTTCTACTTCCGCCCGAACTCGGTGGCAGCCACGTCTCTCCTTCATCAGCGTTAAAAATGCAAAATATGAAGCCTCCTGTCATGTGGTAAAATTGAAGATTATGCTAGCGTTAGTGTATTTATAATCTTAATTTTAGTAATGACAGGAGACGAGTATTTTCCCACCCTCCACACCCACGAGGGATAAGGACTCACGTAAGTATACCTATACTCTGGGTATTCCTTCCTTCCACTATCTTCCTACTCATTCTTTATGAGATCATGTTCGAACCTTGTTTATTGATAACATTATTGTCGTTTATTGTCAGTACTGATATTAGTTTATACGAAATTTCGGTGGAAATTGTGTTGGGTCAATTATATTACTGCAAACAGTTGCCAGATTAGTACCTAACCTTTTCCAAGTTTTTTTCAGCGTAACTTCGAGACATTACAGCTCATGCTCTGGATGGACACGTTTGGACCGTCCTTCAGCCACTAGAACTTCGTATTTTGGAAAGTCACCCGTTGGTGCATGTTACAAGACTTTGGACCTTTTGGAAATTTGTATTTGATGTCGCTTTCGAAAGAGGGGGAGGAGCCTCATCACTGTGAATACTATACATCCTACTGCATTTTTGATTGGTTTATGTTTTCACTTTTCTGTACTGCTATGTGGAGTTAGTAAAGAGAGTTTAATGCAAAAACTCGCCTACTGTCATTACTAAAATTAAGATTATAAGTACACTAACGCTAGCATAATCTTCAATTATCACTTTAAAACAGAAACACTCAAATAGGGCAATGTAGACTGTATATAGCATGAGTATAATCACTCCTAACGTGTTTTCTTAATTATTATTTTATTATCATTATGTTATTTTTTATATAGCGCCAACAAATTCCACAGCACTTTACAGTGGGTGGACGAACAAACATGTAGTTGTAACCAGAGAAGTTGGACACACAGGAACAGAGGGGTTGAGGCCCCTGCTTAATGAGCTTACATGCTAGAGGGAGTGGGGTAAAGTGGCACAAAAGTTAAGGATAGTATTAGACTAGTGACAGTTGCAAGAGAGTAATAAGTCGGAAGCTATTAACAGTTTAATTGATTTGCTTTTATGAAGAGACTGAGTGAGCATCTAACGAAGGAGGGAAGTGAGTTCCACAGGAACAGTGGAGCCCTCGAGAAGTCTTGAAGGTGAGCATCAGAGGTCGGAGTATGGACAGAAGATAGACCTAGATGGGACATCCTTGTGTATTATAGAGGAAACATATGTTGGAGCAGCATTATGTAGAGATTTGAAAGCAAGAAGCAGAATTTTAAATTGAGCCCTATATCTTACAGGAAGCCAATGTAGGGACTGGGGTGAGGCTTCAGCAGAGCATAAGGGCCTAGATGGGACATCCTTGTGTATTATAGAGGATACATATGTGGGAGCAGCATTATGTAGAGATTTGAAAGCAAGAAGCAGAATTTTAAATTGAGCCCTATATCTTACAGGAAGCCAATGTAGGGACTGGGGTGAGGCGTGGGAGGTGCGGAAGATGAGCCTCGCAGTCAAATTCATTATGGACTGTAACGACGGACGCTGCATTTCACTCAAATTTTCATGAGCCTGCACATGAGAGGCTTGAGTATATCAGCTTAGAGTAAGGTTGTTCCTGAGGTGAAGCTTCAAGATGTGTAATCCTCCCAATAAAAACAAGATGGCGATTACAGGTAGCAAGTTAGAGTAAAACAAGTAGATTTATTTAAAAACACAATATCAAATCCTTACATATTAAACACAACAGGCTTCATCACAGTCCTTTCTGTATCAAATCAGCACACTTTGTTTTGGCAGGATGTCATCAGGTCCATATCCATAAGTCAAAACAGTCCTCCTTTTAAAGTTTGAAATTGGCGCCGAAAATTAGCCACGGAACACAGCAGTTCTAATCTTATTATTTCTTATCTAACAGTAAAAAATAATTTTGAGATCAATTCATACTCATGTGACTACATTGCTATTAAAGATCCTGCTCATTATATGGTTGAACAAAGTCATATGAAGGTCCTATAACTCATCAAACCATTCTATTGAAGACAATTACAGATTTCACACATAAAGAATTCTTAGCATTCAATTTAGTCCTGTCTGCTATATTTGATATTGTTCTGGGGATGTCAGTTAAGACTCCATAATCCCTTTATCAACTGGATAAGTAGTTCATTATCATTTGGGTCAAAAAGATATCTCTACAATTGTAAACATTTAAACAAAATGTGGATCTGTCTTCTTAAATTCCATCTTGTTATTTTGATTTCAATTAAGTCTTTAATAAATTACTAAAAGAAAACAGAGATGCAATAAAAAAGGAAATGTCAACTTCCATTAAAGAAGAAATTAAAGCTACTAAAAGAAGAAATTAAATCCTTAAACAAAAAAAAAATCAGGAAAATTCAGAAAATCTAGAAACATTAAAGTATGAGATCTCTAAGCAACAAGAGGAATATGAACTCCTAAATAAAACATTTGAAGAACTACAAAACAAAACAACAGGATTAGAAGATCATTCAAGAAAGAACAACCTAAGAATCAGAGGCATCCCTGGAGAGATAAAAAAAATGATAAAATTAGATTTTTTGTTTGTATTTTTTAAAGAAATAGCAGGAAACGTTGGAGAAAAAGAGCTGTTTTTAATAAGAGCTCATAGGATTTTTAAACCATCTCAAATTTCAACTAACTCCCCAAGAGACATCATCGTCTGCTTTCACAACTATATCCACAAAGAAAAAGTATGGAAAGCAAGGTTTAGAATGGAAAAAACAAATGAAAAACTCAAATAACTGAGAACTATGAATTACCTATATAGATTCACACGTCAACAAAGAGACAGTTTAAGACCATTTACTAATGTGTTAATAAAAGAAAATCTTAGATTTACATGGGTTAACCCAGCAAAAATTCAACTAACTTACAAAGAAGAGAGAATAATTGTAACACCGAAAAACCAAGGGCTTCAGCAAGAAATGAAAAGAGAAGGAGAAAAAAAGCCTAAACTAAAGTTATAAATAAATAAAGGCTCCTGACGACGGTGTTTTGAACACGCCGAAACGCGCTTCGAGTGTTTTCTTTTTCTTTAATCTCTGCACTTGGTAGTACTTTTTTATTTTTGTTACCACTATGGTTATTGATTTTTAGGTGTTTATTTATTTATAACTTTAGTAGGGAGAGTTGGTTCAGGTAGACACTAGTGTTTAGACCACAGTGTCGAGGTAACTTTTAGGGTGAATTGAGAGATTTATTTAATTAATTATTTTTTTGTGTGAGGCTTTTCATCTGCGTTTAGACCTGATTACCCGGTCCCTTGTTCTCTGGGGACCCTGTGCCTCTTCTCTATCCCTAACCTCGTTTACACTACCTTCCTGTCAGTCAGACACTAGGGGAACTGGAACTTAGATGCTAGCTAGTATTCCAGACAATTGATCCCCTGGGCACCGTTTAGTAGATCTCCCTTTTTTTCAAGTTATACTTTTTGTTTGCATATCCCTTTTTATCCTTAGATTGATTAAAGGTAGGACCTCCCTTCCTCATTTCTTATACAGTGGAGCTCTCCTGATGTTGGTTTCCCGTTGTGGGACTCTACACATCACCTACTCCTATTACCTACATATTTTGGAGCGTTACCCCCTCATTGGAGCTCCCTATTAGGTGGTTACAGTGGTGCAGCTCATGAGCCCTTGACTTGTGTCTGGACTCCTGACCTGCACTCTGTTTACTTTATTTCTCCATTTTGTGTTATCTAAATTGTTCAAAGATAATGGGACCCGCGAGGGTGATGCCGGGGAAAACAAAATGGCGGTGGCCATGATCTCGACGTTCTCATCTCCTCCTAGCCCTTCCCAATCTGACGGTTTGTAAACCTTGTAAGAACCCGCACTTCTGAAACAACTACCGTCAAAAGTAGATTTGGCAAATATGCTGGGCAAATTGGAATCATCCTTCCAGATAAAATTGGATGCACTGGGCTCAGACATCCTCCAAATGGGATGCAGGGTTACTGAGCTTAAAGAGGATAGGGATGTGACTCAATCCCAGAAACTTGCTTGAAAATCACTTACAATTCCTGGCTTCTCTTCAACATTCCATAGATGACCTCGATAACAGAGGCCATCACAACAACCTCGGGATCCGTGGCTTACCTGAAACTCAGGATGAAAACATATTTGCCACGCTAACTGAACTCTTCAACCTCTTACTATGGGACCCTAGCTGTCTTCAACATGGATGCTGTCCAGGAAGTGAGGGGTCTGGGAGGGAGGGTCTGCTGGAGATTGGCCGGGATGTGTCAGCTGAACGGAGTTCGCCACAAACGGTTCGTGGCGAACCGTGGCAAACCGTTCGCGAGAAATTTGCGGATGGTTCGCGACATCTCTAATTAACAGGCACATTTTTATATTATATTCAGTTGAAGTAATCGACTTTGAAGAGTAGGTTTAAACTGTAATTAGGCTAGGTAAGCATATTAGCTAGTCTACTGACGTCACAGGTTATGCATATACAAACATTCAGAGTGAGTAATACAGGCTAGTTCTAGCTTTTATCTCTTACATTAGAGTGAGTTACGCGTGCTTAGTTTAGGCTTTTCACAAGAAACATATACTAGGGCACAAGCTATAAGCCATGTATAGGTTGGAGTAATCCCCTGCAGTTGCCCGAGGCTAGGGGTGCCTATGCTGCGTTATGTTCAGGGTGACTGCCGGAATGAGCACATCATAAGGATGAAATAATAGACTAATTTACTTTTGAGAGACAAGAGAAGACACAGCTGAGGAGTGGAGAGGGATAACGGGATATTTAACTTCGCATGAGTTGGTGAGTAGTGGCTTTGGATCAAGTGACATGGTCACTGAGGGTCAATGTCCGCCCGGGTGGTGGGCAATACTCAGCTGTTGTTGAGTAGTTCTCTCCATTTGGCAGTCTGTACTGGGTGCTCGGCCATGTGTGTGGGCCCAGTGCTCGGGTCGCTGCGTCAGCCAGTTCTCTTGTCAGGTCGTGTGGTGGTCGGAGAGTGGATGCCCTGGGCGATGCTGTTGGTTGTGAGGAGGGAGGGGCCTCACTCTAGCCCCAGGCCACATGTCGGGTTGGCTTCTGCATGTCACAGACTCGGGCGTACATGTGCACCGGGTCTTTCCCTTTATGGGCGCCGCAAGTGGCCCCGGTGGCGGGCGGGCTTCCGGTGTGGTGGCTGAAGCTTTTGAGGAAGCCTCCTTGGGACCCTCGGCCCGGGTGGGTAGATGGTGGTCATAGCGGGCATAGGGGGCATGCTTTACCCGGGTTTGTTCCACTCCGTCACCTCTGACCTTATTCCGTGAGTTGCTCTAGCCGGTCCCAAAATTTCTGGAAGATCAGGTCCAAGCTGGTAGGTTGGGTTTGTGTGGGCACCAGCCTAGATATTGCATCCGCCATTTTGTTGGGTATAGCACCGTCAGGGTCCCAGCCATGGTGGACAGTTGCAGGCCAAGTAGCTTTGTGTGCCAGATTGATGGAGACCGGGTGGCTGAAGCTGTGCCTTGCAGTGCGTTGGGGCGGCCTCGTGAGTAGGCTTCAATGGCTGTATGACCAGGACCAGGGCGTATGACCTCGGGAGAGGTGCCATTGTGTAGGTCTCAGCTTCCCCAGTCGTTTAGGAGCCAAAAGAAATCGGGTCACAGGTTCTGCTCGGCGAGAATCAATAATTTTTGCGTGAGATTGCAGGAGCTACAGCAACGTGTGTCTGCTCTGCTCTGCAGTCAGGCCCCACCCCGTCCTCAAACTATTATTATTATATTATTGGTATTTTATTATTTATATAGCGCCATCAAATTCTGTAGTGCTGTACAATGGGTGGACTAACAGACATTTAATTGTAACCAGACAAGATGGATGCACAAGAACATAGGGGGTGGAGGACCCTGCTCAATGTGCTTACATGCTAGAGGGAGTGGTTTATAGTGACACAAAAGGTAAAAGTAGAGGTAACAAAGTAGGTTGCTAAAAATGTATTCACTGAGGGCTTAGTAGGTTATTTTTATTGCAGGAAAGGAGTCAGGGTGTGGGGATGAAAAGCTGTTAACAGTTTCATTGATACGCTTTCCGGAAGAAGTGAGTTTTCAAAGGGAAGGGAGTTCCACAGAAGAGCTGCAGCCCTGGAGAAGTTTTAAAGGTGAGCATAAGAGGTGAAAGCTGGGAGTGTAAATTTGCTATATCGTTCACTCCTGGGAAGAGTGGCAACTGTCTTGAATGTTCTCCATTTTTGAATAATCTTTCTCACTGAAGAATGATGAACATAAAATTGTTTGTAAATGGCCTTATAACTCTACCCAGTGTGATGGGCAGCAACACATTTTTCTCTAAGATTATTGCTGATATCTTTCCTTCTTGGCATTGAGTTTCCACACACCTGAATGCTAAAGATCAGCAAACTGCTAAAACTTTGGCAGTTGCAGGCCAAGTAGCTTTTATAGAAGTGGTCACACTTGATCATTGAATCAGAGGCATTTTTTATTAAAAGCACCTGTCTAGAGTTGAGTGGACACCTGGATGTTCGGGTTCGCCAGGTTCGGCCGAACTTCGGCAAAAAGTTCGAGTTCGAGACTTGAACTTGACCCCGAACCTGAACCCCATTGAAGTCAATGGGGACCCGTACTTTTGGGCACTAAAATGTCATGGAAAGGGCTAGAGGGCTGCAAAAGGAAGTAAAATGTAATGCCTAAGTACTAGTATACTTACCCAGTGGAAGAAGAAGAATGTTACACTGTATACAATTTTAAATAAAAAGTATACAAACATAGCCAGGATTCAGCTGTAAGTATTTGCAACACTTACAACAATCAAGTAACACACACTCATATAAAATGTAAATTACTTGGCCAGTCAATGTAATGACAGGAATGAATAAGTAGATAACTCCCTAATTCCCACGGTATTAGAGAGCTATCTACTAAAAGGCTGAAAGACCTGAATTGGTCTTTTAGCCAAATTTACTAATACTAAGTAAAGATTACTTAGTATTAGTAAATTATGCCCCTACTCGCTATACCGCGAGTAGGGGCATGTCTATTAAACAATAAGCCTGTGGCTGCCCCTGAACAGCGGTTGGGGGCCCTAAAGTAAAATAATGGGGGGGAACCTATTGTCCTCCCCCCAGCTCCCATCCCTGAGCGGCGGGTGGGGGGGGGTTACTTAATCCATCAACCAGAGTGTTATGAGTCATGGGGGCCAGGGAGGAGGACATTAGGTCCCCCCCAATTTTTATTTAGGGCACCCACCCTCCGCTCAGGGGTGGGGGCCAGTGGGGAGGACATTTGGTCCCTCCCAAATTTTTATTTAGGGCCCCCACCCACCGCTCAGGGGTGGGGGTCATGGGGGAGGACATTAGGTCCCCCCTTATTCTAATTTAGAGCCCCCACCCACTGCTCAGGGGTGGGGGCCAGGGGGGAGGACAATAGGTCCCCCCACCTTATCCTAATTTAGGGCCCCCACCCGTCGCTCAGGGGTGGGGGCCAGGGGGAGGACAATAGGTCCCCCCCCTTATTTTACTTTAGGGCTCCCGCCCGCCTCTCAGGGGAGGGGGAAGGGGGGCCAATAGGTCCCCCCTTTAGATTAAAAACCCCCACTAGCACATCACGAGTGGGGGCTCGGGAGGGGGGCCCGGTTTAAAAAAATTTTCTTAACAGTGAGCAGCCAGAGGCTGCTCACTGTTTAATGAACATGCCCCTACTAGCTTATATAGAGGCTGGGTCACATGCTCCACTGGCCGATCACAGCCATGCTATGATGGCTTCTAAGGGCACATGAGTCAAATGCTTGTTGATTGGCTGCCCTGCTCAAAATGCGCTATTAAATCTCCGAACACCGAACTCAAACCTGAACTGTTACTGAAATGTCCGGGCTCGGATTCGGGGTCAAAAAATCGTAATGTTCGGTACGAACCTGAACTTTACAGTTCGGGTTCGCTCAACTCTACACCTGTCTGCTACTTAGCATTTTATTTCTATGGAAGTTTTTCACACATCGCTTTTCCATTTTGGCTTTATTTTTTTAATAAAATTAAATATGTTAAAATGATATATTTAGCTAGCTGGGGTGGATGGAAGATAGTGGGGAATTTGGGGATTTGGTGTTAGGCTAGCTAGGGGTTAATATACAATTTTTAAAATAAGCTCTACAAAGTTTTAAAAAAGTTTTAAATTTTTTTTTTAATAACGTTTAAGTAAAAAAAAAAAATACCACCCACTTTTACCCAGTCCAAACAAAAATTAACCCCTTCCCTGCCATTTGATCACTGCCTACAGTGATTAAAATACATATCACAGTATTATACTGTGATCTAATTTTTTTTTAACCCTTGAGGATTAACCTTATTTTTTTTTATTTAAGGGGTTTAATTTATTTAATTAATTAATTAAAATTATATATTTTGCTAGCTGGGGTGGGTAGGAGTTATGGAGAAGTGGGGAATTCACTGTCAGTGCTGCTTACTGTTAGTTAGGGGTTAAAGGTAAAAAAATGTAAAAGTGTAAAAAAGTTAAGAAAGTTTAAAACAATTAATAAGTAAAAAAGTTTAGAAACGAGTTTTAAAAAGTAAAAACGGTTTGAAAAGTAAAAAAAATACTTTAAAAATGCTTATTAACACTACATTTGGAACATACTAGCAAAAAAATGATCCCATGCTAAG
Organism: Pelobates cultripes; assembly: GCA_933207985.1. Lineage (NCBI taxonomy): Eukaryota > Metazoa > Chordata > Amphibia > Anura > Pelobatidae > Pelobates > Pelobates cultripes. The sequence continues at coordinate 240,790,701 of OW240915.1, read as the reverse complement.
TTTCAAAATATGCCTTTTGAATTATCCTGTGGTGTATTCTTTAATAAATAGTATGTGTTTGTGGGAAAGTTTGAATAACCTGCCAGCTAATCTACTCTGAAATGGAACATGGACACAGCGTAAAACTTCAAAGTTAGAAAAAAACCCTGAATGGCTGTGTCTCAAATGTGCCCCTTCAACATCCACATATACCTGGCAACTGTATACACAGGGGTATTGCAGTATTGAAGTATTATGCAGTAGTAGCACACATAAGGTTTGCAAAATATACTGTGCAAACTCACTTTGTGTGTCAAAAAGGCAGATAAAATGCTTATTACCACTACACTTGGTACAAGCTAGCGGAAGAATTATCCCATGCTAAGGTTGAAAATATGCTTTTTGAAATACCTTCGGATGTCTTCTTTAAGAACTAGTATGCCTTTATGGTGTAGTTGGATTATATAGCCTGCTAAAATACTCTAAAATGGGACATGGACACAGCGTAAATATTCAAAGTTTGAAAAACACTGGAATGGCTTTGTCTCAAATGTGCCCCTTCAATGTCAAAAAAGTTTTTTGAAATACCCTGGGATGTCTTCTTTAAGAAATGGTATGGCTCTAGAAACCACATGTACAGGCCAGTTTGAAGTTTGCCAATAAACATCTGAATGATTCTGAGGAGAACTTGGTGAAAGTGTTGTGGTCAGATTAGACCAAAATCAAGCTCTTTGGCATCAACTGAACTTGATGGTTTTGGAGGAGAAGGAATGCTGCCTATGACCCCAAGAACACCATCCCCACCCTCAAACATGGAGGTGGAAACATTATGCTTTTGGGGTGTTTTTCTGCTAAGGGACAGGACAACTGCAGCGCATCAAAGGGACGATGGATGGGGCAATGTACCGTGAAATCTTGGGTGAGAACCTCCTTCTTTCAGCCAGGGCATTGAAAATGGGTTGTGGATGGGTATATGAAAGCTGTAAACAGCTGAACAGGAAAAGCATACAATCAGCTTACACTCCTGGCAATCAGCATACAATCCAATTCCCCCAATAACGAGACGACACTTCGTTTTGAGGTCAAGCAGAACTGACTGGACTGGCACATACAGCCTCTTTTATTCACAATCCACAAATATAGTACTGCCCACAGGGTTTTGAAACACAGCCAATCAATCCGTACAATACACACAGACACTCCCACACAAAATCCTCCCCTCTGCCTGTGATATGATTACTGAACACAATGGTTAATCTAATTATCACAGACAGAGAAATACAGTATTATAAAACACATCACAGGGACCCCAAAATATGCAATAACCCCAGATCCGTTCAGTACTTTGGAAGATACAGTTTAATGCAGATTCCACAGAACATATACAGAGTGGGGGCTTAAAGTGGGGGCTTTTACTTCTGGCGCACAGTGTCTTATTCATAAAATCGCATATTATCAGAAACTAAAATCTGAATGTCAAAATGTAGGCAAAACATATTCTGTAGAAGTTCTCCAACTAAACTATACTCACATTTTTTTTATTTTAGCCTGCATTTAGCATAGAAGACAATACATATGCATTTAAATGTATGTTTGCTTGGTGTGCAAAGCAAAGCCCTTGCATGAAAATATCCAACAAAGTAAGTGCATATCATATGAATTCAAAATGTTTTTCATTTATAAAATTGAAATAAACACTTTGATTCCTCTTTTGATTTTATTGTTTCTAGTTACTTAAAAAACTCAACAGTTTGTATGCTAATTCAATAAAGAAACAATAAAGCCATTCAGTCACAAAACCAAAATGCGTATTCAATTTCGGTTGCCTAATCAAAGTGATTGAAAGCAAAAATTGTTATTCAAATAAGATTTTAATTACCACTTAAATTACTGTAAATTTGTCCTCTTTATCTTAATGCAAAATCGTTATCAAATTCAAGCAATATAAAAAAAAAAGAAGAGTTACCTGCGCACTAGCTCAAATCCCTATGCATATTTGACTGAATGGAGGTTATTTAGTAACTCCAATGGCCATTAGATGTAAGCCCACCTGCCATGTCAAGGCCTCTTAGGTGGATCCTACACTAACAATTCACATTGCTTCCTTTAATTTCAGGCAATGAAATCTCTAATGAGACAGAGAGGGGCATTATTCTAAACCCCTACATACTTATTAATCCTTAATAGGGGACACATGGGATGGGTGGCAGCATTGTAACATGACTGAAAGTGAATACAAATACACAAAAATATGTCCTGCGCTCAAACTTTCACTACTCCTGGGTGGCAGCAACGACCATAGCATCAGCCCCAATACATACAAAACAAGCACACAAAAAAAGAGTTACCTGCACACTAGCCCAAATCCCAATTGTTTTTAAACTCTTCTTGTGAAAACTCTAAGGTTGATTACCCCAGGAAAAAGTATACAAATCCAGAGTATTGTTTCTCATCTAGTGTAGACTTGCAGTTTGTTAACATGATGTGTTTTTTTTTACATATTCTATGATTTTACGTTTGTTTTCTTGATGATTTTCAGATATGAATTGAGAATTGATTAAAAAGTATTACTTAAGGGAGTGTGCTCGACCACCAACTAACAAGCAATTAAAAGCATGGCATTTGGACAACACAAGGGTCTTAACATGAGGAAACCCCGGAAATTGTTCAAACAAATGGGGGAATTGTCATCAGAAGCCAATTTCTCTGCTGCCTCAAGAATCATGAGGACAGCTCTAAAAGATGGCGGTCGCACTAGCTCACACAGCAGAGGAAGAAATCAGAACAAAAAATACATGCTGGTCTTTGGATGACACCACCCAAAAATTGTCTAAACTATATAAAATAAAAACTTTAAGTGTAACCTCCCCTGCCACATCAAGGGGCTGATGAGTACTATAGTCATTGCTGCTGCCCAGGAGTAGTGTGAGTTCGAGCGCAGGACTTAATTTTGTATGTTTGTAATTTTTTTGTATTTTTTGTATTACACAGCCATGTTACAGCGCTGCCGCCCATCCTCTGTGTTTTATTACCTTTTAGCTGAAAACAGAAAGGTGAAATGTTAGTGTAGGCCTCACCGTAGAGGTTTTACCTTGATGCAGAATGTAAGCTTACACATAAATGGCAACTGGAGTGATACTAAACACCTCCAATTATTAAAATGTTCATAGGGATTTGGAATAGTGCTCAAATATCTTATTTTTTTTTTATATTTTTCACTACTGGGGGATAATAGAATGTGAAACAGAACCCTGTAAAGAAAGTAATCAAATTCAGTAGTTTCCAAGGTAATGTACAATGTAAGTAAGTTACAATGTGCTTGAGGGAGAAAATGTCTGAGGTGATTCCAATGGACATTCCCGCGCTGAGAAACATCATATAAGGGAAGAGAAAAGGAGGTCCAGAGAATAACCTAATAATGAAAGAAAAGGGAGATAACTTGCGGGAGATAACTCACAAACAAAATGGGGACTGCCCAGGATCTGAGGAGAAAATTAGTTTTAGTGAACTGCAGAAATGGAGTGAGTGAATCAAAAATGTATAGAGAGCAACAGGCTAAATTGCAGTAATAATGTGTCACTTTTACAAATAATATGTACATAAAACATCAGTAATGTAATCATATAAATGATATGCTTAACTGTCCAGCGAGCAGCAAAGCAAGAGGATATTTGAGGAGACACCTGCTTTATTGTCAATGCCTCATGCAGATTGGCTGTTTCATGTTACATACTAGCGTGTTTGGTTACACACTAGTTTTTATTCTACCTATGGTTACTGTCAACCCCTTTTGCTGCTGTGAGTAGTAAAGAAATATTATATTGCATAGAGTGAGCCTTCTCTCATTCATATAATTTAAAATTGTATTACATTGCTTTATTATTAATGTGTGATGTCACATATAATCATCACCTATGATTTTCGCACCATGAATTCTAATTCCCACTGTTTTGTGAATATAAAGTAATTAATTTACGGATGTATTTTAAAGCTGTTGAGTAGTCTTTTACAAAGGACTAAAACTGTCTCACTTTGAGACTCTGTGACACTTAAAATGCACACAGGCGCATGTTGATTAGTTAATTATATGAGATATAAAGGAACCAGAGTTTATTAACCTCTTAAGGACACATGACATGTGTGACATGTCATGATTCCCTTTTATTCCAGAAGTTTGGTCCTTAAGGGGTTAAGGGAATTCCTATCAGAGGCAGTAAATATTTATTGAAAGATGTGTTTTACTTTACTTAATTTGTATGTCACATTAACAAGTAATAAGCTTTGTTTGTGTCATGTAAACCAAATAGCAAGAATCTCAATAAAAATGTCACAATACAAAAAAAACATTTTAATTTCAGGCTGCAACACAACAAAATGTCATGAATACTTATATCTCAAGAAAGCAGAGATGGCATGACGTATCTTTCACATTACATGACTTTTAACAATAGGATTAGAGTCTGTGAATAGCTTTGTTTCTTTCCCCTCGCTCTTTTACTGCAATATCCTTTTTAGGAGAGAGCTGAATTGAAAGGAGGCAACTGCCTGGGAGTGTTACTTCTACAAATCTTGAGTTTGATTAGTTTCCACACAAAATGGTAACATTAAAACTGTGCAGATAATTAACTGATGATGTCATCCACCATGCACTATGGGATTTGAAAATATGATTTTCAGATCATGAGACAGATATGATACATAGGATAAACAGACAGACAGAGGGAAGAAATAGATAGATAGATAGATAGATAGATAGATAGATAGATAGATAGATAGATAGATAGATAGATAGATGGAGAGAGAGAGAGAGAGATTAGAATTTTGTATTGCCACTTTTTTGTATAACAAATAATTTGTACAGGTCATTACCTTGCACAGTTAGGTATTCGTTTTGATCTTAGTTAATTGACTATTTTCTCCCCAAAGGTTTTTGTACTGAATCATTTGGGATGATAGATTAACATTTCAGACCAATGTATTTTTGAAAATTCATGGTTTAGGAAAATGAATGCAAGAACAAAACCCTTGGAAATTCTTCCTCTGGCAATTTAATCTGGCAATGTAGTACCAAAACCTCCTGTAGTAAAATAAATTGAGGAAAAGCTTTTACAGAACAATAAATGCTCATTACCGTGTTCAAAAATGACTTTATCAAACTAATAACTCTAATGAAAAATACTTTCTGTAAAGTGATAACTGTGGATTTAGCTTGGTCATAACAATTTAGTTCACAAATTATAGATTTGTGTTTTGTTTTTTTTAACAAATAAAGGTTTTAAATAACATGCTTTACAAGTTATATTTATACATTTCCCCAAGCATTAGATTTAAGAATTATGTAGGTTTATTATGACGTACGTGTGACACATGTATTTAACTATAACAGATTTGTTATATTGAAAGTATCAAAATCAACACTTTATACAGTGCCTTGCAAAAATATTCACCCCCCTTGGCATTTTTTGTGTTTTGTTGCCTCACACCCTAGAATTAACAGGAATTGTTTGAGGATTTGCATCTTTAATTTACAGAACATGCCCACAACTTTGAAGATGTTTTTTTGTTTTGTTTTTTATTGTGACGCAAACAACAAATAGGGCAAAATAACAGAAAAAGTCAATTTGCATAACTATTCACCTTTTGCGCCAATCACAGCTCCAAGTCATTTTGAATAAGTCTCTATGAGCTTGCCACATCTTACCACTGGGATTTTTGACCATTCCTCCTTGCAAAACTGCTCCAGCTCCTTCAAGTTGGATGGTTTGCGCTTGTGAACAGCAATCTTTAAGTCTGACCACAGATTTTCTATTGGATCGAGGTCTGGGCTTTGACTAGGCCATTCCAACACATTTACATGTTTCCCCTTAAACCACTCAAGTTTTGCTTTAGCGGTGTGTTTGGGGTCATTGTCCTGCTGGAAGGTGAACCTCCGTCCTAGCCTCAAATCACGCACAGAGTGGTACAGGTTTTGCTCAAGAATATCCTTGTATTTAGCACCATTCATCTGTCCCTCAACTCTGACCAGTTACCCAGTCCCAGCTGCTGAAAAACATTTTGTTACATTACAGCCTTAAGTTCAATGTTTTATTAATCTGAATTGTATGTGTTGGAGCCCAGACCTCAATCCAATAGAAAATCTGCGGTCAGACTTAAAGATTGCTGTTCACAAGAGCAAACCATCCAGCTTGAAGGAGCTGGAGCAGTTTTGCAAGGAGGAATGGGCAAAAATCCCAGTGGTAAGATGTGGCAAGCTCATAGAGACTTATCCAAAGTGACTTGGAGCTGTGATTGCCGCAAAAGGTGGCTCTACAAAGTATTGACTTTAGGGGGTGAGTAGTTATGCACATTGACTTTTTATGTTATTTTGTCCTATTTGTTGTTTGTTTCACAATAAAAAAAAAATCTTCAAAATTGTGGGCATGTTCTGTAAATTAAATGATGCAAATCCTCAAACAAACCATGTTAATTCCAGGTTGTGAGGCAACAAAACACGAAAAATGCCAAGGGGGTGAATACTTTTGCAAGGTTATACATTACTTACATGGGGAAAATAAATATACAGTTCATGTATATAGATAGATAGATAGATAGATAGATAGATAGATAGGTAGATAGATTGTTTAACACAGATCTGCACACACCATTCAAGCCATGAGATATGTTTTTCCCACAGAAATCTCAACTTTGCAGTGATGTTGCTACTGCAAGGAATTCTGGGTGGGCATATGCAAATGAGTTCAACAAAGAATCACCTTTTTGCCTTATTATTCCATTTTAAACATGGATTCCTTGGAGTTTATGTGTGCTGCATTCAACAGCTTTGAAATACAACTCAGAAAGAGATGCAAAGCCAGTGAACCACTCATGGACATTTGTTTCATTGTTAATGCAACTCGTCAGCATGAAGCTGGTTATTGGCTTGCTACTGAGGCTTTGGTATTACTTGACCAAGATATGCACCATAACAAAGTTATGGTGGGGAAAAAAAAGTGATTGAAAATCCCTTCCGCCTGAAGTCAGTGTATAGTCAATACATTGTTAAACACAAATCTGCACACACCAGTCAAGACATAACACTTGTTTTTCCCACAGAAATCTCAAATGGAATAATGAGACAAAAAGGTGATTATATGTTGAACTAATTTGCATATGCCTCCCAAGTATATGTTACAGTAGTAGTCACTACAAATTTGAGATTTCTGTTAGTCTCTATATATACACAGAGCATTGTTGTGAATTATATCTGCTCTGTCACAATATATATAATTATATTTATTTTTTTACTTATGCATTCTCTCACTGATATTTTCTGGTAATTTGCTTTTAGTTAGTTTTTTGAAAGGCATTTTTTTTTAATCTTTGCTATTTACTGTTATTTCACAAGTTTTAAAGGACCTATAAAGTAATAAAACACGTCTTTATTATAATGGAACTAACACTGTATTTATTTAATCAGTGTCTTCTTGTTGCCATGGAAACAGGGTGACACCATTAACTTTGATGTAATCTGAAGACAATATTTGCTTGAAGCCACAAGAGTAAAACAGACCATTACTTACATGGGGAAAATAAATATACAGTTCATGAGAATATTATGAAAAGACTTACTTATCTGTTATCTTAAAAATATATATCTATAGAAAATGTAGATAGTAATACCATGTTTGCTAAACAGCTAAAAAAGGTAATCAATAAAAATGTTGCATTTACTTTTATGTTTATACTGGTTTTGTGCAGAGATGAAATGTTTTGTTACTTTATCCTCTATAGTACCAGTTCCCAACCTTTTTTCACTTCAGTACCCATTGGCAATCCCTCATATTAATGAAATGTTTGTTATTAATATAGTTGCTGCTTTTTCAAATGTATACGTTTGCCCCATCTTCCCCTTTTCTCTGCCACAGGCTCATTCTGCTTCTTGTGTGCCTCAGGCTCCCCTGCTTCTTTTCTACCCCAGGGTCTAAATGCTTCTCTGCTGCCTCATGCTCCCCTGTTCTTCCTCTGACCCAGGCTCCCCTGCTCCTCCTCTCCCCCCTCCCTCTTCTGCTTCTCCAGGCTACCCCTACTTCTCACAGTGGATACAGTCACACTGACACACATGCAGATACACAGATACACACACTGACACACATGCAAATACACAGATACAAACAGTAATACACATACAAATGCAGACTCTGACACACATGCAGATGCACAGAAACAGAGATACAAACACACAAAGACGCACATACAAATACTGATAGAAAAACAAACACAGATACACATGCAGAAGCACACACTGACACACATGCAGATACATAGACATGCAGATACATAGACATGCAGATACAAACACTTACACATATAGATACAGACACACATATACAAACATTGACACACATGCAGCTATTCAGACACACACAGACATACATGCAGACACACTGAAACACATGTAGATAAACAGACCTACAGATACAAACACTGACCCACATGCAGATACACAGACACACAGATGGAAACACTAATACATTTATAGTTGCACAAACACACTGATACACACAGTGACACACATACAGATACAAACATTGACACAGATAAAGATACAGGCATAAAGATATACACACTGACACACATGTAGATGTACAGACACACAGATGCAAACACTGCCACTATGCAGATACACAGACACACAGATGCAAACACTGCCACACATACAGTTGTGCAGACAAACTGATACACAGACTGCCACACATAGAGTTGCACAGAAACACTGATACACACACTGACACACATGCAGTTGCACAGATACAAACACTGACAGATATACAGATACAGACACAAATACACACACTGACACACATGCAGGTACACAGATACAAACAATGACACACACTCAGATACACTGACATACAGCTCCAGATACACAGAAATACAGATAAACGGAGATACAAACAATACATACACACATACAGACACCCAAAACACACATACAGGTGACAATTTTAGCCACCTTCCAGTTTCCAACCTTATGGGAGCAGGAGGCATCTGCTGGCTGTGGCTTTTGGACATTATGGGCTTGCTCTTCTCCTAGTCTTCCTCCCCCTCTTGGTGTTCTGTCCAATTTAGTGACATATTTAGTGGGAGGTTATGCATACAGAGGCAAAGTTATGCCAATAAGGGCTGGGTTTATGCTGGTGTAGTTGGGGTTAAGCTGACGAGGGGGCTGAGTTGAGATATTCTGGGCAGGAGGTGACAGGCATTGGCAGCTTGCAGCCCGCTCCTCCTGCCCTGCAGAGTCTGTATGTGCTGGGAGGAAGTGCTTAGCTCTCTTTCACTTTCTCCTAGTTCTTTTTGCAGGTAAGAAGGCATTGAGTTGCGCTGCTAAAGCTCTGCAGTGCATGACCAAGCAGTGGCGTCACTAGGGGGGGTTGAGAGGGCCATGCCCCGCACATCTTGCAGTGCCACCCCTTGTGGCCCCCCAATTGAAATTGAAGTTGGGAGCACTGTGTCTCCCTTCACAAGCTGCAGCAGCACTGTTACTGGTGGACTTTTCCCACGTGCGGCCAGAGGGGGCGCTGTGCCGGGAGGACTTCCTCCTGAGTTATAGAGAGCAGCGCAGGGGAAAGAAAGGGAGAGGAAGCTGAGCTCTGCACAGAAGCATCAAGCATCCAGGTAGCTGCTGGAATCCTTGTTTTTTGTAAAATGGATAATTTAATCCTACCAGGTTTTTTGATCCAACAAAAGGGGAATTTGGAGGAAGAAAAATAGTATATGCAGTGGCTGGACAAAAGGGCATTGACCCCCACCAAATGGAATGAACAGAATAATTAAGAGCAATTCAACTCAATTGTACCAAAAGACTGAAGTTTCCAAATTAGATGTTAACAATATACCTTTAATGATATAAATACAATAATACATTAATTCATGTATAACCATGGAGAAGGGGTAGATCAATGAGCCTCTAAGGTAAACAGTATATAAAAACAAAAAAGAAGTAATGACAACAAACAAAAAATGTTTTAGAGAAGAATATCAAAAACAAAAAAGATAAAGTAGGAAATAAAAAATAAAAAGTATTTTACAAAATATCTATATTGTGCCTTCAAGGGCACCTGTGCTAAGGCTCCTCCTCCCCTTTTCCCTATATTTTCTAGACTCTAAGGTTACCTACAACAACAACAACAACAAAAAAACATGTGTATACCAAGTGAAAAATCAAATAAGTCTAATACTATAAAAAGAGAAAATACAAGTGAATTAAAAGAAACATCTCTGTGTGTGGTCTGATACTGGGATATATATAGTTATACACTTATAAACTAATCTTCTTATTAGAATACAAATGCATATATAACCCTGTAGTCACAGAGAAGACCACACACAGAGTGAAAGCTTGTCCCGACACTCATTTCTCCACAACTGGTATTTTCCTAAAAAAGGATAGAGGTATAGGGAGGGGAATAGTTCTAAGTATAACATTTTTGGAAGGAGAGTCATTTTGACCAAATTAATTCTACCTAACCAAGAAATTTCAAGACCAACCCAACTCTCATTGTCTTTCCTAAGTTCGTACCAAACCTTTACTAAATTACATCTATGCATTTTGGACATATTGTTGAACAGATTTATGCCCAGATAAGAAATATATGAATCCCTCCAATCAAAATCATACGTTTTCTTCATGGTATCTAAATCAAACCATGGTATAAAGAATTGATGAACTTGAGTTTTTGCTGTATATAATTTATAACATAAGATATTTCCAAATTCTTGCAGAGTAGTCATCAATGGAGGTAGTGAGGTCAGGGGATTTTTTTTAGAGAAAGTATGATGTCATTGGCAAATAGACCAACTTTATGTTCTTTATCCCTTACAGAAATGCACTCAATGTCAACTGACTGGCATTGCAATTCTGCCAAAGCCACCTTCCTGTATTGCCAAAATAGTTTTTTTGTTTGTTTGTTTGTTTTGAAATCCTCACTCCCTCCTTCCCACTGTCTTCCCTCACCAGCTCAGAGCACACACATGCAATCTGAGCAATGTAACAGCCAAATCACAGGCTTCATGCAGGCTTCTCTGATGTCACAAAGAGGCGTGGGAATTTTGCCAGGCAATGGATTCCAGGTAAGTATTAACCTTATTTTGAGCTTATTTTTTAACAAAGGAAGAGGACTTAAAGTATAATGCCCAATAGGCATGCCATGTCTGTATATAATGTGTTAACCCCCACGTGTAAGCATGTAGCTGTATTATGGCATCATATGTGCTTATTGTTCCTAGAGTTGCCACTGGTTATACCGGTATTTAGTTGTCCATGTCAAGTATAAACATAATATTCCTGTCATATATGTATGCGACAGTGTATTATTATTGTCACAGAAGCTGTGACTTTGTTTTGTGTGCTCAGTTATTTTGTAAAATGTTGAACTGGATAAAAGCTATTGTGTTATTATATTATGTAACATGTTTTGTGCAATGTGTCTTGGTGTCCAGCAGGAAATTAAATTATCATGTCTTGACCTAATTATGTCCCAAACACCAAGACATCAGGGAGTAGTTTACATTGTTCTGATGTAAATATGTGTATAAATATATGTGTTTTCTCTTGATTTACCCACTACGACTGGTCTTTGTCTCTATATTGGGAAATCTACAAGGTTTCAGAGGGCTATAATCACTATTCCTGTAGCTTATAATCACTGTATGCTGTAGCTGATTCCAGGACCAATGGAGGAAATAAGAAACGGCGACCAAGGGACACTAAGAGACCTTACTACCCATGACAATAATATGTATTACATATATGCCATCCACAGATCACCCTCGTCAACTAGCACGTTACCACATCCAAACATTTAACATTCCCACCAACAGCAGGTCACTGGTTACTTTCACTATGTGCTTGAGCAAAGCATCTCTCAATAATATCAATCACAATCCCATACATTTCCCTTGCCAGTTAATGGTAAAAATTTACTATTTCAGTGACGTGAAATTTACGATGTGTAAGTTTACAACTAAATTGAGAACTGGTAGGAATTTAAAGTGAGGCCAAAATACTTGAACTTAAAAATGCTCCAAATTACCTGTGCTTTGAGTTCAGCTATGTTGTCATATATATTTGAAATTGAATTTAAATTCTCGAAAATTCTCACTTCAGCAAATAACACTGATAGTCACAATGATAGCAGGCACATATGATGAAAATGCATGAAAAAGTATATAAATATATAGAATATATTGTAATTAGTAATGTCCCGAACGGTTCGCGAACGGTTCGCCACGAACGGTTCGCCACGGACTCATCATTGAGTAAACTTTGACCCTGTACCTCACAGTCAGCAGACACATTCCAGCCAATCAGCAGCAGACCCTCCCTCCCAGACCTTCCCACCTCCTGGACAGCATCCATTTTACATTCATTGTGAAGCTGCATTCTTAGTGAGCTGTTCAGGAGGTGGGAGGGTCTGGGAGGGAGGGTCTGCTGCTGATTGGCTGGAATGTGTCTGCTGACTGTGAGGTACAGGGTCAAAGTTTACTCAATGATGAGTCCGTGGTGAACCATTCGTGGCGAACCATTCATGGTGAACCGTTCGCGAACCATTCGGGACATCACTAATTGTAATATATTCTGCTATGCTCATGGTTCCTTTGTCATATGCTGCATCCATAGTCAGATTGAAGCCACATGTTTGTGTGCACATGATATAGGGATAACAATTATTATAACAGGATAGGTATTAAATAATTCTATGCCATATGTGTATTTGATATTTACACATAAAAAGCCTTGGAAATAGTGCAATAATACATCTAGCCACATTGCACTAGTTAATGTGCTTTTTATGTTACATAAGTACAGGTAATACTTAAAATTAAAAACGTTAACTTAGAGAAATGTTGTGATAATTATAAAACTCCTTACATTCAAATGTAGTCAGACATGACAAAATGCAACAAATATAATCTGTATGTCTTCTGTACAGCTTCCGTTGTTCTAATTAGTGAGGAAGATGAGAAACGTATTTCACTGAACAACTGCTGCCACAAGTGGCCAAAGACACTCCACATCTTCCTCCACAGAGGTCCGCACAAATGGCTGTGGGATATTTATATATTATAAATCTGTAAGCGAGAGATCTATACAGCAGGATAAAAACAAACAGAAGGAGTCATTCCTGATTATAATAACAGAATGAAGGTATGTTGCCAGTGTGGCTAGTCAGAAAGTATAGTCACTAAGGGCAACAATGTGCTCCATAGATAGTAGACTAAGTGCATGGCAGAATTGCGGAAGGAGTACATTGTTAATAGTGTTCATGCTGCCCTTAGATTGGGCACAAGCCTTGTAGTGTTTAATGACCTCATTCATGCAGAATATGTTCACAGGTTTTCCGGAATGGATGATGATGATGAAGATACTTCATTTACAGGCTAAATGCACTCAGATGTTGGATCATTATCAATCACAATATAATCCCAATTGATGCTGTTCAAAAGTCTTTTCATGTCTATTGATTCATCTGTTTTTTTCTCTCTCCCCATCCAATCCTAAATATAGTTGTACGTTCTCCACTGGCACTTTTAATTTCTCCATGCCCTTCCCTTAACAACCTGGGCTGTCTTTGTTGTCATTCCTATGCCACTTGCTTCCTAGTACCTCATATCACTGCTGAAATTATCAACATTATGAAGAAGGAAAAAAGTTTCAAAATGATTAAACATTTGATAATATATATTATACAGCAATTGTGACCATATAAACTTAAATAATAAATTAGTTAAAATGTATACATGAATCCTCTTTTTAAAAATGTCATAACATTAGATTCATTTAATTGTCATAAGATTAGATTACTTTATTGTTGCATGCTTTACATATAGTGTAACATTTGTGAGAATGTTCCACAATGTTCACATGAGTTCTACAAAGGAGTAGTACCACAACATCAGATTGGCATTTTGGTAGTTAAAAACAAGACATAGATGGTCCTTACCAGTCTTTTGCACAATCTTTCAATTGACACTATTTGAAATTTTGTATTGTCTTTTTCTAAGAGACAACACGTCTAGGGAAATTAGACATGTGGTATATTAATAAGGTCTGATCATGATATTATGCTATGCTATGCACACTTCTTAATTGGTCATAGTGCAGTAAAGAAAGCTGCAAAGAGCTAATTCTGATGTGACTTTAATAGGCATTTACACATCATTTAACTTAAAATTAAGAATGTATTCATAACTATTTAATTGCACAATAGTTATTTACATTCACATTTAAGACATGTATATAATAAAATATGGACAATTACATTCACCGTTGATTATATTACATAGGAGGATAGCAGGAGCTATTTATAATTATACAAAGTGTTACTTTACATAACACATTTAGGATATGTGCATATATGTATATGTACGTGTATGTATACATTTCATCATAATTTAAGTGACAGGCCTGCAGCAATCCATTTGTTTCCATTGCTGTTTTTTTCCATCTCAGTGTTTAGATTACTAACTAGTAGAATTAACTGTGTTTCAGTACTTTCAGTTTATCCCAAGTTACTTACATTTGGATTTCCTTCTAACAAATAGGTCACATTTAAGAGACTGTCATTATAAGACAAGTCCACATACCTCTGAGGGCACTTGGACCCTGAGGAGAGAACTAAAAATGTGCTATCTGCATGGTTCACCCTCAGTGGGCTGGCATGTGTGCTCAACAGGTAGCCTGGCATGCATTTTTACCAGCTTCATAGATGCAATGCAGCAGATTAATTCACTCTTCTATGGCTGGCATGATGAAGATGCAAGGCTGGCATGATGAACACAGGGTCTACTCTATGGATGACATCTGCAAATGGCAGCACAGTATGTCACTTACTGTTTATGTGCAGTAGGTTGCAACTCTTTTGACGGGCTTTATGGATTTTTATTTGTACTTTTTGGGGGGCTGAAAAAAGAAGACATGTAACAGTAAGTAAGATTTTTATTTTATTTTTCAGATATTAAGTTTATTGTTCCTCCCCTCACTATTATTAGGGTGAGGGGGGTAGGTTGGGTTTTATTTTATTGGGTGTGAATATGGGCTTGTGTAATTATAAAAAATAACAAAAATGTTAATTGGCACCAAAGTAAATTCTTATGTTTGTTAATTAGTTTCAGGACGTTTCCTGCAGTCAGCCAAGTTTCTCTTTAGAGATCAGTTGGCTGTGTGCTCCGTTCGTACTTGACCTACTCCTGAACACCATAAAATTATACAAAATGAGTGCGTACATAGGAGGTCAGGCTCCTCTGTCTTATCTCTCCTAATCGCAGTCCAATCACTCTATAGAACAATCTTAAGTATTATTTTAGGGAGCCATAGTCACTTGTTGGGGGGCTTTATTTTTGCAATTTTTCTACTCATTTTTTTGTACTTTTTTTGTACTGTTTTAGTGATTAAGCAATATTCTCCTTACAATTTTTTTCTCTCATGTCACTCCCTATGATGTCTCCCTGATAATTTAAATCAGGATGGCCAGTATTTTTTCTGCGAAAGTTGGCAACCAAAGTTCTTGATCCCGTCCAGGTACCCTTCACACTGGTAAAAAGGAGACCTGATTTCCAAAATGGAGGTTAGAAATGTTCAGTAACAATTAATAATGCCTTCTGCAGACATACATACACACATTCATAATATAAGTGGCTATCATAATATTTCAGTTGCCAGGTAACCCTTCCTTATTGTTTAGTACAATTATTGCTTGTAAGTTTCATGCTAATGTTAAACCTATATATTGTCGGTTGCAGGTTCACAGCTTGGGCTTTTCAGGTAACAGCTATATCCTCTTCTATTCAATATATTTAAACTATTCCAGCCTAGACTGGTGTTGGGTAGGATATTACTTTAGGATGGGGTGAATTTGTAAAGCATAATTTGTATAACTGACAGAATAGACAACATTCTGTATTCTTCCATTTGACCTGTTGGGGCCATTGTGTTTGTATCCCTTTAATTTATGTCAGGAATGGTATAACCTTGGTTCTTAAGGGGTTAATTTTACAGTCATTTTCTCAAAATACTTTCTTAATGGGAACATTATTATTATTATTGCCATTTAAATAGCGCCAACAGATTCTGTTGCACTTTACAATATTATGAGAGGGGGGATTTTACTATAAATAGGACAATTACAAGAAAACTTACAGGAACGATAGGATGAAGAGGACCCTGCTCATATGAGCTTACAGTCTATAGAAGGTGGGGTATAAAACACATTAGGACAGGAAATAGCAATCAAATAAGGTGGGAGAGAAGCATAGCTGGAGGAGAGAGTAAAGTGCTGCTCTTTAGGAGAGAGCAAAAGACAGGAATGTAAGGTAGAGTTTACTCTGGGAGGCCATAAGCTTTCCTAAAGAGATGGGTTTAATCGATTGAAGACTACGGGAGAGTCTGATGGTGGTAGGCAGGCTATTCCACCTGCAAGAAGTCCTACAAGCATGAGTTGACAGTACGGGTGCGAGCAGTGGACAGGAGAAGGTCACAGGCAGAGCAGAGAGATAGAGAAGGGATCTGTGGAGAGATATAAGCAGGGCTAGAATTGTTCAGTGCTTTATAGGTATGGGTTAGCACTTTGAATTGACTCCTATAGGATACAGGAAGCTAATGTAAGGACTGACAGAGGGGTGAGGTGTGAGAGGGCCGACTAGAGAGGAAAATCAGTCTGGCAGCAGCATTAATTACAGCCTGAAGTGGGGCAATAAGGCTTTTGGGAAGACCAATTAAGAGAGGGTTACAATAATCCATGTGGGAAATTACTAGAGCATGGACAACCTCCTTGGTAGCATCTTGTGTAAGAAAGGGGCGGATGCAGGCTATGTTTTTAAGATGGAATTTACAGGATTTGGCAAAATACTGGATGTGAGGCTCAAAGGTGAGGCCAGAATCAAGCATGATGCAAAGACAGCACACTTGCAAGGATGGACCTCTGTGGATACCACTAACTTGAAGGGAGAGCGAAAGAGGAGGATCAGTATTATGAGAAGAAAATACAAGGAGCTCAATTTAGAGAGATTGAGTTTCAGAAAGCGTGAAGACATCCAGTCAGAGATGGAAGAAAGGCAAGCAGTGACAAGTTGCAGGATGGCAGGGGAAGAGTTCCAGGGAGGAGAGATATATCTGGGTGTCATCAGCATACAGGTGGTAGTGGAATCCAAATGCAGTAATAAGTTTGCCAAGACAGGCAGTATAAAGAAAAAAATAGAAGGTGACCACGGACAGAGCCTTGGGGGACTCCAACTGAGACAGGACAAGGGGAAGAGGTATCATTAGAAAAGGAGACACTGAATGAGCGTTGGGAAACAAAAGGAAAACCACGAAAGGACAGAGTCACAGAGACCAAGTGATTGAAGAGTATGAAGAAGGATAGCATATCAACAGTGTCAAAGGCAACAGAAAGGTCAAGAAGAATTAGTATGGAGTAGTGGCCTTTGGATTTGGTTGCAATTATGTCTTTAGTAACTTTGAAAAGAGCAGTCTCAGTAGAATGGAGCCAGATTGAAGAGGGTCAAGGAGAGAGTTGGAATTAAGGAAGTTAGACATATGATTCAAGACAAGTCTTTCCAGAAGCTTTGAGGAGAAAGGGAGCAGGGATATGGGATGATGGTTAGAGGGAGAGGACGGGTCAAGAGATGTTTTTTTCAGGATAGATAATACAGTGACATGTTTAAGGTCAGCAGGGACTACGCCAGAAGAGAGAGAGCAGTTGAAGATGTGTGTTAAGGAAGGCACAAGACAAGGGGAGAGAGATCTGATAAGGTGAGATGGGACAGGATCGAGCGGGCAAGTGGTGGGGCGAAAGGAAAGGAGAAGCGCAGCCACCTCTTGTTCAGTAGCTAGGGAGAAAGTCTGCAGATTAGAAAAGGCATGATCTACATGTGGTTGAGAAAGAGAATGGCAAGGTGGGGAGATTTATTTCCTTAGCTGTTCAATCTTGTCGGTAAAGTAGCAATCAAAGCTATCGGCTGTAAGGTTAGTTTGGGGGGTGGCCACTGCAGGGCGAAGAAGAGAGTTAAAGGTGTCAAAGAGATGCCTGGGATTGCGGGAGAATTAACTAATAAGAGAGGAACAGTATGACTGTTTGGGGAGGGAAAGGGCTGCGCTGTATGAACACAATATGAATCTATAATGGAGATAGTCTGCCTGGGTGTGAGACTTTCTCCAGGTGATTTCAACACAAAGGGAGCATCTTTTCAGGTAGCGTGTTGACTTAGTATGCCACGGTTGGGGGCGTGTCCTCCTCTAGGTGCATGTTTGGAGCGAGGCTGCAGCATTCAAGGCAGATGTGAGGGTAGTGTTTCTATGTGGAGATGGCTAGTGAGGGACAGGAGAGGGAAGGGATGGATAGCAGTTGTGAATCAACATGGATGCTGTCCAGGAGGTGGGAGGGTCTGGGAGGGAGGGTCTGCTGGAGATTGGCTGGGATGTGTCAGCTGACCGGAGCTCGCCGCGAACGGTTCATGGCGAACCGTGGCAAGCCGTTCGCGGGAAGTTTGCGAACAGTTCGCGACATCTCTAGTTGCAATAAGTGAGAAAGATGGAAAACACACATAGCACAAATGTCAAAACTGCTTGTGTCCTTAAGTACAAAACAAGCAAACTGCAATTGTGTCCTTATGGGGTTTATAGCTTCAGCAATTATGCTTATCGGACTGTCTGTTGTCACAATGTATTCTAATCAACTGGTTTCTACCGTTTCATGTCCTCACTTCTGTACATTAGCTATATCTATTGATCAACAACATGTAATTGTTTTTCTTATAATGGTTTGGGATATTTTATGCCAGTTACAGTATTTTTATATGATTGTATGTCCAAATGTCCTGAGGTTCTGTTGTTGTTGGCCTAAATTTCCTACTTTAATTAGTATTTGCCACAGTTCTATGTTTCATTCTGATATTTTTTTACTACTGTCTGAATGATGTGCCTCTACTTGCATTTGCCCTCAAAAATGAATCCTATTTGTGGTACTGGTTTCAACCTCTCCCATAATTCATTATAGCAGTATCATAAAGTCAACTAACAGTGTAAGACATTTCTCTCAGATGAGTATATGATATTTGCAGTATCTAGTCATTGAAAGTCAACATCTTCTATTTCTCTACTAGGCTCTGTCTTTTCTAACAGGCTGACATTATTTAGTGTTTCCTGCAACTAACAGTAAGTAGCTCACAGGGCAAGATGTTGTAGTGAGGATTATGTCCTTAGCAAATACATGCTTCCACAGAACAATGGATTTTTCCATTTGTTTATGTCCTTCTTCCTGTTTGATACCAGGGTATGACTTTTTATTCAAAATTGTTTGGAATTTCACTGCTTGTGTACTATTATAGGATTATAAAGCATAGCATAACATGACGATTTATAAATGCTATTAATAATGTGCAGAAATTGCCTTGCCACAGTGGCTGAAATGCCCACTTAGCTGGTTGAGGTATACAGTCAGTGGGCCCTTCAGTTCCTACTCATAGTGTTCCTCTGGTTACTCATTCTGCAGGATCTTGACTGGAGCACCTTTGTCAATCCGCAAAGGTGGCAAACAGCTACAAGCACTATGCGTTTCATCTGCTATCAATGCCAACTTCTTCAGGATAAATGTTTAATTTTCAAACGGTATCCCCTTCAATTTTAATGTCCCCAAAACTGTGCCAGACTCCGTGTGTAATTATATTGCAGCACCAAGGAGGATTTTATATTACTTACAGGAGTTTATCTTGTATAGACTAGACATGTAAATATCAAACATGATGACTAGTTTCTTTATATGTCAGATTATCTTGATCATGGTTCCTAACTGGCACCATATTTTTCCAAGATATTCCCTTGAATTGAATGCCATGGAGTTACTAATTACTCCATTTCTCTGAACAGATGGAGAATGTCCTTTTGATTGCTCATTTGGTTTTTAAAAAATGTCTATATTAGGTTGGTGCAGATCAATAATTCCTGCCAACTAATATCAGTATTTAAACTCTGCCTCTCTCACAAGATATACTATACATATAAGCTATATAGCCTGTTGGTATTACCCATAGGTTAATACTGCCATGCATGATCAGGAATAATGAAAACTGTTTCATAATCACTGTAATATTATTTTCCTGATCAATATGGATGGCGGCATTATGTTCTCAGCCCTCTTCTATAAGAGTTGAAAAACAAATTAAAAAGACTAGGGACCTATTTATATCAATTATAGAGTTGTTTTTCATGTCTTTTCTACTGTGGTGGGAGATAACCAATAGTTAAATGCCATGTTTAATGCTCAGGAAAATAAAATGAAAGTAAGTATGGAACAATTTTACATATAAATAGATGGTTTGTTTGTGAATATGTTTGGAATCTTAGCATAAAACGAGTTTACCATTAGAGAGTTATTGTGACGTACACAGCATACAACATCAAATTGAAAATAAGTATCAATATTTCATAGCAATATATATTGGGGTTTTTTAAGTTCTATTATTATAAGAGATAATGTGTGATGGCAGAGGCACACTAAGCAAAATAAAGATTTACATTGACCGTGTATATAATTCTGATGAGTTAACTAACACTATAAACATATATTATTATTATATTATTTATATTGCTCAAACACAAAGGAAGCATATACATATAAATATATTGGACTCCACTGGTAAGTATAACAAATAAAAAAGTATTTATTCAATAAATATTGTTCTATGGCAGTTTATGTTTGTCGTGCTATAATTTATTCTATGTAGTTTTTCTTTAACTTGTTTTCATTGTTTTATTCTTGCTGTTTTTTTTTTTTTTTTAATGAAAGAATACTTTGGCAGCTCAGTCATGATGCTGTGTAGGTTTTCTCCTTAATTAGCTTATGTAGTCTGGTTCTGTCAACTACCCAATGTACTGTGTTTTGCAATGTTGATCAATTTCTGTGATGGATTACTCAACTTCAAAAGCTTGATAACATTCTCTGAGCATGCACAGAGGATTAAGTAAGAGATCACTCCTATTCAGCGAGGTCAGACTGTGCTTGGAATTTAAAATGATGTAATATTAATGTCTGTCTAATTGCAGAATTTATCAATGTAACATTTCCAGTAAACACCCAGACATCTGGACACAAAGGTTTATGCGATCGTTACTGATTTACAAAAGAATGGCGTATTCCTGACCTTAAGAAGTGTAATTAAAATGTTTCATTCTTTATGAAGGAATGGTTCAGGAATGTGCTTTAACAAAGCGTGATTTATGATGAGGTGCAACTTCAAAGATGAGTACACAGTGAAAATGCCAAGTAAACTATTTATCGTTTTCATGTAGCATTAAAGGTTTTCTATTTGTTTCCACTTGCTATGATATATTCCCTAATATCAGATAATGAATAAATATTGACTTACTCACCTGCATCGAGAGTCACTACAAGAATATAGCTGTCATATGTTAGGATCAACTCCTTAAGGATTCAGTAGCAGATAAAAAGGCGATGAGTTCTTGTTTTAAATTTTCTTTTAAATTGCTAAATATTTAGCTTCTACTTGTAAGGTTATACACATGCAGTTGCATCACAAGAATTAGTACTTATTCCATTATTAGCATACCAAGATACTAATAATAGTTTTCGGACATTGTTTTAATTGGATTTGTCCCCGAATTCTTTAGTAACTTACTGCTGACATGTAGAGCAGTAATGGTCATCCTTTGGAGCTATATAGAAGGGATGAGAAAGTGATATAGATGGTGTGACGTAAAAGCAGGAAGGTAAGAAAAAAATGCACAAACAGAGATATATAAATTTTAAAATGGAAAGTGGTCAGGAAGGAGGGGCTTCTAATGCTCTCACAGGACTTCCCAAGATTTTAAACTATTCACTTTTACTGATTTACCATAAACTTAGATACTGGTGCTAACATTCTGAATTTAAATCTTCTGGGTTATGATAAAATAATTTATAGGAAACAAATTGTAAATAATTAGTGACTTAAGCAATTAAACAGTACAAACTAATATAATAAATAGCTATCAAAGAATATAGTTATCTTCAAGCACGTGTTCCATCAAATGGATACTCTAAGCAGCAAAACAATGTTAGGATGAGGCAGCTTTAGGCTCAAGTAGGCAATCAGCAGACAAAATAAATACATAAATAACAGAACTTTAGATAAAACATTTCGAATTTAGCACACTGTGCAAAAAATTAAAGGGACACTATAGTCACCAGAACAAATACAGCTTATTGTATTTGTTCTGGTGAGTAGAATAATTATCTTCAGGCTTTTTTCAGTAAACACTGGTTTGTTTTTTTCAGAGAAAATTCATTATTTACATTACAACCGATGGTTTCTCCACCATCTGCATGGAGATACTGAACTTTCCTCATAGATATGCATTGATTAATTATGAGGAGATGCTGATTGAAATTCAATATGAGGAGATGCTTATTGGCCAAGGTTGTGCTTGACTTCTGCTGGCTCTGCTCCTGATCTGCATCCTTGACAGTCACAGCCAATTCTATGGGAAAGCATTGTGATTAGCTGAGAGAATCACTTCTGACGATGCCAGCCAAGCAGGCATATCAAGGGCAGAAGCAGCAACTGCAGACTTGAATACAAGTAAGATTTCACTATATTTAGGGAGGGCAAAGGTAGAGGTTTAGGCAGCTAGATGGTGTTTTTAACACTACAGGGTCAGGAATACATGTTTGTGTTCTTGACCCTACAGTGTTCCTTTAACCCCTTAGGGACCAAACTTCTGTAATAAAAGGGAATCATGACATGTCACACATGTCATTTGTCCTTAAGAGGTTAAGTTAAAAAATGTAAGGCCTTTTTCAGGAAGTGTTTAGGAATGCTGGGTGAGTCACAGCCAAGAGAAGTATGGCTAGAGCTGCATAAATAAAGTGATGAAACTCCTAAATGCAGATAATTGACAAAGAGAGTGCAGGGACATAATCTATACAACAAATACTCCATTAAGCTAAAGTTGTTTTGGTATTTTTATTGTCCCTTTCAGTGTCAATTTAAAGGAGAATATAAAAACAAAGTAGGAATGACATCAGTCCAATGTCAGTAACAATATTCAGAAGATGAAACACGAATATTTATAAAATAAAATAAAAAGATATACATAATAATGATGAGATAGGCACTTATGCATAACTTTAAAATATATTTAATATAATATGAATCAGCTCTGATATCCCTTCATGTTAAGCATGTTTTTATAATATCTAAAGGACTCAAAAAGAGCAACAAAGCAAATGCCTGTTCTAAATCACAGTTCTACCAGGATCATGTATATTTTTCTGTTACTTTATGCAGGTGGAAAAAAAAAATATTTTGTATATTGAGATCATTCTGCTTCCAACCTTTAAAATATATTTCCCTTTTTCTCTTTTATTAAACACAATAGTTCAAACTCTAGTTATGGGGAACGATTTTTAAATCTTATCTAATAATTTATACCTTTTTCATTTTCTATTCTGTCTGTTCTGATAGTATTCTGTTTGATAGAATCAAACTCTTTTTTTACTCTATCATTATTTTCATTAGGTTCCTGTAAAGTTCCTTATCACTCTAGAGATCTCTAAAAGATGAAAATTATACTCTTTTTAATACTTTACATAGAAGTTAAAGTGTAATATGATTCTGTATTAACATATTCTGTGGCTGTATGCAGGAAAGTATAGCAACATAACCAGTACTACCAAGAAAGAAATAACAGTAGAAAATATGAAGTTTCTCTTAGCAAAATTATAATTTATTGACTAAACAAATAGCAAATTATGAAAGGATGTAGCAAGAAAAAATGAAGAGCGAGGAAAAAGTGGCATTCCAGTGATGAACAAAGAACTTCTCAAATGAGAGTGGGTTAGACCCGTAACGTTAACCAGTAACATTGTCAGCATGGCTGCACATTCATAGAGTGCTGCAGTTATCTCACATAGGGTGGCATTGCATAGCTTCAATTGTACTTAAATACTTGTTTATTCTATACTTTCTTGTAATTTTGTTTTGAGGCTAACTTCTCCAGACTATTTGGTCAAGGATGACCTATTAAAAAAACAAAACACAAAGGAACGTGTGGAGTAAGGTGCGAGGAACAGAATATAGGGAAATACAATAATTAATTAATTTCAAATAAATACCGCAGTGACTAATATGACTAATATGACCTATTAAGAGATCATCATTTTTCCCAGTTGGTCAAGTTTTTTTAAATTTTTATAATGAAATGATGGAGCTAGATTGCCTGTCATCACAGATATATGAGGAAGCTCTGATACATTGACAATTATGTGGCTGCTGTGATTCCTGAAGGTGTTGGCCTTTACTAAACAGCAATCGAAATAAAGGCAATAGAAAAGAGAGATGAAATGAGATGGATGGGGATAGATGAAAGGGAGGGTTATATTTATATGAGATAACTTAGGAGAGATGAGATGATTTGAGATGTGAGATTAATTGAGAGAGATGTTAGCTAAAGTAGAATAGAAGTCATACTAAAGTCATAGGATTAGGAAGGAAAATATATAAAATATATAAATATCCAGATCGAAGTATCTATGTTATGGATGGTGTTATGGAAGGAAGTGGAGTAAATGTTGGGACGGGTTTTATTTGAACTCAAGTCCCAGAGTATGCAAAGAGTGTAAATATCCTTCAATACCAATGTTATGTGGCAATGCAGTCATAGAATATATACAGTCATATGGAGCTCTTACAAAATGTTGGTGAATGAAAATTGTAGATAGAAGTCTATTAACAGAGCATGATATAAAAACAAAAATAATGTTGGTGGAGCACTGATTAAGATAATTGGAGATAAGAACAGGGTATAAGAATAGGAAACCTAACTACCTATGTAATAATAGAACAGAAAAACCATTAAACCCCTCTTCTCTAAACAATAATATAAAATACTATTGCACACCCTAAAAAATGCATCAAAAATACTTCTTTGTATTGTTATTCATTTCTGTGATATATGATATACTAAAAACTTCTTTAATAAAAGATTATTTAAAATAGAAAAATAAGAGTATTTGAAAGATAAAAAGGGGATTCACAAATGGGAGTGCAAAAATTATGAAAAAATAATAAATAAAAGTCCAATTGGTTTTGCCAGATAAGTACAATAAAATTTTCAGTCCATCATAACGGCAGCTTTATCAATGGATATGGTCTGTCTTCTTGTGATCGCTTGTATAGCGGCCGTCTGCATTTTTCTCATATCATGTCACAAACTAACATTACATCTTACTGTAACACTGTATTAGCTTAGTAGCATAGCGAAACTCACTTTTTATATACAGAGCTCTGATCATTTATTATTTTACATTCTTACTGGCCATCAAACTCGGCACATTTACTAATTTGGATGTTTACACACGTTTCTATAGTAACACCCGCTTTGGTGATTTCATATCTAACTGCCGGTTTACTACCGATCTTTGTAGACAGGAAAGGGTTAGAAATTCAGAGAAGAAAAAAGAGAAGCACTTATAATGTTTCTATGTAGTTTACCCAGAGCCATCATAATTATTCAAATCTAATGAAATCGATGTCCTGAATTTTAAATGTCAGCATGAATTAATTGATCATATGAAATAAATAATTTAAAATAAGCACATCGGGGAAATATCCTCTTTGGAAGTGCCTATATTCTCTTTATAAGTGTATATGTTCTTACTATTATACTCATTAAAGGGTATATTGATCCTTTCCCATTCTAAATTCACTGAAAAGTCAGAGTGCCCCTGTGTCTTAAAGAGACCTCCTCTGTGTTACTTAGGACATCCTCTTTTTATTTTTTATTTTAGAGCATAATCTTAAAATCCAAAATATTGGTTAATCACTAGAACTTCTTCAAACAAACGCAAGTTCATCTTTAAAGTAGAACTTTCTATATATAAGAAGAGTACAGGGAAAATAAAAACTAAAAGTAGAGATTTTTTTTGAACATTTGATCCCATCTTTTTCTTAAAGGGACAGACACCAAATAAAAATGTAAGTCACAATTCACAAATGTTTTGAGTAAATCCAATCATCCTAAGAAATGGCATAATTCAAACTCAGCATTTAGACTCCTAGTTGTATATCCATCTCATCTCATTAATGCCCAATTGTTTATTGTGATCACCTCCTCTGCAGTTTTTTCCTACTTTGCATATTCCTTTGATATTCAAAAGGCTCATATCTGAATTGTGGTGTTGTTGAAAATGTTCTGACACTGAGTGTTGCATGTATTCTTTTCTTATATTGAGCATATGTTCCCTAATTCTCACACACATTTTCCTCTTGGTCCTTCCCACGTATTGGAGCCCACATGGGCATTCCAGTACATAGATAACGTTGGTGCTATGGCATGTAATATGGTCTATTAATCTAAATGATTCTGTCTTCTTCTTGGAGTTCCCTTTAGAAACTTCATATACTCCTTGCGTTTGTTTGTTCTTACTTGTTCTACACGCAACACAGTCTAATCAATAGAAGAAACCCTTCTTATTCATTACAGTTCCATAATTTCTTCCTCTTTGGTGCCTATTTGTAATTTTTCTTATTAGATTTGGTGCACCCCTAAAAATGATTCTAGGTCTATCCGGTAAATTGTTGGCAAGTACTTTATCTTTTTTCAACAGATGCCAGTTTTTGTTGAGTATTTTCTTCAGTTTTGCGTTCTTCTTATTATAATCTAAGATAATAGCTGGGAACGACTTTTCTAATCTTGTTGTTGATTGTTTCTCTCTTTTCTCTAAGAGATTGACTCGATCTAGATCGTCGACCTTGCGTAGTGCATCTTGTATGGCATCATACTCATAATTGTTTGACATGAATTTTTTATTCACCATTTCCACCTGTTCCTTATAGACTTCATAGTCTGTACAATTACGTCTCAGGTGCCTACATTCATTATACAGCACTTTTTTAAGCCACGCTGGTAGGTGACAGCTCTCTTTCAGACTAAAGCTGTTCACGTTGACTTCTTTGAAATGCATTTTCATTTTGATCATTCCGGAATCTATATATATTGACAAGTCGAGGAATTCCACTTGTGTTTTACTATATGCAGTATTTAATTTCACTCCCCAGGTATTTTTGTTCACGTACTTCAGGAATTCTTGCAGGTCTTCCATATGGAAAAGATGTCATCAATATATCTTTTATACTTGAGGATATTCATATTTCAGGGGTGTACATTCCAAATGTGATGGTTTTCCCAATGGTGTTTTTCCCTATAAGATATTCTAAATTAAACAGACTGTGCAATAAAGGAAGTTTAAATGTTAGATATCTCTTTACAGAAAGTGCAAAGGAAGGCTGTGTGAGTCAGATGCAGGCAGGTGAGACTTCAAGGGCATGATCTATATACCAAAAGTGCTTCATTAAGCTAAAGCTGTGTTGGTGCCTATAGTTTCCCTTCAAGCAGAAGTGGGCACACACAGAAAACCAAAATCGGGGCATTAGAGAAACATAATACATTTAGCACAAAAGCTGTAAAACATTATTATCCTGAACTACACAATCAATTCACGCATGTGTACCACTGAGCTTTTGTTATAAGAATAATAAAACAAAAAACAAGAAGAAAAAATTTAAAATATGCTAGAAAGAAAAAAAGGGAAAGAAAGTAAGAGATAAGAGGTAGGGAGAGTAAGAGAGAGTGATGTGACATGACTCTGTAAGATCCTTGAATGAAGTGTTTTATGGAAGTTGGTCCATAAAATTAATCCAAGGATGCTGTGAAAATTATGTAGGATACAGTGGATGGTGGCAAATAATTTTTCCATCAGCATGTTTCATGTATCTTTGCCAGCACCATGGTTTTAGGCAGAGGGTCTCACTCCACCAGTCCTGAATTATTGTTTTCCTGCCTAGTAGAGAAATTTTGAACAGAAGTATTCCACTCTGGTTAAGTTATTGTGTGGACGGGACAAAAGAAACACCCAGGAGAAAGGTAAACCGGTTTGTGGAGAACTTCACCAGTGCATTTTTTAAAATTAGTCCAAAAGGGAGTCAACCGAGGGCAGGGATAGGAAACCTTCGGCACACCAGGTGTTGTGGACTGCATCCCAGATAATGGTCTTACACCCATGTCACCATATGTAATAAAAGGTTAATTCTCTACAGTTTTAGAGGGGCATTGTAACACTGAGACTGTAATCCTACTCAAATAGTTTTTGGTGGCTTCCCATATATCCTCCCAATCAGAACCCTCATTGAGTCACCTATATCACTTTTGAAAATGAAAATGTGACTTGTGGGGGAGTAACTAGCTTGCAATGGAAACAATTGTATGGTGAAAGAGGTCTCCACATGTCTGGGCTAGTAATCGATGTGATAAATGACATTGTGTGCATCAATTTGACCTATTATCTACTTGCTAGATGATGCAGAAGGCTAAGAAGGCAGACAATCCAAGACCAATGCCACAACAGAAGATAAGGTCTTCATCACTGGGTGATTTAAATGGAGGGTCAGAGTACTGGACTAGGTTACAAGGCTTTGATAAGCTGAGTGAGAAAACACCCAAATTGCTGTTGATTGAAGTACCAATAAGTCCATTGCAATAGCCTTGCCTTTTTTTATAGCAGTGAGTAGGGAATGATTGGTTGCTGTTTAGTAGACATGCCTCTTGCGATATAGCGGGTAGGGGTAGGGAGGACGATTTAACCTCCCTTATTTACAAATCCTAAGTATTTTTTACTTAATATTCAAAAAGTTTTCTGAAAGACCAAAATAATGAATTTCAGCTTCTTAATAAATCCCCTTAACAACTCCCTATTTTGTTATCTTTATATATTACAATCCCACAAGTGTACCCATGGTAGGAGCTATCTGCTAAACAGCTGCAAGATGCAGCATTAATCAGAATTTCATATGTCCAAATTAAATTCTGAAACAAACACAATGTCCAAATTTCATCAGAAAACTAAACAAACAGACAAAATTTGGTTCTGAAAAAACAAACAAAAAATGAAATTAATATTTCAGTCGCACCCAAATCTACTAATTATACAGATCATACTGAAAATCATGTAAAAATGTTTATCACTGTTTTTTTTATCTCTGCCAGTTAGCTAAAATATATACAGGCTCCTCAGGTGGGTATTGGAGAACATGGTTGGGAACCATCGCACATATTTGGTGGCTATAGCTCATACTATTCTGGAATCAGGGGTGTGATGCCTACAAATTTGGTTGCTTAGGAGCCCTTTACAAATTGTATAGAGAATGCGTATCCTTATTGTTGTATGTGTGGTTCTTTCACAGTTCTGTCATGTGGGCCATAGCATTTTGGAAGCCATAAATACAATAATGGGAGGTTAGGAAACTACAGACCTTCCATCTATGTCTACCTGGATGGGATTGTAACACTCTAATTTGAACCAATTGACTTACATAAAAAAACATTTTTATATTAGGCAACCATATGCCTCCTAGGTCTTTTTCTATAGAATACATTTTGTGCCACTCTCTTCCCATGATTATTCCATATAAACAAACCATATCTGAAGTTTTTAAAATCAGAATGATGTATTGGCACAGAAATAGCCTGTAACAAAAAGAGTAAATGAGGGAAGAGGTGCATCTTTGTGCTGTGGATGAGACCTGTCCACAATATATTTTGAGTTCCCATTGAGTTGCTTTTATATAGTAATTGAGTTGCTTTTATATAGTAATATTGTTGAATGGGTAAGGCAGTGGCTGAGTGACAGGCAACAGAGAGTTGTAGTTAATGGAATATATTCGAAGCTTGGACTTGTCACCAGTGGGGTACCTCAGGGATCTGTACTTGGACCCATTCTCTTTAATATTTTTATTAGTGATATTGCAGAAGGTCTTGATGGTAAGGTATGTCTTTTTGCTGATGATACTAAGATATGTAACAGGGTTGATGTTCCAGGAGGGATAAGCCAAATGGCAAATGATTTAGGTAAACTAGAAAAATGGCCAGAATTGTGGCAACTGACATTTAATGTGGATAAGTGCAAGATAATGCATCTTGGACGTAAAAACCCAAGGGCAGAGTACAGAATATTTGATAGAGTCCTAACCTCAACATATGAGGAAAGGGATTTAGGGGTGATTATTTCTGATGACTTAAAGGTAGG
The DNA here is from genome assembly GCA_933207985.1 of Pelobates cultripes. Lineage (NCBI taxonomy): Eukaryota > Metazoa > Chordata > Amphibia > Anura > Pelobatidae > Pelobates > Pelobates cultripes. The sequence goes on along the minus strand of OW240915.1, from coordinate 240,760,609 downwards.
CAGACAATGTAATAGAGCAGCAAGAAATGCTAGCAGAATGCTTGGTTGTATAGGGAGAGGTATTAGCAGTAGAAAGAGGGAAGTGCTCATGCCATTGTACAGAACACTGGTGAGACCTCACTTGGAGTATTGTACACAGTACTGGAGACCGTATCTTCAGAAGGATATTGATACCTTAGAGAGGGTTCAGAGAAGGGCTACTAAACTGGTTCATGGATTGCGGGATAAAACTTACCAGGAAAGGTTAAAGGATCTTAACATGTATAGCTTGGAGGAAAGACGAGACAGGGGGGATATGATAGAAACATTTAAATATATAAAGGGAATCAACACAGTAAAGGAGGAGACTATATTTAAAAGAAGAAAAACTACCACAACAAGAGTACATAGTCTTAAATTAGAGGGACATAGGTTTAATAATATCAGGAAGTATTACTTTACTGAGAGGGTAGTGGATGCATGGAATAGAAGTGGTAGAGGTTAACACAGTAAAGGAGTTTAAGCATGCGTGGGATAGGCATAAGGCTATCCTAACTATAAGATAAGGCTAGGGACTAATGAAAGTATTTAGAAAATTGGGCAAACTAGATGGGCCGAATGGTTCTTATCTGCTGTCACATTCTATGTTTCTATGTTTCTATGTAATTATCAATGGTTATCCATTTTTAGTTAATCAATGGATTATTAAATATATTTCCTTACAAAAGCATAAACAAACTCCCAAACTCACAATTTCAAAACATGAAATAATAAATCAAGCATACATTGTGATTTGTGAACAGTTTCAAAACCTAAATTTAAGTTAATTAGCAGTGATGTCTTCACAAAGAAGATGGTTCAGTTTCCTTAATGAGACAAGTTCGTTCGTACATTGAAGGCAATACTGACTCAGAGGTTTGAACTATTGCCAAATGTCTTAAAATTGACATTTGCTGTCTTGCATAATTACTGTTTTTAAACATTAGCATTTTGAGAAATCACATCTGGAAAATACATAAAATTAATGTTTAGGATGTTGGCTTTATTTTAATTTCTTTCACAATTGTTCATTGAGGATTTTCAGTAGTTAGCTAAATTTTTTACTTCAGTTATATTTAAAATTCTGGGATTGTTTTTAAAAAAAACTGAAACTTTTTTTCATTCTGCAGAGCTAAACACCTGAAGGTCAGGTATATTGTATTTCTTCAAGCTGTCTCACCTAAAAAGAATTATAGACACACTTCTCATCTGCAAACTAATTACTTTGTGAATAACAGGCAGTGATTGCTAGAACATGTCATTTAACAGCCTTTGGGGAGTTTGAACCAATTTCTTTCACCCTGCCTCTCTTTAACATGTAGGTACATTTTTTTGTCTACAAAAGGTCAGAATCTATCATTAGAAATGTAAATGGAAAAGGATAAAATGTATAACAGACACAATATTTCTATTTTAGTTTAAAAATTAATTGTGAATAATGTGTCACCTGTAGCTTTTTAAACATAAATCATTCCAGCTTAACTTAACAGTCAATCTATTCTTTTTTATTTTTCGCATGCACTAAGGACATTAATGTCATTGACCTAATAGAAAATAATGTAATTATCAGACTTTAAAAATGCTAGTTAAATATATAACTCCATTGTGGATCTCATGCACATGGAGATAAAGTAAATTAAATATTGCACTGTACCATTTAAAAAGCTTAATTCTAATAAATTGTATTTATTGTGCTCTTGATTTAAAATAATAATGTGATAGTTCTGTTCCAAAAAATACAGTATCTATATTAAAGGAAATTACTTGTCTCAATGAAGTTGTCTGGATACAGTGACCCTGTCCTCTTTAACCTGCAATGCAAAACATGGCTGTTTTTGACAAACTGCAATGTTTACATTGCAGAGTTAATTTCACTTCTGGTGGTTATCAGTATCACAGCCACTAGAGGTGCTTCCACTGTACTGCCAAAGTAAAACCTGGTCACATCATAACACAGAAGACCCCACGGGAAACCAATGATTCAATACTTTCCGATGAGAACGTTTGAATGTGCACAAGGCACCCACTTCGGCTTACGTCCAGGGGCATGTTAGGGTTAGGTATCCAAAATTGTATTCCGAATGCTATAGTATTCCTTTAACCTCTTCTGGATCATAGATGTACCAGGTACGTTCGACAAAAAAAGGCTGTTAACTACAACGGACGTACCTGGTACGTCCGATAGTAAATCTCCCCTTACCTAATCGCTGGTGATCGCGGGGTCCTTGCGATCAAATCGCCGGAATAGCTAACTTGTGCAGTGCCTGCAGGGGGCCTGCCTGAGCTCTCAGGCTGCCCCCCTCATGCCTGCACAAAAGTTGAAAAAGTAAATAAAAGTTATTATAAAGATTAATAAAGTTAATAAAATAACTTAGATCATATATATATCCTTTTATATGCATATACACAAATCATTATTAAAAGGCTATTTTAATATTAATCTATATATATAATGTCCTGATTGTCCTGATGAAAGTTCCTGAATGGAACTGAAATGTTGACTGTTACACTTTTTAGTAAAATAAGTTCCTAAGAAAATATGTATTTTACATATACATGTATTTTAATATTAATATATTATATATATATATATACATATATATATTACTATTAAAATACACTTAGAATAATGATAATTATATATATATTTTAATTAAAATGTATTTATTGATTCTTTTTATAAATATATTCAATAAATAAATGTTAAAAAAATTGACATTTAAAAAAAATATATGTATTAGTTTAAATTTGTTCTTACTTTATTGTGATATTAATATACATATATATTTAAATCAAAATACATTTAGAATGATGTTATAAATACATATCCCCTTAACGACCGTGGACATACTAGGTACGTCTGACAAAAAATAGTCATTAAGGACTAGGTAGGTCATGGCAAAAAGGAGTCCTGGACTTACCTGGACCTGCGATCCACAGCGATCACGGTCAGGGGGGACTGCTGGAGACCCCAGCAGTCCCTTTGCAGCAGCTTCAACCATCCCGGCCCTCCATGGCCATGTGATCACTATGCTAGGAGTCTATGGAGCTGCCAGCAGGGGAACTGTCTGAGCTGTCAGGCAGTCCCCCAGGCTGCTAAAAAGTAATTAAATAAATGTAAAAAAAGAAATATATATATATATATATATATATAAAACACACACTATATGTATATGTGTGTGTATAATATATATTATATATATACATACATACACACGTATTATATATAAATAAATGTATTTTTTATAAAAAACAAATAAAAACGCTAACTTTGGCCAGCGTATATGACTAAGTGGTTAATACAAAAGACTGGAAATACCCCATTTTGAATACCCTGGGTTGTCTACATTTGAAAATGGTATGCCACGATGAGGTTATTTCACATTCCTGGGATACCATATGGTCTCAAAAGGCAACACAGACCAGCAAACCAATCTGGCAAACTGAACTGGGCAAGCCCTATATTGACCCTGTAACTTTCCAAAACACCATACAACCTGTACATTGGGGGTATTGTTATACTCAGGAGACTTCACCCAACACAAAAATGAGTGTTTAAAGCAGTAAAACTTATCACGACGATGAAATCACCAGTAAAAAAGCAGTTTTTGTGTAAAAAAAAAAAAAATGCAAAAAACAAATATGAACGCTAACTTTGGCACGTGTTTGTGGCTAAGTGGCTACTACAAAAGACTGAACATAACCCATTGTGAATACCCTGGGTTGTCTACTTTTTCAAATGGTATGTCATGGTGGGGTTAATTGTCATTTCTAGGTTGCCACACCGTCTCAAAGGCAACATAGCCAATCTGGCAAATAGCAATTTACACAAACAGGAATTGGCAAATCTTATGTTTGACCCAGTAACTTTCCAAATCACCACTGTTGTACTCGTGAGACATTACTCTACACAAATATGAGTGCGTTAGTGCAGTAAAATGTATTGTACTGATAATATCATGGGTTAAATGTCAGTTTATGTGTGAAAAGTGCAAAAAAAAAAATCAAATATAAATGCTAATTTTGGCCAAGGTTTGTGACTAAGTGGTTAATAAAAAAAGACTGGACATACCCCATTTTGAATACCGTGTGTTGTCTACGTTTACAAATGGTATGCCACGATGGGGTTAATTTTCATTCCTGGGCTGCCATATGGTCTCAAAGGCAACATAGACCCAGCAAACAAATCTGGCAAATTTCAATGTGCAAACATGGAAAAGGGGAAAGCCCTACATTTGACCCCTGTATGTTTGAAAAAAAACATACAACTTGTACATTGGGGGCACTATTGTACTCAGGAGATGTTGCTGGACACATATTGGGGTCAAACAAATGACTACCCAAAAGTGAATACAAATTACAAAAATGTATAAAATCTGGAAAACGATGTTAACTACCACATAAGATATTTTATAGCTAGAAATTGTATTGTTCTCTATATAATTTTTAATGCAAGAATGTTTAAATATAATATGTTAGGATACATGAAAACAATAATTGTTAAAAATGACATGTGTACAAATAATTAGAGGAAGCTAGGAAGGAGAGAGAGGAAGGGTTGTCTTTACAGTTTGCCCACCCAGACAACTTGTTAACAATCCTTGTTATGTTACATACTTTTGTCATCCATCCTGTCACAAACACTCAATTTGTTTCACGCTGATACACATTCGCCGTAGCCATGCACTCTGTCAAATATGCAGTCCCTTCCACCCTACACCTCTTCACATTCACTCTACCTACTGAATTACATGTATGTATCAACTCACCTACCCATTCATGTGTTTACCTATAGTTGCAGTCAATTGATTACAATAGAAAGTTGCACTTTCATTTATTAACCTGGTTACATCTCTTAGCTGTCAATCAGAAAGTTGGTCCTGTTACTTCCTGTTTTGGTTAGTTTTATGGCGCTTAATTCAAGAGGCAGCAATTGCTCAGAACACATGCCTTGCCAAGACTTCTCATTGAGCTGCATTGAGGAATCTGTGATTGGACAGCCTGGGCTAAGGAAGAAAGGGATGGCTTGCAAATGGCTTCAAATCTACATGGACAGTTTCTTTCTATCTTTCTTTCTTTCTTTCTTTTCCTTGTTGTTATGGCAATCATTAATAATTTTCTGTTACTATGAGCAAAGTTAAATCTTTCACACATTTGTTTGCACATTTTGTAATTTTGTATCTTTATATCTGACCAATATACAATTATTCATAAGGTTTGAAAAAAATAATATGTTTAGATAGAATGTTGCCTTCTTTGTTATGGCACACTAAAGAGAGCACCTGATTTCCACAAAGGTTGTGTAGTTTGCTGTTATGTACATCACTGCCAGTTTTTTTCTGCTTACCCTCCAGACTCTGAATAAACTTACATATATATTGTTTATATTTTTTTTTATAAATTATCACCTATTCACATTTTCTTATTTTATACATTTTATAAATTGTTCACTCTGACCTATCAACCATATTGACATTGGGTTCCCAAGGCAGACCTAGGACTATAGCTGTACTATTTCTTAAATAATTGCATGGTGCTTTCTAAATTGAAGAAATTGTGACTTCCTTGTATGTTAACTTGTTCTTATTACATTTATAAGCCTGTGTCTGAGCCCTTTCTTTCTGCTTTCATTACTTGCATAGAAGGATTATGCAGAAAATACATAAATAACCCCAGCATGTATATACACAATGATTCATTATTTTTATTTTCCACCTTAGTGAAATCGCTTAATAAAGAAAAGTTTTACAACTTGTATTTTCTTAAAAATAAAATCGTACGACAGTTTGTTTTTCTTTAACCCTTATCATAAAAGCTATGTAACCCTCACATTAGAAACAAAGTCAGCTTTAAAGGGATAGTCTAAGCATTAAAACAACTTTAAGTTAATTGAGTTTTTTGTTTTAGATCATGCCTTTGCAGTCTCACAGCTCAAATCTCTGTCATTTAGGAGTTAAATCACTTTTATTTACGTTGGGGGAGGGGAGGGGTATATCAGTGAGGGTTATACTAGCCAAAAACAGTGTTTTATTGAAACACTGTTTTTTTTGGTTGGAGCATCCCTTTGATAACACTCAGGAGGCTGATGTGACCACTAACAGGCTATTAGCAGAGCTGGAGATACACACTTCTAAATTAAACATACTGTATGCATCCAGTGAGTTAGCACAGGTTACAAACCTTTTAAATATGTGCTGTAGCTCTATTAAGTGACTACAATTTGATATTTACTCTTGGTACAATACAACATTTTCATGGCCTGTATCCTGTGTTTGCTTTTTTCATGTCATAGTGAGTGTTCCACTCAGATTTACCCTACATGTTGACCACATTTACCTTTGCTGCATCTGTTCTTCATGAACTATCGGAAAAATACTTCTGCATAGAAAAAAATTGCCATGTGAATATTGCCTAAAATCATATTTTATTTAATTGGATCATTTCAGTAGATTGTTTGGTGTTGACTGTGGTAGCTTTAATTAGATTTTCTGACATTTATTTTTAAGATTTATTTCCGATTTTTAATATAATTCTTCAGTCCTTGATTTACTCTTAAGTTCCAGTTATTATATTTCTACCCACTAGGTAAAGGGGTAAATGTGTAAACTCTGAATGATCTCAGAGTAGTGGGAGTAGTGTGTATGTGAAAGCATTTTATACTTCTTGTTATTTCACATCCTGATAGATTCAAATAAAATATGTTTGTTAAACTAAATGAAAGGAAAACTAAGCAAGAATCTGACAAAGGCATTGATTTAAAATTAATCTTAAAAAGACTGGTAGATTTAACAAATCCCAGCAACTGGCCTACTATATGTCAAGGTTCCTACAAAGAAAGTTCATTATCAACAGGTCAGCTTACTAGAAAATTACTTTTTTGGGGACAGATACAAAAGGGCATATACAGTAGAGCAGCTTTTCAAAAGCAGATAATAGTAGAGTAGCTGACAATGGATGAACACTTACCCTGACCCTTTCATAGTAATTCACCTTCTGAGCTTGCTGCTATTGCGTGTCCAAGACAGCTACTACTATATAATAGCTTTATATTTCTGAAACAAGAATTCATAAAAAAAAATATCATCCTTTATGAGGTCTCAGTGTTTCATCTCACATGTTCATACTGCCACCTTTAGATCAATTAATTCACTGGCTTCCTGTTGTTTTACAATAAGTATTTCTTTCAAATGGTTTAGGTTAATATAAATATACCCCATGTATTTATTATTTTAACCTGATGTGTGGTTACTAATTTTTTCAAATTATTTTAATTGTAAATCCATCATGGTAGTACTTGAAATATTATAGATTCTAGCTCCATATGCAGTGATCACCACTCAACATTTAATTACATTTAATATTATAGTATTTAATCATCTCTATCCATTAATCTAGTATTTAATCAGATTACATCACTCAATATTTAATTGGAAAAAATAGAATACAACACTGGTATATTTGTAAAGTATATTATAATTCACATACATTTATATTTAGTTTACTAAAACCTCCAAAAAATCTCTTCCACCAATGATTCTGTGACCTTGCCAGTTCCTACACCAGCCTTGAAGGACAGGGTTACTGTTAAAAATGAAACTGTTTTTAGCTCACAAATTCCTTAGCCTATACAGTAAATATGAACCAGTTTCTACACTTAGCTAAAGGATGTTTAGCATTCAGATATCCTTTTCTCAGCATTAGTGTCTAGTTTGAGAAATCTGAATTTTCTATTTTGAGAATTTACTTTTTTTTACTTTACCCTTCCGTATGTGCTGCCTCTTCTTCAATGCTCTGTGTTGTATGTTACCTTTGTTATACAAAGTTACACATTGCTTTTTGCTAAAATCTGAGCCCTCAGCCAAATATGCTTTAGTTTAATGATATGCATATTGCTCATATTGTAGTAATTCTAGTTTAGTTACCTTAATCACTTTCACTGTGTCCATTGATTTTTTTTCTCTGTCTGTATAAGTCTCTTAATTTAAAAACTAATAAAGACTGATATAGACTACATATAGGATAGTTTCAAAGTTGATTTATCTGTTTGGTGAAATGTTGAATGCTATCAACGTATTACACATATATGACATTATATACCTAATCATATTACATACAGTTGTAATCAAAATAATTCAACCCCTATTGAAAATCAGGTTTATTATCAGCTGTTTACAATAAACAAATCAAACACATGCAACTGAAATAGCTCAACACATCGAATGCTTCAATTGGTTTCCACAAATTCAACTGAAAATGCAACTTATAATGACTTATAAAGAAAATCTCAAAATTACTCAACTCCTTGAATAGAATCCCTCACAACAGTACAAATATGCAAAACATGTGTTGTCTCAAGCACACCTAATGCAACCAATTTTGGGCTTCATTACCTCCACCAGCTGTGCTTGAGTTGGAACACTTGAAATACTTGAACTGGTTAGGGGTTTGTTGAGTGCCACATTTGACTGGATGGTGGACAAAATTAAGAGAACATCACCCTTCACAGACAAGGAACAGGATACAAAAAGATAATGAAGGCACTGGATGCTCATAGAGACATTATTGGAAGCATAGTTTGCAAGTTCATAGTTAAAGGATCAGTGGTTACACTAACTGGATGGGGCAGAGAAAGAAGCTATAAATGGCTGCAACCAAATTTCTGAGAAGGCATTTTGTGAAAAACCCTTGAGTGACTGCAAAGGACCTGCAGCAAGACTTGGTGGCAACAAGTACTGAGGTTTCAGTGTGCACAGTAAGGCGTGTACTAAACAAAGAAGGTTTTCATGTCAGAACTCCAGAACATACACTATTTAAGACCCAAAATCACAAGAAAAATCAGCTCCAATATGCTTAAAATCATATAAATAATCCACAGAGGTTTGGGGATTCTGTTCTGTGAAGCGATGAAACAAAACTGGGACTTTTCAGCCCTTTGGAGCGATATGTCTGTTGGAATAAGAATGAAGCAAATGCTGAAAAGAACACTCTGCCTACAGTTAAGCATGGTGATGGCTAACTAATGCTCTGGGCTTCTTTGCATCCTCTGGCACTGGAAACCTGCAGCATGTGGAAGACATTAAAGTATCAGGAGGAAGCAGAAAGTTGAGCATCATTGGACCTTTTAACAAGACAATGATCCCAAGCATACCTTATATTCCACCAAGTCTTGGTTGCAGAAGATGTTCTGGAAAATTCTACAGTGGCCATCACAGTCACCTGACTTGAAACCCAATCTCTGGTAGGGCTTGAAGAAGGCTGTTGCGGCATGCAAACCCAAGAATATTACTGAACTTGAGGCCATTGCTCAGGAACACTGCCAGAAATTGGTGTCTGGATATGCATCTTGCTTGCAGAAGGTCATAACAGCAAAAGTGTGCTGTACTAAGTACCAAAAATGCTTGCCTTGAAGGGGTTGAAAAATTGAATAATTTTAAACTGGAGAAGTCAGTAAACGTAAAATTTTCAGTTGAATTTGAGGACTTGAAGCATTTGTTATGTTGAGCTATTTCAATTGCTTTTGTTTTATTTGTTCATTGTAAACAGCTGAAAGTCTATACATTTTCACAATAACCCTGATTTTCACTGGGGGTTGAATACATTTGATTTCAACTCTATTGCTTATTCCTTGATTAAGCTGGTAGCTTGCACGTCACATGATAGCTCAATAAAACCTAAATATTATTAATTATAATAATGGGTTTATTGGGTATAAAACCACAAAGTATAAAAAAGCATTCACTTAGAAAAGACAAAAGTTAGTTGGGTGTACATAAAAAAAAATAAAAAAAAATAAAAACAACTAGTGATTGTTTTTGTAAACAGCTGAAAAATATAGAGTTAATCAAAATTTTCAATAAGTGTCTAAATGCATAATTTTACTGGTTTTTATTCATTTGAAAGAGAGTTTAAATGACTGCCTCTCAGTTTATCTCCCCTTGTATTCATTTTAAGAATTAATGCCATCCACTTTGCCAGTTTGCCAGAGAAATTCAATGAACGTTGTGTGTTCCAAGCATGGCATCTGGTGATACAGAGATACAGAGCAGAAGCTCTATCGGTTGATATAGCTCAAGTACGAAGTATTGTGAAGGCACACTTACTTGTAAGAGAGGTGAATCATTAGGACTTATGTTGAAGAATATTGTGCCTGTCAGGGTAAACTCCCCCTCAGACATTGACCACAAAACAGAGATATTTTATATTAAACATTGTGACCTCTTAGAAATATACACTGTTGCTGGTCTTAGGTATTTATTATAAATAATCTAATATCCTACTATTACTCCAGTACTACTAAGCTGTCAAAAAAACTGGGATAAAACTTCAGTGGGAGAAGTGTTGGGGATTTTTTGGAAAAGGAGAAGAAAGTTTGCATATTATTTGCATATCATGATTGACTGGAAGAAGAAAATCGCTAAGCATGACAGTAGAGATTGGGAAAGGTAGTAGGATATAGACTGAAAGATGAATATAGAAGATAAGGCTGTTGAGTCAAATGAAAACAGTCATGGAGAAATAGATAGGGAGAGAGAATGGAGATTTTGAAGATGCAGTGATAGATGGAAAATATTTTCTGAAATATTTTACCCCTCATTTACCCACAATTTTTGCTATCGGAACCTATTTGCTTTTTACTTTTACCATCAAATAAAAAAAAATTCTGTCCTGCAAATGGCCATGTCTAGGGCAGGAAAATGCAACTTTTGTCACTCCAGATGTTTTGGACTGGACCTCCCATGCTGCTTTTCCAGCATTATGGGTGTAAGAGCAATATGGGGGATGTAGTCCACAACATCTGGAGTGTGGAAGGTTGTCTGTCACTGGTCTAGGGAATTAGTAATTCTAGTGGCAGAAGTGAAAGTAATACATCAGAAGTGAGGGAGAGGACTAAAGGTAGCATGACAAAAGAGCTGAAATTACAGATTATTATTGTGAAAAAATATAATGGAAGTATATAGATGGGGTACAATTATATTGTAAAGCACAATAAAGACTGATAGAGGAAGACAGAAATAAAAGCATTAATGTTTTTACATGAAAACAGCTAGAAGGAGAAACACATTTACATACAAATGTTTTATGCTTACCTTCAAAGCAATCACTAATATGTAGAAAATACTAACCTTTAAGAATGTGAGTAGATAAATAATTTGGATATTATACCTACATGAATGCATTGGCAAGGTTAATTTGTTTCTGGATCCTAAGCTTTTCCAGATCATATCGACACTGCCTTTGAATGATCAAGATCTATGATATAATTAATTTCTGAAGTTTTTATATCGTTTTTTTTATTTCTAGACGAACAGGATCACACAAAAAAAGCTAATCATGTTTTCCTCTTTATCATAAAAATAGGCACTTAGATTCAAAGGGACAATGTAAAGTCTCAGATGTGCATTGATTGTGAATGTATGTGTGATTCATTCTTTTTTTTTTTCATTTTACAAGACTTGTATATTTTAGCATACAAACAACCAATTAAGTAGTATACCTAAAATCCACAGTAATAAGTAATGTATTCATGTTTACTTCTGTAATATGAAAGATTTTTTTTTTTTTTACCTTAGTGATATAAACAAGGAGATATTATTGATTCTGAATGAGTTTAATTTATAGTCCATAAAGTCTTAGCTATTGAAGTGGTATGGCCACTGAACCTGTGGTTGTATTGTAAAATATTCATGTACATATTTAGATAAATTGAGAAACAGCTTTGTATTGCAATGGAATTATTGTGGATGCATTATAGAATAGTACATTATTCATGGGAAGCAAAGTACCCACATAATTAATTATTCATTTATGTTTCTCATTATTTCAGTCTCCTGCTAGGTATTGTCATTGTTACCTAAATTGAAAGTATTACGATTTTGTTTTCATGGTTGTTATGTATTCATCCAAAAATACTGCGTTCATTCAACACAAATAATATCCTTGAAAAAGAAAAGTGTACTGTAGATAACAACATGATGTTTCATTTTAATAAATTGATTTCTGGTATTTCTCATTAGGGCATTTTACAGGTCGGTTTCTTTGATTGGCAATCTTAAGAAATCTGGGAAGCAGATCACACAAATAATCTGTGTTTGTGTTTTTATGCCTTCAAATTAGAGTACATGTGCACTTACACATTGTTTAGTGTCAGTGTTTGTTTTACATGAAAACAATGTATCTCAGCGTGTAACTCACTTTAGGTGCCCTATCATCTCACTTACCATTTAGAGGATTTATGAATTAATCATTTGATCTGGGAACATGTAAAAACATTACAAACTAATTAAAAGAAAAAAATGAGCCAATGTACAAAGTCAGATTATAAACAAAGAAAGCAGCTGGCATGTTCTTTCTCCTTACATAAATGGCCATTATATTACAATTTTTCTTACATATTGTGATTGTCTTTGCTGATCAGATCAAGTATGTTCTATGTTACAATTTTTTACAACATAGAGTGCTGGAGGTCTTGGTTTTCCTGACAGTACAGAACAAAAATGAAGGATCATGGAGCTGCTTCATCTCAGTATTTCCTATAATTTCCAATTCTCTTTGTTTAAAACACCAATCACCCCTTCTCTTTGCTCCCTGTTACTGTTTGTGACACATACATGATCTTGACACCACGTCTCTCTGGTTTCACTGTCAGTGGTAGTACTAAATAAACAAGCTTGGCATGTTAAATCTGGTTTGATATGCTTTTTTCAAACTAGAGGTCCAGTCCTGCTTAAATCCAGTTGCATACTCAAATTTATATTCCAGTGAATCAGCATGTGCTAATCATTTTGTTCTAGATCAACTTATCATAAAAGTACATTTAACATATGTCAGTCCAGTCTTCTAGTGTTATCATCTAGTCCCTTTTATTATATTGGGTTGCTGTTTTGCTAGTTGCTGTCCTGTCTGCTAACAGACTGGTCCTGTCAGTTTTTTGTTATTTAAGCCACCCTTCTCTTGGTTGGGTTACAACTCTCTAACACCTAGCTGACTCCTAGTAGTAATAGAAACATAGAATGTGATGGCAGATAAGAACCACTCGGCCCATCTAGTCTGCCCAATTCTCTAAATACTTTCATTACTCCCTAGTCTTATCTTATAGTTAGGATAGCCTTATGCCTATCCCACACATGCTTAAACTCCTTTACTGTGTTAACCTCTACCACTTCAGTTGGAAGGCTATTCCATGCATCCACTAACCTCTCAGTAAAGTAATACTTCCTGATATTATTTTTAAACCTTTGTCCCTCTAATTTAAGACTATGTCCTCTTGTTGTGGTAGTTTTTCTTCTATTTAAATATAGTCTCCTCCTTTACTGTGTTGATTCCATTTATATATTTAAATGTTTCTATCATATCCCCCCTGTCTCGTCTTTCCTCCAAGCTATACATGTTACACTACAGGAAGTTTTAATATGTAACCTTTTCCAGAATTATGGATGCTAATCATAACATACGAAATAAAGATAAGCTCTAGTATTGATGTAGTAAATGCCATATCTACTTTTGCAAAAATTTTTATTGCATTAGCTGCATTTCCCTTCATTTAGTTGCTACAATCTCTATGCAGTTCACTGTATTGGCTAATGACTGAATGGTACAAATGGACCCCTGTCTTTTAACTCAATCTCATTGCTGCAAAGAGATTAATTTGAAGATAGCTTAATATAAGTACAATCAAATAAAGATATTGTTGAATTAAAAGTAAGGTTTGTAGAGGATTTAGAGTTGGGGTATCCTTACAGGGTTTAGAGATGTTGGAGTAACATTAGGGTGACTTAAGGTTAGGGGTCTTGGTGTCATAGTTGCAATTCTCAAAGATTTGTATATCAGGATAATTTAAAGGAACAGTATAGGGTCAGGAATACAAATGCGTATTTCCATAGGAAAGCATTGGATTGGATTGGCTGTGATTGTTAATTCTGATTATTTTAGCGAAGGAGGCAGGTGGTGGATGGAGCCAAGTGCTTCCCTGGCCAATCAGCATCTTCTCATAGAGATGCATTGAATCAATGTATCTCTAGTGGGAAAGTTCAGTGTTTCCATGCAGAGTGTGGAGATGTTGAACATCAGTGCTGCACACTAGAGGTGTCTCTAGGGAGCAATGAAAACACCGCCTTTTCTTAGAAAAAAAAAAAAAAGCCTGAAGGGACTGATAATACTCACCAGAACAAATCTATTAAGCTGTAGTTGTTCTGGTGACTATAGTGTTCCTTTAAACAACTGAATGGAGTTCTGCTGCAATTTGACTGTAAAATAATAGAATCACCCAATTTAAGAGATCTGACTGCTTTCAACAGACAACATGCAGCCAAATTGAAGTAAAAATGCAATTTAAAAAAATAAATTAGCTTTTTTATGAATATCCCAATGGGTTAAAACAGCTGAATTGTGAAAGAGGAATGCCATTTTGGCTACCATTTAGTTGTTGTTTACTGAAGAGAAAAACAATTTTTTTGTAAATAAGATGTATATATTGAGTTTGGAATTTAAACTTTACTAAGAAAATCAACTTTTCTCTTTTGACATTAATGCCTTAAGGTTTATGTTGTATAATAGCATTGTGCCACACTGAACTTATTTTGTACATAGATCACACAACATAGACACATTTTATTTACATTCCAATGTTTTCATACTCTTCATAGAAAAGCTAAAATAAATCCTCCAAGACCTTGACCCCTCTTTCATTCAGAAGTTTAATAAATAAACTTGATCCACACAAATTAAAATTGTAGTGCTAATTAATTTCTTATATACAATATAGTTGACTGTTATTTTAACAAGACCAATAAAAGCTTAATTTACAGCGTGCTTTTAACACATTATATTTTATAAAAATAAATTATTAGTTATAATTTTCTAGGCTTTATGTACTTTTTCTATTACCAATGCTTTCTGTCATAACACAATTTTTTGTTACTGAGCAGTTGACTTTTGGAAAGTCATTAAACTTAAACTATTCATTTTTACATCTGAATGTGAAAAAAACAACATAAGACTGGCAACATCTCATTTATTAGTCCAATAATTGGCTTGCTCCAGAGCACCCATTAATAAAGTAAATCTGCAGTGCAGTTTATGAGAAAAACATGTATTTGCAAACTTAGATTTAGATTAGAGTTTAACAGTAACATTCCATCACACCATAGGTTGTACTCAAACATGACAGATGAAGCTCTACATGTGGTGTTCATTAAAAAAAATATCATGTTAAAGGAAGACACAGTTGGATAAAATTTATATAAATGCAAATGTGTATATATTTTTTTTTTATTAAGGCAGATGTGATTACCTCGGAAGAAAAGAAAGAGACGAGCACATGTTAAAAATAGAAAAAAAAAATTGTGATTGTCTTCCTGCTGATTATAGAATATAATTTAATTATGATAAGCATCAGATGTGATTTTAATATTACAAATGTTACAATAAAAATAATGGTATGGGCCTATTGACATATGCCACTAAATTCTGTTCTTAAAACTGTGAAACTGTGATTATACCTAATCCCTGGTATAAATTTGTATTTAATAAGGTGGAGCATAACTCCGCCTTTATCATATCATAATTGGTGGCTTGAAGGCAGGCTTTTGGGAGACAGAGCATCTCTGTTAACTAGCTCTGCAGAGGTCAGATTCGACCATGCCATGCCCACATAAGAGGAGGCTTGCGGCTGACAGGACCAAGGTAAGAAAGAAACTGTTGGAAATAGTTTACTCTTTTACAAGGGAATTGCACCAGGCATTAACACTACTGAGTTTTAGTTACGATGCATAGATTAACCTTTAAAGAGGAACAGACTACTATCCAAGAAAGTTCATTGTGTCCTTGTTTCCAGTAATTCATTGCATCTAAAATACTGCAGTTAAAAAAATACCAGAATAGTATTTCATAGTGTGTAGGTTGTAGGATTGAAGAATGTAATAATATAGACCAGGGATAGGCAACATTTGGCATCCCAGATGTTGTGGACTACATCTTACTTGATACTTTGCAAGCATTGTGGCTGTCAGAGCATTATGGGAGATTTAGTCCAAAACATCTGGAGTGCCGAAGGTTGCCAACCCTGATATAGACTGTAACTTATAATAAGTTTGCATTTTTATTTTTATTTAGTAATTGAACATACTCAATTAGTAGACGTAGGTAATAATATACTTGAGAAAATACTCCATTATACATATAAGTGTAAGAAATAGAGGGTGGATGTTGTGTAAGGTCAAAGAGAAGGTGTGTAGGGAGGTTTATGAAAGGGAGAAAACTGTGGCAAGTGTGCAAATCCTTTAGAAATTACTTAATTTATGTATTAATTTTGTCTTAAAGTAATCAACAAACTAATAACACCAACTTTGTTGTATTTTTCTTGTGCATCTTAAATATGTAATTCAAATATTTACTATATAGCTTGTAAAAATGTGTGTGAAACCCTATGATAATGACTTAAACAAAAGCTAATTTGAGGTGGAAATTGGCATACCTTTGCTATTCACAAAAACATCTGTAAAAATTAACCATGCCTTGTAAAAATGATCTCTCAGAAGACCCGCAATCAAAAATTGTTGCATTGCATAAAGCTGGAAAGGGTACAAAGTTATCTCAAAGAGCTTAGATATACATTTGCCTACTGTTCGACAAATAGTCTATAAATGGGGATAATTAAGTACTCTGACTACTCTACATAGAAGTGACTGTCCGGCCAAAAAGACTAAGAGGGCACACCACTTCCTCCCTGAGAACAAATCCTTCCCACACATCCAGTGTGTAGCACAAGTGACCATCTTTCAGTGGGGAAAAAAGAGTGCCATATCAGCTTCTTCAACCTATGTCTTCGGAGGTAGCCAGGCAGAGTTAAACTACTACAATGTAAGGCATTTGATGAAAACAGCAGGATTACTTTCATTTGTGAAAAGGTTTTTTCGAAAAAATTCAAGGAAAGTCAGCGGGCAACTGATGACCCACTATCCCATTCCACCCTTTAATTTTTTTTTTTTAAATCTCCCTTTCAAATTAAAAAACTCCTGCTGCTTGGGCACTGTTTTTTGAACAACTGAAAGAGGGTCACTGGTGCAAAAGACTGAGTAGCTTTTGAAAGCTTTGTTCTTTTCAGGGTACAAGGGGTAAATGGGTCATCAATTACCCACTTACTTTTTCCCTTTCCTTTTTTAAGAAATTCCCTTTTTCAACTGAAATTTTTTCCTGCTGGAGAGGCTCACCACTATTCATTAATATAAATTCTCTCACTCAATTTTTTTTATAGAGATATAATATTTGGCCTGGATGATTTATTTTGGTCTGAACTAAACAATATGTTTGAAATTTTGACTGACAGGTAAACGGTCAAACTCTGAACTGAAATATAGCTGAATAACGAACCAACTGAAACACGCAATGGCCGAGCATATTCTTTTGGTTTGTGTTTCTGAATTCCAATCGTGATGCCATAGAATGTGAATATTGATGCAAAACAAAAGATGATTGATGGCTAGGGGATAATCACTTAATGTTTATTTTACCCACAGATCAAATAAGAAGTGACCATTAGAGGGATAAACAGGAGCCACAGTAATACAAAAAATGTATATTATACTACAATTTATATATGCTTTTTCTTCTATTAGCTACCTTTTCTCACTTTAGCTGTGATGCAAGCAAAGCAAAAATGTTCCTACCTGTGTACTGCAAAATATATAAATACTATTACATTATGTCTATACTTCGCAGTACAGATTATCCCATTTTTAAACCCTTTTGGCTCTTCTGATTCGGTTACCAAATCAGGATTTTAGTATCCAAAATACTGCTGAGCCGAAACGACATGTGGCCGAAATGCGAGTGTCCCAAAAATTTTTCTTTTTTTGGGAGGGTGAATGGTTTGATCAAACCAGATTTTTTTTTGCCTTGTACACGTGATCAATCAAGTGATGTTTCCATCAAACTCATTAAGACTATCAAATATTATTCTCCTTTTTCCAGTCTGTGCCTAATAAAAGTTAGCTAAAATTAAACTGACCTGGAGATTCCAATACACAAATCTAAAAAATAACACACTTTTTATTCCAATGACAAGGCATTCGAAAGGCTGAATTTGTCCTATGTGAGTATTTATATCTATTTTATTATTTTTATCAATTTTTATACCATCGTACTTTAAGTTTTATGAATAAGAAATCATATATATTTCACTGGCATTTTGACTATTTATAAACCATTCCCTGTTAGCATTTTTACAGATGATATATTGGTATTAATTTCCAACTCTCTACTGTCTTTACCCAATGTTATGTCCACACTAAACTCCTTTGGTAAAATTTCCTATTATAAATGAAAGCAAGGCAAATATCAAGTGTTACCTATAGCATTGAGTTCTCAATTATATACTTCTAAATAGCCACTTTCTATTTGATTGAAGATTAATTTCCCCCTATTTGCTACTTTTGGAGGTAAATCCAATGACTATTAAAAATAATGTTTGTAATATTCATATTCCTTTTACCCTTTTTTTTGTATGCCACCTTCATGATATATTAACATCAAATGCATTCATACTATTGGGCATATTTTAGTAACTTAAATGTAAGGTTACTACTTGTTTTTCTATGATAAATATCATTAATAGAATAGAAGTCAAACTGATTAAAACACTGTAGACTTCACAAGCTAAATATAAATTATTCCATTTCATATAGTATCACTGGGACCATTATGTTTCCATGAGGATAACATGTTGAGGCATTAATATTGTTTTACAAGCTCTGACACTCACCTAGAACCTATGCCCTAGTGGTTTGCTTGTTCAATGACTTTATACGTTTGTTACAATTTTATTACTGATCGTTATACTCTTATATAGTGATGTCGCGAACCCAAAATTTTTGGTTCGCGAACGGCGAACGCGAACTTCCGCAAATGTTCGCGAACCGGCGAACCGCCCGAAACGCCATTGACTTCAATGGGCAGGCGAATTTTAAAACACACAGGGACTCTTTCTGGCCACAATAGTGATGGAAAAGTTGTTTCAAGGGGACTAACACCTGGACTGTGGCATGCCGGAGGGGGATCCATGGCAAAACTCCCATGGAAAATTGCACACTTGATGCAGAGTCTGGTCTTAATCCATAAAGGGCAGAAATCACCTAACATTCCTAAATCACAATGGATATGGATTGACACCTGACATATGACATATTGACACCTTGATATATGGATTGACACCTGTCCTCAGAGCCCCTGATGCACACGGACACAGAGCAGAATAGGGACTGTTCCCCCTGCATAGGGTCACTTGGCAGATATGGATTGACACCTGTCCTAAGGATCCCTGATACACACTGACACAAAGCAGAATAGGGACTGTTCCCCCTGCATAGGGTCACTTGGCAGATATGGATTGACACCTTGACACATTGACAACTGCTATTTGTAATGGGCCCTTTAAATGGCAAATTGCCCTGCTTCCCTGGGTTGTGGAGAAGCCTATTTGCCAGCCTCCTCCCGCATGACTATGGCCCCTGGGAGATTGTGAAAATGTATGCACTTTTATTTGGTGTGTATGGCACTTTAAGACTGTCGGTGGGCATATTGGGGCTTATGGACTCTTTATGTGACTGGTGCTGGCCCTTTAAACACCTTTTGGGACATCAGGAAGATTGGGACACTGCGCCTTTAAGGCCGTGTCCCCAGACTTGTTGGGGACACGGCCCCTTTAAGACGGTGTCCCCTGTGTCCCCAGACCTGGTGCAAACCCTTTGTGCCTGCCTGGCTAATTCCCACTTGGTTCAGTAAATGGGGCTTACTAAACCAAGTACCACACAGGCAGACCACCCAGAAGTGGAAGTGTGCAGGCAATTTACCTCCCAGAAGCTGCGGTTAACCGCAGCTTAATTGACAATGCTGGGAAGTCTTTGTTCGTTTGCTGAACACGTGGCGGCGGCCATCTTTGATCATTCGACGAGGTCAGCGGTATGTGTAGCCAAATTCATGGAACTAAAATCGGCTACACATTTCCGCGAACACCGCTGAGCTCTACCTTCTCCCCTACTGGTTTTACAGCTGCAGAGACTGTCCCATTCGGCGATGGGACTTAGTCTTTTTTTCAGCCGTTTTTTTCAGCCTTATTTCAGCTACAGAGACTAAGTCCCATTCGGCGATGGGACTTAGTCTTTTTTTCAGCCGTTTTTTTCAGCCTTATTTCAGCTGCAGAGACTAAGTCCCATTCGCGATGGGACTTAGTCGTTTTTTCAGCCTGAAATAGACCGACCTCACAGCCCAAATCTATGGAACTGTTTTGGGCAGGAAAATGTGCTTGCGGTCGGTCATAAAGGGACCTCCAGCTAACTTTTAACCCCTGGATGGATTTGGCTGATTTTTGGTTATGTTTATGTTTTAAGTGTGCTGATTCCAAATATGTAATTATGAAGATGGGATGTGTAGTTTTAAAGTTACAGGGTATGGCTAAAACTGTATTTTTACTGCCTGTGTTTAATTATGTTAATCTCTTCCCAAACGTCATTTCGTTCAAAGTGGAGAGAATGTTAAAAAAATATATTTTTGTTCGGAGTGTGAGAAATGCTTTTCAGCCGCTTCAATCTTAAGCATCATTTGAGGAGCCATACAGGAGAGAAACCTTATTTGTGGTGTGTTTAGTATTGTTCTGATCAGTTTAATACCTTCCGCGTCTCCTATCAGTGGGCGTGTATATGGCAGCCATTTTAGGAACCGTACACCTGGGACCCGAGCAAGGTCACCTCGTTCAACAGGCTTGCAGCATATCCTCCAGGAAGAAGAGCCTGAACCCTTACCGGCTGCACGTGTCTTACCTGTACATGGAAAGCTGCTCTGGTTCCTTGATGAGCCAGCTGCCCGTGAGTTAACATGTCCCGTGGAGAAGCACTCTGTCCTGTAAAGCCTCACCAAAAAAAGGAGTGGTATGTTTAGTATTGTTCTGATCAGTTTAATACCTTCAGCGTCTCCTATCAGTGGATGTGTATATGGCAGCCATTTTGTCAGATTCAAGTTCTTGTGCCCCACAGTTCAAAATAACATTCAAATGACAATTCATGACAGATCACACAAGTGAATAGCCCTGCCAGCGTCTTCTCAGAATTTTTTCGTTTTCTATGAAGAAATAGAAATGCAAGAGCAGAATAGAGGCTGTTCAGTTTAATACCTTCCGCGTCTCCTATCAGTGGACGTGTACACGGCATTGATTTTTGTAACAGGGAGATGGAAGAAGAGGCTTGGTCGGTCCTCTTACTGCAAATTTGGGGCACTGCGCGGTCAAGCTAATGTGACACCAGATAGGAGTGGTGTGTTTAGTACTATTTTTATCAGTTTAATACCTTCAGCGTCTCCTATCAGTGGACGTGTACACGGCATTGATTTTTATCTAAGCCGTAAACTTTTGCATAGCGAAGTAGATTCACTGCCATTGAAAAGGAGTGCATGGCGGTGGTGTGGGCCCTCAAAAAGCTGCAACCTACTTGTATGGACAACCGTTTACCTTACTCACAGATCACAGCAAATTTGGGGCACTGCGCGTGCAATCTAATGTACCACCAGATAGGAGTGGTGTGTTTAGTACTATTTTTATCAGTTTAATACCTTCCACGTCTCCTATCAGTGGACGTGTACACAGCATTGATTTTTGTAACAGAGAGATGGAAGAAGAGGCTTGATCGGTCCTCTTACTGCAAATTTGGGGCACTGCGCGGTCAAGCTAATGTGACACCAGATAGGAATGGTGTGTTTAGTACTATTTTTATCAGTTTAATACCTTC
>OW240915.1:240613329-240738721 GCA_933207985.1 Pelobates cultripes | reverse complement strand
CGTTACACCCTCATTTGGCCATATCAATTTCATCATATGCAATTAATTTAGTCACCCTACATTTTAATGTTTAATTAATGCTATGCCATATATTTAGTACAGTGTCTTGCAAAAGTATTCACCCCCTTGACTTTTTACCTATTTTGTTACATTACAGCCGTAAGTTCAATGTTTTATTAATCTGAATTTTATGTGATGGATCAGAACACAATAGTCTAAATTGGTGAAGTGAAATGAGAAAAATATATACATAAAACTATTTTTTAGAAATAGAAAACAAAAAATAGGCTTGTGCGTATGTATTCACCCCCTTTGTTATGAAGCCCATAAAAAGCTCTGGTGCAACCAATTACCTTCAGAAGTCACATAATTAGTGAAATGATGTCCACCTGTGAGGAATCAAGTGTCACATGATCTGTCATTACATATACACACCTTTTTTGAAAGGCCCAAGAGGCTGCAACACCTAAGCAAGAGGAACCACTAACCAAACACTGCCATAAAGACCAAGTAACTCTCCAGACAAGTAAGGGACAATGTTGTTGAGAAGTACAAGTCAGGGTTAGGTTATAAAAAAATATCCACATCTTTGATGATCCCCAGGAGCACCATCAAATCTATCATAACCAAATGGAAAGAACATGACTCAACAGCAAACCCGCAAGAGACGGCCGCCCACCAAAACTCATACTACGGTACGGCTGAATATTACTCTCAGCCTTGTTATGCCGAAGCAATTCCTTCCTTTACGACCCTCTCTCAGTCTTGCACTCTTGAAAACCAAAAACCCTTCATTACACATTTAACCATATTCAGGCCTCCTCGGTCTGTCATGGTTTTACCCAAGCCTTGTATGAACCACAACTCCTGTTAGTAAACTAGAGATGTTCTGATCTTTCTCTTACATACTTCAGGTCCTTTTTGTGGAAGGGCGCATAGTGGGAACTCATAATTAGACACACCACTACCGGGCAAGGAGGGCATTAATTAGTGAGACAGCACAGAGACCTAAGGTAACCCTGGAGGAGCTGCAGAGTTCCACAACAGAGACTGTAGTATCTGAACATAGGATGACAATAAGCCGTACGCTCCATAGAGTTGGGCTTTATGGCAGAGTGGCTAGAAGAAAGCCATTATGTTCAGCAAAAAACAAAATGGCACGTGTTGAGTTTGCGAAAAGGGAGACTCCCAAAATGTATGGAGGAAGGTGCTCTGGTGAGACTAAAATTGAACTTTTCGGCCATCAAAGAAAACGCTATGTCTGGCGCAAACCCAACACATCACATCACCCAAAGAACACCATTCCCACAGTGAAACATGGTGGTGGCAGCATCATGCTGTGGGAATGTTTTTCAGCAGCCGGGACTGGGAAACTGGTCAGAGTTGAGGGAAAGATGGATGGTGCTAACTACAGGGATATTCTTGAGCAAAACCTGTGCAAATCTGTGCGTGATTTGAGGGTAGGACGAAGGTTCACATTCCAGCAGGACAATGACCCCAAACACATTGCTAAAGCAACACTTGAGTGGTTTAAGGGGAAACATGTCAATGTGTTGGAATGGCCTATTCAAAGCCCAGACCTCAATCCAATATAAAATCTGTGGTCAGACTTAAAGATTGCTGTTCACAAGCGCAAACCATCAAACTTGAAGGTGCTGGAGCAGTTTTGCAAGGAGGAATGGGCAAAAATCCCAGTGGTAAGATGTGGCAAGCTCATAGAGATTTATCCAAAGCAACTTGGAGCTGTGATTGCTGCAAAAGGTGGCTTTTACACCCAGCAGCTCGAGACTTACATTTGGTAATATTGGCCTTCCGCTGCAATACCTCTACATGCAGCCCTCACTAGGCCTTCACTCCATACGTTACATAAGGCCCTCTGTGGGCAATTCACTACGCCACATTTCCAGCTTTACAAGGGTCAACTACAACCCTGTCATACTACGGTACGGCTGAATATTACTCTCAGCCTTGTTATGCCGAAGCAATTCCTTCCTTTACGACCCTCTCTCAGTCTTGCACTCTTGAAAACCAAAAACCCTTCATTACACATTTAACCATATTCAGGCCTCCTCGGTCTGTCGTGGTTTTACCCAAGCCTTGTATGAACCACAACTCCTGTTAGTAAACTAGAGATGTTCTGATCTTTCTCTTACATACTTCAGGTCCTTTTTGTGGAAGGGCGCATAGTGGGAACTCATAATTAGACACACCACTACTTGGTATCTCTTTCATATCCATATTAAAAGCCATACGTTCTATTATTATCTAGGTTTCTACTACACGTACTTATCATCCTGTTAACATTTTAATCCTTAACCACAACATGGGTATTTTATTCTCTTACCTTAACCCCTTAAGACCGCAGCCAAATGTACAAGTTGTGATCAAAACAAAACGTAAACAAAATCTGGCATTTGCGCTATATGTCTGTCCAACCGTAATAAGGTCCAATAAGGTCAATTGATGGTACACAACTGCTTTGGGTGGTCTAAGGGTTCGGTAGAACGTTTGGTATATGAACCAGCTAGGGTAAAGTCTGTTCGTTTTGGTTCATATACCATTTAGACTAATGGAATTGCAAATAAGGTTCAGAATTGCAATAACACATAACTCCAAGAGAACAGGCCATCTGTTACAGTGTGTTTTTAATGATTTTTTGAAGGAGTGGAGACTGGGTGAGCTTCTAATAAAAGAGGGAAGTGAGTTCCACAGGAATGGTGCAGCCCTCGAAAAGTCTTGAAGACGAGCATCAGAGCTGGGAGTACGGACAGAAGATTGACGTAAGTCTTCTGCATAGCGTAAGGGCTTAGACGGGACTTACTTGTGTGTTAGGGAGGATAGATAGGTAGGAGCAGCATTATGCAGAGGTTTTTAAAGCGAGAACCAGCATTTTAAATTGAGCCCTATATCTTACAGAAAGCCAATGTAGGGACTGACAGAAGGGTGAGGCGTGGGATGGGCGGGCGGACAGGAAGATGATGCGCAACAAAGAAAATAGCATTCACCGTGGACCTCTTATAGAGAAATAGTATGCATCCGTGTGTGCAGCACAATAAAATATATATATGTAAAACAAAATAGCTCTCAAAGTATCACACTCACAAAATTGGAGTGGTAAAAGCTCGTGGCTATGGCAGTCAGGGAGGATCATCCCCTAGAGTGCGTAGGATCCGTGGGAAAGACACTTGCAATCCAGATGACAGGTAAGTATTCTTCATAAGACAACAGTTAAAAACAAAGATGTTGTAAAAAAATTCTTGGTCTGCTCACAAGCCTCAGGAAACCGAAAGGAAAGTTCAATACAAATACACAATGCAAAAGTCCTTCGGATTTCGTGTCCTGGCTGTTCTTGCCGACCATCTATAATTCACTTCCTGGTTCAGAATCCGTGACGCATTTCGCTCCTCCCCTCGGGGCTTTGACAAATGGCTTATGTATCCTCCCACTTTCCTCTGTCTTTTAAACAAGGACCTGTAATTCAATTCGTCCTAAAGTCTTTCTGCCCGAAGTCTCTTATTCATTTCTGAATAATTAAACAGCACCACTGATCCCAGTGCTGGCTAATATGCATAGGACTTCAAACAGTTAACATAAATATTTTGGTAATTCCTGGTATAAATGGAGTATAAAAATATCATATGCAAAATGGCAATGAACATCTCTTTGAGCTTCTTTCAAAAAAACAATGAATAAGAACATGAATAAGTCTTTTAAGAAAATAAGTCATATAAATTCATATAAAACCATATAAAGAAAGGGAACATCTGAGATTTAAGAACTTAAAAACCTAGTTCATAGTGATCATATAGCAACCCATCCATCTGATCTATGTCTGAAAAGTATTAAATATAACATTTTTTTTAAAATCCTAATAGGGGTAGATTGTCTAAATCAAATCTTGACAAACACCACTATAGTTGATAAATAATTCAGAAATTACAAAACAAGGTACAAAGTGCACTATATACTTCCTAGATATCTCTTAGAGTTTATAAAAACACCAGCTTTCCTTTAGGGGTAAAACCGTTCACTAGTGGTTAAACCCCAAGTTTCTGTATCCTGCACCCGATCACTCTGCGCTCTGTACTTCCATTGCTCATAATCTTGAAAAGGGAAACATCAAACAAGGATGCCAGAGATTGGCTAGGAGTTTTAGCTAAACTCTAAGCCAATCTGTAGCTCTCTATTCACAAAATGACTAATAGTAAAAATATGTAAATTTCTCAAGATGTTTTGAAATAGCCTTTGAAAAAAAATAAAAAAAACCCTGGCATCACTTTTTAGATAGATTCCATCTTAATGATGTATTAGCTAAGTTAAATCAAGTCTGTTATAAGCCTACCGCATAGATGGCTTAAAATACTTCAGACATCGAGCCTTAAATTGTGTGACAGGGGTTTGGCAACAATCATATTCCACTGATGGTACTAGGCTATATTTTTAGAGCAGGTATCTGCACTCTGTAATTGATGGAATTACAGCCTATAGTGTTTTTAGTGTACAGCATGTTTAGGAATACTACACTTACCCATATGTTCCTTAGATGGTTACTGTATGTGAACTGATGTGCACAGTACTGTAATAATGTTTTTCAAATTAATGCAGCCCCAATGTTCCTAATGTTGTAATACATAACAGAGCTTGATAATTTTAACTTACTTTTTTTAACAAAGATTTTAAAGAGAATCTTTAAGACGGTAGTACATAATTTCCGAGCCTTTTCAAGCTAGAGCTATGCTCCATTTTTAAATATAGAAAACATGAATATATATTGAGGACTGACAGTTGGCATGATGAATGACTTTTTTTAGACAGGATACATTACACGCAACAGGATTATGCAAGATATCAAGTAACAGTCACATAATTTTTCAGTGAATTACAGAAATGTAATAAACCATATCTGGGTATTCTATTTAACAAAGAAAATGTCCTCAGACTTACTCCATGAATATCCCACACCACCTTCAAGTTACTTCCTTGGTAAAACATATTTCTAACAGCAAATCTATTTCAAATAATCAGCTTTACAAAATATCTGCACCTCTTACAAGTACAACCACTTTCAACAAAACTGAATTAATTAATTAAATATTACCCCATATCAATTGATGTAAATTCTTATGGAAATCAACTAGTTTAAAAGGTAGACTATCTTAAACTACTGATTATTATGATGTGTTGTAAAAGGTGAACTTTCTTACCCATTATACAATGCAAAGTAAAACAAATTGCAGAATGCTAAACACCATACGTCTAAAAATTTTGTTGCACAGAGAAGGCCAACATGTGAACAATTTGGACATGAGGTCAAACATTCTTGCAACATTTCTCTTGATGACTAGCATCTACACAGGGTACTATTTTTATGTGAACACATTATCAAAAACATCCAACATGGATAACTGTAACATATTGTAATCTGAAATGTAGAATGAAGTTATACCAAACATTTGAGTATTACAATTCACAACTGAAATCATCTTCACAAATTTATATTTTGTATTCACAAGATGAGTATCCAAACATTTCATATGATTAGCTTATGCCACATAATATCTGATTCTAAATAAAAGTTGATTTCTAGTATTTATATTATATTGTACTTAACTTACTCTTTAATATGTGGGATTAAAAGCACGTTTTACAGATTACAATTTTTCATTTTCATTCTTATCATATTCAATTACTGTTTCTAGTTTTTAAAAGATACAATTGCGCTGAAATGAAAAATTATAACGTCACACTTTCTTGTAGTGTATAGTAGGCTATTTGTGAATTATAGACAATTGTGAATATGTTAATAATAGTCATTCTATCAAATTATTGTTGTATTGCTGTTAATTGTTTATTCAAATGGATGGTGAATTTTGTGCTATTATAGTTCAGAATCAGCAAAATTATACCATGTGAGATTTTTCAATGTCACATACAAGATTATTCTAGTAAAATAGATATGGCCAAGTGATTTTTCCTTTTGTGGATTTGTATTTTTTGCTTTAAAAAAGGAATTAAGCAATACCTAATTTTTATTGTTATAAATATAATGTTACTACCTGCATTCTGATTCAAAAATAAATTTCTCATTATAATCTTACCATTTTTTTTTCTTTTTATAGCAACAGCAAAAATGAATTTATAGTAAACATCGTTTGTGCATTTGTTGAAATCTCCCAAATCACGGAGCTTTCACTTAGAGAACCTCAATAATATCCTTTGCATTTTAAATGAGAAATAAATCCCAAGAATGTGAAAGCAGCTATGTGTCTGTGCTTATACCAGGCAATTTAATCAAAGTCATGAATTAGCATTTTGCAGTTGCTAGGGAATGGCACCTCTCAACATCTGACATGAGGATCAGCATAAAGTTGCTGTCATAGACAAAGACATATTAGAATAAGGTTAATTTGATTCTGAGCACTATCCAATAAATGATGCAACTATTTATATCTGTATCTTTATCTGAAGGTTCCCTTTAATAAAAAAATATTAGGAAGTCTTATTTAAGTCTGAAATTCTTCTGCTTTATATACTCCTTAACATGTCTGTTAATGTGTAGACATGTATATTGAGATATATACAGGATAAAAGATACAAGGATAAAATGGGAAATATCCAAATGTTTGGTTTAATCTAAATAACTTTTTTTAAAATCTAAAAGTAAAATGTGTTGTTCACTTTACCAAATTATTAGTAAACATTAATCTCCTACTTCTACAAGTTACTATATAAAGACAAATTGCCATAGTCACTAGCAGGATTTTATATATATATATTCCTTTTGTAGTAGGACTTTTTTTCCCTACTACTTATATATATATATATATATATATATATATATATATATATATATATAAAACTACTTTCCGACTTTTTCCTATATATATATATATATATATATATATATATATATGTTAAAAGGCCACTGTGGGAGGAGTTATGACCCCTATTTAAACTCCTACCCCCCTACTCACCTTTGCCGTTCAAGCTGTTTGTCTTCTCCATAGCAACCAGTACTTCCAGTCTGTAGTACCGACCAAAAATTCCAGCATCCAGTAGCAGTTTCTCACCAGCAGCTTTCCTGCCTCCGACCTCCGTGCCTATATACTGGTTCCTTATACTTAGCATGTGTATGATTTTAACCTCAACTACATTTCCTTCAAGCAGTCTCCAGGAAGTGTTATCCCAGTATCCTGTATTAGGTAAGAAAGGTTTTTCCAGTCGTATTTGTCTTCCCCTTGAGGCCACATTGAGCCTCCACGGCCTTATTCGGCATCCACCCCTGAGGGTTGAAATTTACCTGAGACTGCTCCTGTCACTCATGGTTCACCTGTGGCTGATCACTGATTAGACAGGTATAAGACACTGCCTTTCCCTGAGGGCAGTGTCAGGTCATTGACTCTGGTTCTCGTATTGCTGTTTCGTGTTCCAGTGTTCTCCTGTTGATTCCTGACCTTGGCTTGTTATTTCGTGTATC
Organism: Pelobates cultripes; assembly: GCA_933207985.1. Taxonomy (NCBI): domain Eukaryota; kingdom Metazoa; phylum Chordata; class Amphibia; order Anura; family Pelobatidae; genus Pelobates; species Pelobates cultripes. Next base: position 240,731,244 of record OW240915.1, on the reverse strand, counting down.
CTGATTTCTGGCATCCTCTGACCTCTGGCTTACCCACGACTATTCTCCTGTTTATGTCCTATCTGTACTGCGACTTGGAGCATTAACCTGCACAGCCCCCGTGCACAGACTCACAGGCCAGGTGAGTTCTTACCTGACCACCTTGGCCTGTGTTTAATCGCAAGGGTGAGCATATACCTGCGCTACAGACTCCCAACCAAGGTAAACCGTTACATTTGCTACTGCTAATCTTAACGGTACATTGCTTGTCTTTCGTTTCTACATTTCATTACTTAGACCTGTGTTAATATCACAGTTTCACCAAGTTTCTACGCCATCAACCACCAACAGCCTACATGGTATCCTGTATTTCAGTACCAGATATTGGTAATATTACTCACTGCGATTACGTTTCTCCTTAAGGCCTCACTCCGCCTTGTTATCATTTAAATTCACAATTGTGGGTACCCAGGGGCTTGTCTCTAATTAGGGACCAACGTTCAGGTCCCTCATCTTACACAGGTTCTTACGTTACAGTATTATTGATACACACCTATCCACACATTCAACATTTTTACACCAAGCATACCAGTGGCACGCGTCAGGCCCACTAGCATCTATCTTACCCCTAGGATACCTTGGCTGGACCTGTTCCCTTCAGGAGCAAGAATTTATTGAAGTCTTCTTGTGCCTCGTCCAAAGCAATATGACTAATACTCAAGGTAAGTATCTACATACGTTCAAGCACATCATTCAAAAAGACAAGCCTCATCAGGTTAGAGAACTGGCAGTTAGGGTTAGGTGCTGGCCTTAGCAACCCTAAGTAAATACACCAGTCCCGTGAGGTCTACTACCCACCTCAACACGGAAGTTTAGTCCCACGGCCAAAATCATAGTTTGCCACCTCGCTCGCCCTTCTTTAGAGCTCAGCTAGGGCTCCCCAAGTCACAGCCACACGTTTTGAATCTCTTACGGTCACAGAGAGGCCAACATCCCGCCACCACTTAAGTGGCCACAAATTCCCTTGGTCAAAATCATAGGTAGAGCCTCTCACTGCCACTTGGCACTAGCAGGGCCTCACCTATCACTTGGTTCTAGTTAAATTCTTTTCCTTTGCACTAGTTAGCAGGCCAGCTCTCCGAAGGTCTCACCCCCCCCACCTCCATAACACCCTACTTATCCAAATCATTATTCCTTTTCACAGTGTCACAAGAATCCATCCCAATCATCGATCTTCCGTTGGATGAAATACCCAGCACGCCAGTCAGGCCTGGGTCTCCAGAGGAATCCCTCACCCCTTCTACCCCCAGATCCCTGAGATATTGGACTATTCCAAAAATATCAGCAGAGCTCAGACTCAGGGGTATTCCTTTTTCAGCCATTGCTAGAAAGGCAGAACTATACAGGCTCCTGACGGCACAGGCCAACGACCATAGGCCCAGCACTAGTTCGCAAGGGCCGTCAACTAACAACTCAGATTCCATTCAGGAGACCCTGACTGCTATTTTGGCCAACCTCCAAACGATCAACAACAGGCTGCTGAAAGGGGAATAGGCCATAGCCACCCCAGGAGGTGACTTGTCAGGCCCCTCAGGCCCTCCCCTGGCTGTCTTGGCCGTTCAGGCTGGCATACCCCTCTTTCCCCCTCCCCCACCAGCCACTATCACTACCCTATATGTCTCACTGGCTCACTGTATTCCAGCTTTCATAAAGAAGGAAATTCTTGATGTAAAGGATGTTAATCTAGTGTCACTATTCTTAGCCTCTCAAGACATCCTAGAGAACAGAGCTTATAATTATGGTGACATTTCAGTGGTCTTACAAGCCAGAGATCCACGACTTAATAAGAAACTTTCCATTCCCCAGTTTTTCATTGCCTTTGGCATTTATCGTGACGTTATCTGCACGGTGTACCCACATAGGAGGGAAGAGCTCGATTTGTACATGGACAAGGTAGTTGACTTAGGCATCAAGTACGGAGGGTCCTCATTTTATGACTATCCTAAATCAGTGTCGGCCAAGGCAGCTACTCATCTGGCACAGTTCAACATAAGAATTGACTAGTGCCAGATGGACACAGAACTGTTTTGCCGTCACTTTGCCGGTTTGAGGTCACCGTCCTGTGCCTCCTGTAGTTCCACTTCTCACTCCACTGACTTGTGCCCTTGCAAGGCAGACCCTTCCACTTTCACTTCCACTTCTCACCACTCCTTCACCCCACACACAAGACATGAAGATCGGCAGAGAGACAAGCTGGGCAGACCCATTTCATTCCTGGGCAAGGCTCAGGTGTGCAATAATTTTAATGCAGGGGCATGCAGTTTCAGTGCATGCAGGTTGCTGCACATCTGCTCTATCTGCTTCAGAGCTCACACCAAGACTATGTGCCTGGCCTGACTGTCTCCCAAGAAATGACTAACCAAAGTTAACATTGACATCCTGGATTACTATCTGCATTCACACCCAGCTAGGCATCTGGTGGATTATCTGGTGATGGGTTTCTCACAGGGGTTTCACACTGTCCTTATTGCCATCCCCACAGGTACACTCGAATGCTCTAACCTACTACCAGCATTCAATAACCCATTTACGGTGGACCACCTTCTGTCCGCGGAAATCAAGGCTGGTTTCATGATTGGCCCTTTCTTGTCTTCACCATTCTCATCTTGGCGTACCAACACCATTGGGGTAGCCATTCACAAATAATCCAATAAAAAATATTTGATTATTGACCTCTCTGCACCTCATTCTTTCTCCAATCCCACCATCAACTCGCTCATACCCGCTGAGGAGTTCTCACTGGAATTTGCAAAAATTGATGACGCCATGCAAGCTATTATTACAACAGGCAGTAAGGCATGGTTAAGCAAGAAAAATATTGCCAACGCCTTTACCCCTCACTATGGCACCTGAATGGTGTTAAATGGAGGGACAAGTATTTTTTCTCTACCCGGCTCACGTTTGGGTCTAGGAGCAGCCCCAAGCTATTCAACATCTTCGCAGAGACCCTCTGCTGGCATCTCCTAAACATAGTCAGGTGTCCGTCCGTTATCCACTATCTGGATGATTTTTTTTTATTGAACCAGGCTCACAAACACTAAACATTATTCACAGCACCACAGCACTTTTCACTAAACTAGGGGTCCCTCTGTCACCAAGCAAAACACTTGGTCCCTCTACCGAGCTTGTTTTCTTGGGCATAGTCTTAACACCACAACTTTCCAAACCAGCCTACCACCAGAGAAATTGACTCACATTAGGGATAAAATTGTCCTGTTCCTGTGGAGTGTTACATGCACAAGGAGGGGACTTCCGTCCTTATTGGGGTCCCCTAACTTCGCAATGCGTATCATTCCGCAGGGTAGGTCTTTTGTCTCTAGGCTACTTCATTTGCTCCATGATGTACCCGACTCCTGCCCAATCATACTGGATGGTCCGATCAGGGCAGATTACACATGTGGAGTAGATTCTTGGCTGAATGGAACGGGGTCTCTTTGTTCATTCCTCCACTTTCAGAGCTCTCACTCACAATTTACACAGACACAGCACCACACACAGGGTTCGCAGCCATTTTTGGCAACCACTGGTTTAGGGATCACTGGCCCACTGAGACGGATGCCTTGCCGGCCTTTAGAGATCACATTGTTTGAGATCTACCCCATGGTGGCGGCCGCCCATACATGGGGTCATCTCTGGACCGGCATGGCAGTAAAATGCTACTCAGACAACTTCGCAGCTTGTGAAATCATTAACAAGGGGCGGTCATCCTCGTTAAATATTATGAGGCTGATTCACAAGCTGACTTGGCTGGCAGCAACCTTCCAGTTCCATCTAGTCTGCATTCCATCTAGTCTGCATTTACATTCCTGGTGTCCATAACACAGCTGCTGACGCTCTTTCATGCTCTCAATTTCAGGTCTTCTTCCAGGCACTCCCTACGGCCCATCACCTACCATCCAGGATACCACCGTTCCACAAGCTAATCCTGGATGAAGCGGGCTATTACACCACGCACAGGCACTCACACACCACGCACTTTCACCCAACACCACTATCACTTATGCTAGGGCATTGACTATTTTTAACAAATTCACTGCAGAGTTTTACTTACAAGGAGACGTTTCCATTAAAACTATGGTGGCTTTTGCCTCCTTCTGTCACCTACACCTTAAATTATCACATAATACCATGAAACTCTACCTTACCGGGGTACAACACCACGTCTTCACAACCTTTCCTAATCACGCACCTTTCTTAGCTTCCGACCCTATTAAGAAAATCTTCAAGGGTATTTATAAGGTTATAGTTCCCCCTGGCACTACCAGATTACCGATAGATGGTCCCATATTTAGGCTTTGTCACGGTAGTATACCCCAACACTCAAGAATAGTCCAACAAGAGACAGGAAAACAATATACGTCTTACCGGACCTTAGAATGGCCGGACTTTGACTTGGACAGGAAAAGATAGAGTCAAGAACGAGCCGAGGTCAAGGGAACAGGGAGACAGCGAAAACAAGAACTAGCCAAGGTCTGGTACACAGGAGTCAGGAAACCGGCTAACAAGACAAAGCAGTGATAAAAGAAAAACTGAGTCAGGTACAAAGCCAAGGTCAAGCACGAAAAAAACACTACTACACGAAGCAAGCACTAAAGGGAACTGAATCAGAAACCACGATAGGGCAGGGAGTTAAGGGAAAAGTGAGTATAAATACCTATTAGTTTAATTTGATTGGCCCTTTAAAAGCGCGCCCGTTATGCGCGGCGCGCTCCCTGTGCCAGGTGCGTCATGTGGCCGCTTCTCGAGGTCAGTGCGCGCGGCTTGTCCAGTTGCAGGACCGTGTGCGGCAGGGAAGGAGGACCTCGCCCGGCCCCTGGAGAGGGTAAGTACCGCTACAGGCGTCTAGCGACCTACTGGACAAATCCTCGTTTGACTGTAATACAAATCTGGTCATCAAGGCCGCCACCTTGATGGCTTTCTACGGTTTCCTCAGACCTAGGAATTCACATTCAAGTAGATACTGCATTATGCCTTAAACTTTCTCACCTAAAGAAAGTAGAAGACCACTACATTCTTTCATTACCTTCTACTAAAACAAATCACACCGCTTATCCAACTATCATTCCCCTCTTCCCTACCGAGAATGTTTGGTGCCCAGTAAAAATACTTGACTTACTCCTGTTGTCTCACCACACGCACCCACCTGACACTCACTATTACTACTCCAAGGGCACCCACTCACCACAGCTAAATTCATTTCTCATGTCAGAACCCTACTATCAAGGTTGGGCTACAACCTGGCTTCCTTCTCTGGTCACTCATTCCGTATAGGCGCAGCATTGTCAGCTTCAAGCTCTAACACACCAGTCCACATCTTTAAGAGACTGGGATGCTGGAAATCATCAATTTATAATACTTATATACCTCAACCAGAGAGGGAGCTCTGACAAGCCTTCAGAAATCTTGCTGTGTAACTTGCAATAAAGTGTGCTTACTTTGAAGCCTCCTTTTGCCCTCTTTTTCTTACAGGTCTACTCGTACGTTGGTTTCGGCACACCTCAACAACCTTTGCATCTCCTTCTACATTGGTTTCGGCACACCTCAACAACCTTTGCATCTCCTTCTACATTCCATTACGTATTAAAAATTCCAAGCACAAGTTAAAAGGCCATTTGTCCTGAATTTGTGGGAGGAGTTATGATCCTTATTTAAACTCCTACCCCCCTACTCACCTTTGCAGTTCAAGCTGTTTGTCCCCACCCACCTATACCCATATATTTATACATTTCACCTTTGTGGGCCCTCTTTTTATTACAGGCCTACTCGTATGTTGGTTTCAGCACAACTCAACCAACTTTGTATCTCCTTCTACATTCCATTATGTATTAGAAATTCTGAGCACAAATATAAATATATATAAATATATATATAAAGGATACAACTATTTATATATGTACTGGATAAAAACAATGGACACTGTATAGCCCAAAGGACTTAATGAGAAATACTCTCTTGGGATTTTCCTATGATCGGAGAAACTAAGACAGGAATTAATACCATATTCTCTGTACATAATATCTTATGAATATACTTAATCTACCAGACATAATATCAGATTGGGTGAGCTAATCTCTCTCTGGTACTTTACCTTTTTTATATAATTTGCTCCACAAATGTATTTTTTACAATTTACTCAATGCCATATTGTATATAGTCTCTTATATATAGACATCTAAGTCAACAATGTACATAACATAGCTTTGTTCTACTGAGTCACTGTGCTTTTGATCTGACTAATTAAGACAAGAATTAAATTAATATTTTTTGTACTTAAGATCGGATCAATATATTTAATAAATAGATATAAAACCAGACTGAGAGAGACAATTTCTCTGTGGGACCTTAACACAGTACAACATATTTTCAGTTAGACAAATCATATTGTGAAACCAATATATTGTTGCAATTCCATAGATATCACGCTGTATATAGATTCATGTCATTTTACATCTAAGTTAAATATGTGTTGCACACAGCTTTGCTCGATCTCTCCAATTTGGGGATTGTCTAGATATGTTACTTACATAATATTCTTAACCAAGACACTCTATGTGATCCCAGTTCTAGACTCTGTATATATTAAGTGTGAAGGAACTAAAATCGGACAATCGACTTCCCGGACGCCGGGAGTGTCCTGGACCTGAGAGCCAATGTAATTGTGTACTTAGAGTGTGTGTACTATAAAAGTATTAACAGATATCCAGGAGCTTTCTAATAAAATAAATTTGTGTAAAATTAATGATGTTCCAATGCATATAAAATACATGTAAATGTTAATAAATAGTAATAAAAAAATCTGTATGGCATAGGTATCCTTAATCCCAGAAAATAAATACCCAAGGGCAAATATAACTCTTGCTAGTTGTTATACTTTCGTAAGAATAAAAGATGCAGTAGCTAGAAAGCATACAAATGCTTAAATATTCTTAAATTAGGAGAAAAAATGAACTGGAAGACCACCAAAGTCAAAGACAGAGGTGGAAAACCTATTCATTCATAGATCTATACCTCCCAAAAAAGTAAGTGTACTATATGTAACGGGTTCCAAAACCTTTAATGAAAAATGACATATATATTGAAATTATACATAACTGGCTAAAAAGTTGGCCAGAAAGAGTTCCCGTAGGGGATATTAGTGAGTGAAATAAATATTCACAATTGCTAACTAGAGTATAACCCTAATGTAAGTTGTATAAATTACCTGGTATAAGGAACGCTATTATAAAGGAAAAAACAGAAAGAAAGTAATATCTGTACAGAGTGAGCCTTATCCAGGATTTAGTATCAAAGTAGAGAGGAAAAAGGAGGAGGGGGATAAAGTTTAAATAAAGGTATAACCTGGTAGAGATAGTATCCCTACTTGAAATGGGACAGCTGCAACAACATGCAAAAAATGTATATTATTGACAACAAAAAATGGGTGATATAAGTGTTAGGCTCATAACCAAAAACTGTTTGTTGCCAGGAACAAAAAAATGCCCCACTTATATGTCCTCACTTGCCCTAAGCTGCTAGCTGTCTCCCAAAATACAGGGAAAAATAAATTAACTACCTGCTGCTTCTAGGCAGCCTAAAGATTGTCCCTATAGTCCCCACTCCTATGAGTCTAATGAGACTCTACACCATCATAGAAAAAAATCAAACAAAAGGGATGTCTAGTTAGAAGAACAGTTTTTGGTTATGAGCCTAACACTTATATCACCCATTTTTTGTTGTCAATAATATACATTTTTTGCATGTTGTTGCAGCTGTCCCATTTCAAGTAGGGATACTATCTCTACCAGGTTATACCTTTATTTAAACTTTATCCCCCTCCTCCTTTTTCCTCTCTACTTTGATACTAAATCCTGGATAAGGCTCACTCTGTACAGATATTACTTTCTTTCTGTTTTTTCCTTTATAATAGCGTTCCTTATACCAGGTAATTTATACAACTTACATTAGGGTTATACTCTAGTTAGCAATTGTGAATATTTATTTCACTCACTAATATCCCCTACGGGAACTCTTTCTGGCCAACTTTTTAGCCAGTTATGTATAATTTCAATATATATGTCATTTTTCATTAAAGGTTTTGGAACCCGTTACATATAGTACACTTACTTTTTTGGGAGGTATAGATCTATGAATGAATAGGTTTTCCACCTCTGTCTTTGACTTTGGTGGTCTTCCAGTTCATTTTTTCTCCTTTTTCTCATAATTTGCAGGGGTTACGCCCCCTATACCTCCTGTAACCTTTACAGAGATTAGGGATTTGAATTATTTCAATACCCTATATACTCTGTCCTTTTTCTATTCTTAAATTATATAGGCTAACATCAAATGAATACCATATATCTGTTATCAAGCAAAACCAGTACAGTGAACTGGTTGCTATAAGCAATAAAAATTTCGCTAAAAACAACTGAGAGTGTAAAAAAACAATTTATTCCAAAATAATTAAAAATATAGTTAAAAGTAAGTCCACCATATAAATACCAGTAAATTGAGGGTAAAAATTGCAAAACAACCTTTTTCCCAGGCACAGATGGATATAGATGTTATTCGTGATCCTATCATCAAAATTCTGATCGCCGGTGAGGACGGCGTGCGTACCACAGTGTGTTCCACCTCGAGCCTCACTTCAGGGGATCAGCACTGCTCGCCAGATGATGTCGATAAGACGCCTGGGATCCAAGGTGATGTATGTGTTCTTACAGCGATACCTGAGCTGGCTGTAGCTGTGTGGACGTTCTTAAGACTGTCTGATGCGTTTTGTAGAGGGTAGCCCTACATCCTCAGAGACGTATAAGTTAGCCTCCATATGGGGATGTTTATATACCCCTCAGTTGTTTGATCAATTAGTCAATGTCCATGCACAATAAATTGAATTATGTCGAATAAAACATCTTTGATAATTTCAAAAACAAGAATCAATATATCAATATAACAAATTAAACAGGATGGGATCAACAAAATCACAGAAAATTGATGAATATTAAATATTACAATAAAAATTAATACTTTATAACAAAGACTTTTATATAATAGAAACTTTTATATAATAAAGACTCTTTATAGGAAATTTGTCTCTTGTCTTAATTTTCACACAAACTGTTACTCGCTGACAATGTTATGTAATCATCTTACATCATAACGATGAATGGTTTAGTCACAGAGATAAATGGCAGCTATTTACACTTGCGGCCATCACATATTGTTAGTTAAGATTGCATCAATGTCGCGCCGTAATGACCTGTTTTTGACAATGTATTACATTGTGCACGTGCAACATTTTTATCAAGCTCAATTAGCCACATTCTAAACACTACTACCGATTACAGGTAGTGAATAGAATCTGGATGGTCATGTTAAATGTAAACGAAAAAATGAAAGGAACTCCTAGAGATTACTACTATAAAAGACATCATCCTAAAGTTCTTGTCACAAAATCCTTCTTATTAACAGTCTTATTAACAGTTCATAAAAATAAACAATAAAAATCATGAATGATATGACGGAGGATATGCTTGTTTTCCTGAAACGAGATATAAATATTAGTAAACAGTATAGGTAATAAAACACAGTGAGGAGACAATTAATTTTCCAATTACATATTCCTATGTGAAGATTAATTGTAAAATTGCTATTGTCATACAAAGTAACCTGTTTGTCTTTTATTTTGTACTCATAATAGATGTTAGAGTCGAGTGCAATAGATAATATATTCAAAATGAGGTAGAAAGTATAAAGTATAGATTAGTGTTGTCTCAACGATAAAGAGAAGACCTATAGAAAAACTAATATATCATATAAAATGTATAAGATATATAAGGCGTAAAAACTATACTAAGATGAAAATAAAAACTACAGATGAACAACACCTGCATACCAAAAGCATCATAATTACACCTGCATACTTAAAAACACAGTAATTACTAAAATCTGTTCTAAGATATCATAAAAATATATATATCTATATTTGAAATTATGAAAAAGCCAAGAACTCCATATGGGTCAAAACCATAAAATAACACATAATCCCAAATACAACTATGAACAAAAAGGATGAAGGAGAAGCTAAAACATAAAAACATAAAAGGGGTATAAAAGGATGTGTATGTCTTTACTGTAGTCTACTCTCAGGTCCATGGGGAGTGCCCCTTGCATGGGGACCTGTATATAAGGCCAGTTGGCCTGAATAAAAACATTCCTGTTGTATCCTTCATCTAGTTGAGGCTGATGTTTGGGTATGTGTCTGCTTACTGGGAGAAATTACTAAATGCTGCATTGCCTTCTGGAGAACATCTGAGTCAACACCCGAACTGCGAGCTATAATCACTCAGCCTTTAGTAGTTCGGGAGAAAGCAGAAGTGAACGGGTATCTGACATACCAGCATTCTTAACAGCTGGTGGCAAGTGACAGGATCGAATGGAATTCCCAAGCCAGGAGAATTGATTAATTGCCCCAGCAGTATGAGACGTTACAGAGAACTACGCTGAAAGGTTTGCTTGAAGCTCGGGGTCAGTCAGCGAGCAACAAAAAGAAAGGGATCCTCATCACCGAATTGATTGATGGAGGGCACTCAAGCAAGCGGTACAGCAAATGTAAGCCCGGAGAAAGCAGAGTTTCAGCGCAAATTAATGTGGAGACTCGGCCTGTTAGGACCAAACCCTTCACCGGAAATTGTGGCCCAAATCTTGGCACAGGAAAGCGCAGAACAGGGGGCCCAGCAGACCAACCTGTGCCAGGCAGAGATGGCATTGTTACCTGGATCTATAAATGGAGGGCAGCAGAGAAAAATGAATTGCGCTGCCTTCAAAACTTTTGTTGATGGGGAAATGGAGATCGACACTTATATGCAGGACTTTGAGAGACAGTGCGCTTTAGAGGGGCTAGAGCAAGAACATTGGGCTACTATATTGAGAAGCAAACTCACCAGCCAAGCAGCAGAGGCATACCAGGCAGTACCCAACTCTGCTATTCACGATTATGAGCAGGTAAAAGACATCGTGGTCACCCGGTATGCTGTCGCCCTGGAAGCATACGGCAGAAAGTTTTGGGGTTTGCAAAAGGGAAATATAGACTAATATGCTGAATGGGCCAGCTCGAAATTGGATGCAGGGCTGCCAGGCAAAGACTTTGGAGGATGCGGTACAATGAATCTTATTGGAGCTATTCTTTGAGCACACGCCAATGGAAACCCTGGACCGGGTGAGGGATAGGAAACCTGGTACGGCGGGCAGCTCGGTTAGCAGATGAGTACCATGATGGGAGAAAGGTAGAATTCAGCAGAGGGTGAACCAATTGTAAGCCCCCTGTCCCAGCACAAGGACCTTTGCCACCATCCAGACCTAATTAAGCTACTTAAGCTCAGCCATGATATACCCTTAGCTGGATATCTGGGTGTCCGGAAGACCAAGGACCAGCTCACCCAGACCTCCTTTTGGCCGGGGGTGACAAAGGACCTACAAGATTATTGCAGGACATGTGACACTTGCCAAACAATAGGGAAAAGGGGTGACCATGCCAAAGCCAAACTTCGCCCTTTACCTATAATAGAAGAACTATTCCACTGGGTAGCGGTGGATTTAATAGGCCCTCTTAGCACACCTACTAAGAGCTATATCCTCACGGTGGTGGGCTATGCCACTAGATATCCGCAGACTGTGGCCCTTTCCAATATAGAGGCAGAGACCAAAGCAAAAGCCCTAGTAAAAATAGGGTTCCACAGGGAGATTTTGTCTGACCAGGGGACCCAGTTCACCACAGCTGTGACCCAACAATTATGGCAGAGCTGTGGAGTCAAGCCCCTGTTCAGTTCTCCCTACCATCCCAGACCAATGGACTCTGTGAGCGTTTTAACAGCACACTTAATCAGATGCCCAAGGCGTTCACCGAGTTCTGCGGACACCGGGACAGGTTTCTTCCCAATCTCCTGTTTGCCTACTGTGAAGTGCCCCAGACGTTCACTGGGTTCTCCCCCTTCGAACTCCTGTATGGGAGAAAAGTATGGGGACCCCTATACCTCATAAGGAAGCACTGGGAGGGTAACACAGGAGAAGGAGGGATGCCTATCGTGCCATACGTACTGGAGCTTAGGCACCAGTTGCAGGCGCTAACCGACTCCTTTCGGGAAAACCTGCGAATGGCTCAGCAACGCCAGAAATGGTGGTACGATAGAGGTGCCCGAGAGCCTCCTGGAGCATGGACAGAAAGTATTAGCCCTCAAACCATCTAAAAAGAACAAGCTTCAGGCGGCATGGCAGGGACTGTTTAAGGTGGGTGAGCACATAAGCGACACCACCCACATCGTAGAGAAATGTTCAGATGAAAGGATCAGGAGAGCATTTCACGTGAACATGATCAAACCCTGTTTTGAGCGAGTAGAGGATGTGGCAGCTATATGTGCCCCATCGACAGAGGATAGTGAGGTACTACCCCTGCTTGACCTGCTTGCTACCTCCCCCTGTACACTAGAGCAGGTCGGACTAAGGGGGAAGCTAGACCCCCTTCAAAAAGCTGAGGCCATCCAACTGCTTCAGGAATACTGGGAATTATTTTCCTCAGTACCCAGGTACACCTCCGCTCTGGTCCATTGAGTAGAGACCCAGGGAGAAACCCCCCTATGGCAACAACGCTATCGTATTCTGAAGCGGTTAAGACAGGTATGTAGAAAGAGATTCAGGAGATGCTGGAACTAAGGGTCATTGAGCCCTCGCAGAGTCTTGGGCTTCACCGGTAGTGCTGGTACCGAAGCGAGATGGCACGACTCACTTCTGTATTGACTACCAGAAGTTGAACGACCAGACTGTCACAGATGCCTACCCCATGTCTCAGATCAACGATCTACTCGATCGCATGGCAGGGGGGAGTTTCCTGACTACTCTAGACTTGTGCAAAGAGCATTGGCAAATCCCTCAGGACCCGGCAGCCATTCCTAAGTCAGCATTTATCACCCCATTCAGTCTATACCAGTTCCAGGTTATGCCGTTTGGGATGAAGAATGCCTTGGCTTTGTTCCATCGGATGGCTGACCGACTCCTAGACGTATTACAGGATTTTGCATGTGCTTACATAGATGATATTGCCCTCTACAGCAGCACATGGGAAGGCCACCTGAAGCACTTATCTACGGTATTCATGAAAATTCAGGCAACGAGTATCACTCTGAAGCCAGAGAAGTGCCATGTAGGCATTGCCCGAGGTACAGTATTTCGACCATAGAGTAAGGTCAGGGAAACAGCGGCCTGAACCAGCGAAAATGGAAGTGATTGCGAATTGTCCCCAGCCCTGGACCAAAACTCAAGTATTAACGTTTCAGGTTACTACTACAAGTTTGTCCCTGAGTACAGTGCCCTGGCCAAACCTCTCACAGACCTGACCAAGAAGACCCTTACCAGACAGGTAGCATGGTCCTCGGAGTGTGCGGCAGCATTCCAGGAACTCAAAGCAGTGCTGAACGAGTCATCTGTGTTGGCCGCCGCAAACCTGTAACATATTCCTCCTCACCTTGCGGTAGTTGCGCTCAGTGGCCGTGCATCTGAGTAAAATCCTGCAACATGTAGATGGACACCGGCAGCTGCGGATCCACGCCAAGTTATAGCCCCCTTCCGCCCACGTTGATAACGACGCCGACGTGCCTGTGACGTCACGCGAGAGATGCTCGGGCACGTTCTGGGGTCAAAGACCAATTTCGGACAATCAAATTTGTTAAGGACTTATTTAAACGCAATTTTACTTTTCCTCATTGCCCTGTCATGGTTTCCTTAGTGGTTGTCCGAGAGTGTGTTCCTGAGCGTTTATTTCTGTTTTTTTACTTTGGCTGTGTTTGACTTCCCTGTATTTTGGTATCCCTGACTTTATGCTTTCCCTTATCATTGTGTCTCATTCTGTTGTCCCAGACCTCGTCAAGTATCCTGACTATTTTTTGGTACGTTAAGTCCGGCCATTCTAAGGCCCAGTAAGACGTTACCTGTTAGTCCTAGGTATGATACAATTCTACGTGCTGGATCAATCAGTAATTCTGACAAAACCATATTAAAAAGGTTTTGTCCACACAGATGTTTGTGCTGGGTTCATGTTGAGTCAAGTGGGGGACGACGGGATGGAGCACACGGTGGCATATCTCAGCCGGAAACTATTACCCAGAAAGGTCCGCTATGCCACAGTGGAGAAGGAATGCCTGACTCTGGTATGTGCATTAAAGAAATTGCAACCCTATTTCTACGGCCGTTCCTTTACCTTAATGACAGATCATAACCCCCTCATCTGGTTAAACAGGGTTTCTGGAGACAATCCCTGTTTGTTATGCTGGAGTCTGGCCCTACAACCCTACAATTTCACCATGCAGTACAGGCCAGGAAAACAGAACAGCAATGCAGATGGTTTATCCCAGAAAACAGAGTTGGAACCTTGACTGACTTCCCCGGACATCCCCAAGCCAACCCAGCAGGGTTTAGGTGGGTATGCCAACCCATGGAACTAAGGGGGAGCAATGTGAAGAAACTACCCTGTTTGATTCATTAAATTGGATTTTTCTCGTTCGGTAGATGAAACTACCGGACACCGATCATCCCCCTGGCTCCTTTTCTACAAAGAAAACCGCAGGATTAAGCTTTCTCCCTGTGTGGCCACCATTCGTAAAGCAGAACGCCACATGTTGGAGAAAACGGTGGCCATCTTGTTTGCATGAAAAGAGGCAGTGGGACTTGGTCGTCGAGTGTCTAGAACTAAAATCGGACACTCGACTTCCTGAACGCCGGTCAACTTTTCACCAACCAGCCAGGAGAGCGCTATTCAGTAGTTTTGTTCCCATGAATTAGGGGAACAAACGCTATCTATGAGCCAAGGGAACAGTTAGTGAATTTGTTTGGTTTTTAGACTTCTGAAATAGAACGACCACTACCTCTGAAACTGTGGAACTATTTTTGGGAATAGAACCATGCGTGCGGTCGCTCAAATTAGTACTCCCAAGAAATTCCTGAACCCCTGAACCGATCTGGGTGATTTTTATATATGTTGGTCACCCATATCGGGGCTGTCAGGGGATGTAAATTTTGTGGGTATTTTGTGCATTTAAATATATTTTTGGGGTTTTGTAAAAATATATGTTTTCTGTGCCTGGAGAAAATTGAGTTTAATACAGTGCTGACTCAGTTATCTCCTAGACACAGGGGAGAGATTTATCTATTTTGAATGGGAGTATCCTGGACCTGAGAGCCAATGTAATCATGTGCATGTCTTTACTGTAGTCTACTTTCAGGTCCAGGGGGGAGTGACCCTTGCATGGGGACCTGCATATAAGGCCAGTAGGCCTGAATAAAACTATTCCTGTTGTACCCTTCATCTAGTTGAGGCTGATGTTGGGGTATGTGTCTGCTTACTGGGAGAAATGCTGAGTCAACACCCGAACTGTGAGCTATAATCACTCAGCCTTTAGCAGTTCAGGAAGAATTTATTAGCATCTGCTAATTGTCTCTCCTTTTGTGATATATTCATCCCCTGCACTATACCCTGCTCACCCTGAGTAATAGTGTCCGTATAAACCATTCGGGTTACTATGGTTACCAAACTACGATCTACATGCACGCCCCCTTACGTTCCAACTGGTCTCTATGACATTCACTGGAACGCAAACAGTACACAGCAGCATGCTGCTGTAACAGCGGTTTTGTAACACCGGGTTAAATGTACCTGCGGGTTTTGGCTATCAGCTGGGATCAGTCCAAGGGTTAAATGTAATTACAGGCTTTATACAATGTATTAATTAGGATTATATGTTATTTAACTACTGTTTGTTGTATTGCACTTTATCTTGCAGAAAGTTCCATCAGAGAACTGAAACGTTTATCCACAGTGGCAGACGCTGAATAAAAGCTAAGTTATTTTCACCACATTTCTAAGACCCTGGAGTGCTATCTTTATATAGTAACCTTTATAATTTTGCTGAAAAGCACTGGGGATTTTCAACTAAATACTGGAGTGCAAGCATTGGAACTAATTATATACTTGAGCTCTTACTAGACAGGAATTACTATGTGTAATTGGGTGGCTTTTCCACTTACCAATTAAAAAAACGAAAATAGATTTGCAATAAACACAAGTGTTGTTCGCTCTCCTTCAGCTCTCCTAGCTGGCTTTTTCTCCCTCACTCTGCAGCAGGCTGATCTTTTCTTTTAAAGGCCTATCTGCTAATTGACTAGCTACAGGTGAGTGCCAATTAGTAAACCCTTAAGTCAGATCCAAATTGTGGTATGTTACACAGCAACTAGTGCTGTTGGAGCATTGGCCCACCCTGCTCTCCAAATACTCCGCCCCAGGGACCCATACCATGTTTTGCAGAACATCAGCAATGTAGATTGCAAACATTAACATCTCTCCGTGGGGCATTTAACTGAAAATTCTCAGGTTGCTGTTTAGCAAATCAGGCCTGATGTATCTTCCATCAACCACAATTCCACTTTTACGCTCACATATCCTCCCCCCCAGCTCATACCGATGGGTTTGAGCGACCATGGAAATCAGAGAGTGTATCCTCGAAAGCCCATCAGCATTACCTTGTTGCAGACCAGCCCTGTGTTCCACAGTGAAATTAAAAGATTGTAAACTCAAAAACCATCTGGTTACTCTAAAGTTATTTTCCTTGTTCTGATACATCCATGTCAGAGGTGCATGGTTCGTTATCAATCGGAACTTTCTGCCTAGCAGGTAGTATTTAAGAGCGTCTAATGCCCACTTAATAGCAAGACACTCTTGTGGGTTTAACTTCCTGCTCAAAAAGAAAACAGGGTGTTCTTCACCCTGGTATTCCTGTGAAAGAACAGCCCCCAAGCCCACATCAGAAGCATCTGTCTGAACTATAAAGTCCCTGGAAAAATCTGGGGTCACCAAGACAAGATCGCTACAGATAGCTTCCTTCAGACTCTTAAAAGCCTTTTCTGCCTCAGGGCACCATTTAACTATAACTGGGGATTCTGCTTTAATAAGGTCTGTTAGAGTGCAGCAATGGTAGCAAAATCTGGGATGAACCGCCTATAGTATCCAATTAAACACAAAAATGCCTTTACTTGTTTTTTGTAAGGGGCTGTGGTCATTTTTGTATGGCTTCCACTTTGGCTTGCTGTGGTTTAACCAAACCCCTCCCAATAGAATAACCTAAGTATTTTGCTTCCTCTAAACCAATTGTACACTTGGAAGGATTGGCAGTTAAGCCCGCTGAGCGGATAGCATAAAGCACCGCTTGAACTTTTGGAAGGTGAGATTCCCAGTCTGCACTGTGGATGACGACATCATCCAAGTATGCTGCAGCATAACGAACATGAGGTTTAAGAATTCTGTCCATCATTCGTTGGAATGTGGCATGTGCCGCATGTAACCAAAATGGCAATACAGTGTACTTGACATCACTCACTTTTTCTATTATTTCATAGGGTTCATGTCAAGTCGCAAGGAACTTGTTCTCCACAGTAGGGACCAGAACCAAGACCCTGTCTCCAGGTTGGAACACTCTGACTCTAGCATTACGGTTATAGCTGTTTTTCTGAGCTTGCTGGGCTTCCAGCATGTGTTCCCTGAGGCATGATGGTGGCCATTCTATCTTGCATTTGAGCTATATGCTCAATTACACTCCTGTGAGGAGTAGTCTCCTGTTCCCAGGTCTCCTTAGCAATATCCAATATTCCCCGGGGATGTCTTCCATATAACAATTCAAAAGGAGAGAAGCCTGTGGAAGCCTGGGGAACTTCCCTAATGGAAAACAGTAGATATGGCAATAAAAAAATCCCAATTTCTTCCATCTGCATCAATAACCTTATGTAGCATACTCTTAAGGGTTGTGTTGAACCTCTCTACTAAACCTGTGGGTGATATACTGAGGTCTTAAGATGTTTAACCCGCAAGAGCCTGCACAACTCTTTTGTGACTCTGGACATGAATGGGGTCCCCTGGTCTGTCAGTATTTCTTTAGGGATACCCACCCTACTGAAAATCAACATAAGATCCTTAGCTATTAACTTTGCAGAGGTATTACGCAAGGGAATGGCCTCAGGGTAGCGACTTGCATAGTTCAAGATGACTAATATATATTGGTGTCCCCTAGCGGACTTTATCAGTGGCCCCACTAAGTCCATAGTGATCCTTTCAAAAGGCACATCAATTATGGGTAAGGGTACAAGTGGACTACGAAAAGTCTTGAAAGGAGCCCTGTACTGGCACTCAGGACATGAGGAGCAATAGTTTGTAATAGCAGCAAACACTCCAGGCCAGTAAAACCTTCTAAGGACTCTCTCTCTAGTTTTTTCGACTCCCAAGTGTCCCCCTAATATGTGGCTGTGAGCCATCTTTAGCACTATATTCTGGTAAGTCTGAGGAACCAACAGCTGCTTAATGATGTCTGAATCCTTTTTTTCTACACGGTAAATTAGGTAATTTTGTACTTCAAAATAGGGGAACGGCAGTGCTTCTCCTGGCTGATTAGCAACCCTGTTTACAACTTTGATATCATTTCTAGCTGTCACTAAAGTGGGATCTTCCCACTGAGCACTTTTAAAATTATCTGGACTAATTCCAATGTCAATTAAGTCCTTATCCTTGTCTGCAGTATTAGTAGGCTCCTCACTAGTTTGAGCTGGGTTATCTCCTATTAATACTGGTTTAGGACAGTATTTTTTTCTTTTTCTTCTTTTTCCGTCACAGTGGTCAAAACCCAAGTCAATATCGGAAAAAGGGAACACATTATCCTCGGCAGATTGACTAATTTCTGATAAATTTTGGTCTCTCTTTTGTACAGCTGCCCATAATTCTAGAAAATGAGGAAAGTCTCTACCGATCACTACCTCATGGGCTAATCTAGGTACTACACCCACTCGGTACTTTAAATCCCCATACTGGGTTCCAATATTTACTTCTGCAGTGGGGTATTCCTTTTTATCACCATGAACACAGATAATACCTATTTTCTGTACATGATCAGGTTTTACATAAGGTATTATAGACTCTGCTACCAACGTAACCATACTACCGGAATCAAATAATGCTTTAGACATTTTTCCATTCACAGTTACACAGCATTTATGAGGATTATCATCATCATCATCATTGTTAACAGTACCATAACAGTTGAGTAAAAATGAACGTGCTCCCTCATCTTTGCCCATATTGCATTCCATAGGTTCATCCCTCAATGGACAGTCTTTGGCCATATGACCATCCTCTTTGCACTTGAAACATTTGATAGTAAAATCTGACCACTAATTAGTTCCTCTGCCAGGCCTATTGGACCTGGATGCCCCCCTTGTGTATAGAGCTGCAGCTCTTCAGCTCCCCTTAAACCTTGAACAGCCTTACCAGGTCTTGCAGAATCTTGGGGCTTAGGATTGTGGGGGTTTTCCTGTGAAGTAGGATGTAGCAGTTCTCCTGCAGCCACATATCTTTCCACCAAGTTGGTCAGCTCTATGGGCGTCACTTTGGCTGACCCAGCGACGCAGGGCAGCTGGTAAACCACGCAAAAAATGGTCCATTACTAAGGTTTCCACAATGTGGCTAGCTGAATGGATTTCAGGTTGTAGCCATTTCCGTGCAAGGTGTATGAGGTCAAACATTTGGGAACGCGCGGCTTTGTCTGAAGAATACGACCATGAGTGGAACCTTTGGGCACGTACTGCAGAGGTTACACCCAGTCGTGCCAAGATTTCAGCTTTCAATTTGCTGTAGTCACTTGCATCGGCTCTCCACTTAGGAACAGTGCCAGTATGCTTGCCCACTCACCAGCCGGCCATCCCTCCCTCTCAGCAGTGCATTCAAATGCCAGAAGGTATGCCTCAACATAATCTGATGCAGTCATTTTCTGAAGGTAGTGGCTCGCCTGAATCACCTTTGGCCCCTGGTATCTTCCATCAGGGTCTCCATTCAGTTTTTCAGAGATAGCTTGGATTTCCTGTTGTAGTCCCTGGGTGACTTTTTTCTGCTCCTCACGGACTACTTTAAACATCTCCACTTGTGTCACAGCAATCTGTTTCACCAAGGACTCAGTGCACTCCATCTGTGTTTTGGCCAGTACTTTAGCACACTCTGCCTGGGCCAGCACCAGTTGCTGCAGGGCTGCACTGTTTTCTGCAGCTCTCCTGTTAGCCTCCTGCTGCACAGAGGTGGATTGGATCAGAGCCTTGATGACATCCTCCATGTTGAGCTTTAAATGACTTCTACCCTCAGGCTTACGTGGTTGCCCGCATTCTCCAACATATGTAACAAACCACCTCTTTTACAGGTAACCACAGCCTTCTAGGGTATAGAAAGTCCAGGACACATTCAGCTCAGTTTTCCTTTTTATTTAATAAAAAGCAGGTGCTTTAAATAATAACAAACAAACAAAATCTCTTGCTCTTACTTGAGCTCTTACTAGACAGGAATTACTATCTGTAATTGGGTGGCTTTCCCACTTACCAATTTTACAAAAAAAAACTAACGAAAATAGCTTTGCAATAAACACAAGTGTTGTTTGCTCTCCTAGCTGGCTTTTTCTCCCTCACTCTGCAGCATGCTGATCTCTTCTTTTAAAGGCCTGTCTACTAATTGACTAGCTACAGGTGAGTGCCAATTAGAAAACCCTTAAGTCAGATCCAAATTGTGGTCTGTTACACAGCAACTAGTGCTGTTGGAGCATTGGCCCACCCTGCTCTCCAAATACTCCGCCCCAGGGACCCATACCATGTTTTGCAGAACATCAGCAATGTAGATTGCAAACATTAACATCTCTCCCTGGGGCATTTAACTGAAAATTCTCATGTTGCTGTTTAGAAAATCAGACCTGATGTATCTTCCATCAACAACAATTCCACCTTTTCGCTCACAATATATATATAGAGAGAGAGAAGATCCATGCACTCAAGCAGTGTTATTTCAGTGATGGGGTGACAAAGCTTGGGCTTGCATAAATAAAAATCCCAAGATAAGGCTGCACTCATGGTCTTGATAAATATACCAAAGATACCTTATTTCAAATGTTTAAAAATAGATCAATGTTTCGGTCCACATGTGGGACTTTCTTCAGGATCAACAAAACAAGTAAAATTACATGTTTTGATAAGAGTCTGGGGGGAGTGAAACGTCAACACTGTAATTTTGACTGCATAATAAAGCACATTTTTGATTATTAAAAAGTACTTAGAGTACACTCTCCTTAAATATATACATATAAATATATATATATATATATATATATATATATATATATACAGGGAGTGCAGAATTATTAGGCAAATGAGTATTTTGACCACATCATCCTCTTTATGCATGTTGTCTTACTCCAAGCTGTATAGGCTCGAAAGCCTACTACCAATTAAGCATATTAGGTGATGTGCATCTCTGTAATGAGAAGGGGTGTGGTCTAATGACATCAACACCCTATATCAGGTGTGCATAATTATTAGGCAACTTCCTTTCCTTTGGCAAAATGGGTCAAAAGAAGGACTTGACAGGCTCAGAAAAGTCAAAAATAGTGAGATATCTTGCAGAGGGATGCAGCACTCTTAAAATTGCAAAGCTTCTGAAGCGTGATCATCGAACAATCAAGCGTTTCATTCAAAATAGTCAACAGGGTCGCAAGAAGCGTGTGGAAAAACCAAGGCGCAAAATAACTGCCCATGAACTGAGAAAAGTCAAGCGTGCAGCTGCCACGATGCCACTTGCCACCAGTTTGGCCATATTTCAGAGCTGCAACATCACTGGAGTGCCCAAAAGCACAAGGTGTGCAATACTCAGAGACATGGCCAAGGTAAGAAAGGCTGAAAGACGACCACCACTGAACAAGACACACAAGCTGAAACGTCAAGACTGGGCCAAGAAATATCTCAAGACTGATTTTTCTAAGGTTTTATGGACTGATGAAATGAGAGTGAGTCTTGATGGGCCAGATGGATGGGCCCGTGGCTGGATTGGTAAAGGGCAGAGAGCTCCAGTCCGACTCAGACGCCAGCAAGGTGGAGGTGGAGTACTGGTTTGGGCTGGTATCATCAAAGATGAGCTTGTGGGGCCTTTTCGGGTTGAGGATGGAGTCAAGCTCAACTCCCAGTCCTACTGCCAGTTCCTGGAAGACACCTTCTTCAAGCAGTGGTACAGGAAGAAGTCTGCATCCTTCAAGAAAAACATGATTTTCATGCAGGACAATGCTCCATCACACGCGTCCAAGTACTCCACAGCGTGGCTGGCAAGAAAGGGTATAAAAGAAGAAAATCTAATGACATGGCCTCCTTGTTCACCTGATCTGAACCCCATTGAGAACCTGTGGTCCATCATCAAATGTGAGATTTACAAGGAGGGAAAACAGTACACCTCTCTGAACAGTGTCTGGGAGGCTGTGGTTGCTGCTGCACGCAATGTTGATGGTGAACAGATCAAAACACTGACAGAATCCATGGATGGCAGGCTTTTGAGTGTCCTTGCAAAGAAAGGTGGCTATATTGGTCACTGATTTGTTTTTGTTTTGTTTTTGAATGTCAGAAATGTATATTTGTGAATGTTGAGATGTTATATTGGTTTCACTGGTAATAATAAATAATTGAAATGGGTATATATTTGTTTTTTGTTAAGTTGCCTAATAATTATGCACAGTAATAGTCACCTGCACACACAGATATCCCCCTAACATAGCTAAAACTAAAAACAAACTAAAAACTACTTCCAAAAATATTCAGCTTTGATATTAATGAGTTTTTTGGGTTCATTGAGAACATGGTTGTTGTTCAATAATAAAATTAATCCTCAAAAATACAACTTGCCTAATAATTCTGCACTCCCTGTATATTCTAAATGTCCTTGGCACTCACCCCTTTGAATAATTTCAATCTTTATGCCTCGATAAAGATCCTTAGGGGTCAAAACTTTGATCGGGACAGACAACTTTTTGATGTATTAATTCATTATTAAAGAAACACTTGGAACTGGACCTTGTCATGTGTCCTTAAGGAGTTAAAACAGTAAAATTCATTGGCCTGCATACCACAAGGCAACCAGGCTTGATTTGTACCGCAGATAGTCAAATTGTTTCTCCCGGTGAATGAATGCAATCCCTCAATGAACTCTTGAATAAAGCTCCTAAAACATATCTTGAGCTGTCCCTGGGTTTGACTTTTATGCTTTAATCTCCTCCCACGGTCAGCCTGTTTCCCTGTGTGTAGTCTGTGAGAAACTGGACAGGCTGTTTTTCCCATTTCTAATCCTGTGAGATCCTATAGAATACTAAATCTCCATTTTTGATTTATCTAAAATAACCAAGTTCGTGTTTTGGTGGTGGGAACACAAAAACAGACATAAAATGTTACACATTTAACATTTCCATAACAAACATTTACTAAGCTAAAGTAATACTGTCTTTGTGTACCCTTAAATAATTTCAATAACTTCATGGTGCACAATCTCACACATACATAACCCCTATGTAACTTTCTCTTACTTTTCAGTTAAATCTACATTTCATGTGTAACTGATTTTCATTGGTTTTAAATTAATATAACATGCATTTTCTAAACCATTTTTTCTTGTACAGTTTGTAGTTCTTTTCCAATTAAACCATTGTTTTACTTATTTCTTATCTCTACAACATTCATAATGACCCATTCAGTTTTGCCTGTACCCTTTCTGGGCTTTTTCACTAAACAGCTACTTGAAAATGTAATGTTAAGTGAAAAATCTCTCCCAAAATTTTACACTTTACTCAAATGTTGATATGGATTCTGTGAAATCTTGTTGACAATGCCCTTTGCATGATTACATGTCTAAATTGCAAAATATACATTTTTAATAGTAATCTTTTTTTATAAAATGTGTTTTTATAACATTCATAACAAATGAAATATGAATGTGAAAGGAAATAATTTGATTCAACTCAACACTACATTTCAGTATATAAAAACATACTCCAACTGATCACATAAAATACTAATATAGAGTGAAGGTAGGCACAAAATGACTTGACAGTTGAGTGTATATGTAGAGAAGAAAATAGTCTATTAAAATATATGTAAAGTATGGAGGGAAAACAGAGTTATTTTAATATGAGAGTATCACAAGAATTTTATTTTTGTATTTTATTTTTTTCAATTTGACAATTTTTATTGTTTTCGGGGTACAGAAGAGAAGGGAGGTGTTGGGGGGAAAACGCTTGCATAGTTAACCATAGCATTCCAGTATCACTTTAGTACAGATGAGATTACAATGTCCACAGTACCATTCTCAATTGTATTTCTTATAAGGTTACCCATTTATAGAGGCCCACAAGAGTAAACTTGAGAGCAAAGTATTCGCCTATGTGGGTTGTCTTTCGTTTCACTATAGGGTTTGTGATATTGTGGCACTCGGCTCTGTGGTGGCTGGATGCTATTCAACAGTATGGTGGGATGTAAGGAGAGGGGGAGGGAAAGGGGGAAAACTCAGATACTCCAGCTATGCCTTTGTGCCATAATTTTTCATCTTTGCAGGGGTTCGGGACTATTGGACAATTTATTTATTTTTCTCATGTTATTGTTATGCACTTAGTGGTGTTGCATGTGTGTTATGGTTTGGTGATTGGATTTGGTGACTCTTCCTTGGCAATCATACGAGGTCACCCCTGATGTGTCATGAACTCAGTGGGCATGCTCTTGAGTCATGTTGCTGTGGAGAAAGAGAGGTGGGGCTTTGTTAAGAGGAGGACATTGAGTCCTTTGTTGATTATCTTTTGATTGTTATTCTAGAGGTTGTTCAGTTTGGATCTGTGGTTATTCCATGTTTACACGCTTTAGACCAGTAATTGGCCTAAAGCGTCTGGCCATTGTTTTGTATTGACTATTGTTCTCCACCACCTTTATGCATTAATCAATTACTTTCCACTGCCTGCTGATGACCATTAGGGCTGCTATAATAATGTGGTATAAGAGCTCTGGCTCTTTTGGATGTTTTTTGGTAAGAGCAAGCGTAGAAAGGTTTCAGGTCGGTGAGAAAGCTGTGTACCTATGCGCTGTTCTGCCATGGCTAAGTTTTGCCAATATTTAGTGAGTCGAGGGCAATGCGGCTCGGTGTGGTTCATTTTTCCTTTGTCATCTTGGCATCTCCAGCATGGGTCGGAAGCTTCGTTTGAGACATGTGCGGACCAGGTACCTGAGAGGAGTTTACGTGATAGTTCAACATGAGACATGCACAACGTCATAGGTCTATGAGCTGAAAATATATTGTTTCATTGAGAGTCATTCAGGGTGTGTGTTATATCCTTTTCCCATGCTTTTTTGAAGTGGAAGGAGTTTAGGCATTGCACTGAGTGTTCTGAGGAGTAGACTATGGAAATTAGTTTCTTTCAGTAGGCTTGATTTTTAAGCAGCTTTTCTCAATTTCTGTGAACTGTGCTCCATGGGATTCTATGATGTCTAGAGATTGTGTTTTTATCCATTATTGAATTTGCATGGATGAGAAGTGGGCTATAGGGGGCAGGTTGAATTCTGTTGGGAGTTCCATGAATTGTTTGAGGTTAGAGCCCTGTAGTAGTTGAGACAGTGTCTACACCATGTGACTGCTCCAGATTTTATAATTAAAATCAGAGATGAGTAGTGAAAAAAAAGATTTTCTTTGCCATTCTCAGATTGCTTCAGAAGTTATCCCATAATGCTAGGGTGAGTTTCATTGTGAGTATTGTGTGTCAACTTGTGCGTCGCCTAGCTTCGGCTAGCCATGCCAGCACTGTCAGGGAATCCCCTCTGTGAATCTCCTTTTTATCTCCATCCACGCTAGCGGGTTTTTGTGATGGAATGAGGATAGTAAGAGGGCAATGTGAGCAGCCCTATAATATCCCACCAGATCCGGCTTTCCATCCCGCTGTGGGCGAACAGTTTGTACAGAGTTGATTTTGCTACTCTGGGTCTGATGTTTCCCCATATGAATGAATTTAGAGTTTTCTGCATGTCCGTAAGGTATTTTGCGGGGAGTTTGGTTGGGAGTGTTCTGAATAATTATTGGATTTTTTGTAGAATCCCCATTTTGACTGCCGTGATTCTACACGTCCAAGAGAGATATTTTCCCCTCCACCCCTGGATGATATCTTTGAGCTCACAAAGCAGTTTCGAGTAGTTGGCTTTGTGTAGGGTGTTGAGGGTGGGAGTGATGTGTACTCCTAAGAACTTATTGTGGTCGCGTCTTCAATGGTATGTGAAGTTTTCTTTGAGAGTGTCCATGTCTTGTTTAGGGATGTTCATGCCTAAGACCTGTGTTTTTGAGATATTTAGCTTGTAACAGTAGCATTTACTATATTGGGCAAGGATGCTGTGAAAATTTGGCAGAGATACGTGTGGTTTTTCTAGGGTTAGGAGGATGTCATCCGCAAATAAAGATAGCTTATAGTTTAATGCCGTGGATGTTCGGGTTGTCTCGTATAATTTGAGTTAGTAGCTCCAATGTGAGGATATAGAGTAGTGGGGAAAGGGGACATCCCTGCCTGGAGCCGCTGGGTATGGGGAAGTTGCGGGATATGAAGCCGCCATTCACCACTCGGGGGGTTGGTGTGGAGTATAGTGGGATAAGGTTGGGGTGGGAATCCAAACTTTTGGAGGACCACGAGGAGGAAGGGCCAGTGCAATCTATCAAAAGCTTTTTCAGCATCTAAAGAGAGCATTAAAAAAGGGCCCCCCCACCCGTGTTCCATGAAGGAGGTCAAGTAGTTTTGGTGTGTCATCTGCCCCTTGTCTCCCCCACCCACAAAATCCACTTGGTCCTCACATATTAGTGATTGAATAATGAGTGCTAATCAATATGAAAAGATTTTTGCTAGTAATTTCATCTGTATTTAACAGAGATATAGGCCTCATGTTTGACTTCTAGTTGGGGGTTTTCCTGGCTTTGGGAGGGTGGCAACAAGTGCCGTAAGCATGACAGATGCCATGGTTCCAGTTTTAATTATGTGGTTGAATACGTTTTCTAGGTGAGGTACTAATAGAGGTGTGATATTTTCTAATATGAGTTTGATAGTCCATCTGGACTGGGGGACTTCCCTGATGGGAGAGATTGGATGGTATCTATTATTTCTTGTGCAATAATTGGATTCTGTATGGAATCCCTGTGTGTGTCTGTCAGGGTTGGTAAGGTTGTTGATTGTAAAAGATCCGTTATTTCATGGTCGGTTGGTTGGTGTAGAGTATCGTCTTCCTGAAGATTATAGAGAGCATTAATATCTATGAGGCTATGTAGTTTTCTTGCATGTGTTCTTAAAAAGATATGAGATTTTGGAATTGTCTTTGGCAGCCAAAGTTTTCCCGGCCCTATTGCCTTGGGAGTATGTTTTCAACTTTAGTTTAGTTAATATGTGCGTGGTTTTGTTCAATGTCAGTGGATTAATGTGGTTGGTGGTTCAGCTTTGACTTTAGTATATGTGGCTGAGGAGTGTAGAAAGTGTGCATTGGTTGTATCCCTCAGTGTGCGTAACAGGAGGAGATGCTGTTGTTGTGATTTTCTTTTGAGATAAGACGCATGGTTTATTACTAGGCCTCTGATTACTGGCTTGTGAGCCTGCCAGATGGAGAGGGTATCTACATCCAGAGTGTCATTGAGTTCAAAATATGTTAGCGTATGTTCGTGTATATTTAAACCTCTTTAGTTTAGAAAAACATCACCTCAGAGGGGATATGAGAACATTATGCAAATATATCCGGGGCCAATACAAGCCATTGTGTGGAAATCATTTTCACAAACCGGACTTCACATATGTTATGTGTTTAAATTGGAAGAAAGAAGTTTTCATCTAAGGCAAAGAAAAGTTTTTTTTACCATAAGAACAATAAGGATGTGGAATTCTCTGTCTGAAGAAGTGGTTTTATAAGAGCCCGTACATATGTTCAAACAGCAACTAGATGCATACTTGCAAAAACAGAATATTCAAGGATATAATTTTCAACGTAGAGTAATAGCTTCTTGTTCCAAGGATTAATCTGACTGCCATTCTGGGGTCAAGGATGATTTTTTTCCCCCTAGTTTATTGCAAAATTGGAAGTGCTTTAAACTGTTTTATTTTTGCCATTTTTTGGATCAACAGCAAAAATCAAATGTGAGGAAGGCTGAACTTGATGGATGCAAGTCTCTTTTCAGCTAGGTAACTATGTAACTATGGACCAGACTATGTTGCCTATGTTGCAATGGGCTACCTTGGAAAGGAGAGAACCGGATATTAAGATGAAGTCTATTCTTCACTAGGTTTTATGCACGGCTGAATAATGGGAATATTCCCTATTAGCGGGATGTTGTGTTCTCCAGGTGTCATATAGCCCATGCTCCATAAGTAGTTTCATGAGTGCCTTGCAATTGGTTTTGAGTGTGATATGTCTGTTTGATTCATCAGATATGGTGGTGTCTATTCAGGAGTTCAGCATGTGGTTAAGGTCCCCACATATGACCAGTGGGCTGTCGGTAGTTGTTGGTAGTTTCGCTAGTACTTTATGGATGAAGTTGTTCATTTGGGCTGTATATGCCTATTAGGGTTTATTGTAGGTTGTTTATGACATAGTGTAGTATCAGGTACATGTGCAGAAAATTTACAGTAAGCACTCAAACTGTTAATATGGGTAATACTATTGGAAACAATAACCAGGTGCTTTAAGGGAAAATCCGATCCCCAACCAGATCCATAGTCATATTAAAAGGAAACCCAAGCACACCAGAAAGAGTTGTTTGCATATAAAAAATATTTTATTCATATAGTGATACACATGAATTGTACAGAAAAAGTGCTGATAATAGGAAGACTTGGTTGCCAAAACATCGGGGTTCTGTTGCCTCCTGCTCTTTGGGTTAGTATGCCTGGGTTTATGGGTTATTCTTTTGAGCAGGGTTGGCATGGAGCAGGTTTGGAAGTAGTCCAGGTTGGCAGGGTAAAGCAGAGTTGCAGGCAATCCAGGTTGGTATGAAGCAGGGTTGGTATGGAGCAGGGTTGGAAGTAAACCAGGTTGTCAGGATAAAGCAGAGTTGCAGGCAATCCAGGTTGGTATGGAGCAGGGTTGGTAGTGAATCAGGTTGGAAGCAATGAGGGCAAATCACAGGTTGCTTCTCAGGAGCCAGGATCTGAAGTCTTTTCAGTACGAACATCAGCTTCAATGTAAAAGCCGCTTGGTTTGTCGGGTATGGCTTTTTATAGTAGAACTTGATTCATGCTATACAGGTGAGAGTCTGAGGTGACTAGTAGCTAGGGAGGTCACTAGAGGTGAGAAACAGGTACTGGATTTAAAGGAACAGAAATAAATAAACATAAAACTTAGTTGTCAGAATAAGATCCTGACAGATTACCGGAAAGAAAAATATATACAAATCAACCTCTAGTGGTTGAAGTGTGAAGTTTTCTGCACTTATGAGTTTGGAGTTGAAGTCTCCTATGAAATTGCTAATGGCTTCCAGTTTGGTCTGCTTGGTATTTACAGAGCCATCATGAATAAGTGCATTGCATAGCTTTGAACATTAATACAGTAAACTGCAGAGGGATTTGACCAATGTTTGTCAAATAGTGGTCTAAAACTCGCCAGCTGTTTGGCAGGTTCAGTTGTGCTATCCCGGTACCTTTTGTATGTTATAGGTGCTAGTGAGGTGGTGGTGTGTTTCCTATTGCAAATGCAGGTTGGTTAAGGTGTGGGGGGTGTTGCAGAGGTGTGAGGGGTTACATATTGTTCGTTGGGTGCGCTCGCTGGCATTAATGCAAGTTGGGATCAACCATTTCTCTTCACCTCGTTGTCTAAATACAATTCCAGTTCTGATCCTGCATACCATTGTGTGAGACAAAGAGTTGGGAAAAGGTTTTGGCAACTTCCATATTTAAGTGCCATGGGAGACCTGGCTACATTATTTGTGCTCTGTGTGCCGGCGCTCCCTCTCATTGCCTTAAGACTTGTGTAACGGTTTTGTGAGTTGTACTCGATAGGGAGTAGGTGGGGAGTACAGACCTGCATGGGCCTTATGTGCCTTGTGGGTTTACCTTTGTTCCCACCTGTATACTAGCTGTGGGCACTTCCTGGCTGTGGGTACCAGGGATTTTTACATTTAAAGGGACACTATAGTCCCCAAAACAACTTTAGCTTAATGAAACAGTTTTGGTGTATAGATCATGCCCCTGCAGTCTCAGTGCTTAATTATCTGCCATTTAGGAGTTAAATCACTTTGTTTATGAACCCTAGTCACACCTCCCTGCATGCGACTTTCACAGCCTTCCATAAACACTTCTTGTAAAGAGCCATCTAATGTTTATCCTTCCTTTATTGCAAGTTCAGTTTAAATTAGATTTTCTTTTCCTCTGCTATGTTAATGACTTGCTAGACCCTGCAATAGCATCCTGTATGTGAGTAAAGTTCAATTTACAGAGCAAGAGATACAATTGTTTAAGGTAAATTACATCTAATTAAACCATTTTTATTTTCATGCAGGCCATGTCAATCAGAGCCAGGGAAGGTGTAGCAAGTACTTTACAAACAGAAACAAAGTGATTTAACTCCTAAATGGTAGTGAATTGAGCAGTGAAACCTGAGAGGCATGATCTACACACTAAAACTGGCTTCATTAAGCTAAAGTTGTTTAGGTGACTATAGTGTTCCTTTAAATCAACATGTATGGAGTCGCTGTGTGTGTAGTCTACCAAACAGGGAATTAAACATTTTGACCTTCAAAGAAAAGTTAAAGGCAATCTAAAACAGTATTAAACAAAAGCTAAATAATTGTTAAATAAGGCATTCAGCATAGTACATTCTTATGCTAGTGTTGTACTTGCGGCCTAAGACAGCGGCTGTGCAGCTTGTCAGTTCATGTGTCGACCCTGTGCCATGTAGGCAACGCTTTGCATGGTGATGCGGATGTCCCCGAGTGGCCCTCTGGTGTTCAGGCCCCATTATTTGAGCAACGCTAGGCCTTCCTCCGGGATGTTAATGATTTTTGTCTAGCCATTCTTAGTGGTCAGTAGTTTCGTAGTAAACTCCCATCTGTAGCGAATTCCCAGGCTTCTCATCTCTTCAGTGACTTGATGGAACACTTTTCTGCATGATAACACTTTTCTGCCGCTGATAAGTCCGCCATGATCTTCACCATGGTATATTCCTCATGGGGGTACGCTCTGTTCTAGCAGGATTCTAGGATTATCTCCTTAATGTGGAAATAGTGCAGTCTGAGGACACGTGGTGTTGAGTCTGGTAGGTTTTGGGACTCTGTGTCCGCTGGAACTTAAGCGTGCATGAGGCCCGGACGTAGACCTGGAGGTCGCACTGGAGGACAGTTTCTGGGACTCCCTTTAAGCGGAGATTGTTTCTTCAAGCTCTGTCCTCCGAATCTGCCGTGTTTCCATAAGCTCTATTTTGTGATCAAGTGCCTGCACACGATCCTCTATGTAACGGCCCCCATGAGTACCAAAGGGGTCTATGCCATTAGGGACGTCCTTTTCCCATTGAAGGAGCTGTGCTGCAGTATTCTCCAGATGTCATCTCAGCCAATCAAATATTCAAATAGGTAGTAGAGCTCTTACAAGAGCTAGTTATTAGTTGTGAAGCAGGTTACCTACAAGCACGAGACAAGGCTACATGTTGAGGGCTAAGCAGAACTGATTGTTAATGGGGCCCCACTGGCCTTTTATGCAACTTTTTCCAACAAAGGTGACACCCAGGTGGACCTTGTTGGGCACAGGGACACACAGTGAACAAGCAATAAACATAGTCAGACAGTGAGACACTCCCATACATTACACACATTCCCTCCCCTCTGCTTGGGAGATAATTGAGTTAATCACTGTATCAACTCAATTATCTCCAAATGAAAAAGAAGGACAAATTTATGCATTTCTAGAAATACTCTGAAATCACATCAGAACCCCATAAAACATACATCTCTAATAGCCCCGATCTAGGGGAACAATATATTTAAAAATCATCCAAATCAGTTCAGGGGTTCAAAAGTTAGGGGGAAGTCCCTTTTCTGCCCGGCCGCACACAAAGCTTCTGCCCAGAATAGTTCCATGTATTCAGCTAGTGAGGCCTGCCTCTTTTGTGCAGTGTAAGATGTCGAACAATAGTTCAAGTAATCGTTCGTACGTATGATGGTCGTGTGCCGCTTCATACGTACGTTGTGTTTACCGAATGCCGCCTCCTTCGGATGAATTTAGACAAATCTAAGTGGTCCTGGAAGTCTCAGCGGTGTTTGGGCCATTGAGTGTCCGAAAATAGTCACAGACACTCGACGACCAAACCCCGCTGGACGTGTTCGACAAAAAAAGATGGCCGCCACCACGTGTTTGTGCATTTGAATCGACAGCCACCCAGTGAACCACTTAGAAGGTTAAAGTTGCGGTTTTGAAATGGTGTCAAATAAGTCAATTGACGGCACATGACTGTCTCGGGTGGTTGAAATTTTCGGTAAAACATTCTGTATACGAACTAGCTGGGTAAAGTTTGTTCGTTTCAATTCGTCTACCATTTTAGGTGAATGGTAGTGTAAGCAAAAGTTCAGCATATCAACAAAATTTTAGATCCAACGAACAGGGCATCTGTTACATGGCTCCCCCTATGAGGAACACCCTCCGACAGACCCGGCTAGACCCTTTTCAGGTCAACTTGGGGATGTCCGGACTGCTGCTATTTCTGCGAGTTCTGTTTGCCGGGACAATCAATCGGCGTTGCCGTTCTGTTTGCCAGGTGGGTATTGGATGGAGAAATTGTAGGGTTGGAGCACCAAGCTCCACCCCAATAGCCGTCCGTTATCACCCGCAACCCAGCGGGTTGTGGTCTGTGATGAGAGTAAACTTTTGGCCATACAACTAGAGGGTTAGTTTCTTCAGGGCCCATACTAAGGCCAGGCACTCCTTGGCGATGGCACTGTAGTTGGGTACAAATCGTCTGTAGTACCCTGCTGTCCCCAGGAAGGCCAACACTTGCGGGGTGTGGGCAGTTGGCAACTGCCTCAATTTTTGCAGGTTCTGGTTGCTGCTTCCCACACCCTGCCCGGTATCCCAGGTACTGGACTTCGGCCATGGCTAAATGGCATTTATCTGGTTTCAGGGTCAGGCCTGTGGGCCGAATCTGATCCAGTATGGCCCCTACATGTACTAAGTGTTCTCCCCAGGACTCGCTATAGATCTCTATGTCATCCAGGTACGCACAAGCAAAATCCTTGAAGCCATTGAGAAGCCTATCCACCAAGTGTTAAATGTGGCTGGGGCATATTTCATCCTGAATTGCATAACTTTAAATTGGTATTGGCCAAACGGGGTGACAAACACCGACTTGGGGATAGCCTCATCAGCAAGGGGGATCTGCCAATAACCCTTGCAGAGATCGATGGTGGTCAGATAACGTCCCCTGGCGATATGATCTAGCTAGTTCACCTACCCGGGGCATCGGGTAGGCGTCGGTCACTGTCTGGTTATTAAGTCGTCTGTAGTCTAAGCCGAACCACATGATCCCATCCTTTTTAGGTACTAATACTACTGGGGAAGCCCAAGGGCTGTCTGAGGGTTCAATAATGCTTAACTTGAGCATGTCCACGATTTTTTCTGATCCCTTCCTTGACTGCCTCAGGTATGCGGTATGGTGGTTGGCCTGGGGTCTGAGCGGGGCTTGGCCTGGGGTTTCTACTCAGTGAGTAGCTAAAGTCGTGTGCCCGGGTTCTTGGGAGAATGTCGGTCTCTTCTCTGCTAGCAATTGTTTGAGTTGACCCTTCTCTGCAGGGTTTAGTCGCTCACCTAATTTTACCAAACTTAGGAGATCTACTTGAGAATTGTCATTTAGCAAGTCGGGTATAGGGAGACTGTCGGAGTCCTCGGTAGCGGGGATACATATAGCAGCTACATCCTCCGGCCTTTCCTGATATTCCTTCAACATGTTTATATGAAAGGACATCCGTACTCTTTCGTCAACACTATTTGCAATTACATATGTGGTATCACAAATCTGCGCTACCACCTTGTAAGGGTCCTGCCATGATGCTTGGAGCTTATTCTCTTTGACGGGTTTTAGCAACATGACCTTTTGCCCCAACTGGAACGATTGTTGTCGGGTGCCCCAATCGTACCATCTTTCCTGTCGCCCTTGGGCCACCTGGAGGTTGTCCCGTACCAACGGGGTTAATTGCTCAATCTCTTTCGGAAACCCCACTCTGGTGAAAAACAAGGCACTGGCATTCCTACCAGGATGACGGCTACCTGGCTGAATGGTTCGTCAATGATCGGCATTGGTAGCATAGAGCTTTGGAATGATCCCCTCTTTTCCCTACCCGTTGGCAGACACCGCAAGTACTACAGTATTGTCGCACATCCTTGGAGATACCCGGCCAGAAGAAGGTCTGGGTGACTCGATAGTCACCCAAAGGAATGTCGTGCCCAATCCAGAAAAGCTCCAACCGGTATTGCTTAGGAACCACTAGTTGCCACTTCTGGGATGGGGCTCTCACTCTCTTATTGCTTTCTGTCAATCTGTAAGATCTATCTTTTTCCAAGACAAATTTCTCGTTCTCATCTCCCCCACCTCTGCCTTCTCGCTATACTTCTGTAAGTACGTGTCCTCTCTGGTATCCCTCCCAAACTCCTCAGGAATGTCCCAAGCTAGAGGGTTTTGGGCTATTGTCGGGGTAGGGTGCGGTTGGGTTCTTACTTGGGTCTCCCGGCCTGGTGAACAGGTTTCTACCATGCGAGCTTGGGAACGGGTTGTCACTGGACACGCTGTAGCGGCTGGAGTGTGTAGATATGCGGAAGTTAAGTATCATATGTCATTTCCCAATAGGATCTCGGTAGGCATTGTGTCCATGATCCCTACGGTGGCCATGCCGGATCCGGCTCCCCAGTCAAGGTAGACACAGGCAGTAGGGAGGCGAAACACAGCATGCTCGTACAACGACGGTATGCTTAGAACAATCCTCTGGCTTGACCAAGTGTCACTGGACC
Organism: Pelobates cultripes; assembly: GCA_933207985.1. NCBI lineage: Eukaryota > Metazoa > Chordata > Amphibia > Anura > Pelobatidae > Pelobates > Pelobates cultripes. The sequence continues at coordinate 240,696,322 of OW240915.1, read as the reverse complement.
AGGGTGATGGTAGCGCCTGTCCATTCACTTGGACTTCTTGTCAATGCTGTTGCCGGTTGTCTTGGGATGCAGCTTGGATGGGGTCCGCCTCATACAAAACCCCCAGGCATTCCTTGGCACCAATGACGGTTTCCATACACCCCTTTGGTATTCACGAGAGCTGTTACATTGGTGGCAGTGGTGGGATGGTCCTTGTATCCCTAGAGAAAGTGCTGACTGGATGGAGAGCCAGTATGTGAAGCTGAAACAACCAACTTTAAAAGACACGGAGAGAGTTAATCGACATTCTGCTGGAGTTAGACGAACTGGACAGTTCTACAGAAATGGCCAAACTAAATGTCCCGAACGTAGAGGAAGACGAAACTCTACGCATCATTCGGACACGGTTGGCAATGTACGGGCCGAATTCGTCAGATGAATGGATCACCCAAATGTTCCGCACAGTGGAGGCTGAAGGTCAGGAAAGGAGGGAATACCTACTGCAACTGGTAAGAACACAACAACCTACCATAACAGTGGCCAATATCCCTACCCCGGCAGCAGACCAGAGAAAGGTCCCATTTGCAGCTTTCAAGGCCTTTGTAGAGACTGATGGAGAAATCTACAGTTACCTAGCAAATTTCGAGAGACAGTGTGCCTTGCATCAGGTACCCACAGAGCAATGGGTCACCATCTTATCAGGAAAATTATCTGGGAAAGCCTCTGAAGTTTTCCAAGTCATTCCTAATGAGGATGTACACCAGTACACTTGGTCAAAGAAGCCCTCCTCACCCGTTATGCTGTCACCCTACAGGCATATCACCGCCGCTTTAGGGAATCCAAAAGGAAAGTGAGGGATTCACACGTGGAATGGGCATACCACTTACATCGCATTGCTTCCCACTGGATTAAGGGATGCCAGGCCAGCACTGGTGAGGAAGTACTCCATCTTGCTTGGCTTGTGGCCCACAATCTCAATGTTCTTGATATTTACTGGTCAACTTGGAAAATGTTTCAGTGGGTTGCACTATATGTGGCTGACTAGGCTGCTCACTGTTATGAGTATTTATGATGTTTCATGAACATACTTTTTTTTTATCATCGGTGGCAATGGACTTATGAAAAAAAGGAGTCTGCATCACTTACAATGCATTTCTTATACATCTCCAATATGTAGTACAGATGATAGTAGCAAAGTTTGCAGAGATTTTGTTTGTTTGTTAAATCTTGCATTTCCAACAGTTCCCATCTGATAAACCCTTAAATTGCATGTTTCACTAAATTAGAACCATTAAGACAGATATCTGTGAGTTTTGTGCGCAAAAAAGCTGGTTCATCTGTTCCAGTCCTTCCCTGCACCTTTACTTGTAATTAGAGTAGATTATTTTAAACCCTTTGTGAAATGACATTCTGTATTACATAATTAATCACTTCCCCTTAAAATGTGAAGGTCTTCAAAATTTCACAATATTGCTGTTTTTATAAATTAATATCTTTTACAAATGTTAGCATCAGTATATCATTATTTGAATTTCAAATGCTTTGCCATCTATGTTTAATTTAATTACAATACCCAATACCCAGATCTCTGAGAATTTACAGTTGAGTCAGGTTGCAAACAAAAACAAAGCTCCTTCCATATGCAGTTGCACTGGCAGACATTCTAGATCATATTAAAATGTTTGACATTGTCTGAGTTATAACAAAATAGCAATATTATTTGCATATAACAAAAGGTCTTTCTTTTACATTTTGCAAACACAAGACATGCATGAAAGTGATGCATTTTCCATCATTTTTAATAAATTCATAAATGTCCAATATATCACCTAATGCCTACCTGTACTGGGGTACAAAGTGAAAATACCTTATAATACTTCAAACATTAATATTTTGGCTATGTGATCAGATACACCGCACTCACAAGATAAAGTGTAAATTTAGCACTTTGTAGGTGAAGAAGAATTAAAATATAGAGCAATTCATAACTCAATGAAGTTAGCCGAAAGTGAAGGCGAAACGCGTTTTGGTATAGGAGGATATATATTGTATTTACCTATCTTATGATACATTTTTATTTTATATTTGTTTATGCTTGATATTTTAAATACATTTTATATACTTACCTACCTCCATCTCCACCTTGCATCTTGGATCCGGTAAAGGGCAGTGTCACCCTATAATTTGACACAAAACTATAATACTTAGAGCCAGTTACAAAAGGCACTAAAAAAGGTGAGCATCCATCTTTTCATTATTCATAACCATTTGACATCATTAATTCTGCACCGAGAGGTTCTGTGATTTTTGTCTCTACTCTCTTTAACATGCATTTGCTGTGAGGAATAAGGGGAAGTGAGCTGCACGAAAAGGGTACAGCTGCCTACCTTAAAGGCATGAAAGTTGAAGTGTTTGACCCTATACCCATATAAAAGGTTCAAAAAAATTTGAGTTTATTTCCACTCACTACACCAAAAAGGTATTCTATTTGCTGCCATGCAGTATTATACTATATATTTTTTCCCTGTTTTTTCTCTTTCATATATAACCCCCGTATAATCTGAGGGGTAAGTGTATATTTTGTATATTATTTGTTCTGTGATCACATCTATAGTGCTGCACTCATACTAAGTGTTGGGAAGATGGTAACACCAACCAGGCTCTTAGCTGTTTGTTTTTGGTGTCTATATACTGTAGTGGGATTTTTGGAGTACCCACAAAGTGTAATCAGCAGGTACACCAAATAATTAAGTTATCTATCACAAAGCACCATCTTATCCACACCTGTTCTGTTGTTCTGTATTTATTTAATATCTCCCTAAATAGTCTCTGGACCACCTTTTTTATTACTTCTGGATTGTTTAAGTATCATAGTCAGTTTTTATATGTAGTTTTTATATGTGAGTTAAATTATAAATATTTCTGGCGCAACCTTTGTTACCTTGTTTTTTTTTAACTTAATTTTAAAGGGTTTATGACAGAGACTTAAACCTTTAGGTGTGCTGCCCCCTATTTTTTGTTTTGTCACTAAGAACTGATCCATTGTCCCTTTCTTTTTGTGTTTTTTTTTAATTATTATTATTTTGTGTCCAAACATGGTATATATTTTACACATAATGCCTCCAATATGAAACTGCACTTGAAGACACTTCTCAAACTTCCAGTAAATACCCTTCTTTCAACTTACAGTATACTATGCAAGTGTTGTGTTATTTTTAAGCTCTGACAGCTTGGGTCATATCTGAGAATGTTCCTGTAATAAAGTGCACCCCATTTTAGAAACAGATACATGTTGTAAATCCCTGCAAATCGTTTTGTTTACAAGCAACAAAATAAAGTGTGCCATGGTTGTTGAGTATCTAAGAAGATTTTTCAGAGATCACATTACGATTTTACCCATCGCTTCCTAGAAATACTTCACCTCATAATGTTATCATGACAGATCATAATTGGGGCATGCTTAAATTGGGAACTGTTGATATTCTGTGAACCTTGGGTTGGAAACCACTGTACTATATAATGATTTAAATATTGAATCGATACTTGCAAAGAGAGTAAGGGCTCATAAATAGAGGATTCCAACAGCCTTTAGTAAGATCAAGCAAGTGACAAGTTTTAAGTTGCCCTTACACACCATGCATATATTCATAGTGAAAGATACAATAATACAATTTTTTCTTCAATAGAGAGACACTGCACCAAGGCAAACAGAAATGACATAGAGTAGCTATGTAGTGCAGTCAACAAGTTGAAAATTACAAAAGACATGTAGAACACATCTACAGCTTGAACAATGTGTGATGGACACATTTCCATGGTGATGTAGGAATAGCAGCAAATTTAATACAATTGAGAATACATCAGTAACACATATAGTTAATTCGCAATACAGCTACAATAGTTAGCACATGCAATGGAAATAAAATAGTCAATATTGAAACGAATAAGTACACATGCAAAGTAAAAACTTAAAAAAATAAAATAGTAAATAATAAATAAAGACATGAAGTGCCAAAAAAATAGTTGGTGATAAAAATATAATAATAATAAATACAGGTCCCCAGCAGGCATACTCTACATATCAATAGACACTTTGTGTGGCTGCTTGTTGAAAAATCCTATACAATGGTGCATACAATAATAATTGAACAATAAGAGGTAAGTTAATCAAAAGTTCGACATGTACTGCCTGTGCCTACACAAAATTTTTGGTTATCATCTATTATATTATAATCATATGATGATAGATAGATAGATAGATAGATAGATAGATAGATAGATAGACTATGTATATACTGTAATTGTAAGAGACAATCTTCAACGGATTACATATTCTTTTAGTGTCCAAACTGGATATTACTTGTTAAAGCATTCCACGATGAAAACATAAAATTATTTAGAAGATAAGAAAAAAAAATGGGCAAATTGAAGTGTACAGAAGCACCCGACAAATAAATCTCTACTAGTAAAAGTGATTGGCAAAAAAAAAACTGTTTTATAGTCACCATTTTGAAAAAGGGTGCCTCATAACCCCAATTTAAATGACATAGTCCTAAGACACATAAAGTGACAAGGCAATAAAGCATAATGTAAAAAAGATATTAAAATGTGAAAAATGCAATGTGGAAAAGATGATATAGTATATTCAGTATCTACAATAAAAGTGAAGGTGCAATATAAAATAATTAAGTCCCATTAAATGTGAGAAGTGTGATAAAAGGAAAGCAACAATCACTAATTACTGTAAAAATTCTAAATTACAAAATTATAAAAATATGAAATAGCAGCGCTTTATGCCATTACATGTTCTCAAGTGGCAATGCTAATTGCTTCTTATCATTAGAGATAAATTAATAGTAACTGTGCTAAATATGACATGAAGTTTAGTGATCATTAAATATACATATTATATTATTTATACAAGATTTCACTCATTTGTGTAGACTTTGAAGGAAAACCAGCATCAATTCCAACAAACGGCCCATACAAATAATAAAAGCTTGGTTAAATACACTGCATATCATTTTAAAATAAAAGGAGACATATCACACTCTTGATTTAATCCATTTTGGACTCAGATAGTCAATGTTTTCTCATTCTATCTCCACCCCTACAGGTTTCATTTAGAGATATTATGTTTTCAAGTCCAAGAAAAATCAGCTGGAAATGGTAAATCAACCTATCCAATTCTAATAGTAGACTTCTGTTTTAAAAAATCTCCTTCATTTTCTCTTTTGTCTGTCTGGCCAATTTATATAAGACCACAGGGTCAATTTAAGAGAAAGATCACAGATGCGGACCGCAAGTGACAAAGCGTGCAACAAAATATTATTTACTATTGTGCGGATGGTAAAATATATCACATTGAATCAGTTATATGACACAGTCATAGCAGGAGCATTTACCTTTTTGGTAGAACATTTTTTGTAAGTTTCCTCATCAGACATATACATATGCAAGTATAATTAAGGAGAAGAATTCAGGGATTTAAAATGGGAAATGTGACAAAAATTTCCAATGCTTCTTGAAACTTTCTTGAAGGTCTGGGGATTGTGTTCCATAGTGAGAAATTAATTTTGATTATTTTCTCTCTTTCTTTGTACAGAACTCAACAACATTTCTTTCTTTTTGTATTACCTCTGTCATTTGGCTTTCCAATAATGAGGCAGGGTAGTCTATTGATATAAATATTTTGGTCGTTAGATCCATCTGCTCTGCAACTATCTTGTCCTTGATACAATTATTTTTCCCTAGTGAGTTGACATTTGAATAATGATCTAAAAACAGAAAGAGAATGCAAACTGTTAAAGTGCAAAAGAGTGTTTCTTCTAGTAGGTTATATGTAAAGACTAGTTTGTAGGCATTTTTTGTAATCATAAGCCACCATGAATTTGAAGGCATCTGAGCAAGTATTAAGAAATTCAGAAAAAGAAAATAGGGACTCCAATGTGCTCCTTCACACATACAGCACATTGCTGATATAATGCCAGTGGCAAATTTCATCTGGTAGAGGACATGTTCCTCTAATTCAGACATACATTTGCCAGTATATGTGGATGCCATATTAGAGCTCATATAATTCACTTTCAGCTGCAGTTATTCCTTTTCCTGAAAGATAAAAAAAAAAAAAAATAACCTTCAGGATACTTTTCAAAAGTGACATAAGAATGTCCAGCGATTCTGCAGCAAACCCCAAGGTCTTAAATACAGATAATGTCACCAATAGACCAAGTAAATGTTCTTTATAAGTGTACAAGCTGATTAAATCAAAAGTCACCAGGGTCATATCTTATTTAAATTTGATTTATGTTAGTTTGTTTAGAACCTCAGTATTGCCCCTAAGAAAAGATGAAACATGGACCAGATAAGGTCTTAGCAACTGGCCATTAGGAATACAAGAAAACCTATATCCAAAACAGGAGGCCTTCGGGGTGGAATACTCAATGATTAGATTTTTGGAGGAAGATAAAAAGCAGGAAGAATGCATCTTCCCAAAGCATTTTTTCAAGTACATAACTTTTTAAAAAACAAAAAATGAAAGTGTAGGTACACTAAAAACCAGAATTGGGTATTAGTTAATGAAGATCAGGTAAAGGCAGAAATGTTAAATAACTATTTCTCCACACTATATATTAAGGAAGAACTTCTGGCTATAGATATTCAAATGATTGCTGCAAAAACTTGCAGAAAAATTAGATAACGCAAGACAAGGTGCTGCAGCAACTAAAGAAGGTTAATATAAACAAAGCTCCACGGCCTGATGGTATTCATCCATGAGTACTTAAGGAACTAAGTGTGGGAAAAAGTGAACCTCTGTTTTTAATCTTTCAAGATTACTTTGCTGCAGAGGGAATTAGATAGACTAGGGGACGGGGCACTCAAATGGCAGATGAAATTTAATGTACAAAAATGCAAAGTTATGCACTTCGGGGTAGAGAATGCACAAGCAACTTATACCCTAAATGGTAGTGAATTAGGGATAAAAATACACGAGAAGGATTTGGGAATTATTATAGACAACAAACTAGGCAACAATGTGCAATGTCAATCACCAGTGGCTAAGGCCAGTATGGTATTGTCATGCATAAAAAATGGCATTCATTCTCGGGATGAGAATATAATTTTGTCCTAGTTTGTTGCAAAATTGGAAGTGCTTCAAACTGGGTTGTTTTGCCTTCTTTTGGATCAAGAGCAAAAAACAGGTGTAAGGAAGGCTGAACTTGACGGACATGTCTCTTTTCAGCCTATATAACTATGTAACTAACTATATAACATTTTTTTTATTAGTAAGAAGCTCCTTGTCCATAATTTGCTTTTCCTGTGAAGAAATACATCTAAATTAAGTATTGAGTTCAAACAAGCATTGACAAATTGGTATACACTTGTACAAAATGTATTCATAACACGGTAGCTCTCTCTCGCTCTCTCTCTCTCTATATATATATATATATATATATATATATGTATTGTGATAAAGTGAAGGCAGATAGGCCTATAACATTTAACCCCAGGGGGAGTATGTGTAGGATGTGTTGTAGGCAACACAAAACATTGTTTAGTTATGGGCCCCTGGGGTGGAGCATTTGGAGAGAAGGGTGGGCCAATGCTCCACTCCACAGTTTAGTGGTTTTCTGGGGAGACATAGATCCAGGCCAGGATTTTTTGGACTGTCTCCAACCCACTGCTCAGCTGCAGATAATCAGCTGTTGCAGTGGGAATAAACTCCTCCCGGCTAGGCAGGAAAAGGAGAGGGATTGCTGGCTTCCTCCCAGGAAGCAGGTAGGAGAGAGAGGCTGTTCTCTCCAGATAGTCAAGGAGACTAGGCACTTGGAGTGCAGAAAGGAAGCAGTCAGGGCAAGACTGGCTTGGAGCACTGGGAGTGCAGAAAGGAAAGCAGTCAGGGCAAGGCTGGCTTGGAGCACTGGGAGTGCAGAAAGGAAAGCAGTCAGGGCAAGGCTGGCTTGGAGCACTGGGAGTGCAGAAAGCAAAGCAGTCAGGGCAAGGCTGGCTTGGAGCACTGGGAGTGCAGAAAGGAAAGCAACAGGTTAGATAGCAGAGCGTTGCTCTCTAATAAGGTTGGTGCAATATTGTGTTTAGTTTAACCCTGAGAGATAGGGAACTAATGTCAGTTAGTGCTCAGACGAGCTAAGTGTTTGTTTATAGGGTTTTCTGTTACTTTTGATTTTCATTTACTGCTGTATCCTGTGTGGATTTACAAATAAAGTGCCTGAGTATATGCAATTACAAGGACTGTGCATGTTTTTGCCCTAGAGGACCGTGCTACCTGCAAACAAGGATCACAATATGGTGGAGAATGCGGGTACAGTAGCACATTGAGGGTCTGTGGGTGTGCCAGTCATTTGGTAGTCTGCTTGAGGACTTTTATTTTTGCAGACCTGTTACGCAAACAAGTAGCACTGTACCTTTAAGACTGTTACCTGCTTGGTGCTATAATGGAGGACCTGCTGAGAGCTGTGGTACAGGCAACGGCTAAACAACAAGGCACAAACAGTTTCCTGGCTGCACAGGTTAAGAACCTGAGGGACGCTCAGCAGGAGCATAGAGCTGCCCTTACTGAGGTTTTGCAGATTGCCCCCTGCAGGGAGCGTGGGGACAAGGGACCCTGTAACCAAGCTACTGACATCCTGCATGGGATGACAGAGGCAGTAGAAGAAGTCTTCAGCAAGCTGAAAAACATGGAGGCAGCAAAGCGTGCTTTTGAGAAACACGCAGGAGAGAAAGAACAGGAATTAAAAGGCAAGAAGGATGAAATTGAGCCTGAAAGAAGTGATAAAATGCAAGAGGGTGAAAAGCCGCTGATGTTCACCCAAATGAACAAGTTAAAGTCATGAAAAGCAGACTGACTTGGGGAGTCAGAGAAGACAACAGCAAAGGAGCTGAGCAAAATGAAGAGAAGCAAAGCACTCCAGTTGAGTATAACAATGTGGTGCGCTGTTTAGTAGCAGAGACACCTGGTATTGTTACAAAGAATTTGAATGATTGTCCGGGAGCCGTAGAACTAGATCTGCTGGCAAAGACTACTGCTACAAAGTCTGGGCGCACTGACTACCGGGAACAGCTGCCAGATTCTGGGAACACAGTCATGGAATTAAAGGCGGGACTTGGAATGCCTGACCGGCTGTTTGATACCAGGGCTGTAATGACCCAGCGAGAGGCCATGACTGCGTCTCTGGACAACCCCATAGGGAGCAAGGCAGGTTCCCAGGGATTCGCAGAACAGATGGAGGATGTTGTGGAGCCCTTCGCGGAGGGACTTGTTCCAGTGAAGGATGAGCTGGTGACAGAACCAGGTCTTGAAGAGGTTGAGCACCTGGAAAATTCAGCTCATGAAGGAATTGGACGTATAGCTACACGCCAAGCCTTTGCAAAGTTTGCTTTTGAAAGTTACTCTAACGTTGAGAGATTATCAAATCAGAAGCTGCTATGGATGTGGAAGCAGATGATTCAGAGGAACTTGGCTACTAAGGAGCCACACAGTACTGATCCTCAGCCTAGATCCGCTAGCAACCAGATAAGCGGGGAAACTGGAAAGCAAGGACAAAGTCTGGGACAATATACCTATGATGGTAGAACGTACCTAAAAGTCCTATTTTGGCTACGAGACCAGACTGAGAAAAACTGCTTCAACTGCCGCATGCATGGACATATTACATATAGCTGTCTTGAGAGTGAAGAGACAATACAATGTGACATAGTAATAAGGGCTCTGTATAGGATTGTATTGACTTGCTTAAAGATCTGTATGGTGACTGGTGGTGGTGTTACAGCACAGCTAAAAGTGGTGATGGTGGTAGGGAAGAGTGTACAAGCACTGATAGATTCAGGGAGTGAGGTTACTTTGATGAAAAGTGTTTTGTTCCAGCCAGAGTATGCCGCTGCCTATCTTGGTGATGTGGCGATTCACAGGGTGGACTTTGTAGCACACCTGATGAAGGTCCGGTTAGCTGTGAATAATGTAAGGGCTACTGGTTTAACCTCTAACACTGCTAACTATTTGGGTTATCCTATTGGGTGGGGGCTCCTTAAAATGCAAGGTAGCAGCCATCTGCAATAGGCCACGTCCTGTAACTGAGGAGCAAGTCAGGGCTGGTACAGCCGTAGGTGTTATAAATGTTTACGGTTTGTGTTTGAAGGCCGCTCGCCCCGATGGGTCTGAGCTGGGGGGGAGGATATGTGATAAAGTGAAGGCAGATAGGCCTATAACATTTAACCCCAGGGGGAGTATGTGTAGGATGTGTTGTAGGCAACACAAAACATTGTTTAGTTATGGGCCCCTGGGGTGGAGCATTTGGAGAGAAGGGTGGGCCAATGCTCCACTCCACAGTTTAGTGGTTTTCTGGGGAGACATAGATCCAGGCCAGGATTTTTTGGACTGTCTCCAACCCACTGCTCAGCTGCAGATAATCAGCTGTTGCAGTGGGAATAAACTCCTCCCGGCTAGGCAGGAAAAGGAGAGGGATTGCTGGCTTCCTCCCAGGAAGCAGGTAGGAGGGAGAGGCTGTTCTCTCCAGATAGTCAAGGAGACTAGGCACTTGGAGTGCAGAAAGGAAGCAGTCAGGGCAAGACTGGCTTGGAGCACTGGGAGTGCAGAAAGGAAAGCAGTCAGGGCAAGGCTGGCTTGGAGCACTGGGAGTGCAGAAAGGAAAGCAGTCAGGGCAAGGCTGGCTTGGAGCACTGGGAGTGCAGAAAGGAAAGCAGTCAGGGCAAGGCTGGCTTGGAGCACTGGGAGTGCAGAAAGCAAAGCAGTCAGGGCAAGGCTGGCTTGGAGCACTGGGAGTGCAGAAAGGAAAGCAACAGGTTAGATAGCAGAGCGTTGCTCTCTAATAAGGTTGGTGCAATATTGTGTTTAGTTTAACCCTGAGAGATAGGGAACTAATGTCAGTTAGTGCTCAGACGAGCTAAGTGTTTGTTTATAGGGTTTTCTGTTACTTTTGATTTTCATTTACTGCTGTATCCTGTGTGGATTTACAAATAAAGTGCCTGAGTATATGCAATTACAAGGACTGTGCATGTTTTTGCCCTAGAGGACCGTGCTACCTGCAAACAAGGATCACAGTATATAAAGAAAATGATCAAATCATTAATCTATAAATGTAAAAATAAATTAAGCAAATAAGATACAGATTGTTATTAAATTCACAATTTATAAAATTAAATTTATTGTATTATTATAGAATTTAGATAGCAAAAAGAGAAGATGAATAATATAGCTTAAGCAACCAAAGAAATCCATTAATAAAGATTAGTTATGGGTTGCGCAACTTCTGCTTAAATGCAAAATCAATAATTATCTAAAACGTGCTCATCAAATAACAAAAAATTATATAGATTGGAACAATATAAATATATGAGTAATGTGCAGCTTCATCTCTTAAATAAAAGAGAATAAATTAACTTTATTAAGAAATTAAGGACTATAAAACAAAGTATTATTTAAGAGATTTGCTTATAAAATTACATTTGATCTATTTTACCATAACCATTGGACAAACAGGCAGAATCCTAAAATCTACAGAACACCAAAATATAATCACTGATACTATACCGATCCCTTAGGAATGGGAGCACAGTGCTTCAGAGAGCCACATTTAAGTCTCCTGGATAGTCAAGTATACAGTCCAGGATTTACGGATTGCCCTGTTATGTATAAAGTTTTGTTTTTCTATCTAAGAACATCTTAGACACAACTGGGTATACCCTAAATCCTGGACTGGTAGGGGGTACTTGAGGACTGGGCAACAACTTGAGCAACACTTAACAACTGCATCTTTTTTCTCAGATTTAGGGAGTTGTTACTTTGTCCAACTCTTATTTAGCTGCAATCTTATGCAGCATGTTTGTTTGAGCTGGGAAACAGCTATTAAAGTAGTACTATAGTACTATAACACTATAACATTATAACACTATAACACTATAGCTTCCTCCTTCCCTGTTGGCCCCCTGGCCAATAAAGGGTTAGCAACTATGGGGATTTTTCTGATGTTGGATGTCCTCATGCAGAGTGTGAGGATGTCCTGTGTCAGTTAGCCCACCAGAAGTTGCCTAGCCACTGGAGACTGACTTAGTGCTGAATGTAAACATTGCAGTTTCACTGAAACTGTAATATTTTAGATTGCAAGACTAAGGGCAATAGGTACACTCTACCGTGACTACTCCAATGTGCTGAAAGGGCCTGGGTGCCTACAGTGTCTCTTTAAGCTTTATTGTGCGTATCTTGTGTCAGGTCTTAATATTATAATATAGCTTGTATTATATATTTTTGTAGCAATTCCTTAATGATTCTTTTTTTGGAGTCATTATTAGTATTTTTGGGGGGTTATATTATCAATTCTGGGTTAAAGGGATACTGTAGGCACCCAGATCACTTCCGCTCATTTAAGTGGTGTGGGTGCAATGTCCCATGTCTCTTAACTAGTGATGTCCCGAACGGTTCGCCGAACGGTTCGCGAACGGTTCGCCACGGACTCATGATTGAGTAAACTTTGACCCTGTACCTCACAGTCAGCAGACAGATTCCAGCCAATCAGCAGCAGACCCTCCCACCTCCTGGACAGCATCCATTTTACATTCATTGTGAAGCTGCATTCTTAGTGAGCTGTTCAGGAGGTGGGAGGGTCTGGGAGGGAGGGTCTGCTGCTGATTGGCTGGAATGTGTCTTCTGACTGTGAGGTACAGGGTCAAAGTTTACTCAATGATGAGTCCGTGGCGAACCGTTAGTGGCGAACCGTTCAGCGAACCGTTCGGCGAACCGTTCGGGACATCACTACTCTTAACCCTACTGAGAAACTGCAATAATTACCTTGCAGGGTTAACTCCTCCTCTAGTGGCTATCAGGTAAGTGACTGAATGGGTTTTAACCCCTTAAGCTGCATGGGAGGGGGATGCAAGGGAGGGGAGCACTGTAGGATTCTACAGTGCCAGGAAAACTTTTTTCCTGGCATTATATAATCCCTTTAAACCATGGGTGTCCAACCCACGGTCCATGGTCTGCGGGCCACATACGGCCCAGGACCGTTAGCAGGGCGACCCAGTTGCCATCCGTGCTGTCGGGCAGAGAGGGAGGCAGGGAGCCCAATCAGTGGCATAGAGGGCAGCAAGAGGATGAATTCGGAAGTGCGTAATAACGCGCTGTCCACATGCTCTGCCCTCATGGTGCTGAGCAGTGTTCAGGGAGAGTCTGGATCAGCAGGGAGCAGCAAGTAAACAGAGGAGCAGGGTAAGTGCTTGCTAATATTGTTGTGTGTGTTTGTTTGTTTTTTGTTTAAATCTGTTTTTTTTTGTTTAAAAGTGTTTTTTGTGTGCAAGTATCTTGAGAGGGAGTAAGGATTTTTGTGAATGGGTTTGTAGGGGGACAGAGGCCTTTGTAGAGAGGGAGGCAGGTGTTTTTGTGAATGGGGGTGCATGGGGGTTTGTTGGGGGTGTGCAAAGGTCTTGTAGAGTGGGTGAGCAGGGGTTTTTGTACAGGGTGGACTGGGCATTGTTTTTTTGTAGAGGGAGGACTGGGCTGGGGATTTTGTAGAGGGGGAGTGGGCAGGGCATTTTGTAGAGGGAGGGGGCAGGGTGTTGTAGTAGGCAATGAAAAAGAGAAAATAGGAAAACAAAGTGGGTGTTTTTCTCCCAAAGAACGTTAGGGAGGTTGGGTAGAGCTCTTTAGTATTAAATGTGTGTGCATGTGATTTTTGTGTATGTTTTGTCAGTGGCTGGCTGTGTGTAAGGTGGGAGACAGGGATCTGTGGACAAGTCTGTGATTGTGTGTGTACGTTTGTGATTATGTGTGTACATTTGGTATTATGTGTGTGTGTGTCTGTGATTGTGTTTGTATGTACGTGATTGTGTGTATAGTTGTGTGATTTTATGTGTGTGGATATGTGATTATGTTTGTGTATGTATGTGATTTTGTGTGTGTGTATGTATGCGATTGTGTATAGAGGTACGTGATTGTGGGTGTATGTATGCATAGGTCTGTGATTGTGTGTGGGTATGTCTGTGTATGTGTGTGTGGGGGTCTGTGATTGTGTGCATGTATCTGACTGTATGTATAGGTATGTGATTTTGTGTGTGTGTTTATTTGTGATTTTGCGTCTGTGATTGTATGGGTGTGTCGGGGATTAAGTGTGTATAGATTTGTGACTGTGTGTATAGATCTGTGATTGTGTGCATATATATACATATGTGTATGTGTTTAGTAGATAGCTCCCTAATATTAAATATCCTTAAATATGCCAATCCCACACAAGGATAACACATAAGAGAGTTATCTACTAAACAAATGAAATATCAACATTAAGAAAAGGGCTTTTAAAGATATATAAGTATACATAATCTATAATCTATATTATTTATCTGATGTGTGGCTCAAGACAATTCCTCTCCCAGGGAAGTCAAAAGGTTGGACACCCATGCTTTAAACCCTCTTAGATTTTGCATACAGTTGGCACTAATTCTTGTGTGAGATTTACTTTTTTTTTTAAACAATTTAACTTTAAGCTGTCGTACCTCAGCCTTGGCATTGTCTCATCGCTTTGGCTCCTGGCAACTTCAACAACCAGGAGCCTAATCCCTATTTTGCTCTTCGACATATGTGAGTGTACAATATTATGGTACAAAATGGAATCTATGGAGGATCCCAAGAGATTGCAGAACTGTCCTTATAAAAACTTTTGCATAAGCAGAAGCATGCTATAATCATGATTAATGGCTAAGAGGAAACGGTAGCGGAAACATTGTTTGCCCAAAATTGGCAATGGCATAAGAGTAGGTAGTCCCTAGTGTTGGGGAAAATATTATGTATATATCTGTTTAATATGTGCTTGATTAAGTCTGTGTGTATGGGAGGTCAGGAATTATCTTCAAAGGGAGTTTCTGTTTAGATAGCTGGAAAGATACAGCACCTGAAAGGCATCAATCACATTTACATATCAACTGGTCTTCAAAGGAGTCCCTATCTAGGAAAACACACCTTAGGTTAGAGGCAAGGGGATGGCTGGGAGAGTTGACACTTAAATAAAATAACAGGATAGACAACACTTTGGGCTGAGGAATTTGCTATTTACAACATGGGAACCAATTCCTTTAAAAATAGAAGATACTGACATCACATTAGATTAGGTTTTGTAAGATACACATGCTGCACATAACATCGCACAGCACATACACTATGTAGCAGATATTATTATACACAATGTAGCAGATAGTATTAGATAGATGGAATGTATGAGTGTTATGAATGTATTTTAACTATAACTCTGTAACATTCTTCTTCTGTAATATTTAACTGGGCAGATTCTAAGTAAAGATTTCTCTCTGGTAAGAACTATGGTGTTGGCTGTTTATTTGTAATATTGGGTAGAATACCTTAGTAGTGCTAGTCATATATTTATCTGGACAAGGGGATAAAGATATATGTTAGTTCTTGGAAGAGGTGACGCAGGGATATTACATTCACTATTAATACACAACACAGAGTGGATTTCTCTCAAAAGGATACCAATTGGAAGTATTGGTGGTGAGAGAAGGATTATACAACACCTACTTTGTCTCATGTATAATTTTTTTTTTTGTTATTTAAAAGGTTTTTATTGTTTTTTCAAGAGTAAACATCATTAAAGTACGAGGGGAACAGAAGTAAAGAAGGGCAACAGGGGGATATTTGCGTTTACATTTGCATCAAGGGAGACAACTGACATTGCAGTAGATAGATACCTTTCTGGATAAAAATACTTTTTTTTTTTTAAAACATATATTATAAGTACACATAAATACATATTAATAGATAATACATTTCTGCAAGAATTATACAATTGGTATTGTAGTATTGGCATCAGCTACTAGAGCTAAAGCTAAGGTTCAAACTGGTACTGAGATTAGGCGATACCTTTAACCTTAACTATTCTTGAGTTCTGGGACGGTAACCCTGAGCAGTGTCCTGGTTGCTGTGTAGTTAGAGTTGCATTGTCTTCCCCCACCCTCATGTAATGTGGATATGTCTTTAGTTAAGTCTTATGCCAGGGGTGGCCCCCCCATTGTGATATATTTGGACTAGTATGTGTTTGTATAGCGGGCGGCCGGATTTGGGCTTCCCAAGTGGTTTATGTAGTAGTACCTTGTGTGAGGAATATGTGTCATATTGCTTACGTTTGGTGCAGTCGGCCCATCCGGGAGATCATCCCCATAGGGACGGGTTTGAGCTACGGGTAGTCAGGCTGAGTTCTCGGCCATGAATCTCACCCATGGTTCCCATGTTTCCTGAAGAGTGTATATCTGTGGGAGATAGATGCGTGGATTTCTTCCATGGTTTTGATTGAGTCTACTTTGGCTATCCATTCTCTGATCGTGGGGACCTCAGTGTTTTTCCACTTTACTGGGATGAGCAGATTGGCCGCAGTAAGGAGATGTGTGAGGAGGGTTTTTTTTGTGTCTTAGAAATAGAGGTAGGTATGATCAGGAACAACAGTGTCTGAGGGGTATGAGGCGGATGTGTACCTGTCACTGTATGAATCATTGTCTCAATGTTTGTCCAGTATCATTGCGTGAGCAGGCAGTGCCACCAGATGTGTGCGAGGGACGCCTTCAGTTGGGAGCATTTCCAGCAGACATCTGGTGTGTTTGGGAAAATGCAGTGTATTTTGGCAGGAGAGTAGTACCATCTGGATATTCTCTTATATCCACTTTCTTGGATATTGGTGCATGTGGATGTTGCATGAATTTGTGAGAGGATGGTCCTCCATTGGGGTATGGTGAGTTGTATGTTCAGGTCTGTTTTCCAGGCGTCTGTGAAGGGGGGAAGCTGGGCTGGGGGTGGGGTGTCATGTATAATTTTTGTGTGTTGTAATTTGAAAGAAATTCTATCACAGTAAAATTTGTTCTAAATAAGAAAAGCCTCTTTTAAAGCTGTTGTACTGGATAAAGTGCAGGAAGAAAGGAAGAATTTTAAACTATTATTTTATGTTTTAAGCACATTAGATGTATTAACTAAACACACAGTTGTAAAGAATGGAAAAGCAAAATTCTCATTTGGAAAAGCTTTGCTGCTCAACTATAATCATAGGTTGGCCATTTAGCCTAGATTTTGCTGTTTGGTTTTCAGTTTACTACAATTTAGTGTCTATTCAATAAAGCTCATAGTTTTTATTATTATTATTATTATTATTATTATTATTATCAATATTATTATTATTAAATATGTATTGTTCCTTTTGAAAAAGGTAAATAGCACATGGTAACAAAATGTTTCTTGAGATGCAATATCTTTTAAAAGGTTTCCACATACATAAAAAAAAGTTTGAGAAAGACTGTTCACAGAACAACAGAAATGTGTTGTCTAAAGTAATGAGGATTTATTTTTAAATGTGTTTTCCTTTGTGAACTGGCAAATACTTTCTAAAATGAAATTTAATTGTTTTGTTAGCACAATAAAAAATAAAAAAAAACATATGTTGTACTTGGCAGATTTACAATTTGGTACTAACTATTGCAATATGACAAACTGTTTTACTAAAATGAATAATGACTTGTAAAAGAAGCAAAATAACACTTAAACTACTTGTGCTTCTGAAAGAAGTGTCTTTACTAAAAGCTTCTCTATTCCCAGCATGACAGTAAATATTGATGCTTAAGATATTCTATCATGAAGGATAAAAACACTTTTTATTTTTCTTGTTTCAAAGGATAAAAAGATCACTTTAAAGTAATGTAAACAAATGTATACGATATTAAGCACAAAAAAAGTTATTTCATACATAGCATTTAATCCCTTAAATCCTGCTCCTGTATTTAACTGCATTTTTTTTCAACATTTTAAGTTAGCATGTTATCCATCTAATTTAAAGATTTTTACAATAACTTACAATACAGCAATTTATAACTCTAACTTCCAAGTAAATATATGTTATTACTTCTTAATGTTGTGAAAAAGTATTTTAATTATAATTTAAGTTTACTAGGAAAATATATATATATATAGGAATGTATTTTATGGCTTGGTATATCCATAAGGATATTCAGGAATATAATGTGAATATACAATTTTGATAGTTGCATCACTATAGGTGGATATTGGGGCCATGACAATACACATCGAGCCAGTACACACACACACACACACATTACACACCTGCCACACACACAACCACCACACGCACACAGCCAGAATTATAGCTAGCTTAGATGTCACCAGGGTCAGAAAGCTATGTTGGAACACACCTCAAATTTTTAACTTTTGTGTGTTGCTTTTGCACCCACTCATCTCTTTATGTGTATCCCCTGATACTTCTTGTGTTTCTTATAACCCCGCTTTTAACCTTGTGTGTCTCTTAATTCCTTTCACTTTCTTGTGTGTCTCTAAACCCACATGACTTCTTCTGCATGGACATACCCAGTCCAGCATAGAACTCAGAGCTCCATCAGCTGTTCCACGGCCATTTGAAAGAGTCTGATTTTTAAACATACCCAGTCCAGCATAGAACTCAGAGCTCCATCAGCTGTTCCACGGCCATTTGAAACAGTCTGATTTTTAAACATACCCAGTCCAGCATAGAACTCAGAGCTCCATCAGCTGTTCCACGGCCATTTGAAACAGTCTGATTTTTAAACATACCCAGTCCAGCATAGAACTCAGAGCTCAATCAGCTGTTCCACAGACATTTGAAACAGGTAGCCTTCTGGAAGACTGACATTTCATTATATTTCTACGTACCCTGTTAATTTTGTTGTATGTGTATGTTTTCATATTTAGTAAATATTATTTAGTTTTATTCTTTTCAATGTATACATTTTCATGTCTTTGTAACTATAGCCTGTGCTTATCATGCAAAGTATTTTATCACCTTTGTCTTTGTCCATCATGTTAAAAGTTAGTTTAACCAGCTCAGGCCCATATATCTTTCCTGTTCCTTGTTTAATGGTTTTATTTCCCTACTTAAATACCTCTGTCTTATCTCTGTAATTCTCAATCTTTGCTTTTGTTTTTCCTTAAATGACCTTAAATCAAATGTCCATCTATGCACCCCCCCATCTCTTAGCCCATCTGACCCTAATATACATCTCTCTCCCACAGTCTGATTTTTAAACATACCCAGTCCAGCATAGAACTCAGAGCTCCATCAGCTGTTCCATGGCCATTTGAAACAGGTAGCCTTCTGGAAGACTGACATTTCATTATATTTCTACGTACCCTGTTAATTTTGTTGTATGTGTATGTTTTTATATTTAGTAAATATTATTTAGTTTTATTCTTTTCAATGTATACATTTTCATGTCTTTGTAACTATAGCCTGTGCTAATCATGCAAAGTATTTTATCACCTTTGTCTTTGTCCATCATGTTAAAAGTTAGTTTAACCAGCTCAGGCCCATATATCTTTCCTGTTCCTTGTTTAATGGTTTTATTTCCCTACTTAAATACCTCTGTCTTATCTCTGTAATTCTCAATCTTTGCTTTAGTTTTTCCTTAAATTACCTTCTGGAAGACTGACATATCCCTACCACCCACCCCATGGTTATTTTCTCATTTATAGATAGTCTCCCACACAACTTTCAATCTACTGAAATGACAGGTGCAACCACTGATCAGCACACCCTATAGAACACATACCCTCTCTCACCAAAAATAGATATATCACACACCAAAACCATATACTTCTATTTAAAAAATTTTCTCGCAATTTCTGTTTCATTTTCAACTACACACCTCATACCACTAACATGAATCCTAATATAACCATACTGTTATTCTTAATAACCCTTTTCTCAATCCAATTTTGTTCACACCACTACCAGCATAAGCACACACCTCAAACTGGAACACAAATTATAATACACCATGGCCTGCTCTGTTCCTTTAACTTATGTGCTGAGTGCTGGTGGAGAGTTATAAAAAATAGCCCTCCTACCCCAAACTCACAAAATTATAAATTATCCCATTCACTATATGGCCAAACAAAGATGATGTCCAAATTCCTATTCCTTATGTCACTTGCCCTTGCAAATTATGTGGAGTCTAACCCTGGTCCCCCAGCTAATTCTAGTCCTAATCTCCCCACTAAAAAGGCCTCTCTTTTGTGCACTGCAACATCCATAGTTTACTCCCTAAACTGGATGCACTGCATGCCTGGTGTTCCCATTACACACCAAAAATCATTGTGCTCTCAGAATCATGGTTAACGGCTAAAATACCAGACACCGCCATTGCAATACAGGGTTATTCATGTTTTAGAAATGACAGAGCAAAGAGAGGAGGAGGCATTGTTATTTATGTTGACAATTCCATAAAGTTTACCCCTTTACAAAACCTTAGTCCTCCTGCCACCTTTGATTTCCTTTCTGGCACAATTGAGATCCTGTGCAGTAAATCAATCATTGTTGCAGGAATCTACCGCCCACCTAGCTCCCCTGTGCATTCCCTTTCTGACATAGCCCATCTCCTTAGTGAAACCATAGCTCAAAACCCAAAAAGTGAACTGTTGGTCTTTGGAGATTTTAATATTGATTGGCTGAACCCTAAAAATAATAGTTCTTGCACGCTGTTTAAGACTTTACAGCTAACGCAATTAATCTCCTCCCCAACTCGCATAAACATTAAAAGCCATAACCACACCCTGCTAGATTGGATTCTCTCCACTTCTCCTGATAGAATCCAGGAGGTTGGTGTTCTCCCAAACACGTTCAGTGATCACTGTTTAGTGTACTGCGTGCGCAAAATAAAGGCTATTAAATCCTCTCCCAAGGTTAAAATAACTAGGTCCTTCAAAAAATTTAATCTTGAATCCGTTTTAAATGACATCAAGAATCTCTCATGGCACAGATTAAACATTATCCCAGATCTAGACTGTGCTGTTGAATACTTTCAGTCTGAACTCCTACCAATTTGGAATTTGCATGCCCCGCTGCGTAAGGTGAGGGTAAAAGGAGCACATATGAACTGGATCACAGCTGACCTCATCCAAATGTACCAGTTTCGGGATTCTTTGTGGTCAAAGTTTAAGCGTACTGGCTCTATGAATGATCACTGTGCATATAGACAATGGCGAAATATATGCACAAAACAGACAAAACTGGCCAAGGCCCAATATTTCTATGAAAATCTGAACAGTAACATCTCAAACCCTAGAAACTTTTGGAAAGTCATAAATAAACTACAAACTCCCCCAATCCACTCCCAACCCTCCACTGTCAAAGTGGGTAACCAAACCCTGCAACTTCCCTTAGATGTAGCAAATGCCTTTAACAATTATTTTGTCGGATGCTCTACTGCCCTGATTGCCAAGCTAATAAATGACACGCATCCTGAAACTACAAATGTGGATCAGGCCCCACTAAATTTGCAAAGGCCCAATATAGATACGTTTAATTTTAGACCTGTACCTGTTAGTGTCATTTAAAAAACATCTTAATAATCTAAAAATGAAAAACCAGTCCGGACCTGATCAAATCCCAGCAATGCTGTTGAAGCTCAGTGCGCCGGCAATCGCTAAACCCGTCTCAACTCTAATTAACGAATCCTTGGTGTCTGGATACATACCCAAACTTTGGAAGACTGCGAGAGTAGTGCTTAACCATAAAAGTGGTGACACTACTTTGGTTTCTAACTATCGCCCAATATCATTGCTCCCGGTATTGTCAAAAATCTTAGAAAAATGTGTCCATATGCAACTTTGTGAGTACTACCAACAATTAAACTATCTGACCCCTGATCAATCGGGCTTTCGCCAGAATCACTCCACTACAACTGCCCTCCTAAAAGTTTGCAATGATATCCAAACTGGCATGGAACAAGGAGCCCTAACTGGAGCTATTTTCCTTGATTTTGCTAAGGCCTTTGACACAGTAGACCACGACATTCTACTGCACAAACTCAAAAACTCAGGTATTGGTGATCGTTCTCTAAACTGGTTTCGATCGTATGTATCGGATCGCTTGCAATATGTGTCCATTTCTGACAGTGACTCCCTCCCACTCCCGGTCACGTGTGGTGTTCCCCAGGGTTCCATTCTCGGCCCCCTACTATTTACATTATTTATAAATGATCTGCCTAATGTCTGCCAATCCTCAAATGTACACATGTACGCAGATGACACGGTAATCTATGCGAGCAAATCCGATCTACCGCAACTTGAGGCTGTGCTCCAAGACCAGTTTACAGAGGTAGAAAAGTGGATCGCAAAAAACAAACTCTTCCTGAACACTGACAAAACTGTCACAATGATCTTTGGAACAATACCTAAATTACACAAATTACACAATTCCCACTTATCCATCAAAACAAATTCAAATGGCACACTGACCGCAGTCCACTCTTTTAAATACTTGGGTATGATATTAGACCCCAATTTATCTTTTGGCCTGCACATAGAAAAGCTTGCATCTAAACTTTATCCAAAATTAGGTGCCCTGTACAGAAACAAATCATGCCAAAGCCCTACAGTAAAGGAAAATATTGTACAGCAAATGCTGATGCCAATCATTGATTATGGGGATGTAGTATATGCGTCTGCATCGCAATCCCACATTAATAAACTCAACACATTGTATAACTCGTAATGTCAATTTGTGCTACAATGTAATTACAGGACCCATCATTGTGACATGCTAAAGGGACTAAACTGGCTGTCGCTGGAATCCAGACGCACCCTTCATCTTTCCTGCCTTATTTATAAGAGCTTTTCTGGGAAACTCCCACCCTACCCGAACTACCTGTTCCCACTTTCTATAAGCTCCGATCCAGTACCAACACTTTACTTAGTCTACCTCAATACAAAAAGAAAGCGGCCCAATCCTCCTTCTCCTACAGAGCACCGCAATTGTGGAACGACCTCCAGCACAATTTAAAATCTTCCCTAAGCCTAAAGTCATTTAAGAGATCCCTCTCTACATACCTCAAAACAGAATGCACATGTAATGGTTGATTATATATTTCCTTCCTGTTCTATGTTAAATTTTGTATATATTGTGTATTAATATTGTTTTTGTATTTTGTTGTACCTAATGTAACAATGCAATGATTTGTGGACCCATGACATACTTGAAAACAAGAGAAATCTCAATGTATCTTTCCTGGTAAAATATTTTATAAATAAATAAATAAATCTCTCAAATCCCCTTACCTCTTGTCTGTTTCTTATACCCTTTTCCCCCCACACATACATACACAGTAATAGGCATGCAGGCATACATAGATATGCAATCATACATTCAATCACATACAAATATGGACACGCAAAGTCACATATCTAGACATAAAATCCACACACAGTCACAAGATAAATAATGATATGATTATGCACATAGACACTTACATATACGTACACACACAGTCACATACATACACACAGATACACACAGTCACATACACATGCACATAGTGAAACAAACATACACAGTCACAGACACACAGTCACATGCACATGGTCACACATTTAGATGAACAGAGTCAGATAGTCACAAAGTAGTCAGGTACACACAGTCAGACACATACACTATGTAACATACCATTATACATGCAGACCCGCACATGAACACAGTTGCAGATACCACACACAGTCAGATATCACACAGTCAGATATCACTTCTCAAACCCCACTGTGTCTCTTTCTCCTTAACAGCCCGCTGTGTGTTTTATTCCTTCTAGACTCTTTATGTTACTTTCTATTTTTACAAGCCCCTCTGTGTGTCTCTTTCTCCTCCATAAATATGTATCACAGTCACCCCACACCTAACTCCTCACACACAGTCACCATGTCACAGTCAACCCCACACAAGCCCCCATGAACAGTAACCATGTCACAGTTTCTCCTGACATTTACCCTTTACATGCAGTAACATTGCCAAAGTATCTCTGTCACACAAACTTTGTCACAACTAACATACCACAGTCACCCTAATAACACACCAGATCCAGAGCACTCACTCATTATTATTATTATTATTATTTTATTATTTACATAGCACTATCATATTCTGTAGCACTGTTCAATGGGATTCACTGAACAGCAATTTCAAAGCTCACAGAGTGTAATAGCTTTATTGTTCTGAACACCTAACTTAGGCAAACATAATAGAGGTTTAGTTACATTATATGAGCATACATTGCATAATTCTGTCACAACACCAATGTACTCCATTCTTGGCAGGTTGTATCCTTGCAACCTAACACCTGCTCTTATGAGATTTTTCCATTACTTGGAAAATGCTTTCTCCTGGGGCTCTCTGCAGTGCAAGCTTTATAAAGGGCCCTGGAATGAGGCACCTGTCATAAGGAGGTGTGCAAAACCGGGGAGTTTGTCTGGGCTCCTAAATATATATATGAAATCAAGAGTCTGCACTCAACTGAACATGCATACTTTATAAGCATGCTGCTGGGACAGATTCACACAACACACAAGATTCAGTACACTAAACTGCATTTAAAAGCTCACTGAATGTAATAGTTTTTTTTTTTTAAACACCTAACAGACAAAAATAATGGGGGTTTAGACACCATCCAAACACACAGGCACACTTAGGCACAGGTACCATCCCAAAGGCAGTAAGTCACTCACACAATCACTCCTCATGCACACAGCACAGCCCTATTGTAAACACAATGCACCACAAGCATCCCCCTCCCATACATACAACAAACTTGATAAAGACCTGGTTACAGCTCGAAACGTTGCAATAAACTGCCTCAAAGTAATCACAGTGAGTGCCTGAGATTTTTTTCATGTATACAGATTGTTCAGGCTTTGCTGACCCATGCTCAGTGCACCCCGTGTTAAACCCTGTGATTGAGTGCAACCCTCCTTTTCTTCTTATTACATATGGGAAATAGATGACGACTAGAAGAGAGATACAAGACAGTGGAAATTGAACAAGGCACTCTTGAGCAGTGAAAAGAATAGAGAACTCATTGATCAGATGACAGATTTTTATTTTTCAGAAAATAAATTAGCAAAGCCGGGCATAATATGGTTAGCATACAAAGCAGTAATAAGGGGCCACATGATCAAATTGGGTATTTATGGAAAAGAAAATGAGAGGTAGTAACTTGGCTTATTTACATCTTACTTTATATAATTTGGAACAAAATATTAAGAATAGACCTACGAATAAGGTGCGGAAAATATAAGGCATGTAAGAGATCAGATAAATGATTTAAATATGACCAAACTTTCTAATAATCCAGAAAAATTGAAACAGTATTGGTATATTAAAAATAACAGAGTGGGTGAAATACTAATAAATCAAAAAAGCAATCTGTGGAGAATAGGATTGATAAAATAATTCATAATGATAAGATCTAAAGAGATTGGTCACAGTTTTAACAGCTACTATAAAGCGTTATACAATTGCTCTAAGATGCCTAATTCCTGTAGCTTTGATCAATTCTTGAATGGTATTCAAATACCTAAAATTTGTCTCAAACTGAAAGCATCATTAGACAAAACCACCTACATGAACGAGGTCATTAAGGCTATTGGTACACTAAAAAATAAAAAAGCCCCTGGTCCGGATGGTTTCAGTGCCCACTTTTATAAAATTCTTAAAGAAAGAATAGCTCCCGAATTGACAGAAGCGTTTAATGATTATATCAATCATTCCAAATACCCGGCAGCTAATATCCTTCCTATACTCAAGCAGGATAATGATCCAACATCTTTAAAAGACTACAGACCAATATCCCTTATCAATGCTGATGCTAAAGTTATCTCTAAAGATCAAATAGGATTTGTCCCCGATCGAAGCTCTATAAATAATATCCATAGGATAATTGATATTCTCGATATAGCCAAGAAAGAACATAAAGAACTAGTTATCACTGCATTAGATGCAGAAAAAGCTTTCGACCGGGACTGAGTTTTATGATGTTGTTTTTACAAAGGTTTGGTTTTGGAGACTTATTTTGTAGGGCAATAAAGGCTTTGTATAGTAGACCCATTGAAAGAACTATCGGGCAAAATATATGTGCTGACTGGTTCAATCTGGGGAATGGAACTAGGCAGGGCTGCCCACTGTCTCCATTATTGTATCTTTTAACAATCGAAATATTGACAATTCATATAAGAGCAGATGGAAATATTATAAACTATAAACTGAATCTGGATAAAACAATAATTATGGCCCTAAATATAGAGGACTCAAAAAAAATGGTTGCGACAATGCTTTGACTGTTTTTGGATCGACGAGTTTACTTACATGGGGATTAAGATCTCTCCAGAAGGGAAATAACAAAGTAACCTTAATTTAAAAGTTACATGATTATACTGATAGATAAGGTCCCCCTACTTGATGCCTGATATAATGCATATATCTTATTCTGAATAAATGCAGAAGAGAGCAGGTGTCTCTTTAGGGGATTTTTCGAGACCCTGGAAGGGTTGTATTTTAATGAAGCCTCTCAGGGATTTTCTGAGGGCTTGAAAGTCTTGTTTTTTGTTGTTGTATATAATGTCCAGTGTCGAGAGGTGGGGATGAGGCCCCAGGTCAATGCAATTTTTGATTATGGTTAGGTTTCTTTTGGTGAATGTGCAGAGCTTAAATACCATGAATAAAAGGTCACAATTATACAAGTCTTGTTAAGGAAAAAGTAGATATTTGTCTATTACAGGAAACTCATTGAAGACAACAGAGTAAGGTGAACTTGAGAGGGGGGCTAGGGGAGTAAGCAATATCAAACTATTATTCATGCGTCCATGCGATTGAGAAAAAAGAGAGGGGTAGCTATTGTGGTTTCCAATAACATTAAATGGCAGAATTTATATCAAGAGTTAGGCCCTGAATGGAGATACATGATTATATTTGAAAAATTAATTACGTGAAATACATGATAATTAATATATATCTGCCTGATGTAACCCCTGTACCAATGTTGAATAAAACTTTAGAGAAAGCGGAACCAATGAAGTTGGGCATATATATGGTAGCGGGTGATTTTAATTGTGTACTTGATCACCAAATGTATGAAATTTTTTTTTCTTTAAGGTAGTTTGATAAACAACAAAGTAGTAAAATATGCTAATGCATTAACCAATACTCTCAATCTACTGGCATTATATATTTCTCCACATAAACTCTCAGTAGAGAATAAAAAAGACCCTTTAGCAGTAAAAGCAAATGAGATAAAGGTTATACAAGACAAAATTAATCAAGGTATAAATGAAAGGATTGTAAAGAATATAAATAGACTAAAATTAAAATTTTACTGAAGAGGAAATAAAACAGATAAGATGTCTTAACAAATGTATCTATAATAATTAGAAACAGCAATAGCATACAGTGTTAAGAGTATCAATATAACTGATAGTAACAATCAGATTGTAACAAAAAAATCTAAATTGTATCTCAGTCCAGTATAAAATATATAGCAGGGTCCAAAGTGACAGGAGGTCCACAGTGTTGTTTGGGAACACAATCTTTGACTTTGAATCCTTTAAAAAAGACAGAAAATATATATAGTGCAATACTGTATTTAATGTCTTAAAACACCAATGGAATCCCCCTCCCCAACATAGGAACCCTTACAGAAGAAAAATGTGGTGCTAAGGACCACAATAAAAGCTTATCTGGCTGCAGTCTTATCTCTCCTCTGCTTCAAGGATGCCGTCAGTGCATTGAGGCTGGCTGTGGATTCAGTAAAAGTTCTCCTCTTTGTAATTCTGCCTCCGGTTAGCATAAAAACTTGTCATGCAGAGTGTTGACAGCAAAACAAGATAAAATGCAGGATGATGGATCACGTAATCAACGTGTTTCGCCCCTCTTGGTGGGCTTTTTCAAGATAGGTGTTAAGTGTGCTAATCTGCAGTTAAATACCTTTGCCAGGAAAAGCACATTTGAATTTTTAAAGAAACATGCATTTTTATACACAACAAATCTTATAACAGGAAAAATGTCCTCATAATGATAGATTGTGGATTATACATCCTCCTGAATGCAGCAATACATAAAAACAATTTGTGCATACTGGAACAATTTATACACAATTTTGTAAATAATCCTATTCCACAGATCAAGACCAAAGAAGTTGATAATTTTCATCATACCACCTTTAAAAATAAATCCAAGTTTTGTCCAACAAACCATATGAGTGGTCCAATGTCAGCTTTTAATTTGGCAGTTACCGCAGATATAGAGAAATTACCTAAAAGAATTTCGAAACATAAACAGAATTTAAACATTTTGGAAAAAAGAGCATTAAAAGAGCTATGAGAAAATAGAGATATTACAGTGAAACCAGCGGATAAGGGAGGGGGTGTTGTCATTCTCAACACCAAGGATTACGATATAGAATGTAGGAGGATACTTAAGGACTCATTAACCTATAAACAATTACAGAAAGATCCTACTTTAGTCATGAAAAAGAACTTATTTAACATTTTAGAAAAAGGAGGATTCTTAAACATATTAAGTAAAAAGAAATTGGAGTTTGTTATGGTTATCCATCCAATAAAACCTGTGTTCTACCAATTACCAAAAATTCACAAAAACCTGAAGAATCCCCCAGGCAGACCCATAATTTCAGGGATAGGGTCCCTAACATGTATTTATCACAATACATTGATGAGATCCTACAGCCCCTCGTGAAGAAAGCTAAGTCCTATTTGAGAGACAGTGGGGACTTGCTGAAAAATATAGAAGGCCTCAGATGGGAAGAATACTTTATTATGGTGACATGTGACATCACATCCCTTTATACTGTAATAAAACATGATTTGGGAATTATGGCAGTGAGGAAAACTCTATATGAAGACCCCACTATGTTGATAGAACAAGTAGAGTTCCTTATTGAATGTATAGATTTCATACTAAATAATAATTTTTTTTGGTATGAAAAGGACATTTATCTTCAAGTCAATGGCACTGCTACGGGGACCAGGTTCACTCCCAGTTATGCTAATATATTCATGGCTCATTGGGAGAAATTGTTTATTTGGCAGGGCCATCAGTGGGGGGCGAACCTGGTCTTCTATAGACGGTACATTGACGATCGTTTTTTTGTTTGGAAAGGAAAAGAATCAGAGCTACTGAAATTTCTTGCCTATATTAATGATAATGAGTATAATTTGACTTTTACGTACAAATTCAGCCCCACAGAAATAGATTTTCTAGATCTATTATTATACGTAGACCAACAAGGGGTCTTAAAATCCAAAACCTTTTTCAAAAGTGTAGATGTGAATAGCTACATCTGGACTTCTAGTTGCCACTATCCCTCTTGGCTATTGGGAGTTCCCTTTAGCCAATTTTTGAGAGTGAAGAAGAACTGCACAGATCCGGATGTTTGCAATTCACAGCTACAAAACGTTAAACAACAATTTGTGGAAAAAAAACGAGACGAGATGACGAGAGTTGTTTGAAAACAGCTGTTCAGAAAATACAAACTATAGAACGCTCAACACTTTTAGCCAAAGAGGTAAAACAAAATAATACTATGGGAGATTTTTGCCCCCTAGTTTTCAACTACAGCACCCAGGCAGGTTTCCTGAATAAAAGTATACAAAAACATTGGCACTTACTGTGTCAGGATCCGTTTTTAGTTGAAGTCCTACCTAAAAAACCTAGGGTTGTGTTTAGGAGTGCACCCACACTAAGAAATAAATTAGTACATAGCTACAATAAACCCGTGAAAAACGTTTTTTTTTTTTTTTTTCAATTTTTAAAAGAAAATTCCATCCAAATGCAATCTCATAATTAGATATTACATTATGGTGCAATATTTTACTTTACAATAGATTTATAGTTACACATAAGTTTAATATAACCATAATTCATACACTTGAACATTAGCTGCATTATCAACATTCAAACCAGAGGAAAAAAAAAAGAAAAAGAGAAAATAACATACATTTCCTCTATCTTACTGTCAATTCACATTGGTGCTACCTAAGTATGGCTATCTAAGGGGGTTATGTTTTTACCCAAGGGGCCCAAGTTTCATCATATTTCTCTCTGGATAACTTATTTGAGGCTACCCCAGCTTCCATCCTGCGTTGATAATCTAATTGTATACATATGTCATGCCAGTTTAACGAGCCCATGTTTCTCCAATTTCTGGCCATAACTATTTTTATTGCCATAAAGGAGTGAATCATAAGGATTTTTTGTTTTATGTTAACTATTGGCATATCTAAATGAAACAGGAACATTTGAGCCGTAATAACAGTTTGGACCTTCAAAATAGAGTCCACCAAATCCGATAAAGTTGTTTTCATAGATTTCAACTCCTCACAGTCCCACCAGATGTGGGAGAAAGAACCTAACTCCCTACCACATCTCCAACAATCTGGTAGAAGTGTGGGTTGAAATCTATGGAGGCGAGTAGGCACCAGATACCAACGATACACCAATTTAAAATACACTTCCTGTATATTCACCCCATGTATATATCTTTTTACTAATTGTAGGGCTAAAATCCAATCATCAACCGAGGATGAAAAGTGGAGTTCCTGCTCCCAGTTATTCATTGCCGATGCTTTAACTATTTGCCTTCGGCATCTTGTAAATTGATTAAATCTAGATGCAATTTTTTTTTTATAGTGAAATGCTACAAACTGGTCTAATGGGGAAGTTTCCGAGAAAACATTTCCCATAATAAAGGATTTTATTCTTAAGTAATTAAATATTTCCTTCGAAGGGAGGTTATAATTGAACTGTAACATTGCAAATGGCAATATTTTGTTATCATTTAAAAGTTCCGCAATTTTTACAATTCCACATTTTTCCCATTCTTGAAAATTTATGTTTTTTATATAATATTTTAGACATATTAATGGGGCATTTCTTGATATATATTTAGTTCCATATTTTTTTTTTTAGATATTTTACAATATAGATCATTGTGTTATTCATCGGGTTACTAGATCTTATATTATTTACAAAATCACTATCACACCACCAGAGAAATAAAGGTTCAATATTAGAGAGATCCGTTTTTTCGATATCTAACCAAACTGGTCTTCACATTGTAAAATTATCACATTTAATTAAGTGTGCTACCATATTGTTCATATATAATTTCTGTATATCTGGGAAAGAAGTTCCCCCTTCCTTCCAATGTCTCTGTAAAATTTCCAGTGATACTCTAAGTCTCTTGTCTTGCCATATATAATCCGAAACCTGTTTTTGAAGACCGCGCATCGTCTGGAGTGATACCCTCAGCGGGAGATTACTAAACAAAAATGTCAATTTGGGGAGTAAATAAGAGTTTACCGCTTCGATTCTTCCCAGCCAGGATAATTCCAGTCCCTTCCAATTTTTTAGGATACTCCTAAATTGGATAGCTATTTCTGTATAATTAAGTTCACCAATTTCCCTATAATCCAGAGGTGGTCTTACCCCTTATTATAATATATTACTTGCTTCCCAATCACATTTAAATTCCTTTTTAAGTTTTTTTACTTCAGGCCCATTTAGACCTCTTGTCAGGATTTGTGTTTTTTTTATATTTATTTTATAGCCTGACTATTTACTATACTCATTAATAAGACAAAATACAGCTGGAATAGATCTAATAGCATCTGTAAGAGTCAATAGAACGTCGTCTGCATAAAGTGCAATTTTGTTCTCCAGACTGTTCACTTTTAGTCCGCTAATGTCATCATTCTGTCTAATCACGGCTGCCAGCGGTTCTATAGAAAGGATATATAACAGAGGTGCCAAAGGGCAACCCTGTCGCGTCCCATTTCTAATTGGGAACCAGTTTGATTGAAACATAAATCCTGAAACTCTAGCTTGAGGATCTTTATATAACGCCATTGTACAATCTTTAAACAGACCCTCTATGCCGAAGGCCTTCAAAACCTCTTCCAAGTACTTCCAATTAACACGGCCGAAGGCCTTCTCGGCATCAAGGGTTACCATGGCGAAAGGGGACAGACTTTGGTCCGCATGGTATAAAACATTCAGTAATTTCCTAATATTGTCCGATGTACCTCTACCTTCTACAAATCCACTCTGATCTATATGAACAATATCAGGTATATTTTGTTTGAGTCTATCGGCCAAAATTCTAGAATATATTTTAATGTCTAGATTAATAAGAGAAATTGGTCTATAGTTCAAAGTATAAATTGGATCCTTATCTACCTTAGGGACTGGCATTATAGAGGCCTGGAGTAATTCGGATGGGATAGTTTTATGGCTGACAAATTCTTTAAATGTCTTCAGTAAATATGGGGAAATTATATCGTTTAACTTTTTATAGAAAATCGATGAAAAACCATCTGGACCTGGTGCTTTGCCCGGTATTAATACTTTAATGGTATCGCTAATCTCCTGGATGGAAAATGGAGCATTAAGCTGATTTAATTTCTCAATAGATATCTTTGACAAGCCTAGTTTATCCAGGAAATTCTTTGTTTCCCCTATAGATGGCTCGTTAAATTTTAAATTATATAGACTTTTATAATATTCTTCAAATGCATTTGCTATTTGGGTTGGTGAAAAAAGTTTTTTATTTCCAGCTATTATATAGTTTATAGATTGAAGTTTATTTTTATTTTTTAATTTATTTGAAAGATTTTTCCCTGTTTTATTATTTCCATAATACCATCCCTGCTTTAATACTAACATTGCTTTATCAATTTTTTCTTGAGTTCTTATTAATATTTTTTTCCTGATCTCCTTAATATCCTCCAGAATTCTATGGTCTAAAGTAATCTTATGTAGACGTTCTTGTTTTACAAAGTCAATATTAAGCTCGTTCAACTCTTTTCCCTTTTTTTTCTTTATATTGGCACCCAATTTTATAAGACATCCTCTCATATATGATTTAAAAGTACACCACAGCATAGCTTTAGAGACGTCCCCTGTATAATTGATTTCAAAAAATTCTCTGGCCTGAATACGCAGTTCTTCTACATTACTTTCTGATTTTAATAAAGTTTCGTTTAGTCGCCATCTATCTCTGCGTTTGTATTCCACATTATTGTTTATGACTAAACTTACTGGTGCGTGATCAGACCATGTTATGGGCCCAATTATCACTTTATTAACTCGCTCTAAAGTTTCAGCTTTAACCAAGAAATAGTCGATTCTAGTATATGTCTGATGAACATTTGAATAAAACTTATAATCTCGCTCTTCTGGGTTAAATGTTCTCCAGGAATCATATAAACAATTTTTTGCTAAAACAGTCTGCATCATTAATGGACCTATTTTTTGATTATCCTCCTTATCCATGAGTTTAGTTCTATTCCTGTGAAAAACGTTTTTTATAAATGCGGTTCATGTAATATATGCAAACTAAATCCAAAGGGAGAAAATTATACCACCTTTAAATCAACAGCCACGAAAGAAATATTTGACATTAAAGAATGTATTACTTGTAACACGAAGCAAGTGATCTACATGTTGGAGTGCCCTTGTGGCCTCCAATATGTGGGACAAACGAAAAGAGTGTTAAAAGTCAGACTTAGAGAACATGTCTATAACATCAAAAGAGGTTTTGATAAGCACGCCCTTTCAAATCACTTTAAAACCCATCACAATAGTGACCCAACACTCCTTAAATATATTGGTATTCAAAAAGTAGAAATATCTTGGAGGGGAGGTGAACTAAACAAAATCTTAACCTACAGAGAAATGTATTGGATCTATAATTTGAAAACTTTAGCCCCTTCAGGCTTAAATGCTGAGCTTGAATTAGCAAATATATTATAAATACACTTAATATCTATAAAGAAAGTTTGGACAATATATATATATATATATTTCACCATTATTAGAACTTATTTGCATATAGTGTACAACAACATTCAAAATATGAACTTAAAACACACATCTGTTTACATATATTTTTTGTGTGCTTTTATATATTTTAGAGTGAGATGAGTATTGATTATTATTATATTTTTTATTATTTTTAATATCATTTTAGAATAAACAGAGAAGCCTCAGGAGATATATATAGTATATCTATTTAATTTTACATGCTCTACAGCAAGTATTGGTTTGTTTTAACATGTATAAATAAGTCTGTTTTCTTGTGTATAAATTGTTCCAGTATGCACAAATTGTTTTTATGTATTGCTGCATTCAGGAGGATGTATAATCCACAATCTATCATTAGATTTGTTGTGTATAAAAATGCATGTTTCTTTAAAAATTCAAATGTGCTTTTCCCGGCAAAGGTATTTAACTGCAGATTAGCACACTTAACACCTATCTTGAAAAAGCCCACCAAGAGGGGCATTGATTAGGTGATCCATCATCCTGCATTTTATCTTGTTTTGCTGTCAACACTCTGCATGACAAGTTTTTATGCTAACCAGAGGCAGAGGGACAGCATCCTTGAAGCAGAGGAGAGATAAGACTGCAGCCAGATAAGCTTTTATTGTGGTCCTTAGAGATAAGCACCACATTTTTCTTCTGTAAGGGTTCCTATGTTGGGGAGGGGAATTCCATTGGTATTTTAAGACATTAAATACAGTATTGCACTATATATATTTTCTGTCTTTTTTAAGGGATTCAAAGATTGTGTTCCCAAACAACACTGTGGACCTCCTGTCACTTTGGACCCTGCTATATATTTTATACTGGACTGAGATACAATTTAGATTTTTTTGTTACAATCTGATTGTTACTATCAGTTATATTGATACTCTTAACACTGTATGCTATTGCTGTTTCTAATTATTATAGATACATTTGTTAAGACATTTACCCCTGATTATATCTAAGGGGATTATTCACTAAGCGCTGACAACACAACATCTTACAATTTATTCATTGAATTTGGGAAGTTCATTTTTGAGGTACTTTGTACCATTCTCTTATAAGTATTATTGTATATCTTTTTTGTGCGCTCTCTTTCACCCTTTTATATAAAACAGATAAGGTGATGTCTAATTAACATAGAAAACAACAATTCTATTCTCATATAACTGAGATTATATATCAAAGTAAAGTATGTATCAATCCCAAAGATATTGACAATTGCTTTAATAAGTATTATGGAAAAGTACACAATCTTCAAATAGATACCCCAATGAAATCTATAGATCAGTATTTAAATAAAACTAAACTCCCAAAATTAAATGAAAACAAATTGTTGGACTTAAATAAACCCATTAGTAAAGAAGAAGTCGAATTGGCTATTTCAGAATTACAAAAGGCTAAAACACCTGGACCTGATGGCTTTACCAATCTTTTTTTTCAAACATTTAAAAAACAACTGAGCATACATTTGGCCCCAACGTTCAATAATGCTGTAAGTAATGGTAACTTCCCATTCGAAATGATGAGGGCTAATATATTGCCAATATTAAATCCAAGTAAAAATCCCTTTGATACAACGAGCTATCATACTATTTCTTTAATGAATACGGATGTAAAACCATTTTCAGCCATTTTAGCTGAGCACCTTAAGAGCGTCATTGCAGAATTGATTCACACAGACCAAATAGGATTTGTCCCTGGAAGATGGTCAGGATATAATATGAGAAAAATTATAAACATTCACAATAGCGTTAAGAGAAATAAAAATCAATTTTTAACAATAGCTATAGATGCTGAAAAAGCCTTTGATTGGCTAAATTGAAAATTCTTGGAACAGGCTTTGATTTATGACAATATCAATGGCTGGGTATTAGAGGCAATTATGGCACTATCCCACAGCGAGAACAATCGGGCCCAATATATGCTCAAGTTGGTTTAATATAGGTAATGGAGGTAGATAGGGTTGCCCACTGTCCCCGTTGCTATATATATATATTATCTATTGAACCTTTGGCTGTAAATATTATAAATAATGATAAAATTGGTGGATTTAAAATGAAAGATAGTCATTTAAAAATTTGTATGCATACAGATGATATCTTACTTACTATAAATGACCCTAAGAATTCAATAGACCCTCTTATGGAAGAATTTAAGGACTATAGTTCAGTTTCAAATTATAAATTGAATAACGATAAAACTATTGTTATGGGTCATGGGATAGAAAATGCATTAAACATACGATCATCAATAAATATAATTTCACATGGGCTAGAAAAAAGTTGAACTATTTGTGAATTTGGATTACGAAAAATTTAGACAGACTGGTGGAATTGAATTTTATGAGTTTGTTAAAACAAACAAACCAATTATTAAAAGACTGAAAATTCCTTGAAATATCCTGGTGGGGAAGAATTCATGTTGTAAATTCATATGTTATTCCAAAGTTGAATTATTTATTTCAAATGGTACCTCTCAAAGTCCCGGTTAGCTAGCTAACTCTATTACAAAATAACATTGAAAATTCTATTTATAAAGGTAAAAATAGTAGGATAAACAGAAAACATGTTATCTCTCATGATCATAGAAGGTGGCCTTAACTTTCCAGATGTTAA
The DNA here is from genome assembly GCA_933207985.1 of Pelobates cultripes. Classification (NCBI taxonomy): domain Eukaryota; kingdom Metazoa; phylum Chordata; class Amphibia; order Anura; family Pelobatidae; genus Pelobates; species Pelobates cultripes. The sequence goes on along the minus strand of OW240915.1, from coordinate 240,660,021 downwards.
AATCTTTTATCAAGCCGATATAATAGCACACATTCATAGAATCCAATTACATTCTTCTTATAAAGAGGGGGATGGTTTAAATTTGAAACGGAAGCATTGGAGGTCAAAGATATATCTGGACTTATCTGGAGTATAAAAAGTCCAAAAAGAATGTGGGTGTGTATAGAAAATAATAAAATTCTGAATCATATTATCCTGGGGTGGCACAAGATTAAAAGGAAGCTATGTATACAAGATTGTGTTTTAGATTTTCTAGGGCTTTCCGTAAGAGAAATACTCGGTTTTATCCTTGAAAAACTGGGTATTGAGCGGTATCAATAAAATAAGTGACATCCCAATGTAAAATTTTATCCTTTGAATCATTATCTCAAAGTTTTAAACTTCGTAGCTCAGAAATGTTTTCATATCTTAGAGTCAAATATTTTCTACAAAAACATCTGGTTCAAGTTAAAGAGGACAAGAATAAGATCCTTATGATATTATTTTCTAGTGAAAATACTTCAAAGATGTTATGGCACCCCCAGGCATAAAAGGGTTAAACCGCCGTTTAGAGGATATTCCCTTCCAGATATACAGGCAGCTACTGTAGACACCAAGCCACCGAACCGGACAAGCATATGAATGCCGTAAACAGCCGAACCAGAACCATACGAACGCTGTAAACAGCAGAATAGGAAAAAAACATACGAAAGGTTTACACTCCTAGCAGTCGAACTGGAACAGCATACAATAAATCCCCCCAAGAACGAGACAAAGCTCCGTGTTGAGGGTTAAGCAGTGAACAGACAGAGCTGTGGGTTTATTTTTCTTATATACACATTAGTACCACCCACAGGGTTTTGGAAAACAACCAATAAACATGTACAATACACTCAGACACTCCCACACAAAATCCTCCCCTCTGCCTGTGATACAATTACCTTACACAATGGGTAATGTAATTATCACAAGCAGAGAAATACAGTTTTTCCACATTATTCATAACTTTAAAAGTATGCATCACATTCACATAAAACTTACATGTTCAGAATCAGCATACTCCAAATACGAACATATGTCAAAATCATCCAAATTGGGTCAAAAGATAGATCGAAGTCCTTTGTGACCAAAGGAAGCATGGCTTTTCTGCCCAAAACTAGTTCCACAGAGAGAATTGGGAAGTAATCCAATTATCTCCAAAGACAGAGGCAAAACTCCATTAAGCACACGGCAGTAAAAAGACAGTAAAATACAATAAAATACACAAGGTTACATTTATTACATAAAATACAGACATGCAACATATCCCCAGATAGCTTAAGTCTGAGCACACATTATTAGTGAATGGCACTCAGACCACACACATACAGTTCAATTGCCATGGAGCCAAAGTCTTTCATTATACGAATGGACTCCATGGCATAGCTATCTGGGGTATCACCGGTCAAACAGGGCAAGCACCGAATGACCCGGCTTTGCAGGGGAAAATCAAGCATTTCAACATGGGGCCACAGTCTAAAGGCAGCAGGCAGGCAACCAGGCTCCTCCAATACACAGTGGCGAGATTGGTCTCGTCACAAAAGATATTAGCCAAAGAGACAAAACTAATTAGAACTATAAACTCCATGGAGTCACTTCCTCAAGTGACAAAATGGGAAAAAGAGCTTAAATGCATGTTGGATCAACAAGAATGGTGTACGGCTTTTAACTATACCTGTAAACAGGCCCAGTATTTATACAAAGTTGAAACACATTATAAGGTTATAAACAAGTGGTATTTAGTGCCGACTAGATTAATGAGGATGTATGAAGGTGCCTCTCCTTGGTGTTGGAGGTGTAGCTATAAACATGGTACCTATTTACATATTTGGTGGAGCTGTGATTGTATTAAGAAAGCCTTGAACATGCTTTTTTCATATATATATATATATATATATATATTTTTTTTTTTTTTTTTTTTTTATTATATGATATGACAAAGATAACATTAGAAAAAAACTCCCAGATGGCATTATTACATATGCAATGTCCTAAAATGGCACATCAAAATAAAAATTTTATTACCCATTGTTTTATTGCCTATAAAAGTATAATAACACGGAACTGGCAACAAATGGGTGAAATATCATCGAATGCTATTAAAGCACAATTAACCTCCCAGATAAAAATGGAAAGAGATTTGACATGTAGCATTAATGTAATTTTTAAATCTAATTCAACAAGTCCCTGCTATACTATTCACTGGAGACCTAGGACCCAACTTCACCTTTCGTTCATGGGACAATAGTATCTTATTGTTCATTGTATGTGTATATGTATTTGAAAACTTATATACCACTGGATGTAAAACTGATTGATAATCAGAGACTAAGTATGATGTTATATGTTTTAATGTCTTTTTGAAAAATAGAAAAACTTAAAATAAAGAATATTAAAAAAAAAAAGACATCACCAGAAGTAGGGAACATCCTAGAACTAAAATTGTTGGCCTTATTAAGGTAGACAAACTATGTTCTAAAAGGATGGAAAAATAAAAATATTTCTTGGGTTGGAAGGATCAATGCAGTCAAAGCGTATAGTATCCCCAAATGGCTGTATATGTTTAGACATCTCCCCATTCAAATACTTGAAAGCTGGTTAAGTTTGGCTCAGAGATGTATCTCTCTATTTGTTTCGCAGGGCAAAAGATTTCGTATAAGTATCAAGAGGATGGCATTACAAGTGAAATACGGAGGCCTAGGTATGCCAATTTAAAAAAACTATTATTTAGCTAACATGATTGGCCACATATATCTGATGCATACTCCACAGATATGCGAAGAGAGCTGGTTTCAAATTGAATTATATCTGACTCAACAGCAGGATCTTAGCAGTTACATTTGGGAGACTCAAAGCTATACATGGCAAGATCTGGGTCATAAAAGCTTTGGTTTAGGGCATCTATTTAAGGTCTGGGCTCAATTAAAGAAAAAGCTAGGAGTACATGCTAAAATAATTGAGACTATTGGCATTGGTGTATTAGCCAAAAATATTCCCAACCTAGCCATAGATAAATGGATTAATTCTGATGTCTTCAGGGTGGCTGACTTTTACACTAATTGAACACTGAAATCCTTTTCTGAGTTAAATTTACAATATAATCTACCCATCAAGGAAATCTTCTCCTTCCTAGAAATCAAAGGCTTTTTACAACAGACTGTTGCAAGTGGGGATGAACATAAATTAGGCCTTTAAAAAAAAATATTCTGTAAGAAATTAGTCTCTAAAGTTATGTCAATGGTTTATCTTGTAATGTCCTAAATAGAATGAGTAGATGTTCATAAGAATATAGAGAAATGGAACAAACTACTTGACATAGAAATAAATCGGGAAGATTGGCTTTTGGTTATAAAAAAATTACAACAGAGACATCCATTACACTAATATACTGTCAGGATTACTAGTTTATCCAACACGTAGGATTGTGTCACACCGAGGACTAATAGGTTTCGTATTACTGGGCCTTAGAAAGGCCGGACTTAACGCACCAAAGAATAGTCAGGATACTTGCCGAGGTCAGGGGACACAGAATGAGACACAACGATAAGGGAAAGCCAGAAGACAGGGATACCATAATACAGGGAAGTCAAATGAAGCCAAAGTAAAAAAAAAACAGAATATAAACGCTCAAGAACACACTCTCGGACAACCATTAGGGAAACCACAGCAGGAAAATAAGGAAAATAAATTTTGAGCTTTACATTGCTGATTGGTTGAGAACAGCCTTTGAACCCAAAATGTGCATGCGCATCTCCCGCATGACGTCACGAGCACTCCAAAGTCGTCATTAACGTGGGCAGACATGGGGGTATAATTTGGTGTGGATCCGCAGCGGCCGGCGTCCATTAACATGTTGCAAGAGTTATTTGCACAGACACACGGCCGCTGGGTGCAAATACCGCAAGGTGAGGAGGAATATGTTGCATTACCCCCCACCTGAAGACCTCTCACCAGGTGGGCAGGACCAGGCTTGAGAGGAAATTTGGCATGAAAAGAACACATTTTGTGGCCAGCATGGATGTCAGAGGCCGGAAACCAAGAACGTTCAGCAGGCCCATACCCCCTCCAACCAAATACTGTAAGGTGCCACGAGAAAATCTGGAATAAATTATGGAGGAGACCTCATACTTCTCCTGTCCAGAAACAACCAATGGAGGAGGGGGAACACTCGGGACAGTATATCCATTGCAAACAAGTGGTTTGAGGAAGGAGACATGAAAGGTGTTGGGAATACGTAAAGAGGCAGGAAGAATAAGAGACAGGATTAATTTTCATAATGATACATAACAGACCAAAGGTATTTGGGGGCAAACTTCATGCTAGGAACTTTCAGTTTAACGTTGCATGATGATAACCACACCCACATGATAACAGGGTTGGTACCCCGCCGTTTATCAGCATAATGCCACAGTTTCCAGAGCGGAGTGAACCTTGGTCAAAGTATAAGGAATAGAAACAAGGTGATTATCCAAAGCAGGGATAGCCGTGTCAGAGAAAACAGCCGGCAGCACAGTAGGATGATGACCGTTATTAATAAAAAAAGGACTGTGACCAGAAGAGTCATGATGAGCATTGTTTCTAGCAAACTCAGCCCAGGGTAGTAATTCAGACCAATTATCTTGAGTGCTATTAACAAAACAACACAAGTATACTTCCAAAGACTGGTTAGCCCTCTCAGCCGTGCCATTGGTTTGGGGATGATAAGAGGAAGAAAATTACAATTCAATGCCCAACTTTTTTATGAAAGCCCTCCAAAACCAAGACTCAAACTGAGAACCTCTGTCAGAGACAATATTGTGAGTGATGCCATGTAATTGGACAATTTCATGGATAAAAATAAGAACTAAGTCTTGAGAATAAGGCAATTTTTTGAGTGTGATAAAATGAGCCATCTTGGAAAATTGGTCAACCACCATAAGGATGGTGGTATAGCCATTAGAACTAGAAAGTTCCACAGTCAAATCCATGGACAAGTGGGACCACGGAACACTGTCCATTGGAAGTGGATGTAATAATACTTTAGAAACTGCACACACAGAACAGGCCAGCACATATTCTGTAACATCTTTCCTCAGCGAATCCCACCAAAAAGATCTCATGATCGTGGGTAGTGATTTATTAATACCCGAGTGTTCAGCAATTACATTGTTGTGGAACACCTTCATGACAGTTTCCCTTTCCCTCAATGGAACAAATAATTTATCCAAATGATTTAATCAGTATCAAACTGTCTGGATAAGGCATCCGCCTTTACATTTTTGGGACCAGGTTTGTAAGTAATTAGAAAGTTAAAGCAAGAAAGGAACAGAGACCATCTAGCCTGCCTAGAAGATAGTCGTTTAGCATCGCCTATATAGGCCAAATTCTTATGGTCAGTAATGATCAAAAGGGGGTCCTTGGAACCCTCTAAAAGATGTCACCACTCCTTAAGCGCAAGTATAATGGCCAACAATTCTCTTTTGCTAATGTAATAATTGCGTTCCGCAGGAGACAACTTTCTAGAGAACTAACCACATGGATGTAAAGGGGTATCTTGACTCTCCATCTGGGATAGAATAGCTCCTACCCCCGTTTTGGATGCATCAACCTCCAGTATGAAGGGTTTGGTTGTGTCGGGGTGTCTCAATATGTCAGCCAAAGAAAATCTTTGTTTGAGGAGTTCAAAAGCCTCTCTAGCCTCTTTAGACCATATCGTATTGCTACTCCCCTTGCGAGTCATATTGGTGATAGGGGCTATCACAGAAGAGAACCCTTTAATAAATATATGTAATAATTTGCAAACCCAATAAACCTTTGAATGGCTTTTAGTCCATTGGGTAGTGGCCAATGTAAGACAGCTTCAAGTTTCTGAGGGTCCGTCTGAAATCCAGATGCAGAAATGTTATACCCTAAAAGCTGTACTTCTGTTTGATCAAAGATACATTTTTCCAGTTTACAATAAAGTTTATTTTTCAGTAAAGTTTGCAACACTTGTTTGACATGTTTGTGGTAAGTCTGGAGGTCATATAAACATAGATAGACAAGTAAGACTCATTGAAAAAAGAGGGTGAATGGAAACTAGTCAAAAGAGCAATTATTAGATTAACTCTTAGAGCATCTATGCATATAAAAACCACAAGTATTATTTGTTTTAGACTACAGAATGTAATACGTGCTTATAAATGATAGCAAGAAATTATAATGTGGTCCTAAAATAGGAGCTGTATTATACTGTAATACCATAATAAGCAACACTTATTGGAGGTGGTGTTGTCAAACAGGATGCTGACTTGTTGTGAAACATTCGCTTATTAGTTGTTGGGTTTCGAGAGTAAGTCCCATTGTTGCAGTAGCTTTTTCCCTTCCTCTGAAGAAGTGATCACTTTGATGGATCCTGTTCCATAGCTGACAAGTTGTTGTGTTAGCCCCATCTTTTGAGAATCAAATGGTCAAACAGTAATGTAGTAACTGGTCTAAGATTTTGTCTCCATTACATTGTGTTTAAGGATAATTATTGTATGTTAGACTATTCCTTTTGTGAGCCTATTTATTTGGTCAATCACAAAGTTCACCATATTGAAATCCTAAGATATGTTGGACAAATCTTAAAGTATATTGTTTGTTTTCCACTGAATTCTTATGTTATTACACCATGACCTAACATCAGCAAATATTTGTTCCAGGAAGTTTACTACTTTGGTAAATGCCTCATGCTTGCCCCCAAGAGAATTGTGGGAATACACAATTTCCAGTTTATTCATGAGATCCTCTAATTCAGTTATGATAATAACAAGTTCAGTGGTAAGTCTAGAGACATCTGCTGGATATCCTTCTAGAGGTCGCATAGCATGTTTCTCATTTTGCATGTGAACACCTCTGAGTTTAATAATGTGGAAGTCATTAGTTGCAGCTCCACAGCTGATACTATAAAAAACTTTTATGAAACTCTTTAAAAATATGTCAGATTCCTCCATAATAATAATATTGTTTGTGCAAGTCTGGTGAATATACCAGCTATTAATTAAACTAATTAATAGTACTAATATGTCCTTTAATTTATAATCTTTGTTTTCTATCCTTAAGTTTGTACTTTCTCTAAAATTAAATAAATACTTTAGTTTCCTCTTATTGTTTTTAAACGTAGAATATAATCTCTGGAAATCAATGGTAGTGACATGCAAGCTAAGACTAAAAGTAAAGCACTTGTCATCATGATTGACATAAGTAATAAAGTCTTTTCAGAATTCTACCCGTGCAGCTCATTATATTCAGTACATACAGAATCTGTATACAGTGTATACCATACTTCATTTATCGATGCTCTGTTTCATCACATACCATAAGTATTTTTATCTCTGTTAAGATTATCGACACACAAGCATTTAGTTATTTATTTTGGTTCTTCTATAAACCAATGCTAATTTGTTCTGGCTATGTGGAACCTTAAAAGTTTGTTCCTTATAACTTTCTAATATCTAATGTCAAATGTAAATGTAAGAAGCAAAATGTTACATAGTTGCAACAATTTTATTGAAGGAAAAAGTGCTGTTAAAATGTGATATTTGAGGTCATTTTACTTATAGCGTTCTGCTGTAAGGCTTTCCAGTTACAGGTCAAAAGAAGAGAAAATGGGCTCTATAGATAACACTAATTTTTATTTTTATCTAGTAGGGTTTTGATTCAATCAGATCATAATGCGAGCATGGACAATAAATGGCAAGTTATATAAAAGCAGGTTATTGTAGATAGCATACCAAATTGAGAATGAAAGTCTAACAATTATAGATTACCTCTGCGCATTAGCATATTTTATAAAGCACCATGGGAGAGTGTCGAAAACGTAATCTTTTAAGAACTGTTGTGTTTGGGGCAGTTTATTTTTCCTCAAATTAGCTCAAATTAAAAGTATTTTTCTGATGAGGTACACTGTCTCCCTCTGAAATGCACTTTTTTCTCCCTGAGCTAGTATCAATTAGTTACTCTTTAGTGGAAATAAGGGAATGTTTTATTTCTTATGATACTGAGCTGACACAATTAGACAGGCAAGGACACTTGGGGTTGTTGTTCAATAATTAGTCAGTTTGATATGCTGTTTTAAGTTTGCTACAATTACAATTAAATAGACTTTGATTTAAATCGAATCAGTGAATGCACTTGTGGGGACAGCAAGATTGGTTCATGTTCCTGACTTCCATTATCTACCTTTAATTCTCACTTAATTTGTTCAATTTAGGTTTGTTGGCATTTACAGCCACTAACTGCTATGCCCAAATGAAAATCTTCATTTGTTTTCTATTTCCCGTATTTCCACTACACTGAAATTCACATTAACATAACCATCTTTGATTATTCTGTTGATCATTTATAGCCACCTGCTGTGTCTATATGGGCTATAATATCAAACTTTAATTTCTCACACTTTATATCATTGCACTTTTTATAATTGCAGTATGAAATATTCATTTTCTTGTACACTTAAACCTATGTACACTGGAGGATATTGATATTCATCAAGTTATTTTAAAATGTGATGATCAAAATCCATCTCTATTTTGTCACTATACCCAGATTTATTTGGGAGGAGGAAAGTACTTTTTCCCCCTTCCATGGTCTACCTTAAGTTTTTATCCCCATTAATTTTTCTCTCTCTTCCCAACTACTGAACATTATTTTTTAATTTTGATGTACAACTGTTTAGGGATGGACTGTGAAAGGTCAGATGTTTTTTGAATTTGTCCCCAGGTGTGCAGCATTCAGTCTGAATTTAAACTGTCAGCGTTCAGTCCAGCTGAAATTTGGACACAATTCAAGACCATTTGGGGCCTGAATTATGAAATCTGGACAATGTAGAATTCCATTGCAGTCCAATGTTGAATTAACAATGTTTTGCAGTCAGACTTTAGTGAATAACTCTGAAAATATTTATCATAGTAAATTCTGCCAGTTTTCTCAAAAAATGTTAAGTTCAGAAGAATGCCAGATTTAGAGCGACAAAAAAAAGAGAAATGAACACAACACTTTTCTGTCAGAATGACTGGCAAACATTTGATATGGCCGTTGAGTGGATGAAAAAATGGAGCATATTCAGAATTGCTGGTTAGCACACAAAAGAAGCCTCAGATAAAAAAGAAATGCCAATTTTAAAAAAAATGCTACAAATATTCTTTGAAAATTAGATTTAGAATTGTTTAATAAATATCCATTATTATTTCATTAATAATTTTATGAAACATAATTTTATTAAACATAAAATATCACTTTATTATATGTTGACATTTTAAAAAATTTCCATACAGTTGCAATAAAGTTAACAATTTTACTAATTCATAAATATAAGCATGACCCTTAGGATTGCTCTCTAGGTAATACTTTTTATATATATATATATATATATATATATATATATATATATATATATATATATATATATATATATATAGGCAGGATAACCATTTTTTCTATTATTTGTTGTCCATTTTGTCTAACACCTCTTTGTTTAAATTTCTTTATTTTGCTCATTGATTCTGCATGACGTGGTTCATCACACATGTGAATATTAGTAGATTATACTTCTCAATGTAAATAGATTAGTTCACTAACATCAAAATTATTTGTAAAAACTGACCTGTTGACATCATTACGTACATAAATACTTTATATCTGTATGCTAACCATACATTTCCTTAATACTAGCATCTACTGTTTTGCTGGTAATCTTAAATTGTTTTGTTTTACTTTGTAATGCATTTAAAATCAAAGTTAAACAAATGCTCCACACACTTAAGGTGCTCTAGAAAATGAGGTTATTTTTGTTACCTATTGACCTATGATAGATAGATAGATAGATAGATAGATAGATAGATAGATAGATAAATATTATTTTCTAAAGAAATATAAGACTATATTAACCGAAAATGTAAAGGATTTTATGTTGGTAATTGTAACCAGAGCCCTTTTTAAATCTGAAACATAGCATCATCTGATTATGTTCAAATACCCCTGGACTGTCTCAAAACCAGCTTAAGTGGTTTAACAGGGTAAGTCAACTTCTACCTGAGGGCTTATATATAAGTAAAATTCAAAACCTCCTCATGGGCAATGTACTCCTTTGGTCTTACAGGTAAAAAAAGGATCTTGGATCATGATGGGTCAAAGCACAAACTGTATAACTATGTGAAAGATCCTTTTCTAACTGCAGAACAAAGCAAATATTGATTTTCCAGACTTTCCAGCAATTATCTTTAAATAACAAAATACAAAAGACAACAAAAACATTATGCAATAAAACAGCAAGAAAAGTAAGGCCAATAGTTCTCAATCATACATCATATAGTCTCATCAATAATTGAGCAAAATATAAAAAGATGCAGATTTTATTAAAATACATCCAAGTTCAAAGTTAATCGTTTTTTAATGTAGGGCCAGATTTAAATGATATACTTCACTTTCTAATAGCCTTATCATAACATTAATTGGCTTGCCCTGTTGTGTCACTTGATACATAAAGCAGGTCCAAAAAACACAAATTGCCAGAAATTTAAGTGTTCTGCACTTTCAATAAACAGACAGCTTCAGTGATGTACATCCTTCAAAGTACCGATTCATTCAGATAAAATGCAATATAATTGGAGGCTTGGTGAACCTCATACAGAATGATAGATATACACAAAGAACTGACGCCTTATCAACTCATCAGCATCAGTTCTAGATGCGAAACTTGTTCAGTGTACTGCTCAGTTTTACCTAGGTTTTGTTATTTTTGCTCCCCTTCACACAGGTATCTAGGTGTTCTGTTTTCTTATCCTTTTTTATTTTGTGTATATACTTTTTGGCCCAGTGGATCAGCGGTATGTCTGGAGGAAGAAAAATTAAGTATATCAGCCTACGGTTAAGCATGGTAGTGGCTGTGTGATGCTCTGGGGCTGCTTTGCATCCCCTGGCACTAGAAACCTGCAGTGTGTGGAAGGCAAGATGGATTAATTGAAGTATTAGAAAATCCTAGGAGAAAATGTAATGCCGTCTGTGAGGAAGATGAAGCTTGGGCATCATGGGAACTTCAAACAAGACAATGATCCCAAGTATACCTCATATTCCACCAAGACTTGGTTACAGAAAAAAATCTGTAAAATTTTACAGTGGCCATCACAGTCACCTGATTTGAACCTTATAGAATATCTCTGGTGGGATTTGAAGAAGGCTGTGGTGGCACACAAACAAGAATATTACTAAACTGAAGGCCATTGCTCAGGAAGCTAGTGTCTGGCTATGCATCTCATTTGCAGCAGGTCATAACAGCAAATTGGTGCTCTACTAAGTACAAAAGATGCTTGCTATGAAGGAGTTGAATAATTTTTAGACTGAAGAAGTAATTATAAGTTGCAATTTCAGTTGAGTTTTGGGAAACCACTTGAAACCTCTGGAAGTTTCTCATCCCTGGAGTTTAATGTCACAAAGGAGCCAAGAGGAGCAGCTTAAATGAGTTCTATGCACACATTTCCATTATGATCCCCTCTGTAGTGACACCACACATCACTACATTCTGAGCTGCTGGGAGTGGTGGTGTGTAGACAGCATGCCAAATCCCATATTTTGCATCAATTCATTTCAGGCCTAGTGTTGTGCAGGTGCAGCCTTCTGTTGGTTGCCGACCTCTGCTTTAAATAGCAAATGCATAAATGTGTCATTTGAGAATTTGTTTTTATCAATGTTATACATTTAGCTGCTCTTTTGGTCTCTGTTTAAGTATTGATATATTTATTAGGTCATAATTCCTGAAATAATAATGCCAGCCCGTTACTATTATTATATTACTGTTATATTTTTACTGGCAAACACTGCAAAAATATTGACTTAATCATACTAGGAAAAAAAATGAAAGATTTGTAGGATATGAAATGATAAATACAATTACTTGTTCCTTTCACAAATAAGGAAATAACTCAGGGTACTGTCATGATGCACAACTCATACATTCTTGTACTTCAATACTGATTTTTGTAATCAATGTTGCAAAACAAACAAGTATCCTTTAGTAAAGTTTACCCTGACAGTTTTATAATGACATGAAATCCAGCTCCCTGTGCACTTTCCATGACAAATTATTACTATTTGTCATATGGACTAAAAAAGGTCAAAAACCAAATTACTTTTAATCCTTGTGCTGTCAAATTGTAGCTATAAGTAAAATGGAGAAGTCTGGTGGCAGCTTGGAGGTAATAAAGCTATAAATAATAACAGCTTCTGAGTAATGCTAATATAATCTCCTGAGTTCTTCAAAACATTGAATTTCAATGAATTTATACAAGCAATGAGCTCGATTTAGTAAGCAGTGTAAGTGCTAGCTGTTATTCTAATCTAAATTGTGGGGCCATGCTTATTTCCACTTGAAAAAGTCTAAACCAACTTGCGTTTTGTCAGGCTGTAATTGTTGTAATTGGGCAAGTGTCACAACAGAAAAAATAAAATCACATTATTGAACATTAAATGAGAGCACAATGCCAGATCACCTATTAAAGTATTGAATTAGTACATATAAGCCAACTATACATACAACCTAATAATTAGTTTATACAATCCAACATTAGATAAACAGTTAAAAGCTCATTAATATGAAGTATGTATTGTATATTCGCCCCCCAAAAAATGTGTTTCTTCCAACCCAAATATCTTCGTTGTTCATTAATTTTCAGTTTAAATTCGGCCGCTATTTTCATTTCTGAATTTCATTCTGACATATGAAAACTCCGATCCACATCTGCAGCCGTTTAACAGAACTTCCGCATTGGATTGCCATATTTAAGAGTACCAAATTAGGAAGTTGTTAGTAGACAGCTTCTTTTTGGTATCCGTATGGCAATTCAACACGGTTTAGGGAGCTATCTGCTTAAAAACTGAAAGATTAAAATTATGAAAAGCCGTTCTTTTACTAATGCATGAGTGGCTGCTTGCTGTCCTAAAATAAGACTAGTGACTAGGCAGCTAATCCAATAAAGGGGGACCTGGCACAGGTGAAATAAAATGAATACAGGGACATCAGGGACATCAGGGACATTTCCTCACCAGCCATTGGTGGAGGGTGAAGGCCTGAAATAATAAGGGGGTTTTGCTGGGCTGGGCTGGGTAAACCCTATTTTCCTTATCAGCCCCAACCCATTGGTGGAGAGAAGGACCATAAATAAAAAAAAAATGGGGTTGGATCTATTGACCCACCCAGTTCCTACACTTTGACAGTGGTGGGGGTTAATCATAAAAAATATTATTCCCCCTATAGTGAGATGTGGGACAAGAAAATAAACATCTGTAAAATAAAAAAGAAATACTTACAATTGGATGTGTTCTTTTTTCTTCCATTTTCTTTTTTTCAGCCCCAAAAAACAAATAAAATTCCATATAGAGTTGCATTGAACTATTAAAATAGAAAAGGACCCAATTGCAAAAAAAAAAAGCTGACAGCTTGCAGGGCAGGAAAAAGCCTTATAAAGCAATTGCTTTATAAACAATTTTATGGCAAGACAGGAGGCTTCATATTTGCTTTACCTTCTTTACTGAAAACCTCCAGCAGCAAAGAAATTGTTAACATAACTTTCAAAACAACCAATCAGAACAAAACAAAAGCAGTATAAAACCACTTAGGCAGACCCTCCCACTTCCTCTTTATTTGCTGCTGTCTCCAGGTGAGCACTGTCCAACTCTGAGAGTTTCGAGGAGCCAGCAGACAGTAGGGCAGCGCGTGAGCGAAAACCAGGCCGTCTGGAACGCATCAAGCCCACACGACTCCAACAAAATGGCCACCGCAGCTCCAACAAAATAGCCACCGCAGCCGCGAAAATGGACCGCGACCTACCGTGGAGCCACAAGCAAAACTGTGGGCTGCAGGAAGTAGCTGGGGAGTGGGTAAGAGATGATGGGGCGGCAGAGTGCAGGAGGGAGCTGCGGGAGCGCACTGCACAAGAGCCGGCAGGGAGAGAGCCCCAGAGGAAGACCAGGAGGGGAGGGATGGAGCCAAAAAAATTCAAACCCCAGACAGGGAGCAGAGGTACACACCCTACAGTCAGCCCAGCAAAACCCACAGATACAGAGGTATCAATACAAAAACATGTAAATACAAAGAATCAAACAACAACCCAGAGTAGACAACTCTCTGAGTTAGACAGTGCTCACCTGGAGGCAGCAACAAAGAAAGAGGTAGTGGGAGGGTCTGCCTAAGTGTTTTTATACTGCTGTTTTGTTCTGATTGGTTGTTTTGAAATTTATGATAACTATTTCTTTGCTGCTGGATGTTTTCAGTAAAGAAGGTAAAGCAAATATAAAGCCTCTGGTCTTTAATAAAATTTAGAGTATTCCCTCACCGAAGCTAGACTAATCCCTAATTGCTGCACAGTAGTTTTTTGTTTTTTGTATGATAGAGAGCAACCATTGGCTGCTCACTGTTTAATAGACATGCACAGCGGGTAGGGGTAGGATTTAACCTTACCACATGAGCCATGAATTTGTAGCTCCTTTCTTATAATATACTAAATGAACAAACAAATGAAAGAATGAATTGCAGTATGAAATGTCATTCAATAATCAATTTGGTCTTCATTTCATTCATTGTAATTTCTATTTGTTTATTTGTCTTTCGTATGAATAGAAGAATAGCTGAAAAATTCGAACGAAAAGATGTTTATCTGGAAAAAAAATTTGTCTCTATTATTAAATATATCTTCCTCAATAAATAATCTACACATTTCATAAATGTTTGCGTTTGCAGAACATACCATAACAAAATGTAAAGATTTTAAGAGCTCATATAAAAAAAAATACATCATACCTTGGACTTTATGTGTTATGACTTTTTCATCATAAGTCTTTGTCAAATACCAAATGGCAAAGATAAACAACTTCATCATTTCTTGAGTAAAAATCAGTAAAGATAAAATATACCTAACATTTGCAGTTTTACAAGTGGGAGAACACACTATGTTTTGTCAGAGAAGTGATTAGAAACAGACTGACAGCCAATCTATTGTATGTATTGTATAAATAAAACAAAGCCATAAACTTTAGAAAGTGAGCATAAATGTTGGGTTTTTGATTAAAAAAAATAAAGTGACAAAGACAAAATGAAAAACAATTGAATTTTGATACTCCTAATGCTGCAATGTAATGTATTCAAAGTAGAAATGTTAATAGTTTATATTTATTAATTAATAAATACAACATGAATGAATAGATGAGAAATCTAATTCAAATCAACTTTTAGTATCTCCATCTTTTATTTTGAAAAAAGCATAATGTTGTCTTGCACACAGTTTAATAAGGGACTGGAGTTAGGTTGATCTCAACAACTTCATTTATTCTGTTATTTTATTAAGAGAGCTTGCATCATCCAGTTTTTATGTGACTCATATTTGAACACCTGTGGGCACTACACACGAGTGGAAAGTAAGAAGGCATTACATTTTTTTCTGTTGTTTCAAATATCGATTTTTATTCATGAGCCATGAGTCATAACACGTAACATATTTAATTGTATCTTTTATTTTGTTTGAATAATGTATAATATATGACATTTCTGTGCATTAATTCTATTTTTTTTTGCTGGTTATAAATACAAGAAATACTGTATTTTGCACTGGTTAAAATTGTCCAAGTATTAATAAAAAAGTTAAGAGATAACTGATAATTAGAGACCTTTGTGATTCAAGGGGAGTATGGGAAAACCAATTCCTCTATGACATATACATCATGTGGACAAAAGTATTGGGACACACTTCTTAATTATTGAATTCAGGTTTTTCAATCAAACCCATTGCCACAGGTGTATAAAATCAAGCATGTAGCTGTGCATTTACACTTGTGAAAAGAAATGGGTCATTCTGTAGGGCTTAGTGAATTCAAGCTTTTTGACCTAAGCTGTAAAAAATTTTTTAAAGAGTTTTACATTAGTAACATGCATATTATATTATTCTTCAACTAAAAATAAAATCACATCATCTTAGTTAGGAATTATTGCTTGTAGGGCATAAAGCCAAGTATCTAAAATACCTGTACACAAATTAAGAATTGCACGCTTATTTTTCTCGTTATCGCATAACACAGAAGTTGATCACAGGAATATGAACCACACAACTCCATTCATTTGGATCGCCTGTATATCATATTCAAAAATCATTATAAACAGCATAAAAGGATATACCACTCTCGTATGTCTCATAACCAAAGAAGAAGTAGAAGTTGCAGTGAATGGATATCCAGTGGATGTAATACAAAAGCAAACATTAACATACATTAACATACATATGTAAACAAACCACAAAACCTGAACATAGCAATTTAAAATGATTAATAACTTCAGCATTAAAGTATTAAATACTAAAATTAATTATTGATTGAAATTCTCACTTAATGCAAAACACCACTAAAAACATTTAAACACTAAATGGATTTCACCATGGAAATCTTGGTCTGTTTTTCATTCACAAATAGGATATCTAAATTAACCTTATACTCTCATACCTCCAAATGTCCATATTAGGAAAGACAGTCTGTATTTTGGTCCCAAGTCCATCTGTCTCTCTTTTATAGTAGCTCTATATTGTTAGTCTGTGTGTGTATAAAAGAACTACACATGAATGATACTCACAGTTATGTGACCCAAAACTACAATAAACAGGGTTTAGAAATCAGTCTGTGTAAATAAAATGCATTATTGTCCTTGTTCTAAATGCCATTTAGTTCCATTATATATTGTAAATCAGTAACCAAAATGTACCCAGTGCAACATACCGTTGTTCACCTCCCCCACATACACCCATGGAAGTAAAATGTCTCTGTTTAGCCATTTGAAATGTTGCAATGTATGCACATCAATAGAAAAAAGGCATCACAAAATGACAGATTTTCTTTCAGCAGCCATTTTAGCTCTCCAGACTTCATACTTACTAATTCTTTTGAGGGCCAATTTACAACTTAACTGACAATATAAAATTGAATAAACCTTTGCCATCAAATAATATCTACATTAGACATTATGTGGCACCTACATATTCTTCAGTGTTTTAGAATTTTACAAAAATATAAAACAAATATCCTAATCAGATGGAACCATATACTAATCAGATGGAACCATATACTATAATGAACAAGAAGTTGATTAAACACGGGCACAATCTCAAACTTGCATCAATATACATAACATTTAGATACAGTATATTTCATTGTAGATTATACACTTCTAACTTTGGCAAAAGACAATCATCACTCGTCAATTAAAGTTATAACTTGATCACAAACAAATATAATTAATTGGCATCCTAAGCTTTAACTCATTTAAGATAGGTTCATATGGAAGCATAGACAAAATATTTTATTATAATTAATAACCAAACAGCAGAGAGCAGAAATAACAACATCTCACACATCTAGTTTTACAAATATCAAATTCTCACGTATAAAAGACAAAATAACAGCATTTGGCTGAAGAAACAATGTTACAGATGAAAATGAAAAAAGTATTGTACTTTAAACTTATTCTAAATATTACAGTAAAGCTATCCCAAACTCATCTACATAAATCACTACACTAAACTAATTATGCTGGGGATCTAGAATTGGATTTATATACAAATATCAAACTTAATGAGTGTTGCTATTTATCTGATCACACTAATCCCATATAACTAACATTATAAAACACTTACTTTTTACTTAGATTGGGGTTATGAGTTGTGAGTTGGATTTTTATATGGTGGCACTATTATAATGTTGATATATTTTTAGGCTGGGAATTGGTAGCAATGTAGAAGGATTGTATTCTTAAAGGACCACTATAGGCACCCTGACCACTTCAGCTTAATGAAGTGGTCTGGGTGCCAGGTCCAGCTAGGGTTAACCCTGCATCTGTAAACATAGCAGTTTCAGAGAGCGCAGAGAAACTGCTATGTTTACATTAGGGTTAATCCAGCCTTTATTGGCTGTCTCATTGATTTTCACAGTGAGAAGACGCTGCTGTTTGAATGAATGCGTGCACAGCTCCTGCCACGCATGCGCATTCAGCGGATGACGTTGGAAGAGGGAGGAGAGTCCCCAACGCTGAGGGAGCCCGGTGCTGGAGAAAGGTAAGAATTTAACCCCCTCCTCCCCCTTCAGCCTGGTGAGAGTGGGACCCTGAGGGTGGGGGGAACCCAAAGACCCTATAGAGCCAGGAAAACGATTTTGTTTTCCAGGCACTATAGTGGTCCTTTAAGTATTAGGGAATTGTGGTATCAAGAATAAACTGTAAAGCTTACTCTGGAAGCACATGTTTTTTTAAATAGTATTTTAAATACAACTGCATATCTGTTCAGAGGACCACTGTGTTTCATTGCCCTTGTTTGTACATGGTACAGTTACATTAAAGTTTAATCTGAATCTGAAAACATTCTCCTTACAAAATACCAATGCAGATTCTCTCAGGCTATTAAAACAGACCTCAATAAGCTCACTTCACCAACTAATCTATGAATGCATTCTTTACCACTTCACAAACATTTTGTCTAGTTTCCCTTCTAGCAACTTTCAAACTTTACAACTCAAGTCTTTTCAAAACCTCACATATTTTCACCTTCACACCCTTTTGCTACATATTACATTCTTTGTTCTGTACAATTAATCGAGACAGATAAAAACTACATACAAAACCTGACGAATTTTTACTATACAGGTTTTAAGATTTCACGAGACAGTGAACTGTTATGCTAATATTTCTTGCTGAATTCTTAGATCATAAAAGATACACAAGAGAAAAGGAAAAGGCAGTCAAAAAATGTGAGCATTGAAAAATACCCATTGTTAAATGTTGTATAATTGTAAAGTCACGGCATAATATAAAACGTACCAATGTAAACAATAACACCCTCATTGAATGGATGTAAACCTATCCTCTCATAAATAAATGTTGTTTGGTGTAAGGCTAATTGCAGTAGCAGAGAAATCAAATAAGGATACACAGTGTAAAGTTAAAGGATTCACCATCAGGACAACCCTTATTGGAATTATTTCCCATTTTATGGCTACAGGGGGTATTCACCTGTCTCCTTTTCTATCATTTTGCTACACACACACAGAAAACCCAATTTCCCTCAATGTGGGCTTATAAAAGATTCCCTTTCAACAACTCTATCAGTCTAGACAAGCACAGTAATCGTAGGCTTACAGAAGTTCCCTTTGCTAAACTCACAGATAGCTCGGGTATCACCTCGAAGTTACAAAGGTTTCCTTCCCAGGCATGCTTTTACCTCTTGGACCTAAAAAGGTCTTAGAAATCCCATACAATTCACAACAAAGACACTAACAATCCTCCAGCACACACAATGAATTGACACAACAAACAGCTTCTGCATTTAACATCTGTGCATAGCTGTTCAGGGGTGAAATGGTTTTCTGATGTACACATGATTACAAAATCATGGTTAATAAAGCAAATAAAAAAAAAAAAAAACTAACAAAAGGTTGTTACATCCTGACTTAATATTAGAGTATAAAATGACAGATTTATTTTTGGCAATATAATGAGGCAGAGACCTTTCTGGGTGTTTAGCCAAACAAAGATATGGTTAGCACAGAAGGTTTTCTCAAGGACAGGATATACAACATATACTGTTAGTAAAACCGGCCTTTAACACAACAAAGACAACTTTTAGACAAATAATGAGAATGAAGAAAGTCAACAAAAATCATATTTGTGTGCTTCCAAATACCAAGGTCCTTTGAAAGACCTTTGGTAAAAAAATGGCAGCTGTGAACAAAATGGCAATTAGGCATTAATTCATTAGTCAGATAGTGATTTAGAGGACAATGGTATCTAAAGGGCCAGATTAGAAGAGCGTGAGCCCAGATTAGAATATAACAATACCAAGAACTTTGAAACATCCAGCCCAAAAAGGTATAATATTAAAACATAACTTTTACTAGTTTAGAATAAAAAAATAATTTTAAAGAAACAATATCCATTAAATAGAATATGCTTTATGTAAAAAAAGCCATAGGAAAAAATTAACACAAAGTGTCCACTAACTAATAAACTGTTTAGTGTACCATCCCTAAACCAATGACCAAAATATTGACATAAGTCAAAAAAACTTCCCACAATTGTCGGCTATCCACACTAATAGATATCCAAGTGTAGCCAAACAGCAAATAACTTGATAGGTAGATACACAATAAGTCCTGGCCAGGTACCAGCTATCAGATAGTAGTATCAAGAATGTAAGGGTATTATGAGAATCAAGAGAGTCAACAAAAATCATATTTGTATGCTTAAAAAATACCAAGGTCCTTTAAAAGACTTCTGGTAAAAAATGGCAGCTGTGAACAAAATGGCAATTAGTCATTCATTTGTCACTCTCTCCTACTAAGCAGATGGACCAACATTTTCCTCACAAGATCTGTTAGGCCTATATTTGAAGTGCCATGTCTTGCTCTTATCACCTACACAATACCATCTAAACGGTGGAGCATGGTGATGACATCATGCTAATATTTTGTTTTTGTTTGTTCTGCAGACATGACTGGCAGAATGATCCTCCCAACAGGACAATGGCTGTAAGCACACAGCCAAGACAACACATGAATGAGAGTAAGGAATTGAGCCCAGTTGAACGTCAGTGGAGAGACCTGAAAATAGCTGTCTACTGATGGTCCCCATCCAACCAGATAGAACTTGAGAGAATATGCAAAAATGAATGCCAGAAACTAAAGAAATTCAGGTGTGAGAAGCTTGCTGCAGCATAATCAGAAAAACGTCTGGATCTTCTGGTCTGCATACTCATGTCAATATGAGATTTCATTTTTTTTTTTGTTGAATATATTTGCAATGTATCAAAAACATGTTATTTTCTTTGTCATTATGGGTCATTGAATTTAAACTGATTTGAAAAATAAATAAAATTAAAGAACTGTAGTGAAAGGCTGCAAGATAAAAAAGGAAAAATTATAACGTATGATACATATTACCAGTTCATCAATACATATAAATGTTGTTTATCTTTAAGCACTGGCTTTATGTTGTACGATTGTTAATTGAGAAAAAGAACAACTATAAACAGAATAGAGATCTATATAAACAGAGAGGTCAGAAAAATTATTTTACCCCTACATGGCTGAAAATATCATTCTATGAAGTTTACCACCGTTTCTATGGCAAATGTGATAATATTCCTAGTAGAAAGATCTTTTGTGAAGTGATATAGTGAAAAATATCACAGTTGCCATAGAAACTGTGCAGCAAATGATGCAAAACACAATATACAATATCACACTGTAACACTTTAACTGCTTCAGTAAAATGTGTTTAATTTATGTCTTCTAAATTTAAAAGAAATTTACAAAGATATAATTGTTTTGTACAACTCAATTAATTGACAATCATCATTTGCATTAACATTCAGTAAAAATTACAATGTTGAATAATTAGTAACAGTATACAAAAAAGTTTGAGGATAATTATACAAAATATTTGAAACACAGGATATCTGCCTAGAACATAAAACTACAAAATCACATTAC
Organism: Pelobates cultripes; assembly: GCA_933207985.1. Taxonomy (NCBI): domain Eukaryota; kingdom Metazoa; phylum Chordata; class Amphibia; order Anura; family Pelobatidae; genus Pelobates; species Pelobates cultripes. Next base: position 240,638,496 of record OW240915.1, on the reverse strand, counting down.
ATATTGGTATAGTCGTCTGTCTCGAAATACATACCATTTGAAATGTTACATAGATACAGAAAAAGCTTTTATGTGTTAATTTATTAGAGGGTATGTGATGGATCGCCTGGCACCCCGACCGGGTACCTCCGTCAATCGCTGCTTAATAGTACTTGCAAGAACCATAAGCACTGTACTGGAACACCATAACCACCGTAAACCCCACGAACCGCTGCAGCTTGGTTGAGGTCTTGTTGTCTTCCACCCACCCTGGACCCAAGACCAGGATCCAGCTTCCAGTGGCTAGACCTCTCCTAGTCCAGAGAGCATAGCAGGAACAGACCTCATAAGAGCTAGTGATTATACTCAGGGGAGTATTGTGATTGTAGCAATCCCCAGAGTGAATGTAGTTCTCCAATCCCTCAAACATGAGCCAAGACTTCATGAATGGGTAAACTAATATCTCTTTAATGGGAGCCACACTGGCCTTTTATGCAAGTACCCAAGCAAGGTGTATGCCCACATGGACCTTGTTGGGGACAGGGACACAAACTTACAAACCAATAATAACACATTTACAATGTAAGGCACTCCCACACAAAGCACACAATCCCTCCCTTCTGGTTGGGAAATAATTGAATCAGTAACTGTACTAATTCTAATCCAATTATCTCCAAACACAGAAAAAAACAACACTTTTTTTTAACCCCTTAAGGACTGGACTGTTTTTGCGATGTTGTACATTTGCGACCAGGCATATTTTTACACTTTTGTGGTGTTTGTGTTTGGCTGTAATTTTCCGCTTTCTCATTTACTGTTCCCATACAAATTATATATTGTTTTTTTCAGGACAAAGGGGGCTTTCTTTACATACCATTATTTATATAATCTCATGTATTTTAATTTAAAAAAAATAAAAAAATATGATGAAAAATTGAAAACAATACATGTTTTTTGACTTTTACTTGAAAAATCTTTTACTCATCTACAAAAGCGAATGAAAAAAACTGCTAAATAGATTCAAAATTTTGTCCTGAGTTTAAAAATACCTAGTGTTTACGTGCTTTTTTGCTTTTTTTTGCATGTTATAGGGCTATAGGTACAAGTAGGATATTGCGGTTTCAAAACATACATTTTAAAAATTTATCAATAGTGACATTGTAACACTATTATCTGTCATAAATCTCTGAATAACACCCCACATGTACATATTTTTTTTAAAGTAGACAACCCAGGGTATTCAATATGGGGTATGTCCAGTCTTTTTTAGTAGCCACTTAGTCGAAAACACTGGCCAAAGTAAGCATTCTTATTTGTTTGTGTGTGAAAAAAGTAAAAAAACTAAATTGAACGCTAATTTTGGCCAGTGTTTGTGACCAAGTGGTTACTAAAAAAGACTGGACATACCCCATTTGCAATACCTTGGGTTGTCTTCTTTTGCAAATGGTATGCCATCATGGGGGTAATTCTCATTCCTGGGCTACCATACGCTCTCAAAGGCAACGTAACCAACCTGGCCATTTTCAATGTAAAAATATTTGACCCATATATTTGACCTTGTAACTTTCAAAAATGCTATAAAACCTGTACATGGGGGGTACTGTTTTACTCAGGAGACATCGCTGAACACAAATATTAGTGTTTAAAAACTGGAAAACGTATCACAACAATTATATCATCAGTAAAAGTGCTGTTTGTGTGTGAAAAATGAAAAAAAAGTAACTTTCACTGACAATATCATCGCTGTGATATGTTTTACTGTTTTGAATCACTAATATTTGTGTTCAGCGAAGTCTCCCGAGTAAAACAGTACCCCCATGTACAGGTTTTAGAGTGTCGTAGAACGTTACAGGGTAAAATACAGTGCTAGCAAATTAAATTCTCTGGAATTTCGGCCTGGGTTGGCAGGCAGGTCCCTCAAATTGCAATCAATAAAATTACTGAATTATGTAAAAATATTACATAAATACGCACGTAGAATTTAAATATATATGCATATTTATATAGTTTAAGTCTACGTGTATATTTATATAATTATTTATGTAATTTTGTATATGGACATATGTATATTTCGTATTATTTTTATTTATTTATATATACATAGATATATATACAAATTCATTCTAAGTGTATTTTGATATAAATATATATATATATTAATTTTAAAATACAGTTCGAATAAAATTTCATATAGCTATATAATTTTTTTTAAATTTATTATTATTATTTAAAAAAATTTTTATTTAATTTAAATTACTTATTATTTATATTTTATAATAATATATATATACAATATATATAGCTATTATATATATTATATATACGTGTGTAATTTAATTATAAGTGTATTTTTATATTAATATAAGTACATATTAATATAAAAATACACTTAGTATGGCATTATATATATGATATAAAGACATATATTATATAATTATTATTATTTTTTTTATTAACACTAACTTTATTTTTTTAATTGATTTTACACATGCAGGGAGACTGCCTGTCAGCACAGACAGTCCCCCTGCAGGCAGCACTATGGACACCTATTGTGACCATGTGATCGCTGTGTTAAGCGATCACATGGCCACAGGGGTCCTAATTCAGTGTGGGGAGACTGTCTGGGCTGCAGGCAGTCTCCCCACAACCGGAGCCACGCTGATCGCCGCCGGGGGAACGACGGTGATCAGGTAAGTAACGGAGACCGTTAGGACGGTTCAGGACCGTCATCGGTCTGCAAGGCAAAAATGCCGATGACGGTCCTGAACCGTCCTCGGTCGGGAAGGGGTTAAAACACCCCAAAAGTACCCTAAAAATAAATAAAACGCTACAAATGTTACACCCCCTGATGAAAAAAAAACACAATGACAAAAAAAACAACAAGCACAACAAACATTTATATTTGCCCAACAAGGGATCTGCGCTTCAAGACAAAAAAGAGGATGAGCTTCAAGACAGGAGAAGTAAAGGCTTTCCCATGCTTTGAATTCCAGTTAGAGCTTTCTGATTGCTAAGCATGTAAGTCAACCAATAAGAACGATATGACAGGCAAGTCTCACTTCTCTATATATGCAAATATTTCTAGGCAAGTCTGAAAAGAAGTGAGACTTGCCTGTAAAAGCAAATAGTAATGATTTTTTTTAAAATCAAGCCCCAGATTTGAAGAATCTGGGCCTGGACTTGAAGCATTTAGGTCTGGATTGTAACCATTCGGCGATATTTGGTCCAGCCAAAATCTGGACCTAATTTAAACTTAATCATAGGCTGTTTTGCTCAATCTGGACAATGTTAAATAATCTGAACAATGCCTGGATTTTGTAATATTTAAATTTTGACTTTAGTGAATAACCCTAAAAATGTTCTAAGTAGTGAAGCCAGGGGGAGATCCAGAGGACTATGCTGGGAAAGGACACAATAATACATATGTCAAAAGAAAAAATATGTGCTGTGATATGATAAAGTCATATCACTTTTATTCACCAACTGTTCTGCCTCCCCTCATTAAAATGCATCCTTCCAATGATCTATTTCTCCCAATTATATGCCAATCAACCCTCCTTCCCTAATTTATATTCCCTTATTCCACTGAAAATAGCCCCTTCCATATTCCCCTGCTAAATCAGCTACCCTATTCAATTACCCCCGTAACAGACCACCTGGCACCCCGACTGGGTGCCTCCACCAATCGATGCTCCTAGTGCTCACTATGTACGCCAAGCACTCACCCAGACACCACCAGCACTGTAGTCCCCACTTCCAGCGTTACAGCTTGGTTGGGGTCTCGCTGTCCTCCACCCACCCTGGACCAGGATCCAGCTTCCAGTGGGTAGACCTCTTCTCTTAAAAGAGCAAGTGATTATAATCCCAGGGGAGTATAGTGATATAGCAATCCTCAGGGTAGATACAGCCGTTTCCATGAGATGAGACTATGTTGAAGGTAAGCAGGATCTCATTTATTGGTAGCCACAACTGTCTTTTTATGCAAGTCCCCATGCAAGGGGCACTCCCCCCCTGGAACTGAGAGTGAACCACAGCAGAAACAAATACACGATTACATTGGCTCTCAGATCCAGGACACTCCCATACATAATTAGACAACCCCTCCCTTGTGCCTGGGAGATAATTGAGTCATGGACTGTACTAACTCAAAAACCACAGATTTGTACAAAACCCCAAAAATACTTTTAAACCCTCCCCCTCTCTGCCCCCCTCCCCCCCCTCCACACACACAAACGTTACATCCCCGTGATAGCCCTGTTCTGGGTGACCAACATATCCAAAAATCACTCAGGTCAGTTCAGAGGTTCAGGAATTTCCTGGAAGTCATTTATTTGACCGACTGCATGCATGGTCCCATGCCCAAAACAGTTCCATAGAATCAGGGCTTGCGGTCGGTCTAGTTCCGTAGTTTAAAAAGTGAACAAACTACCAAACGGAATCCATAGTTCTACCCTGGAGCTTGTTCACCTTATTCAGATGAATGATTCCACCGAACAGTGTTTTCTTAAGTGTTATAAAACCGAACACAGAAGATAATGATAGTCAAGTGGTGTTTGGGAGTTTCAATGTCCGAAAATAGTTCCATGAACTCGACGACCAAACACCGCTGCCTGTTTTCATGTGAACAAGATGGCCTCCACCTTGTGGTCGTCCATATTAATTGCGGCCACCCAGACGAACACTTAGAACACTGTGGTGGAACTGTTACAAAGTATCAGTTAGGTTTAACAGGCTCCAGGATGGTCTCCGGTTCCTGCGGTTGTACAGTAACCGAACCATATAATCCCAATTGCCCAAACAATGTTTTTTTAAAGTATTTTAGCCAGGTCTAAAAGCAGGAGGCTGGCATGCAGTCTTCACCAAAAGCCTGTGACAAGGTTCTGTTTGCCACAACCCCTAATCATTTAAACTAGAAGCCCTTATTACCTTGACATTTACCCCCAATACACATTGCCATGGTATTTAACCTCCTCCAAGACTCCAATTTACATCCAGCTGCCAATTACACAGTCAGTCCTGTTTTATTCATTGTAGTTTAGCCTGTGCATTTACTCAAAAAGCAAGCCTTTGCACCTCATTGAGAAGTGTGTGATTGGACAAATACAGACAGTCTGAGCTGGGGAAGAAGATGGAGGATTTGCAGTAGCTACTGATATTATCTATAGCTATTACAAGCCAATATTTTTCATACCACAAACTTACATGCAAATTTTATTTGTAGTTAAATCTACTAAAGTATTACTAATTTTTGATTGATTTTTATTTATAGTTACGATTGTCAGTCCTGTTAAAATAAAAGTGGAAAAAGATACAGTATAAAATGCTCCCCGATCTTGCAATGCAGTTTTTATTTTAGACTATTTGCAAAGTAAATGTTGACCAACTTCTTCACAAATTAAAATTTGTTTAAATTGTAATTCACTTTAGATTTTTTTTTTGTATGTAAAAAAAACCCAAAGAATATTGATTGCATAGAGTTCACAAATACTTTAAGACTGTTTAAAAAACGAATGACAACGTTTTGGTTCAAATACATTTAAGCATTCAAAACATTATGTCTTTTTAAATCGGCATGATAATGAGTTGGATATTTTTGCACAGACTGAAAAAGCAACATCTGTGTATTTTCATCTTTGTACAGGAAGAAGAAGGAAATATAAAATATGGAGGATTTTAGCATGTTTAATTAATTTTTGTTTATTCTTAGTGCAAAGTCATCAAAACCAAATCCTTCCACCATATTTTAATTAGAGGCATCCTATGAAGTTATAAATTATATCAAAACTCATTTATTCATTACACTTGCTAAAATGATTTTATTTTAAACTCTGATTAGATTCTTTGAAAGTAAAAGAAAATATGTACTTCTAAGCTTTAAAAAAGAAGTTCATGCCTTACTATATAATTTTATTTTATAAAATATTAATATGTAAATATATTATATATTTATATTACTAATATATTATTATTAATATATGAATAGTTGGTTTTACACAATTTTTTTTTTTCAATATTTTTATTGGTTTTAGATATCGTCATACACATTGTACAGTTACAGAGTTGCATTAAACAATTTGTCATGGTACATTTGTGCATCCCATTCAGGGGATGATAGTTGTTCGCGTCATAACGTCTAGGGGACACATTACAGTATCCTATTCCCATACCTATATAATTTCGTGACCTGCAACTGCCACTAGGTATTTGTTAACTCACCAGGTCTCTACGACGAGGTGTTACCATAGATATGAAGTGGGGGGGAGGGAGGTGGAGGGGAGGAAAAAGGGGGGGTATAAGGAGGTCGATTGTTATTTAGAGAATGTGTTTTAGGAGATGTGTTTGTGAATGATGTTTCACATCGGAGCTACATTTGTGGTTGGCATTGTTGTCGCCATTTTTCCCATTTTTACCATGCTGTTTGCCAAGTTTTGTGTGCGGATCTCAGTCGCCTTGCCTCCATTTCATATATTTTGGTGGTGTCTATTGTATCTAGGCACTGCTGGGTGCTTGGTGTGTTTCTGCTCAACCATGCCCTACTTATAGTCGTTAGCGCCGCGATGATAATGAGATACATTAGGTATAGATCAACCTTTTGTAGGTCGTGTGGGAATATTAATAGTAGATATGTTTCAGGTAGGTGCGGGAGTGTAGTGCCGGTAGATGCTGTTATTATGTCTGAGATGCCTTTCCAGAAGGTTTTTATTTCCGGGCAAGTCCGCCAAATGTGGAGCATTGACCCCGGCTCTTCCAAGCATCTCCAGCAGGACCCTGACTTGTTGTGATCGAGTTTGTGTAGCCTAGTTGGTACCACGTACCAGCGGTATAGCACTTTCCTACTGGTTTTGATATGAGAAGTGTTCAGTGTGAGGGTTTTGTGTGCCTCAAACGTTTTTAACCATACTTTATCTGGCATGGTCTGGTTTAGGTCCCTTTCCCACGCCTTCATGAAGCTTAGTTTCCCTACGTGTTCATATGTTTTAGTCATTGTGTACAAGCGTGACAGCGTTTTTTGCAGTGGCTTTTGAGCCATGCACATTTTTTCTAACTCCGTTGGTGTGTGGTTCTGTTCTTGTGCTGTACTTATCTCGGAGTGTTTCCTCACCCATGACTGTAGTTGGAGGTATGAGAAGTAAGCTCTAAAGGGGAGGTTGAAGTGTTCCTTTAGGGAGCTAAAGTCTATTAGGCGGCCATTCGTTGTTATTTGGGATAGGTGTGTGACCCCCTTTTTATACCATAGGCCGTGGTCGAAGCCTGGGATAAGGAATTGGAACGCTTGGATATGTAAGGCCGGGGATACATGTGTGTCGGGGTAGTGTTGTTTAATGTATTTGTCCCAAATGTGGAGTGTCGCTGCTGTGGTGGGGCAGATATTTTTATATTTTGGCCTTTTGTGCTTTGGCACCCAAGCCAACATGGACATCATGAGTCCATCCGTGTGTGCTGCTTCTATTAGACTCCATGCTGGCGGAGTTGTATGGTGAAAGGTGGATATAAGTGTGATCATCGTGGCCGCTATGTAGTATCTCGTGATGTCTGGTGCCCCCATGCCACCCTCTTTGAAGGGCCTGTACATGGTTTCCGCTGCTATTCTAGGTCGTTTCCCTCCCCAGATGAATTGATTTATGAGGCGTTGGGCTTCTTGGAGAAACTGTCTTGGCAGCCCTATCTGGAGTGTTCTAAAAAGGTACTGCAATCTCGGCAGTACCATCATTTTCACCGCCGCTATTCGGCTGGTCCACGAAATATATTTCCCCTTCCAAGTTTGTAGCTGTTGTTTGATTGCAGTGAGAAGTTTTATATAGTTCGCTTTATATAGCTTTTGTGTTGCGGGCGTGAGATCTATTCCAAGGAAGGTTAAATGGTCTCGTCTCCAGTCATATGTATGTTGACTTTGTAAGTGGGAGAGTTGTGTTTTAGTGATGTTGAGGCACATAGCTTGTGTCTTAGTAATATTAAGTTTATAGTACGAGCAATTGCTAAATTTGGTTAGTATAGTTTGGAGTTGCGGTAGGGAGGTATCAGGTTTAGACATTGTGAGCATTACATCATCAGCGAACAGGGTGATCTTATATGTTTTCTCCCCTATGTGTATCCCATGGATTTCGTGTGAGTCTCTTATATGTTGGGCTAGAGGTTCCAGTGCCAATTTATAAAGTAAAGGTGAGAGTGGACAGCCCTGCCTAGACCCATTGGAGATGTGGAATGGTTTGGAGGTAAAGCCTCCGTTAGCTATTTTTGCTGTTGGGTTGTCATATAACGCAGAGACCAGTGTAATAAAGCTTGCGAGGAACGCAAATCTCCGCAGTACTGCTTCTATGTATCCCCAGTGTAGCCTGTCAAAGGCCTTCTCTGCGTCCAATGACAGTGCCACAGTGGGTTCCCCAGATTTCTGGATCTCGTGTAGGATGTTGATTAGTTTCCTGGTCCCGTCTGAGCCCTGCCTACCTCGGACAAACCCCACCTGGTCTTCCCGTATTAGTGTCGGTAGAATGTCTCCCAGCCTATTTGCATAGATTTTCGCTAAAATTTTTAGGTCTGTGTTTAGTAACGATATGGGGCGCATATTTTGGCATTTATGTGGTGGCTTTCCTGGTTTTGGTAGTGTTGTTATGTGAGCTAGCAGCATGTCTCTGGGTATGGCTCCTGTAGTTAGAATATTATTGTATAGTTTTTCTAGTTTGGGGATTAGGAGATGTGAGAAGGTCTTGCAATACAAGTTCGTAAAGCCATCTGGCCCTGGCCCTTTTGGGATGGTTTTGATTGTGTGCGCGATTTCGCTTTAAGTTATGAGTTCTTCTAAGATTGTTCGGTCTGCCTGTGAGAGTTGTTGTATTTGAGCTTCTTTTAGGAATGTATCAATTTCCGTTGCTAGCGGTTGGTGTGTGTGTTTGTCATTTTGAAGGTTGTACAATGTGTCGTAATAGTCCGCCAGCATGTCGTTTATGTTGTGAGGGTTGTACACTTTGTTTCCTAACGAGTTTATGAGGAATGGTATTTTCGCATTTTGTCTTTTCTGCCTCAGTAGTGTCGCCAAAGCCTTTCCCGCTCTGTTGCCCTAAGTGTATGTTGTTAGTTTCAGCCTATGTGTCATGATGGCAGTATTTCGCAGATGGACGTCATTTAATTTCCCCTTTAGTTGGTCTACGCACTGTTGTGTGGGGGGAGAGGGTTTTAGGATTTGTGCGGACGTTTCGTCCCTAAGTGATCTCGGCAGATCGATATACTCTTTCTTAGCTTGCCTGTGTAGATGTGATGCTTCACTAATCAGGAGACCGTGGATGACTGCCTTATGCGCCTGCCAGGTTGTGGCCAGTGCAACGTCAGGTGTTTCGTTCAGGGTAAAAAATTGGTGGTGTATTCAGTCCACGAGCATTAATAGTCTGTATTTTCATCATTTGTGTAGGTTGTGTAGTTTAGCTGCATTTACCCACACAATGTGAAAAGTAAAACGTTGACATAAGTAACATTTTCAGAATGAAGGAAAGAAATATAGAATCATATGATCATTGGAATAATACACAAAACAAAATGGGGGACAGTGGGGAAAAGCATAAACAGCTGTAGAATAGAAAGACATTTAATTCAAACTGCAATCCCATGCAAGTTCTTCAAACTCTATGAGGTCGGGTGGTGGTATGTGCTCCAAAGAGTTCATCCATTTGCTCATAATCTACAACATTAAAACCACTGATAGGTAAAATTAATAACATTGATTATATTGTTACAATGGCACTTGTCAAGGGATGGGTTATATTAGGAATCAAATTAACAGTCAGTCTCAAATTTTCTATCTGGAATGAAGGAAAAAGGGTCAAGTAAAAAGATCTGAGTGGCTTTGACAAGGGTCAAATAGTTCAGAGAATCTCATTGAGTGTTCCCAGTATGCAGTGGTGGTACCTACCAAAAGTGGTGCAAGGAAGGATAACTGGTGAACCAGCATCACGGTCATAGGTACCTAAGGCTCATTGATGTACGTGGAGAGTGAAGGCTAGCGAATCTGGTCCAATCACATAAAAGCTACTGTAGCTCAAATTGCTTAAAAACTGCTGGCCATAATAAAAACGTGTCAGAATACAAAGTCACCACAGTTTGCTGTGTATGTGGCTGTTTGATGACCCCTGTCCATTGCCAGTAGTGCATTTAATTATGATGTGAGCATTAGGACCAAATCATAGAGCAATGGAAGAAGATTGCATGGTCTGATGAATCACATTTTCCTTTATATCCTTTGGATGGTCAGTTGTGTGTGCATCATTTACCTGGGGAAGAGATGGCAGAAGGGTGCACTATGCAAATAAGTCAGGCAAGCAGAGGCAGTGTTATGCTCTTGGCACTGTTCTGCTGGGAAACCTTGGGTCTTGGCATTCATGTGGATGTTACTTTGACATGTATCACCTACCTAGAGATTGTTACAGACCATGTGCACCCATTCATAGCAATGGCATTCCTTGATGGCAGTGGCCTCTTTCATGATGATAAGACACCCTCACAAAAATGTTCAGGAATGGTTTGAGAAACATGACAAATAATAAATAGTTCAAGATGTTGCCTTGGCCTCCAAATTCCTCAGATTCTCACTCCTATAGAGCAACTGTGGGATGTGCTGGAGTAAGAAATCTGATCCACTGAGACACCACCTCACAGCTTACAGAGTTATATAGGTTGAAAAATACTAAAGTCTATCAAGTTCAACCGTGAAGCAAATTATTTTATGTTGTTTATGCAAAAGAAGGCAAAAAACAAACAAAAACAACTGCAGTAATTTCCAATTATGTCACAAAAATAGAAAAATGCCTACTTGTCTCCATAATGGCTATCAGATTTCCCCTTAGATCAACATCTGGTTTAGATACATATCAATTATATCTCTTACATTTCTCTTTTTTAGATTTATTTATAGAATCTGATAACACAACCTCTTTAGGCAGAGAATTACCCATCTTTATTGTTTTCACTGTAAAGAACCATTTCCTCTGCTGTAAGTGAAAATGCCTTTCTTCCATTCTTAATGGGTGACATCTTTTCTGTTGTAAATTCCTGCTAATTAACAAGTTAGCACATAACTGTTTGTACTGACCCTATATATATTTTTATATACAGGGCCAGTATCTGTATCTCTTCTGATGTGTTCTTAATCCCTTAGTGACCACGGACGTACAGGGTGCGTCAGACAAAAAACGGTCATAAAGACTGCTGACGTACCCTGTACGTCCGCAGCCAATATGAGCGCTGGAAGCCATCATGATCGCTTCCAGCCGCTCTAAGGGTATTACACGATGCCTCAATGTCGAGGCATCGTGGAATAGCCCCCCTCATTGCCGTGCCCAGAGCGATCATGTCCGAGTTGCTCCACGTGGAGCCCGGCAGTGTTGAGCAGAGCATCGGAAGCCTTAATAAGGCTTCCGAGACTCTGCCTGTACTGAGTGCCTCGAGGCACTCAGTAAATATAAAAAAATAAAAAAATTTATTAAATAATTATAAAAAAATAAATAATAATAATAATAATATATATATATATATATATTATAAAATAATTAAAGCATTTTAAAATGTATTACACATATATATGATTTCATTATAAGTGCACTTTGAGATATATACACATATATCTCAAAATAAACGTATAATTAAATCATATATATGCATTATATATGTATAATAAATATGCTCTAATTATAATATATTATACATATATAGGAAATAAAAGTATGTGTGTGTATGTATATAAATATATATATATATATATATATATATATATATATATATATATATATATATATATCCAGTAAACGGACAGCACTCCAGGGACTTTCAGATGAGGTAAAATATAACTTTTAATTCAAATTCAAAAATAAAAAATACACATCAACGTTTCAGCTCTCCTCTGGAGCCTTCTTCAGGATGACAAACATAACATTTACTAACAAAACAGTGCCTACATATATACATAGAAAAATTATGTGCTTACCATTCCCATGTGAGTCAGAGGTAGTGCCCGCCAAAAAATTCCACGTGATAGAGACCGATCCGCCCAGACTGACGAAAACCAGGCTCTTTCCTCTGCTGTTTGCGTTCCACCGTCGCTAGGCAATGGCTGGAGCGCATACTATCTTGCCGATCGGTTGTTTGCAAAGGAATGGATTGACAGAGCATTTATCCTCAGCCAGCGCTAATCGCTGGTACTGGGAAGGGCTCCCTTCTATCGCTGACTCACATCTGAATATAGAAATAAAATAGACCAGTATGGGTCTAGTGCCAACAAGGATTGCACACCTGATGCGAAGCTTCACACTAAAAAAATACATGTATACTTCTATGGTTATCTCAATGTATAAACTCAGATTATCAAAGTAATATGAGGAAATAACGATGACAGATGAAAAATGGGAATAGTGACTGTAATACATGGGTGTGTAACGAGCAGCACCCTCTGTAACAAAAATCAGAAGGCAACATAACTACTCATATTGTAAAAGAGGTACAAGAACTGAAACAAAAGTAACACATCAAAGCAGGCAGCAGTGTTACAGTATCAGTCACTCAGAGAGAAATACATCACATAGCAGTGAGTGTAAGTCGAACTGTTATAGAGGTAAAGAGAGATATAACAGTGCTCATCAATTTTGAATACCCTGGGTTGTCTACATTTGAAAATGGTATGTCATGATGGGGTAATTTCACAAACCTGGGCTACTATATTGTCTCAAAAGGCCAAAGAGACCCAGCAAACTAATCTGGCAAACTGAATTGGGCAAGCCCTATATTGAACCTGTAACTTTTCAAAACACTATAAAACCTGTAAATGGGGGGTATTGTTATACTCAGGAGACTTCGCTAAATACAAATGTGAGTGTTCAAAACAGTAAAACGTATCATGACTAGAGATGTCGCGAACCGTTCGCGAACTTCCCGCGAACGGCTCACCGCGGTTTGCCACGAACCGTTCACGGTGAGCTCCGGTCAGCTGACACATCCCGGCCAATCTCCAGCAGACTCTTCCTCCCAGACCCTCCCACCTCCTGGACAGCATCCATGTTGAAGGCAGCTTTGAGGTTCGCGACATCTCTAATCATGACTATGAAATCACCAGTAAAACTGCAGTTTTTGTATAAAAAAAAATGATAAAAATGCTAACTTTGGCCAGCTTTTGTGACTAAGTGGCTTCTACAAAAGACTGGACATACCCCATTTTAAATACCCTGGGTTGTCTACTTTTACAAATGGTATGCCATGATGAGGTTAATTTTCATTCCTTGGCTGCTATACAGTCTCAAAGGCAACACAGGCGAATCAAACCAATCTGGCAAATTTCAATGTGCAAACATGGAAAAGGGGAAAGCCTTACATTTGACCCCTGTAAGTTTGCAAAAACCCATAAAACCTGTACATTTGAGGCACTGTTGTACTTGGGAGATGTTGCTGAACACATATTGTGGTGTTTTTTGTCAGTAACACATAACAGGAACTGAGAATCCATGCCTAAGTACAATGTGAGAGAAAAATAACAAAAAAAATGACTACCCAAAAGTTTGACTAAGACTGGGGGTAGAATTAGTGCATGGAAAGTGTTAAAATACCACTATTTGAAATACACTAGGGTGTCTACCTTTCAAAAATATATGATTTGATGGGGGTAAATTACACTGACCGGCTTCAAAAATGTCCCAAATAAGACATGGGTGCATGATGACCAGATGTGAAAATTCCATGTTGGAAAACTGGAATGTGCACCCTCCAAATAAGGTCGTTTAGCCCCCAGAGAACCTGACACACCTGTACATGGATGCTATCAGTGTATTCAGGAGATGTTGCTGAACAAAAATTGGGGTGTTCTTTGTCAGTAACCCTAAAAGTTCTTAGTACATGTATTCTTATATTTTAATTTGGCATAGATTGATGGTAAAATGGTTGCATGTAAATAGTCAAAATATTCAAAAAGAGTTAAATACCTTATCTTGTCTTTTTTTAAAAAAAATATATACATGTGAAGAGTTATTCAGGGATTACTGACATATATAATTTTGAAAAAAAATGGTTTAGAAATAGCAAAGTGCTACTTATAGTTATTGCTCTATAACTTTCCAAAAAAAAGCTAAGAACATGTTAACATTGGGTATTTCTAAACTCTAAATTTCTAAGGACCAAAGGAGGTCTGCCTTGACGTGGCAGGTGGGCATACCCTCTCATGGCCATTGGAGGTAACTAAAAAACTCCATTTGTTTAAAAATACATAGGGATGTGGAAAGAGTGCAGGTAACTTTTTTCTTTGGTTTTTACTATATGTATTTTGGCTGATGTGTTCTATGGTCATTGCTGCCGCCCAGGAGTAATGGGAGTTTGAGCGCAGGACTAGTTTCTTTGTATTTGTATTCACTTTTGTATCACACAGCTGGGTTGCAATGCTGCTGATCATCTCATGTGTTCCCTATTAAGGGTTAATAAGCATGTAGGGATGTGTATAAAAAATACCCCTTTTTGTCTCATTAGAGATATTTTTGCAAGAAGCTCAATGAAGCAAGGCAAATGGTTAGAGTTTGGACCCACCTAAGAGGTCTGCTTTGACGTGGCAGGTGGGCATACCCTTTCATGGCCATTGGAGGTAACTAAAAACCTCAATTTGTTTAAAAATACACAGGGATGTGGAAAAAGTGTAGGTAACTTTTTTTCTTCGGTTTTTACTATATGTATTTTGGCTGATGTGTTCTATGGTCATTGCTGCCGCCCAGGAGTAATGGGAGTTTGAGCGCAGGACTAGTTTCTTTGTAATTGCATACTGTTACTTAGTCAGGCCCAGACTGGCCATTGGGCAAACCAGGCAAACGCAGGATCACAGAATCTCCCCTGCTGGCCCATGCAGGACAGCACCGGCCCTAAGAGGGAACACTTACCCTCACTGGCCAGAGGAAAGATTTGTAAATCCGTGCTGGGCAGCCTACCTGTCTCCCTCTCATGAGCTCCGATATTATCAGAGCGTTGCCATGAAAACACGCGGTAACGCTCGGTAATACCGGGGCTCACGAGAGGGAGAAGCATGGTCTGTACCCTGCGGAGGTGCAGACTGAATGACCTGCTGGCTGGACCACCAGGGATTATCATCAGCATGCTCCTCTCTACCTCAGCAGAGGGAGGGTTCTGGAGTATATATATTTTAATTATTAAATGAATTAAGCAGTCATCTTATCCCCTATTAAACCACTACACCCCTGCCATCTTATGCCCTATTAACCCACTACACCCTCTGCCATCTTTCTCCCTATTAACCCACTACACCCCCGGCCATCATACCACCTATTAAACCACTTCACCCCCTGCCATCTTACTGTCAGGATCTTACCTGGGGTGGAGTCCGAAATGCAGAGATGTATGCTCACCCTTGCAGGTAAACAAAACCCACGGTAACCAGGCAAGAAGCTACCTGGGCTGTGAATCTGTGCACAAAGTGCCCCAATTCACAGTACAGGCAAGGACACAAGCAGACGAAGAGTCAAGGAATAGCAGTAGTCAGAAGATGCCAGAGGTCAGGATAAACGAGGAAAGGTCAGAAGCCGGGGTCATTCTGGAGAATAAACGATCAGGAGACAAAAACAGAAGAAACCAAATACGTTAACCAGAATCAAAGACCTGACCCTGTCCTCTGGGAGAGGCAGGTTTAAATACCTTGCTAATTAGCTATCTTCCTCAGGTTGACATAGAGAGACAGGAGCAGCCTCAGGTAAAGTCCAAAGTGGGGAAACCACACCAGGCCATCTGGATGACGTGGTAAGAACCATGACACTTATCCCCTATTGAATCACTACACCCCCTGCCAACATACCCCCTATTGACCCAATATACCCTTTTCATCTTACCCCATGTTAACCCACTATGCCATACTGCCCCATATTGACACTCTATCCCCCTTGTACTTAAACACTCCCTATACCCCTTTTGCACATTCAATACCGCTCAATACACACTCAATACCCCTTTAAATACACACACTACACCCCTTGCATTTACACATTACACACACTCTATAACCATTATACACACCCTTCACTCACGTATACACAATATACAAACTCTATACCCCTAAACATTCTCTGCACTCACACACTTTATCCCTTATACACACCACACCCCCATCCATACACACATGGGCTGCTCTGCCATTAACTGCCCAGGCTGAATTTTCGTACCAGTCCGGCCCTGTTCCATGTCCTATTCATTTAATGTTATCCCTACCTCTACCCATGTAACTGGGTTCCTAGAAAAAAGCATGACTTTGCATCTCATCTATCACCTGCTTACCCCATCCCCTAATTTATCCAAATCCCTCTCTTCAGATAGTATTTTCTTACCTACTTTTGTGTCATTTGCAAGCATCAACAAATTATTTTCAATGCCCACTTTAAGTTCATTTATTAAAAAGAAGTGGACCCAGCAGTGAACCCTGAGGCACTCCACTTACCACTTTTGGCCATTCTGAATATTGTCCATTTACAACTACTCTCTGCACTCTGTCTCTAAGCCAGTGTTCTATCCAAGAACACAATTTTTCATCTAAACCAACTGATTTCAGTTTTACTAGTAACCTTTGATGTGGAAATGTATCAAATGCCATAGCAAAATCAAAGTATATTGCATCTACTAGATCACCCTGATCCATATTTCTACTAACTTCTTCATATTATGCAATTAAGTTAGTATGGCATGATCTGTCTTTTATAAAAACCATGTTGATTCCTGCTAATTATATTTTTGCTCAAAATTAATATGTGAATAATATCCCTTAACAGCCCTTCAAATAATTTTCCAACCACAAATGTTACGCTCACGGGTCTGTAGTTTCCAGTTTGAGCATCCCATCTGCTTTTATCCAATCCTCCTCCAATCCTTTGGTAATATTTCTCAAAGAAAAGAATCGTGACAATTTAAAAACACTGGTATGGTTAGTTCTACACTAAGCTCCCTAAACACACGTGGGTGAATACCATTTGGCTCTGCGGTTCTGTTTACATTCACTTTAATTTCGGAAACATTTAATCCGATTTTAGCCGCAAGATTTTTTGTAATAGTATTAATATAATGATTTATGTCAGACAATAAAGCATTATGAGGTTAATGCGTTAGAGGCCCCACTAGGGGCAGTGTATAGGATTCCTTAATCCTTAATGTGCTTCTGGCAGTGACATCACAGGCCTGCCTACTTACGAATACACTGAATAAAAACCAGATGCAGGAGGGATTCAGACTCTCATTTGCTCTCCCCTTTACTACCCAAGAATGTAGAAGCTGACTGTTTAGCCCCAGCCCCAAAAACTGGGGCCTGTGTAAGTTTGTTCATGTTTTGTATTGTACCATGTGATTCCATTGTAACATTTAACAGCTGTTATAGCCTTTTGTTAGTAATTTGTATTGTATAATTATTGTAGTAAATTGCATCTGTTTAGCTATTATAATTGTATTAAATATACATTTAATATCAAAACATTTTGTGTATTTTCTATCCACATATTTGACCATAATGCCAAGAACTATAATGTTTAATGTAGTTACTTATTGCTTAATTATTATATATTAAACAATTAATATTAATCTTTAAGTCACGGCCACAACACTTTTGTTACAGGAATTTCCAAATCTGCAGTCATAGCCATTCTTCTCTATATATTGAAGACAACTATTTTTTAAAACATTTTACCTTCTCCTGTTCCTTCTTGATTAACTCACTCATCTTACTTTTCAATGGACCAACACTTTAACTTGAACACTTTTTGGTATGAACATACTTAAAACATTTTTGGGGGTTTGGTCTTGCTCTCTTTGGCTAGCTTTTCATTCTCAAGTTTAGCCTATCTAATCGCTCTTTTGCTATTTATTGGCATGCTTATATTTGTCATAGGATGCAATCGACTCCTCTCATTTAAATGTTTTTTTTTTTTTTAAATTCTTTATTTTTCTTGTGCATTGGAAAACATAACAGAGCAGCCTGTAGCGCCACGACAGCGGTTTCAGGCATTGCAATGGCATACATGGTCACGGCAGAGATAAACAGCACATTTCTTTTTTATAAAACAAGATAGAAACATTTTTAAGTTTATAGACATATTAAGTACAGGTTAGCTTTGCATGTCTATTGTGTTGGTCAGTTAAGGGTAAGAATCATACCATGCTTCCAACGTGCACAGTGACTATTGGAAACGATTAGGCTGTGCCTAACTAGCTACGCACATTTTTCTCAAATAACATTCATTCGGTTATGTTGTTTGCATGAAATCCTTCACACTAATGAGCTGCTTAATTTCTAAGCTTATATAGAGATGGGCATGGCATTGTGTAGAGAAATTCTCAAGGTTGCATATATGTCTAAACTCTGATCGCCATGGATAGTTATTGACAGGTTATTCCTAGGCATGAATTAATTTTGTGAAGTTATAGATCACTGGCTTAGTATCTATACAGCCTTAGAGTATGTGAGGCACCTAGAGCATAGAAGGCATACAGACTACAATCGATATAAACATAAAGATCAAATAGCCACATTGAGCATTCATGTAGGAGGTACGATTAGGCTGATATGTGTATGGGAAGCAAGAGTCTTAATATTAAGACAGGATCTCCATGGCAGGCAACGTATTGTCAGTCCTAGTCCCAGGAGCTTTTGCTCAGCCCACGCCGATACTTGGAAACAAGTGAGTGTGGACCTGAGGTGTTGCTGGCCAGGAGCTTGTTATGGTCGCTTTCCAGCACCAGGCCTTGTCTTGGGCCCACTTGATGACGCCGCAGACGTGATGGCTTATAACAGGTTTCTCTCTGGAGGTGGCGTGCCTGGGTCTCCTGGGTGTTTGACGCCGCTTGCGACGAGGATTCTCCTGCTTTTGCGGTCTATGCAGCAGGTGAGTTACCGGCCTGGGGGTTCGGTGTGTTGCTTGGGTGGGTGTCCCGCCCGTGGGGAGTTTACCCGCCATCCCCCGTGGGCCTCTCTTCATACTTCGTATGGGGTGGGTGATAGTGGTACTTGCCTGCAGCTTGTCCCAGAAGGCTTGGAAGATTGCCTCCAGCCTGGAGTCAAAGCAGTCGAGGTTTGTCTCATGCGTTTGGCTGGGGATTTGGGATGTCTGCATAGGGGCCTCCGCCATCTTGCGTGGTCTGGGTTCTGCCGCGTGTCTGCTATGCATTGTGTGCGGTGGCGGTCGGGTGGGATCTGGGCTTCCAGTGCGGACCGGGATGACCCCCACCGGTCCAAAGGGGGGGGGATAGGAGACCTTCAGCGTCGCTTGTTGGCTCCGGCCCCAGGGAGAGCGGCCGCCTCCCCCCAGCTCCATCGCCATTAGGCCGCACGCGGCGTGCCGGCTACCCGGTTCCGATGGGCATCTGTGAGGCATCATTCTGTTCAGTGGTGCACCCCCAGTGTGGGTAGAGCACCCTGGTCGTGCTGTGGGTTCAGTAGCCGTCGATTTTAGCCTTAGATTTCGCCCGCTCGGCAGGAGCTCGCGGCATGCACGTCTGTGCAGCTCCGAGGTCAGGCTCCGCCCCCTCATTTAAATGTTTTGAATGACCTTTTCTTATCTTTTATAATTTCACTGATCCTTGTATTACGCCGCATTTGGTTTAATTTGCTTCTTTTATATTTGTTTCCCAGAAAATGTATTGAGAAATGTACTTTTGTAGAATTTGTTTAACGTTCTTCCATTTATCCTCTAGCTTTTGCTAGTGAATAATTCCTGCCAGTCAATTCATTATAAAGATGCCTTTATCCTATTGAGTTTTGCCTTTTTAAAATTAAGTGTTTTTGTACAGCCCATATGAATTTGTCTGATTTTAGTTAATCTCAAATTATACCATAATATGGTCACTATTTCGCAAGTGCTCCCTAACTTAAATGTGTGTAAATTAGTCAACATCATTAGTTATGACATGATCCAGACAAACCTCTCTTTTAGTTTGTGCTTCTACTAGCCGAGATTAGAAATTATTGTTTCTCAGGTTCAAAAACCTGTTTCCCTTAACTGTACTACTAGTCCCGCTTGCCTAATCAATGTCTAGATAATGAAAACATCTCATGATTAACAAATTACACACTTGTGCAGCATAATTATTATGAGAAAGCAGTTGATCTTCCCCATCAGTATTTATTTTTGGGGCTTGTAACATATTTCTACTATTAATGGGTATCCCCAGTTTATACTTATGCATGTTTCTACAGTTTTACCTAGATTATCACATACTATTTTTTTAACACTTGGCTTCAAATTAGGTTTAATATAAAGATATACACTGCCCACTTATCTATTTTTCCTATCCCTTCAAAATAATGTATATTCATTTAACCCCGTAAGGACACATAACATGTGTGACATGTCATGATTCCCTTTATTCCAGAAGTTTGGTCCTTAAGGGGTTAAATTAATAGTCCAATCAAGTGCTTCATCCTGCTAAGTCACTGTAATCCCAATGATGGGGAAACCAGGGAGATAAATGGTAAGGATGATTACCACCCTATAGATCTGGGGAAAATTGGGGAAACCAGGGAGATAAATGGTAAGGATGATTACCACCCTATAGATCTGCTCGTAAGTACATAGAATCCCCAAGGGCGCCCTAAAGTAAATAAACCCACAGTGAGCATAGATGCCCCACTGGCATCTGTCAACAAAGAAGGAACCAATAACTAAAGCAGGTATACAAGGTAATGGTACTCCAACAAACTGGAGCGAAAGAAGGAAAAAATAAAATAAAACACTATTAGGGAAAAATGGGAAATAGCTGAATTATAATATATTGAAGGTCCCAATTAATACCAGAATTGATAGAGCCAAATAATCAGCTCAATGGTGTATAAAAATACCTGTATACAGTAGAAACCTAGGAATCAAAAAAAGGAGGGAGGGGGTCCCTAAAATTATAGCGAAAGAAAAAAAAAGAGTGCGAAAAGTGGTGCCTAGTGGTGTAAAGGGAGTTTGTAAAAATGCTACTCCTAGCTTGATAAAGGGATCCAAGTAAAAAGGTAAAAATTGTCCTTTGCAATCTACCTGACAATCTATGAGGATGAAATATGCTAGCCAGAGTAGTGTGTAGAAGAACCAAACAGTGGCAGGACAGATAGTGAACAGGACTATGGATGCTAAGAAACTGAGGAGGGTAACTGTAATGAGAGGAGCGTCAACCAGGAAGATGGTAGACTACCCTAAAGAGGTGTGTTTTTAGTGACATCTTACAAGACTGGAGGCTATGGCAAAGAATCCTGGAACAAGATAGGGAATATCATAAGAAAAAGACAGCCTTGTAAAATCATGCAGAGGAAAGTGGGCAATGTGAACAGATGTCAACAGCTTGTTTTCTATACTATACATTTTTTTTAACTGCATCAAGCAAAGCTAAGAATTTATGACGTAGCAAGTTTCAAAATTTGAATATACACCCACCAATCTTACTAAATCATTGTGTACACCATTCACAACATATATATATCCTAAGGCAAATCATAGAAAGCAAATCTGCCCAAATCGCAATGTATAATATGTTGATAAGTGTATTCAACATTCACTTTTTCAATTTTCTTGATTAATAACCCTTAGCAGAGAGATTTGCAACGCTGAAGAAATGCTGAGGTATAGTACCATTCCGAGTCTAAACCCAGAATAGACTTGGAGATTTGTTTATGGCCAAAGTTCAATTTGCCTAAGTTTGGTCAATTGGGTGATTATCTGAAATTCCAATTTACGCTGGCCTGAACATTCTCATTTCAACTTTTGATTTGGAGTGCCATTTCTGGCAACATAAAAGGGGGGGATGAAATGGATAAGAGGCTAATTTTCTTTTTATTATCTGGGGGTAAGTAACCAGAGAGCTTGCCATGACGGACAAGATGTTTGCTCAGTCATATGACTGGATCTCCTGTCCAATCAACGTAACAAAATGATGATAAAGGGATAGCCACTAAATGTTGAGTTTATTCATAGAACCAGTGAAAACTGAGGGAAAGCAGGATTTTTTCAGACAATGTGACTGCAGCTACTCTGGGCTACAGACCAGCAGTGATACTGTGTGTTTTACCCTTGCTGTGAGGGAATGGGAAAATCGCTGATTTATTGATTCTATTGTGAGACTAGTGTAGCGGATGGCACTGGGCTGTCTTAGGAATTGTATTAACCTTGACTGCATTCGTGTAAATGGCAAAGTTATATGTGTTAAATGTATTGTGTTCATCTGATTGTTCGGTAGTTTAATTCCCTTAGTTTGTTCGAATGAACTTACCAAACAGTCAGACCTCCCCTGTGTGAAGTGTGCATTCAATTACCCGTTGCAACATTGTTGCGAACGGGTAATTGACAAGCTGAGTAGCAGTCCTTTGTTCTCGGGGGTGGCCGCCATTCGGGAAACGAACATGTGGCGGCGGCCATTTTAAAACTCCCGAACAGCGGTGTTTTGCCGTCGAGTGTCTGGAACTCAAATCGGACACTCGACTAGGTGAACACCGCTGAGACCTCCACAAGCCCGGTCCATTCGGTTCCAAACTACCGAACGGCCCCTCGTTCGGTAGATAGAAACAACCGAATGAGTGGATTCAGGCGAACCCTCCCCAGTCTCTGTAACTAGAGGCTTTCGTGTGATTTATTCCCTTGTTCCAGGATAGTGATGCACCGAACGGTTCGCTGGCGAACATAGCGTGTTCGTGTCCGCCGCGGACGGCGAACGCATGCACGGTTCGATCCGCCCCCTATTCGTCATCATTGAGTAAACTTTGACCCTGTATAGATTGAATAGCAGTCAGTGTCCTTAAAGCGGGTGTGTTAAGCTCACAGTGGATACGGTGCCCAGTGCCACCACTCACTGGTGTCACAATAGCTTGCATTTAAAAACAAAAAACTTTTTTCACTGTTATAGATTGAATAGCAGCCAGTGTCCTTAAAGCGGGTGTGTTACGCTAACAGTGGATACGGTGCCCAGTGCCACCACTCACTGGTGTCACAATAGCTTGCATTTAAAAACAAAAAACTTTTTTCACTGTTATAGATTGAATAGCAGTCAGTGTCCTTAAAGCGGTGTGTTAAGCTCACAGTGGATACGGTGCCCAGTGCCACCACTAACTGGTGTCACAATAGCTTGCATTTAAAAACAAAAAACTTTTTTCACTGTTATAGATTGAATAGCAGTCAGTGTCCTTAAAGCGGGTGTATTAAGCTCACAGTGGATACGGTGCCCAGTGCCACCACTCACTCATATCTGGTGTCACAATAGCTTGCATTTAAAAACAAAAAACTTTTTCACTGTTATAGATTGAATAGCAGTCAGTGTCCTTAAAGCGGGTGTGTCAGCCCTACAGCGTGTACTCTGCCAGTTTACAGTGCCACCACTTAGATCTGGTGTCACAATAGCTTGGATTTAAAAACAAAAAACTTTTTTCACTGTTATAGATTGAATAGCAGTCAGTGTCCTTAAAGTGGGTGTCAGGCCTCCTTCAGCGTGTGCTCTGCAGACCTCTGCCCGTGTACTTTGCCACTCATATCTGTTGTCTCTGTAGCGTGCTTTTACAAAGAAAAAAAGGTTTCCAGTGTAAGCTAATAGCAGCCAGTCAGTGTCCTTCAAGCGGCTGTGTCAGGCCTACAGCCTGTGCTCTGCACAACTGTGCCAGTGCACATTGCCACTCATATCTGGTCTCACAGTAGCTTGCATGCATAGTACCACTAATCCCCAAAAAAATGACAGGCAGAGGCAGGCCACCCCGCAGGGGCCATCGTGGTCGTGGTGCTGTGATTCCCTCTGGCCCTAAAATAATGCCCAGTTTTCATAGGCCACGTACCCTGAAGTTGAAAAGTTCTGAGGACATAGTTGACTGGCTAACACAGGACACCCAATCTTCTACAGCCTCCGCTCAGAACCTTGGCGCACCATCCTCCTCCAGCTTAGCTTCAGGCACCTCTCAAGATACCACTCACCCGCCTGCCGCCACCACCAACACTAGTACCACAGCCGCTTCACTTGGTATGTCAGAGGAGTTATTTACACATCCGTTTGAAGAAATGAGTGATGCGCAACCATTATTGACAGAGGATGTAGATAACAGGGATATGTCTCAGGCAGGCAGCATTACACATGTACGGTGTGATGATGATGATGTTGTACACGCTGCTGCTTCCTTTGCTGAGTAGTGATGTCGCGAAACCGAGAATTTTTAGGTTCGCGAGCGTACTGTAGAGCACCACGAAATGTTAAGCGAACGTGAACCCATGGCGCCATTGACTTCAATGGGGAGGCGAATTTTAAAACACACAGGGACTCTTTCTGGCCACAATAGGGATGGAAAAGTTGTTTCAAGGGGACTAACACCTGGACTGTGGCATGCCGGAGGGGGATCCATGGCAAAACTCCCATGGGAAATTACACAGTTGATACAGAGTCTGGTTTTAATCCATAAAGGGCAGAAATCACCTAACATTCTTAAATCACAATCAATATGGATTGACACCTGACATATGACATATTGACACCTTGACATATGGATTGACACCTGTCCTCAGAGCTGATGCACCACGGACACAGAGCAGAATAGAGACTGGATACCTACATAGGGTCACTTGGCAGATATGGATTGACACCTGTAAGTCAGAACCATGATACACACTGACACAGAGCAGAATAGGGTTCATTTCCCCTACATCAGGTCACTTAGCAGATATGGATTGACACCTGTCCTAAGGTTCCCTGATACACACTGACACAGAGCAGAATAGGGACTGGTCCCCCTACATAGGGTCACTTGGCAGATATGGATTGACACCTTGTTACAAACTGCTATTTGTAACGGGCCCTTTAAATAGCAAATTGCCCTGCTTCCCTGGGTTGTGGAGAAGCCTATTTGCCAGCCTCCTCCCGCATGACTATGGCCCCTGGGAGATTGTCAAAATGTATGCACTTTTATTTGGTGTGTATGGCCCTTTAAGACTGTCGGTGGGCATATTGGGGCTTATGGACTCTTTATGTGACTGGTGCTGGCCCTTTAAACACCTTTTTTGGGACATCAGGAAGATTGGGACACTGCCCCTTTAAGGCCGTGTCCCCAGACTGTTGGGGACACTGCCCCTTTAAGACGGTGTCCCCTGTGTCCCCAGACCTGGTGCAAACCCTTTGTGCCTGCCTGGCTAATTCCCACTTGGTTCAGTAAATGGGGCTTACTGAACCAAGTACCACACAGGCAGACCACCC
>OW240915.1:240542638-240613229 GCA_933207985.1 Pelobates cultripes | reverse complement strand
TACGGTGTGATGATGATGATGATGTTGTACCCGCTGCTGCTTCCTTTGCTGAGTTGTCAGATACAAGTGAGGCGGTTGATGATGACGATGCGTCCATGGATGTCACGTGGGTGCCCGCTCGTCAAGAAGAAGAACAGGGTGAAAGTTCAGATGGGGAGACAGGGAGGAGGAGGAGACGAGTTGGAAGCAGGGGGAGGTCGTCGCCAGGAGCTAGTGGCACAGTCAGACAGCATGCATCGACACCCGGGGTCAGCCCGACAGCACGCCAATCAACGCATGCTGTGTCCACCACCAGAATGCCGTCATTGCAGAGCTCAGCAGTGTGGAATTTTTTTTGTGTGTCTGCCTCTGACAACAGCGATACCATTTGCAACCTGTGCCAAAAGAAACTGAGTCGTGGGAAGTCCAACACCCACCTAGGTACAACTGCTTTGCGTAGGCACATGATCTCACATCACAAACGCCTATGGGATCAACACATGAGTACAAGCAGCTCGCCTACTCTAAGCCGCCAGCCTCCTCCTGGTCCAGCATCTTCAGCCACGTCAACCACTGCTGTCCTCCTTGTCCCCTCTCAACCATCCGCCACTCCGCCTCCCGCCTTGAGCAGTTCACGCTCATCTTCCCACAGTCATGTGTCTGTCAAGGACATGTTTGAGCGTAAGAAGACAATGTCAGAAAGTCACCCCCTTGCCCAGCGTCTGACCGCTGGCTTGTCCGAGC
Organism: Pelobates cultripes; assembly: GCA_933207985.1. NCBI lineage: Eukaryota > Metazoa > Chordata > Amphibia > Anura > Pelobatidae > Pelobates > Pelobates cultripes. The sequence goes on along the minus strand of OW240915.1, from coordinate 240,612,506 downwards.
TATTAGCCCGCCAGCTTTTGCCATACAAGCTGGTGGAGTCTGAGGCGTTCAAAAAATTTGTAGCTATTGGGACACCGCAGTGGAAGGTACCCGGCCGAAATTACTTTTCGCAAAAGGCAATCCCAACCTGTACTCAATTGTGCAAAAGGAAGTAATAGCATCTCTGGCACACAGTGTTGGGGCAAGGGTCCATCTGACCACTGATACCTGGTCTGCAAAGCATGGTCAGGGCAGGTATATCACCTACACTGCGCATTGGGTAAACCTGCTGACGGCTGCAGAGCATGGAATGCGTGGCTCTGCAGAGGAGTTGGTGACACGCCACGACTTGCAGGCAGGCCTGCTGCCACCTCCTCTACTCCTCCTACTCCATCCTCTTCCATAACCTCCTCGGCTGAGTCCTCTTCTGCTGCTGCGTCTTGCTCCACATCAACGGCACCCCCAGCTCCCCAGGTACTATTCCACATCCCGGTTACAGCAGTGTCGCGCCCGTCTTAGGTTTGACTTGCTTGAAAGCAGAGAGTCACACGGACAAGCACTCCTATCCGCCCTGAGCATACAGGTGGAAAAGTGGCTGACTCATGGCGACTGGATATCGGCAAAGTGGTTTTGTGACAGCGGAACAAATTTGTTAGCGGCATTGAAGTTGGGCAAAAGTTGTCACATGTGCCGTGCATGGCACATGTGTGTAATCTGATCGTACAACGCTTTGTGCATAAGTACATAGGCTTACAGGACGTCCTGAAGCAGGCCAGGAAGGTGTGTGGCCATTTCAGGCGTTCCTACGCGGCCATGGCTCACTTTGCCGATATCCAGCGGCGAAACAACATGCCAGTGAGGCGCTTGATTTGCGACAGCCCGACACGTTGGAATTCAACACTCCTAATGTTCGACCGCCTGCTCCAACAAGAAAAAAGCCGTTAATGAATATTTGTATGACCGGGGTGCTAGGACAGCCTCTGGGGAGCTGGGAATTTTTTTGCCACGTTACTGGACGCTCATGCGCAATGCCTGTAGGCTCATGCGTCCTTTTGAGGAGGTGACAAATTTAGTCAGTCGCACCGAAGGCACCATCAGCGACATCATGCCATTTGTTTTCTTCCTGGAGCGTGCCCTGCGAAGAGTGCTGGATCAGGCCGTAGATGAGCGTGAAGAGGAAGAGGAAGAGTTCTGGTCACCATCACCACCAGAAACAGCCTTATCAGCATCACTTGCTGGACCTGCGGCAACGCTGGAAGAGGATTGTGAGGAAGAGGAGTCAGAGGAGGAATGTGGCTTTGAGGAGAAGGAGGAGGAGGAGCAAGACCAACCACAACCATTGTCACCTATCTGGTACCCGTGGTGTTGTACGTGGCTGGGGGGAAGAAAATACCTTCATTGACATCAGTGAGGGGGAGGAACGGGAAATGAGTAGCTCGGCATCCAACCTTGTGCAAATGGGGTCTTTCATGCTGTCGTGCCTGTTGAGGGACCCTGGTATAAAAAGGCTGAAGGAGAACGACCTGTACTGGGTGTCCACGCTACTAGACCCCCGGTATAAGCAGAAAGTGGCGGAAATATTACCGAATTACAACAAGTATGAAAGGATGCAGCATTTGCAAAATAAATTGAAAAGTATGCTTTACACAGCATATAAGGGTGATGTCACAGCACAACGGGAATCTAACAGGGGGAGAGGTGGAAGTCATCACTCTCCCTCCCGCGACATATAACAAGGACAGGGCAGCTTTAAAGGCGTGTTGTTGATGGAGGACATGTGACGGACCTTTTTAAGTCCTAAATACATACGGCGCCGGGATCCACCCTCAGAGAACGACTCGACCGACAGGTAGCAGACTACCTCACCTTAACTGCAGATATCGACACTCTGAGGAGCGATGAACCCCTTCACTACTGGGTGTGCAGGCTTGACCTGTGGCCTGAGCTATCCCAATTCGCGATAGAACTTCTGGCCTGCCCCGCTTCAAGTGTCCTGTCAGAAAGGACCTTCAGAGCAGCAGGAGGTATTGTCACTGAGAAGAGAAGTCGCCTAGGTCAAAAAAGTCTAGATTACCTCACCTTTATTAAGATGAATGAGGGATGGATCCGAAGGGACTGACACTGGGTGATACATTAGATTAAAAAAGGCCTGATGAGATGAGCTGCCTTGGGCTAAAAATGGTCCACACGCTGCTGTATTTTAGCTCTGAATGCTGGTTGACTTGCGTGACTTATCTGCCACCAACTTGGGTTCAAGCCGCCATCTTTTAGAGGCACTTTCTGCCTGTGAAACAAACATCAATTATAGATTGAATAGCAGTTAGTTGTCTCAAAGCGGGTGTGTGTCAGGCTCACAGTGGATACTGTGACCAGTGCCACCACTCACTCACTGGGGTCACAATAGCTTGCATTTAAAACCAAAAAACTTTTTTCACTGTTATAGATTGAATAGCAGTTAGTTGTCTCATCGCGGGTGTGTCAGCCCTACAGCGTGTACTCTGCCAACCTCTGCCAGTTCACAGTTCCACTCATATCTGGTGTCACAATAGCGTGCATTTAAAAACAAAAAACTTTTTTCAATGTTATAGATTGAATAGCAGTTAGTTGTCTCAAAGCGGGTGTGTGTCAGGCTCACAGTGGATACTGTGACCAGTGCCACCACTCACTCACTGGTACGGACGAAATTTATTTTCACAAAAAGCAATCCCCAACCTGTACTCGATTGTGCAAAAGGAAGTAATGGCATGTCTGGCACACAGTGTTGGGGCAAGGGTCCATCTGACCACTGATACCTGGTCTGCAAAGCATGGTCAGGGCAGGTATATCACCTACACTGGGCATTGGGTAAACCTGCTGACGGCTGTCAAGCATGGAATGCGTGGCTCTGCAGAGGAGTTGGTGACACCGCCACGACTTGCAGGCAGGCCTGCTGCCACCTCCTCTACTCCTCCTACTCCATCCTCTTCCATAACCTCACCATTCCAGATCTCACTCTTCTGCTGCTGCGTCTTTGCTCCACATCAGGATGGGGGCGTAACGGGATTAAACTGATAAAATAGTACTAAACACACCACTCTCTATCTGGTGTCACATTGAAAACGACCGTGCAGTGCCCCAAATTTGAAGTAAGAGGACCGACCAAGCATCTTCTTCCAGCTCCCTGTTACAGAAATCACTGCCATATCCATACAAATTGTACAGAATGTCCAGGATAGTTTTCCAGGGACAAATGCTGTCGCCTGTTGAACGAGGTGACCTTGCTCGGGTACCAGGTGTGCGGTTCCTAAAATGGCTGCCATATACAAGTCCACTGATGGGAGACGCGAAAGGTATTAAACTGATCAGAACAATACTAAACACACCACAAATAAGGTTTCTCTCCTGTATGGCTCCTCAAATGATGCTTAAGATTAGAAGCGGCTGAAAAGCATTTCTCACACTCCGAACAAAAATATATTTTTTTAACATTCTCTCCACTTTGAACGAAATGACGTTTGGGAAGAGATTAACATAATTAAACACAGGCAGTAAAAATACAGTTTTTAGCCATACCCTGTAACTTTAAAACTACACATCCCATCTTCATAATTACATATTTGGAATCAGCACACTTAAAACATAAACATAACCAAAAATCAGCCAAATCCATCCAGGGGTTAAAAAGTTAGCTGGAGGTCCCTTTATGACCGACCGCAAGCACATTTTCCTGCCCAAAACAGTTCCATAGATTTGGGCTGCGAGGTCGGTCTATTTCAGGCTGAAAAAACGACTAAGTCCCATCGCCGAATGGGACTTAGTCTCTGCAGCTGTAAAACCAGTAGGGGAGAAGGTGAGCTCAGCGGTGTTGGCGGAAATGTGTAGCCGATTTTAGTTCCATGAATTTGGCTACACATACCGCTGACTTCGAATGATCAAAGATGGCCACCGCCACGTGTTCGGCAAACGAACAAAGACCTCCCAGCATTGTCAATTAAGCTGCGGTTAACCGCAGCTTCTGGGAGGTAAATTGCCTGCACACTTCCACTTCTGGTGGTCTGCCTGTGTGGTACTTGGTTCAGTAAGCCCCATTTACTGAATCAAGTGGGAAATAGCCAGGCAGGCACAAAGGGTTTGCACCAGGTCTGGGGACACAGGGGACACCGTCTTAAAGGGGCCGTGTCCCCAACAAGTCTGGGGACACGGCCTTAAAGGGGCAGTGTCCCAATCTTCCTGATGTCCCAAAAAAGGTGTTTAAAGGGCCAGCACCAGTCACATAAAGAGTCCATAAGCCCCAATATGCCCACCGACAGTCTTAAAGGGCCATACACACCAAATAAAAGTGCATACATTTTCACAATCTCCCAGGGGCCATAGTCATGCGGGAGGAGGCTGGCAAATAGGCTTCTCCACAGCCCAGGGAAGCAGGGCAATTTGCCATTTAAAGGGCCAGTTACAAATAGCAGTTTGTAACAAGGTGTCAATCCATATCTGCCAAGTGACCCGATGTAGGGGGAACAGTCCCTATTCTGCTCTGTGACAGTGTGTATCATGGTCTCTGAGGACAGGTGTCAATCCATATCTGCCAAGTGACCCTATGTAGGAGGAACAATCCCTATTCTGCTCTGTGTCAGTGTGTATCAGGGACCCTTAGGACAGGTGTCAATCCATATCTGCCAAGTGACCCTATGTAGGAGGAACAGTCCCTATTCTGCTCTGTGTCAGTGTGTATCAGGGACCCTTAGGACAGGTGTCAATCCATATCTGCCAACTGTAGGGGGAACAGTCCCTATTCTGCTCTGTGTGAGGAGGAGGAATGGGAAATGAGTAGCTCAGCATCCAACCTTTTGCAAATGGGGTCTTTCATGCTGCCGTGCCTGTTGAGGGACCCTCGTATAAAAAGGCTGAAGGAGAATGACCTGTGCTGGGTGTCCACGCTACTAGACCCCCGGTATAAGCAGACAGTGGCGGAAATGTGACCAAATTACAAGTCGGAAAGGATGCAGCATTTGCAAAATAAATTAAAAAGTATGCTTTACACAGCGTATAAGGGTGATGTCACAGCACAACGGGAATCTAACAGGGAAGAGGTGAAAGTCATCCTCCTCCTCCCACGACCACGCCATATCTGCCAAGTGACCCTATGTAGGGGTAACAGTCCCTATTCTGCTCTGTGTCAGTATGTATCAGGGGCTCTGAGGACAGGTGTCAATCCATATCTGCCAAGTGACCCTATGTAGGGGGAACAGTCTCTATTCTGCTTTGTGTCAGTGTGTATCATGGTCTCTGAGGACAGGTGTCAATCCATATCTGCCAAGTGACCCTATGTAGGAGAACAGTCTCTATTCTGCTCTGTGTCAGTGTGTATCATGGTCTCTGAGGACAGGTGTCAATCCATATCTGCCAAATGACCCTATGTAGGGGAAACAGTCTCTATTCTGCTCTGTGTCAGTGTGTATCATGGTCTCTGAGGACAGGTGTCAATCCATATCTGCCAAATGACCCTATGTAGGAGGAACAGTCTCTATTCTGCTCTGTGTCAATGTGTATCATGGTCTCTGAGGACAGGTGTCAATCCATATCTGCCAAGTGACCCTATGTAGGGGAACAGTCTCTATTCTGCTCTGTGTCAGTGTGTATCATGGGCTCTGAGGACAGGTGTCAATCCATATCTGCCAAGTGACCCTATGTAGGAGGAACAGTCTCTATTCTGCTCTGTGTCAGTGTGTATCAGGGGCTCTGAGGACAGGTGTCAATCCATATCTGCCAAGTGACCCTATGTAGGGGGAACAGTCTCTATTCTGCTCTGTGTCAGTGTGTATCATGGTTCTCTGAGGACAGGTGTCAATCCATATCTGCCAAGTGACCCTATGTAGGGGGAACAGTCTCTATTCTGCTCTGTGTCAGTGTGTATCATGGTCTCTGAGAACAGGTGTCAATCCATATCTGCCAAGTGACCCTATGTAGGGGGAACAGTCTCTATTCTGCTCTGTGTCAGTGTGGATCAGGGGCTTTGAGGACAAGTGTCAATCCATATCTGCCATGTGACCCTATGTAGGGGGAACAGTCTCTATTCTGCTCTGTGTCAGTGTGTATCATGGTCTCTGAGGACAGGTGTCAATCCATACCTGCCAAGTGACCCTATGTAGGGGGAACAGTCTCTATTCTGCTCTTTGTCAGTGTGTATCAGGGATCCTTAGGATAGGTGTCAATCCATATCTGCCAAGTGACCCTATATAGGGGACCAGTCCCTATTCTGCTCTGTGTCCGTGTGCATCAGGGGCTCTGAGGACAGGTGTCAATCCATATGTCAAGGTGTCAATATGTCATATGGTAGGTGTCAATCCATATTCATTGTGATTTAGGAATGTTAGGTGATTTCTGCCCTTTATGGATTAAAACCAGACTCTGCATCAACTGTGTAATTTTCCATGGGAGTTTTGCCATGGATCCCCCTCCGGCATGCCACAGTCCAGGTGTTAGTCCCCTTGAAACAACTTTTCCATCACTATTGTGGCCAGAAAGAGTCCCTGTGTGTTTTAAAATTTGCCTGCCCATTGAAGTCTATGGCGGTTCGCCCGGTTCGCCGGTTCGCGAACATTTGCGGAAGTTCGCGTTCGCCGTTCGCGAACCGAAAATTTTGTGTTCGCGACATCACTACACATCATGATAGAATAAAAAATGTATTCCCAAATATAACTATAGATATATATGTTGGATACAAACATACTTGGATATTTTGTGAATTATTTAGATCATATACAGTGAATGAGTCAAGTATTGAATTAATAAAAACAACTAAAAAAAAACCCCAAACATTTCCTACATGTTTCTATATAACCACATGTCCTTCATCTTATTTCCTGGCTGTTACCCTTTCCTTTATCCTCATATATAGGCATACCTTAGCAGTACATGTCATACGTTCATGTGCTTTTGTTTCTATTTTAAAGTTTTGTTTTTATTGTAAAACAATAACTATTACACTATATTAAATTATTGCAGTTCAAGAAACAAATAACATGCATTTGTGTCATTAATACCACCACTAAATTCTGCTTGGTGAAAATAACATATAAACATAAAATTATAACATACTGATTAAGGTGCTTATAATAAAAAAGTGGTCCATGAACTATCGTACATAACATAGCTTCAAAATTGATTTATTGTCTTTTATCGTCTTTGTTTCCGTAAACAATAAAATGACTGCCATCACTTGAAATTGGCGATTAAAAAAAAGGACTACGGTGTTTTTTAATGAACTTACAATATTTTTTATAAAAGTTTGCAAACTAAAGTACTTTTTATTGTTGTTATAAGTAGGATATATAAATTGTCAAACTGCTAAGGAAATACATTTTACCATATTGCAGTTAATACAGTTGGATTACAGTTTTTCTATGGGCTCATATTCAACATCTCTTCCTACGCATCCACATTATGCTAAGACATAAGTCTTTAGCAAATATGGAATATCCTTGTGATGTAACCTAAATTAAACTGCTGGAAGAAAAAGAAAGAAGACAGCTGCAGAAAATTAAACAAATATATTCACAGATGATGAAACCCACATAACCTAATTAAGTAGGTTGATAATTTGCTTGAAGCATATAGAAGCATGTTGCTTTGTTTCATTTATTTCTATTGTGTCATTGTTTGCTCTTCAAACATATTGAAGAGGAGTACATATAAGCATGAAGGTGACAAATATAGAAAGCATTGACAGTAAAGTCAGCATGTACTGTAAAGAGCGATTGTAAACAGTGCAATCTAAAATATATATAGTGTGCTAGCAAATGGCAAGTAACATATTATAATTTATACTTGCTATTGGTAGCCATCTGGAAAGGAAACTTCTCCTGAGAGTTTGACAGTGTTTACTAGTGTCCCATCACTTATGTCTTCATGTCTGAATTTTCATCAGAATTCACAAGGATTATGAATCCCCATTATAATTCTCCATGAGCTGACCAAAGGCCTGTCTCATGCTCTTTTTCAATGTTCAATGTCCAAATAAGGCCTGGTAAGTGGTAAATATTACATATATATAAATATGCTCATATTAAAGTAAAGAAACTCCCACACAGGAGCCATCAATTTCTAAATGCATACAGATGGTAGGAGATAAGCACATGAGCCAACTGTCTACACCCGAAGATTAAAAGATGCAAGGCAAGATACATAGATATTATTATAGGGGTAAGTACACTGATCAGCCACCACATTAAAACCACATGCTAATATCGTGTAGATCCCCCTTATGCAGTCAAAACAGCTCTGATGCATTGAGTCATGGGATCAACACTAGCAGCAAATCCTTTAAGTCCTGCAAGTTGTGAGGTGGGGCCTCCATGGATTGGATTTGTTGTTCCAGCACATCCTACAGATGCTGCTCAATCAGATTGATATCTCTGGCATTTGGAGGCCATGGCAACACTTTGAACTCTTTGTCATGTTCCTCAAACCATTCCTGAAAATGTGTTGCAGTATGCCAGGGTGCATTATCCTGCTGAAAGATGCTCCAGTTCTGATGCTCATGTCCCCATTGAAGGAGCTTTTGTGAGTGGAGAAGAGTCATCATGGGAACTCTGACCAGTCTGCAGCTAAGCAGCCCCATATGCAGCAAACTGTGATGCATTGCATGTGCTGACACCTTGCTATTATGGTCAGCATTAAGTTTTTCAGCAATTTGAGCTACAGTAGGTCTTAGATATAGATATATAAATCTAGAGATAGAGATAGTTTGATGCATGCGGGTACTTATATAGGAATATATACAAATGAATCACCCATCTACTACACACCCCTCTTGGAGATATGCCTAAGACAAGTTTCATAAAAGCTGTGAAGTAGATAAATGCTTTGGTGAATCTAGGCAATGATATGCATTTCACAGCAAAATGGGTAAGCTAAAAAGGGGTTGCAAGAGGTGCAGTCATCTAAAGCCTTTTGCCTTTGTAGGCAGTTTAACTTGTCTACAACTTCAGTAGATTTTCTTTAAAGTTGCTCACATAACAGTGTGCTTGGCTTTAACATGAACCCACCCTGTCTCACCAGCCACATTTTGCTACATTCATGGGTCATGCAGCCAGTAACATTTACCACTACTGTCACACCATCACTCAGTTACATTTATTGAGCAACAAAAGCTCACATGCTCACATACATCCACCCACCTAGGCACATTTCCAACAACCACTAAATTAAATTTTTACGATCCTATGCTTATGCTGTTTACCCATAGTCACACTCACCAACTCTGTCTCATTTAATTACATTTTGCCATTTCCATCATGTAATACACGTCATCGAGGTGGTGTATTGTTTCTATGGAAACATGTTTATGCATGTCATTTTACATGCCCACACACATATCACGTCATCACGCACGGATACGCATCACTACGCATGCGCACAGGTAGCCAGCACTGCACGGCAAACAGGAATCCCTTCACACAGATTGGGTAAGTTAGATATTTATTATTTGGTATATATTTGCACTGTTTGACACTCTCTTTATAAAGACCCTGAAAGGTCAAAACGTTGATGTAGAGGTGGTGAATATTTTTTAAATATATTTGGAAAATCAAGAGAGTGCTCCTGTCGTGACTTTGTTTATATATATATATATAAATATATATAAACATGTGGCTGGCTGCACTCACCTAAACATGCATAAATAGGGTGCTGTTGGGAGCCAATAAGTACAATAAAGATGAAAATCCCGCGCACTTCCTTATCTACAGTTGCTGTTTAGTAGTTAATGGAGTGCGCTGGATTTTAATTTTTATTGTACTTATTGGCTCCCAGCAGCACTATATATATATATATATATATATATATATATATATATATATAGTGCTGCTGGGAGCCAATAAGTACAATAAAAATTATTGTTTAAATATGACTAATTAACATGCCCTATATGTTTGAGGATTATTTGTCCTCTAATGCAGAGGTGCAAAAATTGCCCTGGGGCCCCCCCATTGGTCTACCCCACCCCCATACGTCTACTTCTCCCCACCCCTCATATGTCCACCCCCCTCCCCACACACACGCAGACAAACAGATACACACACACATATACAGAGACACATACACACAGAGAAACATTTATTTATTTATAACTATATATATTTTACCAGGATGGATACGATTTCCTTCGTTTTCAAGTATGTCCCGGGTCCACAAAACATTGCATTGTTAAACTAGGATGCAATATTACAAAAATAAAATTTTCAGAATATATATATATACTGCTCAAATAAACAAAGGGAACACTTAAACAACACAATGTAACTCCAAGTCAATCACACTTCTGTGAAATAAAACTGTCCACTTAGGAAGCAACACTGAGTGACAATCAATTTCACATGCTGTTGTGCAAATGGGATAGACAACATGTGGAAATTATAGGCAATTGGCTAGACACCCCCAATAAAGGAGTGGTTCTGCAGGTGGTGACCACAGACCACTTCTCAGTTCCTATGCTTCCTGGCTGATGTTTTGGTCACTTTTGAATGCTGGCGGTACTTTCACTCTAGTGGTAGCATGAGACGGAGTCTACAACCCACACAAGTGGTTCAGGTAGTGCAGCTCATCCAGGATGGCACATCAATGCGAGCTGTGGCAAGAAGGTTTGCTGTGTCTATCAGCGTAGTGTCCAGAGCATGGAGGCACTACCAGGAGACAGGCCAGTACATCAGGAGACGTGGAGGAGGCCATAGGAGGGCACCAACCCAGCAGCAGGACCGCTAACTCCGCCTTTGTGCAAGGAGGAACAGGAGGAGCACTGCCAGAGCCCTGCAAAATGACCTCCAGCAGGCCACAAATGTACATGTGTCTGCTCAAACAGTCAGAAACAGACTCCATGAGGGTGGAATGAGGGCCCGATGTCCACAGGTGGGGTTGTGCTTACAGCCCAACACTGTGCAGGACATTTGGCATTTGCCAGAGAGCACCAAGATTGGCAAATTCGCCACTGGCGCCCTGTGCTCTTCACAGATGAAAGCAGGTTTACACTGAGCACATGTGACAGACGTGACAGAGTCTGGAGACGCTGTGGAGAACGTTCTGCTGCCTGCAACATCCTCCATCATGACCGGTTTGTCAGTGGGTCAGTAATAGTGTGGGGTGGCATTTCTCTGGGGGGTTGCACAGCCCTCCGTGTGCTCGCCAGAGGTAGCCTGACTGCCATTAGGTACCGAGATGAGACCCTCAGACCCCTTGTGAGACCATATGCTGGTGTGGTTGGCCCTGGGTTCCTCCTAATGCAAAACAATGCTAGACCTCATGTGGCTGGAGTCTGTCAGTCCATAGGCATTGATGCTATGGACTGGCCCACCCGTTCCCCAGACCTGAATCCAATTAAGCACATCTGGGACATCATGTCTTGTTTCATCCACCAATGTCACGTTTCACCACAGACAGTCCAGGAATTGGCAGATGCTTTAGTCCAGGTCTGGGAGGAGATCCCTCAGGAGACCATCCGTCACCTTATCAGGAGCATGCACAGGCATTGTAGGGAGGTCATACAGGCACTTGGAGGCCACACACACTACTGAGACTCATTTTGACTTGTTTTAAGGACATTACATCAAAGTTGGATCAGCCTGTAGTGTGTTTTTCCACTTTAATTTTAAGTGTGACTCCAAATCCATTTTTTTATTTTTGTTGTCAGCACATTCAACTATGTAAAGAACAAAGTATTTCAGAAGAATATTTAATTCTTTCAGATCTAGGATGTGTTATTTTTGTGTTCTCTTTATTTTTTTGAGCAGTGTATATATATATATATATATATATATATATATATATGAAACAAGGGGGGGTTGGCTGCACTCACCTGAACATGCATAAATGGGGCTGCTGCTGGGGGCCAAATAATACAAATTCCACCTGGGGCTCTCTGCAGTACAAGGCTAAATAGGGCCCTATTTAGCCTTGTACTGCAGAGAGCCCCAGATGGAATTTTTTTCCTCAAGTAAGTGGGTTAATCTCATAAGAGCAGACATTAGGCTGTTAGTGTAGGACCTGCCAAAGATGGGGTACATTGACGTTGTGGCAGGCTTATGCAATGTATGATCATATAATGTAACTAAACCCCCATTATTTTTGCCTAGATTAGGTGTTTTTAAAAAAACTAATAAAATCTTTCAACATTGAAGTTCCTGTTTAGTGGATAGGTGAGTGCGCTGGATCTTGTGTATTTTATATATATATATATATATATATATATATATATATATACACTGTTCAAAATCTATATATTTTTTTATCTATTCAAAATATTTTTTTAAATAAATAGAAGTGTGCACACTTATAATGTTATTGTATTTTACTAATTACTTATTCCAATATTGTATTCTAGCAATTAATTAGCATGTATATTTCTCAACAAGACTAATAAATGTGCTTATTTTTCATATAAAAAATTCAGTATTTGCGCTTTATCACTATTTTTGGTTATATATTTTATAGAAAGTGTAGGGATACTTTCTTCAAAGGTAGCTGCATATTTAAAATCAAATACCTTTACACATGATCATTTATAAGACACACCTTATATTAAGTGGATTTCCATCTCCTTTTCCAAATGACTTAAAGACCTATAAATAGTTATACAAAAGTAATTATCTATTTTTCTCCCTTTTAATATATGTGTTTGTCCAGTTTATATACTAACTAGAGAGGCTCTCTCTAGTTATCTATTTTTTACATTATCCTCTATGAGGGGCTTCTGTTAATATTGCTACTACTTTTTGCTACATTATATCACGTACTTGACTTCGAGACACCGGTATAACTACATATACTTGTTTATAGTGGTTGATTTTGGTTATTACTACCATGCTTATATTTTCTTTACTATACATATATATTTTGTAGCAACTTCTGCATAATTTTTATGTTATTCTCCCTTCTAGACATGTGCAATTCATTTCGGTCTGAATGTAAATTCAGACGAATTTCAGCAATTCGGACATTCAGATTTTTTCGAATGTCCGAAGTGCCGAATTTCGAAAGTGCTGAACTGAATTGCAGAAGTGCCGAATAGCTTTGTATTTCTGAAAAGTGGCTAAACAGGAGAGGGATAGAAAATTAAGGGAATGATGACAGCAATCTAACGCTACCCCTAACCCTGCTAGGGTTAGGTATAGGGGTAGGGTTATAGAACTGCCAAAGTCCCGAAGTCCGAAGTCCCGAATTTTGTAAGTGCCGAACCGAAGTGCCAAATTTCAAAAGTGCCGAACTGAACCAAAGTTGCGAAGTGTCGAAGTCCCGAATTGCTGAAGTACCGAACCAAATTCTTTGCCCATGCACATCCCTACTGCCTTCCCTTTTCCGTCTTGTTTTAGGTTTACTTAGTATCTTTTTATCTGTATATAATAACAGTTATGTTTTAACCTTAAGAGTGTTACAATAAGGCCAGTTCACATTTCTCCTTTTTCACTGGAACATCCAGGAATCACTTAGTAATTGCCATATTATAACACGTTGAGAGTGACAACAGCCCGGTAGGTAGTTAATAGCAGCATGAAGGCTCTCCAAAATATCCTACCGTTGAGGTTACAGTGGCCAGTCAGCAGATGCTCACTGTAAAGAAATCTAGTGACTAGGGACATCTCCCGGTCCCCATCCAGCTGGTGGGGGTTCTGTTAAAAAAACATGCTAAATCCTCCCACTCCCACACAGGACTATGTGGGAAGAGGAAAGATAAAAGAACAAAGGGAAATATCCTAGTCTTCATCCCATGGGTAGAGGGTGTGGGCTATTGATATAGTAATGGAGGTGACATCCCCTTTCCAACCAAGCCCCAACTCATTAACAGCAGGAGAGGCCTTATAAAACAATAAGCGGGGACATCCCATTGAGTTATTATACTACTTTTTTAACATTACTATATTAATCCAATTGTCCCCTCTACATTCCCACCTGTGGGTGGCGGGTGGGGGCAATTTAATAAAGAAGGAGGTGATCATGCCCTATGTTATTATTACATTACTATGTCATTAAGATCACCAACTTCAAGCAGGGTGGGAGGATAGGGGTGAACAAAAGCATGGCCAACCCTTTTGTATTTGTTATTTAGCAAGTAACCCATGTTTTTAACCATGGGTGGGGGCAGGCAGTAGGCCACCTACCTTATAACATTTTTGTCCCATCCAATGCTCATTGGTGGAGGCAAGGGTCAGGTCTACCCCCAGTATTTTTCAAGTGACTAGGCACAATATGTCCCTCCCTGCCATGCTGCTGCCATAAGATGTAGTGCTTAGACAGACATAAAGGAATCGATATGAGCCTATACAATGTCAACTGTTTATTTAACAGCTCTTAAAATCTGCTTTTATCCATATGTTTAGAAATTTAATGTCACATATATTGTCAAAGGAAGATTGAACCAAAGTCATTGTTGTAGAAACAGTAGGCATTTAGAAGCAGTAATAATTTGCCTTATTGAGGGGAGCAGATTAAGGGTGAACCACTGAAACCCCTTCCTGGTTATATGATGACCTTTAGACCCAATAAATGTGGCATTTGAGAAAGAGTGCCTGCTAGAGGACAGCTTGTAAGTGCAGTTTATAAATGAGAAAAAAATTATCTTAGCTAGCATTAATATTAAGAACAAACATTGTTGCAGTGTCTTTTTCCTTATTATCTGATAAATATTCCATATTAGAGAAAAAAAAAAACTGAAACAATTAATTTAGTCTACACATGATGGAATTTTTACCTTTAATTATGTTATTTAAGATCATGTTATGACAATGTAAGTAACAAGTCAGTGCATATTTCTTCAGAATTTTAAAGTAGTTGTCATTTGCTGGTAGGCAATTAATTGGTTTCCTTAACTTCCTTTTGCAATTAGGTTGTTTGATGCTAACAAGAAACTTTGATGTAAAATATTTTAGAGTAAACTTGAGTTTTCTTGAATTTAACATGCATCTAGTTTGTTTGAACTTTAGCTACACTTTAAGTAGTGGAGTAAGTAATGGTCTGAGTTAACTAATTCACTTCCAGCCTTGTGCACATACACTATATATATATATATACACACACACATTTATCCAGTCCTATTCACTATATGCATGATTACTTATATTACTTATTTACTAGAGAGACATTTTAACATATTGTCTCATAAAACTTTAGTACCAAAGAATTTAGACAATTTTCCAAGCAACAATCAGTTGAGAATCTACACATGAATTAATGACAACACAAATGTTAACCAAAATTTCTAACAAATCCCAGTTTCAAAATCATTTTACAAACTAATAACTAAGTAGTAAGTAAAATTGAATTTAGTAAGATAAGTTTGCTCATAACCTAATAGTTATAATCTGCTTGACGACCAACCTCTTTTTTTATAATCTGCAAAAGTGTCAATACAATATCTGTTTTAAATATATATATATATATATATATATATATATATATATATATATATATACACACCAAAGGGATATAAAAGCCAGGGCTGCACTCACGGTCTTTGCAATGAAAAATTCTTTATTCCATTAAGTGAAAGAGACCAACGTTTCGGTCCACGCAGGGACCTTCCTCAGGATCAAGTGACATAACAATAACTTTAAAATAAACCACATATATAACTGCATTAATTCTAGAAAAGTGACTCACCCCAGGTGTAAAGCCTAATCTCCGGTGTCCCCCATGTGCAAAATCACTGTGCCCTCACGTTGACCCGCGGTCCATGCGTGATGACATCACGATACGCCGTTACCACGGCAACGCGGTCAGCATCACCATGGATACCACCTAGGATCAAGATACAAACGGAAGCCGAATAGTGAATAGCCCCAAAGTGTGTGAAAAGGGATAGAAGTCAACTAATAAAAAGATCATAATATATAATATATAATTTTAAACACATCATTTTAAATAAAATTAGCCTCATAAGAACATTTTTAGCAAAATTATCATCCAAAAATTGCAGTAAAATAAATTGTTAAAAACTGATCAATTTGGTTTCAATATTTTTGAAGAAGCCGCCAAAGTGAATAAAGGAATTGAACCACAATTGTATGAAAATTAATATTCAAGAAATTGTCCCACAATGCTACTAAAACACTTGTGGTTATAAAACAAATGTGACCTGAATGTGTCTTAGATGCCTTTAAAATTGGCAAAGTATTAATTTACAGCAAGAATAAAATAATGTTATAATCTACTCATTAGCAATCCTGGGACAACATGGATTGTAAGCCAATTGCAAAAATATATCTCTCTAATAATAATGAGGAAATAAGAGATGTATTGGGGTATCTGTGACTGGACCACTGGTAGGTTTTGGTTAAAGAGAATAAAAGGAAGTACAGGTAGGGCAAGGATGAAGCAGCAGAGTAGGTATAAGAAATGGCTTAGGTATAGAAAAATTAAATACGCTGCAGATGACTTTCTAGTTTTCATTACAATTTTGGTAGAAACACCTATGAAGTGAGAGTGAAAAATAATAACCTACTTCATAGAATCAAGGATTTCGTCAAATGCATAGGTATCAACTAAAAGAGGTTGTGAACGTCCATGTTTATTTTTATTTTTTTATGTAAAAAAAAAAAAAAATTCACACTGCACTGAGATATATATATATATATGGCAGAACCACTGCCTATCCATAAAGACCCTTCAATATTGTGTGTGTCCCCCTGTAATTTTCGTATACGGTGCCCCCTCCTCGTTCAGGAGAGCGCCCACGAAAGGAACTCATTCGTCTCCCGAATGGGGACCATCCCATATTCCATTTAGAACGCGAGTTAGAATGTTCAATCTTACCTGAGGTTGGAGTTTGTAGCGCAGATATGTTTGCTCACCCTTGCATATAGACACAGTCCAAGGTGACCAGGTAAGAAGCCACCTGGACTGTGAATCTGTGCACGGGGTCTGTACAAGAAAAGTGATTCCAATGTGGTACCAACAAGGATAAAAATAGCAGGATAGTCAAGGGATAGCCGA
Source organism: Pelobates cultripes (assembly GCA_933207985.1). NCBI lineage: Eukaryota > Metazoa > Chordata > Amphibia > Anura > Pelobatidae > Pelobates > Pelobates cultripes. Next base: position 240,595,574 of record OW240915.1, on the reverse strand, counting down.
AGTCAAAGGATGCCAGAAGTCAGGATAAATGAAGTGTAGCCGAAGTCAAGGGATGCCAGATGTCAGAATATCCAGCTGATGACTGATCTGTCTCAGATTAGGCACAGGCAATGACCACAGAAGAAGTCCAGACCCCAGTGCTGCAGACGTAGTCAGGTAGAACAGGGCTAGAACTACTCCATAGAATTGGATCTGCTGTGGCTGAAAGGCAGTATAGCAGGCCCAGGACAGGAAAAGACTCAGGTTCAAATCCCCTGTTGCACACTTCTGTGGTGACCACGTCTGGCTGTCTGAATGTCACAGTGAGAACTGTGACAATACCTTTAAGAATGCCCTCCAGGTGTGAACTGGCTCTTTATAACTGCGTTATAATAGTGGACCTCATCAGGTTCACTATCAAGAAAGTCCTTGTAGTCAAAGTCCCCAGTGTGGAGTCCCTTTTCAGTGTGAGGCTCCATAGCACCAGCTTCTGGTACAGCTGGAGAGCAGTCAAGGTCTTTGATGCAGGTGGTAAGTACTTCTCGTACCTCAGCAGGAGCAGAGTTTGTGGCTTGCAATGCCTTCTCAAACTGTAGTAAATCTTTTGTAAGGACTATAGGAGAAACATTAGAAGCAAAGGCACAAAGTAGGTCTTCTTTGTGCTGCAGGAATTAGTTATGGTATCAATAGTAGTATTCTCAGGAGTAGATGCAAACAACTCTGGAGCAGGAGATGGAGAATTTCTCAGGAAGGACAAACATGGACAGGCATGACGGCAGCTTTGACATTTTACATGTTGGCATGCAGATCAGGTGTGTTCCATTTCAGAATATCAAGAGACCATTTTCTGTCCCCCCAGTAACTGGATGACACACAGTTCTGGAGGTACAACACACTTTTATTGAGCCACACTCAGCTTTTATATATATATCACTGCAGTGTGAATTATTCTATGCACACTGCACTGTTATATATGCACTGTATTTTCATATAATCAATGATACCATCAAATGCACATTTTTCAACTAAACAAGGTTGTGAAGAAATGTAACGTCCGTGAAGAAATGTAACGTGTATATATATATATATATATATATATATATATATATATATATATATATCAATGCAGTGTGCATTTTTCTATGTAAACATAAAAAAATGAAAATTAACATGGACGTTACATTTCTTTGCGACCTTTTTTAGTTGAAACCTATGCATTTGACGGTATTATTGATTCTATGAAAATGTACCAATTCTATTAATCAGTATCCTTGATTCTATGATATAAATATCAGTGCACTGTGAATTTTTCTATATGAATATTTTAGGCAATATACATATGCACACACAATTACCACCCACACCATATATATTTTATTGTGCATTTTTGCACATGCAATTTTTTTCTTTACAAAATCATTCATTATCAATTTAAAATATAAACTAAGACAAAAATATAAGATTGCATCTTTTTTAATGTTGTATGGTACAAAATGTGGTACAGGTTGTAAAGCAGGGAATTCAACATATGATTTTCAGTTTCCATGAATACTTCAACAGAAGGTGTCAGCAACTGAAGAGTAAATGCTTCATAAGTAGGAGAAACGCGTGGCATTAAAGCTAAAGTAGCTGCCCTTTTTTTGCTTCTCCATGAAGAGGAACTCTTGGACATAATAGAGAAAAAGGCAATCACAGAGGATGAAGGATAAAAGATAAAAAAAACAGCAGATCATAAGCATGAACAGCCTGAGTGATAGCTGCACATGCAACCGTAAGGTTTGACCTTAAGCTGAGATAGATTTACTAGATCCACAACCTCGGTTTGAGATGAGTAACTGGACTGTAGGTTTGAAGAACATTTCTTCTCAGAAAGTCTGATATGTACATCCGTTGATATGATGTAACAGAGCATGGTCTCAGTGCAATGATATAATTGTATTTAATAAATCCCTGCCCATGTTTCCAACAAAAAAAAACACTTTTGAGATTGTCATTCTAATGTATTATTTATCCATGCCAAGCAACCTTTTTTCAACCCAATTCCCATTCAAATAGATCACAAATCCCAGAGCTCCTGCTGTATTAGTATATTTCTTTTAAAATTACTCAGTTGTAAAGTATCTCTATTTGTAAGGTGTAAACTCGGAAAAACAATAAAATATATAGATTTCTTTAATAAAACTAGTAACGGATAAGGCTCCTATCCAGTTAATCAGAATTTGGCAGAACGGTCTATGCTGAAGATAATAGATCTCTATGCTAACAGTTAAGTGACAGGGGAGAATAGGAGAGCAGATGGTTCTCCTGCTCTGTGACACAGAAACCTGAAGATGCTGTGATTGTTCGTCAGCCGAGTGTGTTGTGCTTTGCCAGACGAAACAGCAAAAAGAAGTAACAGATGGCGCTAATTCAAATACTGATTAACTGGCTGTAAAGTCAGTGTGTTGGTATCATGGGTAAATGGAGGAAGCCTATCCATCCTAAATGGGTCTATTTGCAAATGAGTGGGTGAGATTTAGGTAGATGTGATAGCTGGGTATTAACACACAGAAACCCAAGATGATGGCATCAAAGGCAGCACTGTAGTTGAGGCTGAATTAACATTTCTAAAAGCAATTAAATATATAATTCATCTTTATTATAAAGGGTATATTCATTCCTTAAGGAAACATTATGATAAGACTAAACTTATCATGAAAGTTTCACTTTAAACTCTATATTCTCTCTACTGAATTAGCCAGCTGTACAGTGCTTGAAGTGGAACACAAGCACTATAGCTGAATTAATTCCTAGGTTTTCATTTAACAAATTGTAATTTAAAGTATTTCATGGTTTTTCCCTATAATAAGAGATCCAACTGAATTTCAAATTTAAGATTAAAAAAGCCTAACGGGATACATTCTCTTTGACAGCTATACTTCTAGTTCAGATTGTGTAGCCTTAAATTCACTTTGAATTTTCACTTTGGTGAAAAGCCCTATATTAATTCTTGTGACCGGTCTACAGTGGCAAATCCAGAGCTCAATCTCGGAGGGTGACAAACAAATGGCTGACAGAAAATATATGCTCTGTGATATAACTATACACTCTTCATTATCATGTACCTGCATATGCAAACACACTGAATATAGCACTACAAATGTTGGTATTTTATAAATGGCAATAATAATAATAATACACAAAAGGCCTATTTCTCTCAAATATTGTTCACAAATCTGTCTAAATCTGTGTCAGTGAGCACTCATCTGCCAAAATAATCCATCCACGTCAACGGTGTGGAATATCAAGATGATGATTAGACAGCATGATTATTGCAAAGGTGTGCCTTAGGCTGACCACAATAAAAGGCCACTCTAAAATGTGCAGTTTTATCACACAGTACAATGCCACAGATGTTGCATGTATTGAGGGAACGCGCAATTGGCATGCTGACTGTAGGAATGTCCACCATGAATTTAATGTTCATTTCTCTAGCATTAGCCGTCTCCAAAGGCGTTTCAGAGAATTTGGCAGTACATCCAACTGGCCTCATAACCGAAGACCACGTGTAACCACACCAGCCTAGGACCTCCACATCCAGCATCTTCACCTCCAAGTTCGTCTGAGACCAGCCACCGGGACAGCTGCTGCAACAATCGGTTTGCATAACTAAAGAACTTCTGCACAAACTGTCAGAAAACATCTCAAGGAAGCTCATTTGCAACCGACTTGAGTGAGCAAATGCTCATATTCGATGGCGTCTGTGTGGCAAAAATAGCCACTTATTTATATGAGAGACTGAGATGGTTCGACTATTTGAGGTTTCCTGAACAGAATATGGATATATTGTTCATCAGTCGAACCAACCACCGAATGGGGAGACCACCCAAGGGAGTTGTGTGCCTCCAATTGACTATTTTACCACCAGAAAACTGCAAGGTTCTAAATTGTCGGATAGGTGGCCCCCGCTCGTATGACCAAACACGTGGCGGCGGCCATCTTTGCTCATGAACACACAGCAGTGTTTGGTCGTCGAGTGCGTGGAATCAGACACTCGACCATGCAAACAGCGCTGAACTTCCAACGTGTTCGTATGTTCATTTCCTTTCGTCTAGAAAGAGTGGCTTTCGACTGAACGGAATGAATGAACACCAGGCACACGACTACCCAATTCATGTACATTTGTATTCGTTAGTTTAATAGTGAAAACTCCCGAAAGAAGACCGGTCAAAGCATACAACCACATGGTTGTATGCTTCACTCGAATGGCGTTCCTGTTCTACCGAACAGATCTGAGTGGTATTTAGACAGATTGGGCGCTCAGATCCCTGCTATTTCGTAGAGTTCTGTCTAATATTATAGGAGTTATGATGTTTTAAAATATTGTTTCATTTTCTGTGCTTGGGAGATAATCTAATTAAAGAAGTGTCCTTACGCAAATATCTTAAAATTTTTTATTTGTTCCCTGTCCCCACCAAGGTCCTCCAGGGGAAATCCCCAGGAAAATAATTAAGGAATCCCCTTGCAAGGGAATTGTATAAAAGCCAGCTGTAGCTCAATAAAAAACAGTTGACTCCCAAAGCTGTGTATCATCCAGTTGTTGGGGAATTGGAATGGGATTGCCACGCTACTCTTCTCTTGAATATTGATTAAGTCTATCAGCGGAGATATTGAAGTTAAGTACTCCGCTACAGTCTGGCACTTTGGAGAGGTGTTCTCTTCATGGATGAATCCTGGTTTTCACTGTAAGGGGCAGATGGCAGACAACGTGTATGGCATTGTGTGTGTGCGCGTTTTGCTGATTTCAATGCTGTGGATCAAGTGGCCCGTGGTGGCACTGGGGTTATATCATGGGCAGGCATATTTTATGTACAATGAACACAGATGCATTTTATTGATGGCATTTTGAATGCACAGAGATACCATGACGAGATCCTGAGGCCCATTGTTGTGCCACTCATCCACGACCATCACCTTCTGTTGCAGCACGATAGTGCACAGCCTCATGTTGCAAGGATCTGTACACAATTCCTGGAAGCTGAAAACATCCCAGTTCTTGCATGACCAGCATACTCACCGGACATGTCCCCCATTGAGCAGGTTTGGGATGCTCTGGATCGGCATTTACAAAAGCGTGTTCCAGGTCCTGCCAATATCCAGCAACTTCACACAGCAACTTCGCACAGCCATTGAAGTGGAGTGGACCAACATACTGCAAGCCACAATCAACAACCTGATCAACTCTATGTGAAGGAGCTGTGTTGCACTGTGTGAGGCAAATGGTGGTTACACAAGATACTGACTGGTTTTTGCCCTCCTCCCCCCGGAAGCCCCAATATGGTAAAACTGCACATTTTAGAGTGGCCTTTTATTGTGGCCAGCCTAAGGCACACCTGTGCAATAATCAGGCTGTCAAATCAGCATCTTAATATGCCACACCTATGAGGTGGATGGATTATCTCGGCAAAGGAGAAATGCTCACTAACACAGATTTAGACAGATTTGTGAACAATATTTGAGAGGAATAGGCCTTTTGTGTACATATTAAAAAGTCTTAGATCTTTGAGTTCAGCTCATACAAAAATGGGGGCAAAAACAAAAGTGTTGCGTTTATAATTTTGTTCAGTGTAGATGGGTGTATGTGTTATATAAAATAACTATAGATTCCATTAATAAGTTACCCTTTGTAGTCTCTTGGACTGTTGCCCCGTGGGTCACTAAATAGTTCCATGACTTTAATAAATAGGGATAAGGTAATAAGAAGGACTATAAATATACATAAAATGTTTTATGAAAGGGGTAAATTTAAATCAGAATTTAAACCATATGAGATTAATGTTTTAAAATTAAAAAATAATTTTATTTCCTCTCTACCTAGTCACCTCCTCTTCAATCTTTCTTCACCTCTTTTATTGCACAGAAGAATGGAGGGATATACTGTGTGTTTTTTACCCCCTTTTTTATATTCATGTTCAGCAATTCTGAGCTTTAGTGGCCTGACAGTTCTCCCCACATATAACAGGTATAAAAGCATTTCAGGATATATATATATATATATATATATAAATACTTATATATTTATATATACCCTTTAGAGTGGCATGTAAGGTGGTCTTAGCATATCTATTAATGGATACTTAACTCAGAGAACCGTACATACTCCACTCTCTGCCAGATTCATCGTAACTTGGTATTTTACTTTATACTGGCTAGGGACCTAGTAAGCTGCTCTCATATTACTGGGCACTACTAACATAGATAGTATTTGATCCAGAATATTGTATCCAGTCCCTGATGGTGAACATCTTGGTTCTGTATGGGTGATTGTATCCAGACCTACACCTCTGACTGCTGCAACTGGAGATTCAGACCATTTTGAGGCATCAAGCTTTTAAGCACATATTGATTTTTTCAATTGTGCCACATTGTTTGTGAGTGTTACCTTTTATTTGCATTTATCATTTTTGTAATTAAAGTTTTGCCCTATGATGTTCTCTCTTCTCTCTTCCCTTCAGTGAACTTTCATGCCTATCTGCTGGAGAGTAATTATTTCCACTTTTTTCTTGTGATAAGTGGTGCCCTATGTCTGTATCTCAACTAAGTTATTTTACAGGTTTTTTTTGTGCACTGTGTTTCAAGGGACACTGGAAGTGTTTTGCTTATATAGTGGTTTGCCTGCACATTTTTTACAAATCAGTTAGTCTTCTCACTATTCAGTTCCAATTTTATTTTGCATTCCTTTGTTAGGGGAGGGAAGAAAACTAGAATAAATCAAAATACAATTAAAAGAAATTGCTCCCAAGCTGGACTAGGCTTTCCAGATTTCAGTTTACTACACAACATTTCTATGTTTACACACATTCTTGTATGGAACATTAAAAAGATAAAAATATAGGATGGTTTAAATGTGAATCCTTATTGACATCCATTTCATCTATTCTGGGTCATATTTGGTGGGAGTGCAATAAATTGCAGGATATTAAACACGCAATTGATATATTGTTTAAAACTATTTTTAAAACATATATTTCCTTTATTATTATGATATTTATATAGCGCCATCAAATTCCGCAGTGCTTTACAATGGGTGGACGAACAGACATGTAGTTGTAACCAGACAAGTTTGACACACAGGAACAGAGGTGTTAAGGGCCCTGCTCAATGAGCTTACATGCAAGAGGGAGTGGGGTAAAATGACACAAAAAGGTAAGGATAGTATTATCCTTAAACCCAAGTATCTGGCTGTTTCATTTGAGACTTCCAAAAAATAAAAGTACCTTTATCCTAGCAATTATTATACTGCTTACTATTAAATTAAATATCGCAATAGAATGGCAAAAACCTAATTTTCCATCTTGGACTGAGTTCAAAATCAAATCTCCTACCAAGTAAAAATGGAAAGATATTTTTATAAGTTGAATGAACAAATCCCAATTTATAATAAGATATAATGAGGGACAAAACTCAATGCTCCCGGTGTTATAGAGTCCATAAGCCCCATCATGTCAGAGACAGGCGGTGTTACTTGGCTAAATAGGCGAGTATTGTCCTGCTCGAGCTCCCACTCCCGGTTGGCCAGACAGGACAGGTCTGGCTGTAGGTCTGCTATGATAGTAAAGTCCCAGTTGTCTGCCCGCTCAGCTTTGATGGACCAGAAGCGAGCACTGTCGGTTTCTCCAAATCCCAGACTAGTTTCAAAAGCCTCCCACAACAAATCAGGGCCATCTTAGTCTCCCCTCTCAATACAATTATACTCGATCAGCCACGGGTAGAGGTGGTAGGCATGGCACCGCAGGGCCCAGTATGAATCATCGAGTCACACCTCAGTCTCAACTAGCACCTCCAGTTCGCTTACCTATTGCTCTAAAGGGCTGGTTTACCAGGAAGGCCATCCGCAGCTCTAGCTGTTCCACTTGGCGCTGGTTGGTGGTCAGGATTTCCTCACTCCGAAAGGGTCAAATTTCATGGAGGTTCTCCTTTCAGAGATCGGTTCGAAGTGCCACCCTCCACTCCGTCTCTCTATCCTCTGGTATAGGGTACTCTATACTGCGCAGCACATCCTGTAGTCGCTACTAGAGTCAGGCGTCAAAGCTGGATACTGCCCGGCAGTACTTGCCTTCCATACTGCAGTAGTGCTGGTTTTCCCAAGAGTAGGAAGCCATTCCACTGCAGCCACCAATTTAACCTCCACCAAGGACCGCTTCCAAGCTGGAACAGGGGACAAACTGCAGCACTTCTGCCCAGTCGCCATGGCATGACTAGGGCCCTGGAACCGCTCTCTCCTGGAGCCGAATGGGGAATTCGCTCTAGACACCCCCAGGCACTGGATGACACTCAGTCCTGGGAGCTTTAGTCCTTACAAGGACTTTCCCCGTATAATCCTCCACACTGGAACATTGATTAAAGAATAGCCCTTTGCCCTCCCAGTAACCAGACGACACATAGTTCTGGGAGTACAAGCCAGAATACCTTTAATGACAGCCACAATTGTCCTTACATGCATGTCCCCATGCAAGGGGCATTCCCCCTTGGACCTGAGAGTAAACCACAGTAGAAACTAATACACAATTACAGTGGCCCACAGATACAGGACACTGCCATACATAATCAGATAAGACATTGTACTAATCTAATCCAATTATCTCCAAGCAGCACAGAAAAAAACAACACTTTTTCCCAAACACCCCAAAAGTACCATAAGAATACATAAAAAAACACAAAAGTTACATCCCCTAATAGCCCAGATCTGGGTGACCAACATCAGTTCACAGGTTCAGGAATTTCCTGGAAGTCATATGTTTGACTGACCGCACGCATGGTCCCATACCCAAAACAGTTCCAGAGAATCATGGTTTGGGGTCGGTCTAGTTCGGTAGTTTAAAAACAAACAAACTACTGAACATAGTCAATAGTCTTACTCTGGAGCTTGTTCCCCTTGTTTATGGGAACGTTTTCACCGAACAGTGTCTTTCTAAGTGTTGTTGAACCCAACATAGGCGATCATGGAATTCCAGCGGTGTTCGTGAGTTTCACTGTCCGAAAATAGTTCCATGAAACAAAACACTGCTGCCTGGTTTCATGCGAACAAGATGGCCACCACCTCGTGGTCGTCCATAGGAATTGTGGCCACCCAGACGAACACTTAGAACACTGTGGTGGAAATCGCTACAAAGTATCAATTAGGCTATACAAGCTCCAGGGTGGTCTCCGGTTCGTGCGGCTTTTCGGTTCCCTAAATATATAGTCTAAATACATGAGTGGAGACTTTTAAATCACATTTTACAAGGTCCATAGTCTGTGGGCAAGAGGCTCGGACAAACTCACTTGAAAAGGAGATTTTGTCACACATGCACCAGCCATTCCATCTTCTCCAAGCATGTCTCATGCCAAGTGCCCATGTGCCTTTAAAAAGTCATAGAGCTGACTGTGAAACCTCCTCAATAGACCAAGGTCCCCTGAAATTAACCACACCATGAGACATAAGAGACCTTGGAGAACAAGAGGATGACACAGCCTGTCCGAATCTTGAGGAAGCAGTCAGGGAAAGTCGACAGCCATTTCCAGAAGGGGAGGAAACCATGGTTGGGGTGGCCATAGAGAAGCCATGATCACCAGGGGGCTGGACTGGCATCAAAAGTGAAGAAGGCAATGGGGAATTGCAAAAAGGATGAGATGCATAATCCCTTGTGGAAGACCAATCTTTGGATAAAGCATTCATAGCTAGTGCTATTGGATCTGGTCTCCAACTCAAAAACAGGGAAACTGTGCATTCAAATGAGAAGCAAAAAGGTCTAGTGCCAACAAACCCCAAAAATAGCAGATTCACTGGAAATCATGGAATCCAGATGCCAGTCCGCTGTAGTGTTGGAGAGGCTGGGAATATATTCCGCCATGATTACTATGCCATGCATCAGTAACCTTGAATTTCATCCCCCCAGGTGGCTGATGTAGTGAACAGCTGACATGTTGGGATTAGAATCCACCAGGACTGTGAATCTGTGCACGGGGGCTGTGCATGAAAGGTGTTTCCAACATGCGGTAAAGACAAAGGCAAATCTAGAAGAGTAGTCAGAGACGGTTCCAAAAGTCAAGGCAGGCATCAAACAGGCAATAACGGATAATCCAAGAAAAGGGGGTCACAAGCCAAGTCAGTCTTAGGAAACAGGAAACAGGAAACAGGATACAATGACCTGACATTGCCCTCAGGGAGAGGCAGTGTTATATACCTTGTATAATGATCCATCTGCCTCAGGTGGTCTTACATAGACAGGTGCAGCCACGGGTAAAGTCCAGCTCCCTAGTGCTGGAAACAAGGCAAGGTTTAACATCAAGCTGAAACATGAGCTGAAGTGTGGTTCCGAGGCAAGACAGCAGGAACAGGACACAAGGGCCACAGTTCAAATCCCCTGTTGGGCACTTCTGGGGTGACTGCATCTGGATGTCACAGTGAGAACCGTGATACCATATTCAGAAGGATAGCACGTTGGCACTGAGTCAGAGAGAAGCTGTGGAATGCAAAAGATCTGTCCAGAACTTCCAAACAATAGTGTGAAGTGTCGATTTCAAATATGACCATAGGCCACCAGTGGAAATACAGTACCTTGCAAAAGTATTCACCCCCTTGGCATTTTTCGAGTTTTATTGCCTCACAACCTGAAATTAACATGGATTGTTTGAGGATTTGCATAATTTAATTTACAGAACATGCCCACAACTTTGAAGATTTTTTTTTATTGTGAAGCAAACAACAAATAGGACAAAATAACAGTCAATGCGCAAAACTATTCACCCCCCTAAAGTCAATACTTTATAGAGCCACCTTTTGCGGCAATCACAGCTCCAAGTTGCTTTGGATAAGTCTCTATGAGCTTGCCACATCTTACCACTGGGATTTTTGCCCATTCCTCCTTGCAAAACTGCTCCATCGCCTTCAAGTTGGATGGTTTGCGCTTGTGAACAGCAATCTTTAAGTCTGACCACAGATTTTCTATTGGATTGAGGTCTGGGCTTTGACTAGGCCATTCCAACACATTTACATGTTTCCCCTTAAATCACTCAAGTGTTACTTTAGCAGTGTGCTGGGGTCATTGTCCTGCTGGAAGGTGAACCTCCGTCCTAGCCTCAAATCACGCACCTAGTGGTACAGGTTTTGCTCAAGGATATCCCTGTATTTAGCACTATCCATCTTTCCCTCAACCCTGGCCAGTTTCCCAGTTTTGGCTGCTGAAAAACATCCCCACAGTGAAACATGGTGGTGGCAGCATCATGAATTCTATGGGTGATGTGATGTGTTGGGTTTGCGCCAGACATAGCATTTTCTTTGATGACCGAAAAGTTCAATTTTAGTCTCATCAGACCAGAGCACCTTCCTCCATACATTTTGGGAGTCTCCCACATGCCTTTTTGCAAACTCAAAACATGCCATTTTGTTTTTTGCTGAAAGTAATGGCTTTCTTCTGGCCACTCTGCCATAAAGCCCAACTGTATGGAGCGTGCGGCTTATTGTCGTCCTATGTAGAGATACTCCAGTCTCTACTGTGGAACTCTGCAGTTCCACTAGGGTTATCTTAGGTCTCTGTGCTGCCTCTCTGATTAATGCCCTCCTTGCCCGGTCTGTGAGTTTTGGTGGGCGGCAGTCTCTTGGCAGGTTTGCTGTTGTGCCATGTTCTTTCCATTTGGTTATGATAGATTTGATGGTGTTCATGGGGATCATTAAAGATTTGGATATTTTTTTATAACCTAACCCTGACTTGTACTTCTGAACAACATTGTCCCTTACTTGTTTGGAGAGTTCCTTGGTCTTCATGGCAGTGTTTGGTTAGTGGTGCCTCTTGCTTAGGTGTTGCAGCCTCTGGGGCCTTTCAAAAAAGGTGTGTATATGTAATGACAGATCATGTGACACTTAGATTGAACACAGGTGGACATCATTTCACTAATTATGTGACTCCTGAAGGTAATTAGTTGCACCAGAGCTTTTTATGGGCTTCATAACAAAGGGGGTGAATACATATGCACATGCTAATTTTCTGTTTTCTATTGCTAAAAAATAGATTTATGTATATATTTTTCTAATTTCACTTTACCAACTTAGACTATTGTGTTCTGATCCATCACATAAAATTCAGATTAATAAAACATTGAACTTAAGGCTGTAATGTAACAAAATAGTCAAGGGGGGTGAATGCTTTTGCAAGGCACTGTATCTCTGCAGCCAACAACACAACCCCATAAACTTATGTCTGATTCTACAATTAAATCCAGAACCATGCCAAATATGGCCCATTCCAAGCTTCCATGTCAATGAGCCACCAGCAGAGTTCGTCCTTTGCCTCTGAGTCCAGAGTTACCATATCCATGTATGATGTGCCACTCTTGAGATAAGAAGTTTGCAACCATTGAATAGCTCGATAGTGAAGAGGGCTTTGGAAAATGGAATGTACAGAGGCCACCAGAAGGCCTATCATTCTTGCTAAGTGTTTAAGAAGAAGTTGAGTGGCTGCGAGTGTGCGCCTAATCTGTTTTTTTATATTGGCCAGTTTTGTCAGCAGAAGGTGCATGGTCTGAAGAGTGCAGTTGACAATAAGACCCAGGAATGAGGATGTATTTTTCCCAATTGATGAGGTAGCTCAGATTCTGTAGAAAAGTCAAAGTACAAGAAAGGTAAGTCTGGATGAGTTGAACAGACTGAGCTAGAAGGAAAATGTTGTCCAAATATATGACGCACTTCCCCACTATGACAAGCTCATAAAACCACAGGTTTTATGAGCTTGGTGAAACACCATGGGGCCGAGGACAGTCCAAATGGGAGACACCCGAACTTCCATTTCCGACCCTGCATGAAATCTTTACGCAATTCTGCAATGGGCACTGTGAGATATAAGTCTTGCAAATCCAATTTGCCCTCCAATCAGACGATTGGAGTAAATTTTGCATGCAATACATTCCTTTCATTTTGAAGTGCTGGTAAGTAACATAACCATTGAGTTGTTTTAAATTTTTTACCGGCCAGACACATCCACCCGTTTTGGGAACTACATAGAGATTGCTCACTTAATCCAGGGTACAGGTCGGAATCTCGATGATGGCTTGTTTGCTCATCAACTCCTGTGTCTCCTTGGAGAAAGGTCTTCATCTCATTGGGAGAAAAAAAAACTATGTCCCTTAGTGGGAAACATTGAAAAGGCACAGATATGACACCTAGGTAATAATCTTTCAGAGCTTGAAAAACCCAAGCATTTGGTGTAATAAGGTCCCTTAGGGAAGAATGGAGATTGTTATGACTTACCATAAGGTCGTCATCCCAATTTTAGGATGAAACACTTTGCGCATATTAGATTGCGCTTTGTCTATGGCTGTCAATGTGTGAACAAAGGAGCCAAAATACTTAATGAAAGTGTCCACAAAGAGCAACCCTTTCACACGGCTCATTCAGAGTCATATTAACAAGTTCCGACTTGCGGAGTTCAGTGGCTACTGCAGTGTTAGTGCTACCCACCAACCAGATCAGTCTCTAGATCCAACCATGTATGGTATCTTGATCCAACTCTAGGTCATCTTCGACTGCTTTGAATAACTTGGTTGGTGGGCCCAGGATGTCTAGGATCTTATCATTACCTAAGCCTTTATTAGGCTTCCAACTTGTTTTACTCGGATGTTACTTGATGCGATGTATCTCTCCACATGGTCTAAAGGAGACCATTGCACTGACCATGGGTGATGTAAGCCATTGAGATCCAACAGGGTCTACCTTGAGGGTCTAAGATCCTTATGTCATCTCCTGAGACTGCATGACCTACCTAAGCCCTGCTTGGTTTCACAGGGAGCATGCCCTGTGAGGAGATGGCCTCTTCTACATCAGCACCCTTTAGAATCAGGATCAAGATGATCATCATCCAAATCGTCCATATAGGACTAAGGGAACTTCTCCTCAATATCGCTGAGCTCAATTCTATTGTGCTTTTGCCCTTTTCCATAGTCTAGCTAGTGGCCCTTTTGTGTGGTGGTATATTAAATGATCCATCAGTGACAGATATTGAGCTGTCCAACTTTATTGTTTTGGAGGAGTTCTTAGACTTACATAAGGCTTACATAAGGCTTTGAAGCCCGGTTGAGGCAGAGAAGGTGTGAGTTTAGGCACTGTCACCTGAGAAGTCGGTGGAGCCATTCTCTGGGACTGTAAAAGGACCTAAGAAAAGATTTGTGACAATAAGTTGGACACAACCACCTTTGCTGAAACTAAGGCCTTCATTTTAGATTTTGACATAAAGGGGTCAAATAAACCCTGCATCTCAGCTGAATCCAGCTGAAAAATCAGCCTCATCCCCAAAGTGACCTGAATTGGTGTTTGAGACCCAGATGGTCCAGGTAGGTCACATTGCATGTCAAAGTAAATGACTGTAACCACAGAAAACTAAATACAGAAACCAAAACCTAAAGGAGAGGGTTGTGGATAACTCACAAATAAAACCGGGGCAAAGAGATAATATGATAAGTACTCACAGGAATTACAAAAAAACAGGAGACAAGAACCATCTAGCCTCCACTATATCAAAGCCCCAACTTCCGACTTCGGGTAGTTGGGGGCAAGGCAAAGGGAAAGATACAGGAAAATGCAGAGAAAATGGCCGCTACATGGTTCAGATGTTGCTGTGAACTTTGAAAGTATAACAAATGAATTACTTCCTAAGAAAGCATTCGGGGAACTAAGCATAATTAAACAAACAGAAGGGAATACGTGCAAGTTGGGAGAATGAACGCGAATATCCCCAGTTGTGAATGCATGTGAACTGCATATTCAGGGGGAAGAAAAACGAATGCTGCCCTAAACTAAGGAAAAGTGCATGCATGCACACTTATGGGAGAGAAAATTTGAATGAAGATGTCGGCCAAATGGCTAGGCAAGCAGGAACAGAGCGTGAAAGCACCAAGAAGGGGAATATATTCCTAAAGACATTCCTAAACTCAACTTGTATTGGACCAGGGAGGTCAGATGGGAAGATCAAAGAAGGCTGAACCACTGAAATATATAAAGCAAATTAAAAACATATTAAGAAAATATATTTAAAAAATATCATATATAAATATTCCGTCATGATTCCCTTTTATTTCAGAAGTTGTGTCCTTAAGGGGTTAATACAGGTTAGTATAATAAGAAATAATATAGATATAAGCCATTTGAAATTTCTTACACACCACAGTAAGTTAAATAAAGTGATCTTACAGCAAGGAACCATGGTACTGGGTGTCACTTTACTGAGGGTGCAGCAAAGAAAGAGGAAATAAATAACAGGATACTGCCTATTATGCTGTGGAGAGGATGCTGATTCTGGTTGTTATCTTGATTTTAATGTTATTTTTTCTTTCCTTTGTGTCTTAAAGGACCACTCTAGGCACCCAGACCACTTCAGCTTAATGAAGTGGTCTGGGTGCCAGGTCCTTCTAGGGTTAACCCATTTTTTCATAATTATAGCAGTTTCAGAGAAACTGCTATAATTATGAATGGGTTAAGCCTTCCCCCTAATCCTCTAGTAGCTGTCTCATTGACAGCCACTAGAGGTGCTTGCGTGCTTCTCACTGTGATTTTCACAGTGAGAGCACGCAAGCGTCCATAGGAAAGCATTGTAAATGCTTTCCTATGCGACGGGCTGAATGCGCGCGCAGCTCTTGCCGCGCGTGCGCATTCAGCCGGCGGGGCGGATCGGAGGTGGAGAGGAGGAGGAGAGCTCTCCGCCCAGCGCTGGAAAAAGGTAAGTTATTACCCCTTTCCCCCTTCCAGAGCCGGGCGGGAGGGGGTCCCTGAGGGTGGGGGCACCCTCAGGGCACTATAGTGCCAGGAAAACGAGTATGTTTTCCTGGCACTACAGTGGTCCTTTAATAAAAATATCAGTTTTTAACCCTTTCAGAACCAGGAGTGTGACACTCACATTGCTTTCCTATTTGCTGGTTATATCTCTTGCACTCAAATAATTAAACCAATTAAATACATATATATTTACAGCTATTTTATCATTTCATAGGAAGACGTCATTTATAGAGAGAAAGAGTGGAGACAAATTTTGCAAGTGGAGTCTGTCACCCCACCATCTTAGAAGTTCACCAGCATTCACTACCATGCAATGTCATTGAATATTAACACCTACAATACATTTACAATATCATAAAACATCTTTGCCCTACACTTGTCAGGGTCTTACCTCTCTCCGAGATTACAGTCTAATCCTGCTTTCTTGTGCCTTGTCTTTGCTTGTCTTGAGGCGGTCATGTTGGAGTTGGATGGCTGGATCAGGTTGCCTTGATCCTGCAGTGGTCAGCATTCAGAAGCGATGGCATGACATCTCACTCATCACATTTGTCTTGCTTATAATTATAGAATCTGTTGTGCCTGAACTGACCTATTTGCTGTATTTGACATTTATTTATTTTATCCCTGTCAGTACATCATCTTGGTTAAACATGTTCTTATGAATTATTGCACTACACTAACAAACATTACTGTTAACATCAACACTACCTTAACACTAATTATGATGGCTCCAGAGTTCCTTGATTATATAATTTTACCATAAAACAAAGTTCACCATTATGTTTTTTATATGTATATATATGGGAAGGCAGAGCCTGGAGTTGTGGGAGGGGATGATCTGACCTATGTAAACATAAACTTACCTCCATACGGGGCCGACGTTGATTGGTCACTTCCGGTTCCGGTTTCACCAGAAGAATCCCCCACATGGTTTTCCAGCAGTCAGAAACTGTCCGGACAAGTGAGCAGGTCCTCAGACCTTGGACTACCGTCCCCAGCCTTAACCGCTTGAACGAGGTCGGTCACAGCAACATGTAACCCCCCGGGGCATTTTCCAGAACTTCCGGGTCAACTGACAGCACCCGGCAAACATTGAGTTCCAGGAAACACGCCAAAACTACGGAACGGGGGTCATGCACGAACAGCTATAAAGGCACGAATGCAGTAAAATGATACACCAATTCCTAACCTACGGTTATGCTCATACTAAACGTTGCACAGCTACCGTCACTTTGTCACGTACCAACACCGCCATCTACCATCTAAAATCGCTAACTACAACAAAACCCTAACCTTTTTCACTACATAAGTTATTATGGTCAATTGCATCAAACAGGGAAACCAGAAGTTATTTCTGTAACATGATATGTTTATTGACCTATAATTCTGTTGCTCCATGTTGTATACATGTTTTCCCGGGTTACAAGAAAATCAAATAGCCAATTTTTGCGGGAAAATTCTATATGATCATTCAGTCCGAATCTTCTCATGAATACCCATGTACGTTTGCATATATCACTTTATGTCCTTTCAGATTTCTGATCTTTACTCTCTGGCTTTTTAGTCACATTTGACGCTATTTTCAGTAGACATGGTACGTTAAAATTGTGTGATTCCAAATGAGGGCACAGAAGGGGGTTTGGAAACTACATATAAGCTTATACCACTAAGCACGAACCCATCATAAAATGTATTTCAAACAAGACATTGCATGGGGGCTAACATCAGCATAAAAGATACTCGGTTAACCCTGTAAAGAATTGAGAAATATCTCTATACGATTTCATTCCAGTTAGAACTCCTATCAACTATACCATACCAGACTGGTACGCTAGCAAAAATCATACGCAATCGGTTCAACAATCAAATCCGTATGTTACATTCAATGCATACCAGTTATGACCACTAACGTACAAGAACTACTAAGTCACTTAATGTCATATGTAACACCCATCTCATAGAAGTCTTAAGCTCACATAGTAAATAGGTTACATAAGCACGCCGATATCATACAAACTTAAATGTAAATTTTCACTTTGATGCCTCTATCTGCTAGGTTCAGAAATGATACCACCAAAATTACTACCCCTCAAGGAAAGGATCTAGATACCCAGATAGGTACCACCTTTAATAAACCAAACGGTTATACAGTAGTGGTATAATACCAACCACAATTTTGGTTTTCAACAGGCAATTTAATACCACCCAATCAGACACTCCATGTAGAAATAAGACCCCTCAAAAGAGCTCAGGTAGGCCATGTCCTTTCGTAACTTCTGTCCATGCACAGTTAACTGAGGTACAGCCCAAACTCAGGTTCATAATTTAGAATCACCGCGAGACAAAATCCATCATTACACGGTTTTTCGCCCATCGGCCCAAATCATAGCTAGAGTCTCACACACTCTATCAAGTGGAGTAGTCAGGAAGTCACTTTCTCTTCCCACAGTCTTCTTATGCTTTCCAGAGGCCTACACCCACCATCGATACATGGCACAGCACAGAGCCAAATCATAGTCAGTGCCTATACCAGCCACTTGGCAATTAGCAGGGCCTCACCATCCCAAACGTAGATAAGTTCTTCGCCACCTGGCATTAAAACAGACGCCAGTTAACATAACCTGCCAACAACAGTATAATCACAAGTGTCATTTCAATGGCAATATAGTATGTCTCACCTGTCTGACCAAGGAGAGGACTTCTCACTGCCCAGTACACCAGCTAGACCACCCACACCAACCGCAGCCCCCACTACAGGTGAGAACCAAGACACGTCAAGCCCCTGTTCCATGAGGTCATGGACCATCCCTAAGATTGCCACAGAACTAAGGCGAAGAGGCATACCATACCTAGCCACCACCAGGAAGGCAGGAAAGCAGAATTATATAGACTCCTGGTGGCCAATGCAGATAATCCACAACCAGGGACCAGCACACAAGCCAATATAAACAACACTTTAACTGGGATACAGGCCACAATGTCATCTATTTTGACATCCATAAACAAGTTAAACCAAATGATGGAGAAGCTGGAATCATCAACACCAGCTACTGTAACCCCCACAAATCTCTTACCCACATTAACCACCGAACAAACCGTCACACAGGGTAATGTCATCACCACGCCAACCACACAGGATTCAGCTACACATATCATCACACCCACACACGTGGTCCCTCCCAACATTAAAAAGGACATTTTGGAGGGGAAGGATGTAAATCTCATGTCTCTACTGATAGCATCCCAAGACATAGTCGAAAATAAGACCTACAATTTCGGTGATCTGTCAGTCGTGCTTAAAACCAAAGATCCTAGGCTTAATAAAAAACTGTCCATACCAGACTTTGTAATAGCGTTCGGATTGTACAGACGTAATTTGCTTCAACTTCCCTCATCGCAGAGAAGAACTAGACCTATACATGCACAAATTGGTAGATCTGGGGAACAAGTAAGGTGGCACCACGGTTTACGACTATCACAAGTCATTTTCATCCAAGGCTGCAGCAACATTTGCACAGTTCAATAGACTGGAGCCACATGGATACTGAATTGTTCTGTCTCCACCTCACTGGGTGGGTGCCACTGGGTTGCGCAATTTGATCTTTCAACTCTCTACAGCTACCAATTTGTGCTCCATCGAACCTAGTTTACCCACCACTAGCTACACCACCCCTAGCACAAGCACATTTGAGCAAAGAGGATTAAAAGACAAATTAGGGAGTCTTTTTAGGCAAGGCTCAGATATGCAACAACTTCAATGCAGGATCTCGTTCAGTTCCTTATCACGGGTTTCACTGAAGGGTTCCACACAGGGTTAATTGCACTACTGATAGGCACCATCTAATGTAATAACTTACAGTCAATAACAATAGACCATACAACAGTAGACACACTCCTAAGCTCAGATGTAGGGAAAGTCTTCATGATCGGGCAATTCCAAACACCACCATTCACATGTTGGCGAACCAACCCGATAGGTATCGCAACCGGCAAATACACTAATAAAAAATGCTTAAGCATAGACCTTTCGGCTCCTCATTCTGTTGTCACTCCAAGCCTTAACTCACTTAAACCTTCAGAGGAATTTTCCCTGCAATATTCCACAGTAGACAATGGCATACAAGTAATATTGGAGGCGGGGGAGGCAGCTTTGTGGAGGAAAACAGACATTTCCAATGCCTTCAAACTACTTCCAATACACCTGTCACTGTGGCATCTGCATGGAATAAAATGGAAAGGCCTATACTATTTTGCCAGTCGACTAACTTTCTGGGCAAAGAGTAGCCTAAAGTTATTTGACTTATTTGCGGAAACGCTGTGCTGGCTATTGTTGAATGTATGTGGCTGTTCAGTCGTAATTCACTACCTTGATGACTTTCTGACCATAGAAAACCCAGAATCCACACCACTAAGCATAACGAAAACAGTAGCACTATTTTCAACATTAGGAGTACCGGTAGCCACAGTCAAAACTGTAGGACCCATCACTAGATTGGCATTTTTGGGCATATGCCTAGACTCAGTCACCATGCAGGCAAGTCTCCCCGCAGACAAAGTTCAGAGAATCAGGACAGAGGTAGAGTTGTTCCTAAGCAGAGGTACTATGACTCGGAAAGACCTACAATCCCTCCCAGGTTCTCTTAACTTTGCCATGAGAATAATCCAACAAGGACGCATATTCATATCCAGACTACTCAGTCTATTATCTAAACTACCAAGCGACCAAAGCGTAGTCACACTGGACGAACAAACCAGGGTAGATTTGTCCATGTGGTGTCAATTTTTGACTCAATGGAATGGCATTAACATGTTCATTGCCAGGAAATTCCTCAGTAATATGGACAGATACAGCAGCCCACTCAGGTTACGCAGCCATTTTCAGAAACAAATGGTTCAAAGACACATAGCCAATAAAGACAGTAACTTTACCATCATTTAACACCACTTCTGCCCTTTTCAAAGTTTACCCAATAGTGGCAGCAGCCCAAGTGTGAGGACACCTTTGGAAAGGACAGACAGTAAAGGGCTATACAGATAACGCAGCAGCATGCAACAAAATTAACAAGGGCAGGTCCTCAACCCTGACCATCATGAGGTTAGTCAGAAGATTTGTGTGATTGGCAGCCAAACAGCACTTCCATTTCATGTGCGAATATATACAAGGCTACCACAACACAGCAGCTGATGCCCTCTCTCGTTCTAACATACATGTGTTCCACCAAGTACATCCCACAGCCGAGAAAACCCCAGTACAGACCACCGCTATTACAGGAACTCACCTGGACTAACTATACTCATGGAGCACGGGAGAATGCTGGCACAATCAGCTCTCTCAGCAAACACCAGGCGCTCGTATAATCGAGCCATAACCATATTCAACAGGTTCATTATAGAATACAAAATCACAAAACTGTTGTCATTAGATACTATGGTGGCGTTTACATTTTTTTGCCACTTGCATCTAAAACTAGCACACAATACGATAAAGCTATATCTCACAGGTATACAATACCATGTCATAAATATATATCCTAGTCACAGTACTTTTATGTCTTCAAAACACATAAAAAACATCCTGAAAGGTATCCTACGATTAGAAGATCACAAACCCACAAAACGACAACCCATAGACACTAACAAATTCTAAGCATTATCCGACAAATTGGATACGTTACCATTCGAAATCGAAACAAACAATACCTTAAAAATCACTATTTATCTGGCCTTCTACGGGTTCTTCGACCAAACGAATTCACCATAGAAAAGACCAATGATACCAACAAAATGCTAAAAATGGCGGACCTGAACAAAACAGGGGACTACTTTGTCCTGACACTTTGGCAATCCCAAACAAATCAAACAGGGCCGCCCGTCAGCATACCCAGTGGTGCCCAGTGCAATTATATGACTAGCTTTATCCGTACTTAAGAGGTCAAGACAAAACGCCCCCCTACTAAGCCTATATGGTAACCCTCTAACAACATCCAAATTCATGGTCTACATACGAACTCTCTTTACAAAAATAGAGTGCGACTCATCAGCTTTCACTGGTCATTGATTCCGCATAGACGCAGCAACAGCTGCATCTAGTCAAAATATTCCAATACACATCATCAAAAAGACTAGGACGATGGAAGTCATCCACATACAACCGGTATATACCCCAACTGGTAAAAGAACTCAGACAAGCATTCAAAGACTTAGCCAAATAATAAAGCCACATGTCGGCACGGCTCTTGTAAACAATTAAATACATATTAAAGATGTTTTGCTCATACCTTTTTGCCCTCTTTATTTACATTTAATAAATATCATGATCAACGCTTACTCAGCCAATTTCCCTGACCACAAATAAATATACACACATATACACACACATACACACAAAAAAACTGGATATGTACAAAAAATAAAAGTTGTTTTACCTTTAAATATTCAGCCGTTTAACTGAAAATCTAACTTTTTCAGCTTGATTGGTCTGCTGAATCTGGAGCTCTAGTTTAGCTAAGGACATGCCAATGACTCATTCAGAGAAAGGTTAAAGAATATTAAGAAAAGTACTTTTATTCCCATTGTACCACTCTTTTAAAATTATTTTATTACTAGACCTTGAGAGATTATTGCTAAAGGAAAAGAAAAATAGGGATAAACTAAACATGTATTTTGAACACTTAGAATGGACCCTTGAAACAGAAAGAGCAGAAGGAGGCATGCACTTACGATAAAATGCTGCGGCTGTTTTTTAAATGTTTATAAGCATAAACCTTTAGTGCTCATCATATAAGGGTCTATTCAAAAAGTGGTCAGATAAAATCCATACAGTGAGCATCAGAGGTGTAACTAGAAACCACGGGGCCCCGGTGTGAAAATTGCCATGGGGCCCACCATATATCTACCCCCACTTGCTCCCGACCCCCCCCCACTTGTCCCCCCTCCACACATGCAGACACACACATAGACATACACATGACACACACTGTCATGTAGACATACACATTAAGACACACATATACATACACACATACAAACACACATACATATAGATGCACATACAAACACACACACACATACACACAGAAACCCATACATACAGACACACATACATACAGACACACATATATACACACACACAACACACAGACACATACACATACATACACGCACACATACACAGAGACACATACAGACATACACAAACATACATAGACATACATACAGACACACATACTGACTCCCTCTTCTCCTTTCTCCTGTGCGGCTCCCGGTGGTTGCTGGCAGTACGTGACAGGGGCAGTCACTTCCACCCTACACTCTGACCTCATCACACGGGGCCCAGTCATACTGTTAAAGCGCCACAGCGCTGACCAGGCCCCCTGAATATTCATTGCCTTAACGTGAGGCCCGGCGGATCTACCGCAACACGTGGCGGCGGGCACTGGTCGCTGGGGTCCGCAGAGCTGCTGGCTCCCTGTAGTGATGGGCCTGGTCCCAGCTGCGACCTCTGCGACCGCGGTAGTTCTACCACTTGTGAGGTTAAAGGGCTCTTACTATTTTAGAAACAAGGGATTTAGAAGGCCAAACACAGGGCTGTAACAATTATTTGAACTACTGACCTGATCCAGTTGGGGATTCTTTGTATCATTTCAGATTTTCTTCTGAGGGATCATACACCCTCAACCCCTGGAAACCCAAAATATAACACACTACTAGGCTCATGGCACACATGGTGGTGGCACCACAAAGACACTTATTTCCCAGACCTACCTGGCATCAGATAAGAAGATCCATTCAAAGCTTCAAGAGCTCCATTAAACACGGGCATTTATTTTTGAACCAATGTGAGTTTGTCTGTATTTTACTCTATTAGTCCATTTATACAAAACATTAATAATTTCATAGCAATTTACACAAAACAAATGAAGAACAAAATGATCACGGATACTCACTGTTTAGTTTCCATGCCTAGCCATTGCATGGTGTGTAGGAGCATGAGGGAGTTATTAAGCCTTTCTTATACTACTATGGCTTAATAATCACCCACATAGGGTTTTATTTGTCAATGTGATCCTTGAGTGATTGACTAAGGAAGTTGTGATGTTAGAGACAGCCTTTGAGGGTGAACTGCTTGCGAATGCCTTTGGGATTAAAGTAGAATACATTAATTAATAAGCAAACAAATATCTACTGGGAGACTTACCTTATCGCTCCATCAGTTCTACAGAACTTTATATCCAAATTTTAATTCTGCTATTTGCACAAGACAGGGAGGACATATTTGATTACTTGTTTTAGGTTTTGTGACCCTATTCCATATAGGAACATACAGGATATACAGGTTTAGATTTTCCTGGGGCTGACTTATTTGTTCCCCTGGCTTTTGCACAATTTTTTTTCCAGTTCATATTTATCTATTTATATTTTCTCCATTAAGGTGGTAAAGGTTATTTACCTTGGCTATTTTTCATTCATTTTTCTATATTGGGTATACTGCTTTGTTTTTGTTTTTTTGTGCTATCATACTCATAATAATATATTATTTTAGTTGTTATTGACTAGTATTCTTTAGTTTAATTGTGATCCTATTTTCAATTTGTGCTACTAGAAAACAAGCCAGGACATATTTAAATAGTCAGTGACTCATGGATGTTTTTATACTAGAGATTTCCCTCTGTAGTGCTTGGAAATGCGCTGTTGTCATAAGCTTTAACATCTTCATTTGAGAATAGTAGGAGATAAGACATGCTGACATCAAGAATTCATGGTAGACAGTAAAAACACCAGCATTTTGGTTACATTTGCTAACTTTCTCATCTTTACAATTGTTTCAACTTGGAAAAAAGCTGGTGTAAACACAAATTAATGACTAAATTCTTAATAAATAATGTAGAAAAAAAAACATTTACTAGTTAATATATTTAAGTATGAATGCTTATCAGTAGGCATGTTTTCAATACATTACGAGTCAGGTATACAAAGCATTTAGTGGAGTTTATTCGCTTAGCAGAGTATTGTAATAGCCAAACTGTGACTAATTTTGCTGATATTTTCCAAATAGATTTTATGTTCACCAGAATTCATTTTACGAATAAACCCTTTAGGACAACATGCTAAGACAATCACAAGAAAGTGTGCATGCACAAAGTGAAGCTTGTGTAGTTCCATGCAATTATTTTAACATGCACGTTTTCATCCTATTTTCAAAATGGTTAATGTTAAGTAGTGGTCAGTATCAGGGGAGGCAGAAGAGAGTAGCAAAAGGGCATAAAAAACTAGGAGTGGACATGATATATTGGCTGTTGGTATTACCAAAATGAAACAAGGAAACAAGTTCTATATTAACTAGAATGCATACATAAAATTTTCCCTTTTAACCAGGGGCAAAAATGTGAATGGTGCTTCTATTTTAGTAGGTCCAAAACCAAATGCAATAACAAGTAAAATGTTCACTATTCTGTTTATTCTTTATGCAGCTTTGTTTATTCTTCTATAAATCATGATTAGTTTTATTTTTTGCATAACAATGCAAACTTATACTGAATTTTCTAGTTGTATCTACACTGATCAGTTACCACATTAAAACCACTTGCCTAATATTGTGTATGTACCCTTTGTGATGTCACATCAACTATGATGCATCAAGGCATGGGCTCCATGAGACCTCTGAATGTGTTGCTGTGGTATCTGACACCAAGACATTAGCAGCAGATTCTTTAAGTCCTGCAAGTTGTGAGGTGGGCCTCCATGGATCGCATTTTTGTTCCAGCACATCCCACAGATGCTCAATCGGATTGAGTTCTGGGAAATTTGGAGGCCACAGCAACACCTTGAACTTTTCCTCATGTTGCTTAAACCGTCCCTGAACAATGTATGCAGTGTGGCAGGTTGCATTATCATGCTATAATAGGCCACTGCCATAAGGGACCAACATTGCCATGACAGGGAATACATGGCCTGCAACAATCTCTAGGTAGGTGGTACATGTCAAAGTAGCATCCACATGAATGTCAGAACCAAAGGTTTCCCAGCAAAACATTACCTAGAACATAACACTGCCTCTGCAGGCCTGCCTTCTTCCCATACTGCATCCTGCTGTCATGTCTTCCTCAGGTTAACAATGCACACACACTCACCTGATCTAAAAGAAAATGTGATTCATCAGACCAGGCAATCTTCTTACAATGCTGGATGGTCCAGTTCTGACACTCATGTCCCCACTGAAGGTGCTTTTGACAGTGAACAGGTGTCATAATAAACACTCTAACCGGTCTGCAGCTACGCAGCCAACTACAATGCTCTGTGTCCTCTGGCACCTTTCTATCAAGGTCAGCATTAAGTTTTTCAGCAATTTTAGCAACAATAGCTCTTCTATGTGATCGGACCAGACAAGATAGCCTTCACTCCCCATGCGTGTCAAGGAGTCTTGGTCTGCGATGGACCTGAACCAGATTCACTGGTTGTCCTTTCTTACACCACTTTTGAAAGGTACTAACCATTCAATACTGGGAACGCGCCATAAGTCTTTCTGTTTTGGAGATGCTCTGAACCAGTCATGTAGTCTTCAGTATTTGGTCCTTGTCAAAGTCCCACATGGGTGGCAGGCAGGGAACTTTTTGAGAAAGCCGCATTTTATTTTCCTACAAGCTGTGAAGGGAGATTCAGCATTTGCTGTGACACTTGCCTTGGTCTGAAAGAAGCTTTTAGTATTTTTTTCCATATTTGTTAATAAAGTATGCATATTTATTTTAACATGCTGTGGATCTATATGCTATATTGGGGAGTGTCACCCTTATTGTCACACTGTATTGTTTGCTCGGAGCAGCTTTAATATGCTCCAAATAAATAAAATACCCTTTAAAGTTTATTTATTAAATAATTAATATACTTTATTTAAAAAACTAAATAAAAAAGATCTGCACTAGGTAGTGTCTTTTATTTTTTGTAATTCTTTATTTTTTATATGCACTTTTATATCAGGATATCAAGAGTAATGGTACAGACATAGAATAGTTAGTGCAAAAGGGAAACCATTTTTCTCAGTAAATGTGTACATTTGCAACCAATTTTTTTTTTTAATATAATAACTCAAGGGAGACACAGTGTAAGGCTTAAAGAGCAAAAGAGAGTGGTAAGAGTAAAGCATTAGCATAGTTAGGAAATTCAGAAGAATCAGGGCCGCCTTTAACGTGAGGCAAACAGGGCAGCTAACCAGGATCCAGTTACTCCTGGTGGGCCCAAAACAGCTGCCCCATTGTCCGTCTGCCTGCAGCCAGGGCCTGTCTAGCTTACCGTAATAATTCCCTTCAAATCCCCAGAGTAGCTCTGGGTTGTGCAACCAAAATGCTGAAAAATATTGTTTTGAAGTAATCAGAGGTTCAGCCCCCTTAATATTACTCCGATCTGGGCCCCACTCATTTCCTTAGTTCCCCCGAAGCCTGCTGGGAGGAAGTTAGGTCAGATCACCTTCTCCCACCTAAAAGGGCTCTGCATGGGGAAGAAGAGAATGAGCACACATGGAGGAGGAGGAGGCACACATGGAGGAGGGGAGGGACTGAGGAAGCCCATCAACCTCAGTCAGCCAGCTCCCACTGGACACCAGGGAAGCAACTCATCTGAACCCAAAAGGCAAGGAAACAGGAGGGTGTCTAAAATATGTAACTTGATACTTATGTTTGTGTGTGTACCTTGGTCTGAGAATATATGAGGTTATGCATACCTGTTTGTGTCAGTGAGTATTGGGTTGTGTGTGTCAGTATTTATGTGTACCTTTATGTCTGTGTATGTGTACCTTTGCATATGTGTACCTCTGTGTATGTGTACCAGTGTGTCTGTGCATGTGTATTTGTGTCACTATGTGTATGTATTCCTGTGTCTGTGTACTTGTCTGTCTGTGTATGTGTACCTGTTTGTCAGTGTATATGTGCATTTGTCTGTCAGTGTGCCTGTGTGTCAGTGTGCATGTGTACCTCTGTGTATTTGTGTCAGTGTGTATATGTATCTGTATGTCAGTGTGTATGTATACCTGTGTCTGTGTACTTGTGTGTGTGTTTGTGTACCTGTTTTCACTGTGTACGTGTTTATGTGTGTCAGTGTGTATGTGTATCTGTATGTGTATCTGTGTGCAAGTGTGTATGTGAACCTGTGTGTATCTGTATTTGTGTGAGTGTGTATGTATACCTGTGTATGTGTACTTATGTGTCAGTGTGTATGTATTCCTATGTGTATCTGTATGTCAATGTGTATGTGTATCTGTGTGTATGTATACCTGTGTATGTGTACTTGTATATCTGTGTGACAAAGTGTGTGTATGTGTCAGTGTGTTTATATGTGTGTTCATGTGCATATATACTCATGTAAGGATGCATATATACTCTCGTCTGTTCTCTGTAACCTCCTCCTTTGGCCTTACGCAATGGTCCAATTTAGCAACCCATACAGCGGGAAACACTCTTGATCTTGCCTTCACCAACCTCTGTACTGCCTCTAATCTCTCCAATATTCATTTTCCTCTATCTGACCACCATCTGCTGACTTTTGACATTGGCATACCTAACACTACCGTCTGAACATCACTCTCACAGAAACCTCCAATGTCTTGACCTAGAGCATTTCTCCACTAATCTCCAAACTCTCCTTTTACCTATCTCAAACCTCACCTGTCCTAGTTCTGCAACCTCCTTCTACAATTCCACCCTCTCCTCTCAACTAGACATCATGGCACCTTGTACATTTAAACGCCGCAGGGCCCCCCAACAACAACCCTGGCACACCAAGCTCACTCGATACCTCCAAAAATGCTCCAGAACTGCTAAACGCTGTTGGAGAAAGTCTCACTGTGTATCTGACTTTCTCCACTATAAATTTATGAGCTCATACAGCTTGGCTCTTTTCTCTGCAAAAGTTAATTACTTCAATACCCTCATAACCACACTCTCCCGCGAACCCAAACGACTATTTCGCACATTTAACTCTCTTCTTCGCCCTGCTGTTCCTCCTCCACTTACTAATTTGACTGCCTCAGACTTTGAAACTCACTTCACTGACAAGATCTCTACAATCAGAGAAGAGATTTCTCATCTTTCTTCTTCCCCTTACAATACTTCCCCTAACTTCACTCCCTTTGTTATTCTATGTTCATTTGCACCCGCTACATTGGAAGTGGTTTCTGCTCTGCTTCGGTCCTCCCGCCCCACCACCTGGTCCCTAGATCCAATTCCCTCGCATCTCATCCGTACTCTGTCTACTTCTCTTTCTCCACCTCTCACTAAAATTCTAAATCTCTCTCTCCCCTCTGGTATATTTCCATTGCCCTTCAAACATGCAACTGTAACCCCAATTCTAAAGAAGCCCAATCTTGACCCTAACTCCCCATCCAACTATCGTCCTATCTCGCTACTGCCTTTTGCATCCAAGATCCTTGGAAAAATTGTGTATGTGAGATTGACAGACTTCCTCGAGTCCAACTCTCTGCTAGACCCGCTTCAGTCTGGATTCCGCGCTAAGCACTCTGTGTAAACGGCACTGACCAAAGTATCCAATGATCTACTCGCTGCAAAATCTCGTGGTCACTACTCTTTCCTAATTCTCCTTGACCTGTCTGCGGCTTTTGACACTGTTGATCATCAACAGCTTCTTCTCATCCTCCGCAATATCGGTCTACAAGATATTGCTCTCTCCTGGTGCTCCTCCTACCTCTCTCAGCGCTCTTTCAGTGTTTCTTTCTCTGGCTCTGCTTCTTCTCCCCAACTCCTCTCTGTCAGTGTCCCCCAAGGTTCAGTCCTTGGTCCCCTACTGTTCTCCATCTACACTGCCTCCCTTGGTAAACTCATTAGCTCCTTTGGTTTCCAATATCATTTCTATGCAGATGACACGTAAATCTACCTGTCCTCTCCTGATCTCTCCCCGTCCCTCTTGACTAGTGTCTCTGACTGCCTCTCTGCGGTTTCTAACTGGATGGCTGCCCACTTCCTTAAACTAAACTTGACCAAAACTGAAATTCTGGTCTTTCCTCCCTCAAATGTTGTTACTCCTGTGTCTGTCTCCCTCCAAGTCAATGGTGCTACCATCAGCTCCACCGCGCATTCTTGCTGCCTAGGTGTTCTCTTTGACTCTGACCTCTCCTTCAAGCCTCATGTTCAATCTATCGCCAAATCCTGTCATTTCCGGTTCAAAAACATTGCGCGCATCCTCCCCTACTTAACGCCAGATGCGACTAAGGTGTTGGTCCGTTTCACTGTCCTTTCTTGCCTTGAATACTGTAATCCGCTTCTCAGTGGTCTTACGTGCTCCCAACTTGCGCCGTTACAGTCCATAATGAATGTGGTGGCGAGGCTCATCTTCTTGTCCGCCCGCACCTCCCATGCCTCACCCTTCTGTCAGTCCCTACATTGGCTTCCTATAAAATATAGAGCTCAATTTAAAATTCTGGTTCTTGCTTTCGAATCTCTACATAATGCTACTCCCACCTATCTATCCTCCCTATACACAAGTATGTCCCGTCTAGGCCCTTACGATCTGCTCAAGACTTACGTCTATCTTCTGTCCATACTCCCACCTCTGATGCTCGCCTTCAAGATTTCTCGAGGGCTGCACCGTTCCTGTGGAACTCGCTTCCCTCCTCCATTAGATGCTCACCCAGTCTCCACTCCTTCAAAAAAGGAATTTGATGGCGCTATATAAATATCACTTACACGTACGATATAATTGTTGTGATACGGTTTACTGTTTTGAAACACTAATATTTGTGTTCAGCGAAGTCTGCCGAGTATAACAATACCCCCCGTGTACAGGTTTTATGGTGTTTTCAAAAGGTACAGAGTCAAATATAAAGCTTGCATTTCCGTTTTTTTTTACATTGAAATTTGCCAGATTGGTTACGTTGCCTTTAAGACAGTACGATAGCCCAGGAATGAGAATTACCCCCATGATGGCATACCATTTGCAAAAGTAGACAACCCAAGGTATTGCAAATGGGGTATGTCCAGTCTTTTTTAGTAGCCACTTGGTCACAAACACTGGTCAAAATTGGCATTCAAATTAGTATTTTGCATTTTTCACACACAAACAAATAATAACACTAACTTTGGCCAGTGTTTGTGACCAAGTGGCTACTAAAAAAGACTGGACCGCGGACGTATCAGGTACGTGCAACAAAAAAGGACCGCGGACGTACCTGATACGTCCTGGGGTAGTTAGAGCTCTGGAAGCAATCCTGATCGCTTCACTTAACTCTAATAGTATTGCAATGTTGAGGCATCACTGCAATATCCCCTCACTGCTGGGGGCCACTGGAGACCACTGGGTGCTCGCTCCCCCCGGAGCAATCACTTACAGGTTCCGTGGAGCCCAGCAGTGAGACAGAGCATCGGAAGCCTGTCTGAAGGCTTCTTATGCTCTACCTGTACAGAGTGCATTGAGGGGTCGAGGCACTCAGTAAATGGTAAATAATTTTTTTTTTTTTAAATAATGAAATTTAAAAAGAAAATCAAACCCCTACCCTCCCACCCTCCATTTCCCTCTCCCACCCTCCATTTCCCTCTCTCACGTAGGGAGAATCCAGCGATCGGTCTTCTTCTTTGGGGGGACTCTCTGGGCTCATAATTAACCTGACCACATAGACATGGGAGGAATTGTTGGTTGTGTTATGTTATATTGGTATAATAGGGAGTTAGTATTTTGTAAATAAGATATACATGGCTAGATAATTGTGCAGGATTAACCCTGAGCCATGTATGTGTTACTTTTAGCTATTTTTCTCCAGTTAATCATCCCTTTGCATAGCAGGGTGCAGCATATCGCCACTTAGTGGCCTGGTTATGATATTTGCAAATAGTAATTTAACTCTTGAAGTTACCTGAAGGAGGTTGGTACCCTCTGTTAGTATGAGGGGCTAGTTTTTCCCCAGTCGCAATAGGTTATCGTTTAACTCAGTTTTGTAATTTTGACCTTTAGGTCTGCTTTCAGGATTCATAGGCCTAATCAGAGCTGTTTTGTTACTACTAAGAGGTATGGGCGTTATGTAACAGTTAAACATTTCTTAATTCATGTGTATTGAGGCGATCTCAGTTATCAAGAACTTAGTGTAAGCAAGTTCCAAAACTAGACATCTGGTGTTCAGGTTACGAATAACATATCGCCACCAGGTAGCCTAATTAAGTGTATCTTAAAATGGCAATTTACGTATCCTGTGTATGTTGAATAGTGCTGTATCTTAAATTCTTAAAGGTCCCGGAAGAATGTTAGTGCCTTCTTTCAGTATGAAGGTCTAGCATTTTCCCTGGTTGCTTTCGATGGGCTATATTAACGCAGTATTTGTTATTTGGATTTCTAGGTTGGTTTTCAGGATTCACATACCTAACCAGAGGTCACGAGTGTTTTGTTCCTACTAATTGGTACGTGCATTGTGTAACAGTCATGCATTATTAATTCATATGTACTATTCAGTCGTATTACTGCAACTCAGTGAGCAGGAGCATAATACGCAAGGTTCAAACTGAGCTGAACAGACAGTTTCGGAACCTACTATAACTTTATTTTGACATGCGTTACAGACTCAAGGCTCCAAGCTTAGACAAGCTTGGCTTGTCAAGGTCATAGATTGTACGGTCCAAGCTAGGACTATTTGACACGCCACCTAAAGGTCATAGGTGGGTAGACCGTAGTTTATTTAAACACTGTGGATTGTGGTGATATTCAGCAGGTTTTCAGTGTCATACAACTTATACACTTACCCCCTTCATTCTATTCTGTTGTCCACCATCTTGGTTTAGGCCTTCCTCCTTAGCTGGATATCAGACTACCGATTGGGTGTGGCCATCTAGGTAATTTTCCCAGGCACTCTCTGCCATAGATATATAGGTCCCGCTAGGCCAGCACCCATCCTCCATGAAAGAGGTAATACACCCCACGGGCCAAAACATAGCTAGCCGCCTCACTTGTTGCATAGTAAGGGCCTCACTTGTCACAACCTCTACCCAGTTGATTGATACATTCCCCGAAAGGCCAACAGCATGCAGGTTACCACCTCGTGCCAACCATAGGTAGAGCCTCTAAAGCCACTTGGCAACTAGTAGTGACTTACTTGTCACCAATCTAACAAATATTTTCACCTCTTTGGCACTAGCTAACATACCAGTATACGTCCTTAGGCTAAAGCTTATGATTCCTATATATTTCAGTATGTCCCAGGTTCCAGATGACGGAGATGCTATTTCAATCCCCAGTACCCCAGTCAAGACCGCCACCCCCACACGCAAGGGGGACACTGGTAACCCATCAGCAATAAGATCATGAACTATTCCCCACCGAACTACTGCCAGGAAAGCAGAACTGTTTAAGCGGATGCAAGCCAAAACTGACAATACAGATGCGTGGACGGCGCAAGTGGCACAAGCAATACCAACCTTCATACCATGCTTGCTTCACTAGTGTCCTTCATGGGACAGATTAATGATAGGCTGGAGAGACTGGAAGCCCGTAGCTTTCCCGTGTGTTTTTTTTTTATCATATTTTATATTTTGTTTTTTGTAAATTATATGATATGATAAAAATAATGGTATCTTTAGAAAGACCATTTAATGGCGAGCAAAACGGTATATAATATGTGTGGGTACAGTAAGTGAGTAAGAGGAAAATTACAGCTAAACACAAACATCGCAGAAATTTAAAAAGAGCCCTGGTCCTTAATGGTAAGAAAATTGAAAAACGGTCTGGTCACTAAGGGGTTTATAATGGTATAGTTTGAAATTACTAAATTAAAAGTTAGCATAGAAGGGAGCCTTCTCTTTTTTTTAGAAATTTTTAAGAAATGTAAATTAATTCCTCATGCTGCATGCAACATGCAAAGCTGTATCCCTGACACTACTGATCACTCTGCCTCCCCTCTCCCTTGCACCCTCTCTCCCTGGTAAATAAAGGGTTAAAAACTATTTTTTTGTTTAATTACCTTATCCCAGCACTGATATCCTTTGGTGCTGGGTCGAAGCTCTGCTGGCCAAAGATATTGAGATGCCTTCTTACAAGGACATAAACTGTGCACGCAGGTATCTGGAGAGTCCTGAAATTGTTATATAATGTCGCAAGCCCTCGAAATTACCTTCTAGGAATTTTAAGGTAATGTACGCAGTTTTGTGGTGAAAGTCCAGGAAACAAAAGGGAGTGCTGGAACCTGATATTGACTCGCTGTCAGCCATCTTACTAGTCTCATCAATTTAATGGAAACTAACCTATGTAGAGCAGACTGTGTTTTCTTCTGCTGTTTAAAATATTTAAAAAAAATTTATTTTTTCTGGACTAAACTAAAATATTTTGTAACCAAGTTTTTTTGTTGCCTTTTTTTTCAGAGTAAGCCAGAGAGAGAGGAAGTGGTGTAGGATTGAGTAAATGATGTGTGGTTTTAATGTAAGCTGAGAACCTTGAGTCTAAATTCCATACATTTTCAAAACTTGTAGGAATGATAAAGCTTACCTTTTCCCCTTACCCTTATTTAAATTGCATTATGTTCTATGGTTCATGTGAGTTAACTAATGGGAAGTTGCCAGAGTATTCACCTGTAATGGCAGGAGCAACACCTATTTTGTGGGCTTTATCTTTTGTAACTATTACCCACCCAACACCTAACCCTTTCCCGCATACTAGACATAAGATATTCTGACAGAATAAAAAGAGGGACTGAAAGGGTTAAAATATTAGTATATGACTGCTGAAAATCGACATACTATTTTTAAATGTCAGCCTAACCTGAACCTGTTACAGATCATCCAGTAAGTATTTTTTGACTAATGACTGCCTCTTTGCAATGGGCAATATAGCATATACCCAAAAATTTAAATGTAAATTTGCTTTTAAAAAGTGCTTCATGATGAGTTTGTCAGTCTTACCATAGTTTCATAAGGTCAGAATTGCTGACTGGGGTCCAAGCATGCATTTTTACACATTAATGTGATCATGGATTCCCAAGATTTGTGAGTGCACCCCATTGAGGTATATATATATATTTGTGTTGGTGTTTTTACCAATTACCTAAGGCAAAGATGGTTGAAATGTACCGATGGCCATTTTAGGACTGTATAAATAGGGCTTTCCAGGGCAGCAAGATAATATAGGTATAGGGTGAGGAGGTTGGGGTTTGTCCGGTATGCCCCCAGTACACTGTTCCGGACTCCATGAGAACGGCAGCCCCTGATAACAGGCTGTTGATTACCAAGATACTAACAGTAGAGGCACCCTCATGCAAAAGAAAACACTACTACCATCACAGTATGTTGTGACCTGGAAGCACATTAGACCGTAAGTGAAGTTTTATCCATGATACCCACGGTCCCAAGGTATGAGCCACAGGGCAGTTTTAAGGCCTAATTAATCCTTCCCATAACTACAGCTTACAGCTTTAACATATAACAGTGATTAATCATCCTAAATTAGGGATTTTGTGTGCTAAATCTGCTCTGCAGTGTCAATTATGGATAAAAGGGTAGAGTTGTACAGGAAAATTGCTAATTTGTTACATATTAACAAGGAGTTGATGACGAAACAAAGGTTCACATCAGGCAATGAGTTCATATGTTAAGTTCATATGTTCATATGTTAAGTTCAAATTGGCTTTCCATTGTAAAATAGATTTCACCAATGGACATAACTTTGACATGGAATGTCTAATCTTGGTTAAATCTGGACAAAATCACTGCAAAAATAAAAAAAAATTAAATGATCAGATCAAGTAGATTTTTAGATATGTAAGAATGAAAAATCTGTGTTTTTAGTTTAAAATCTCATAGAATTAAAGTGCACCTATAATGCACAAAACAATTTTAGCTATTTTTAAAGATAATTACATTTAATCTATACATTGTGCTAGCAGTTTTGCTAGCAAATGTATAAATTGGGAGAACAACCTATTTAAAAAAAAAAAAATTTCTCCCACCTGTCAATAATTCTTTTACATAGACTACATCGAGGAATTGACTCCCATAGGCGGTCCTTCTGCTCTCCACTCATGGAAACCACAGCACATGCGATATTGTTGTTGCTATGGTAACACAGCTATGATAATGTCAGCCACTAATTTACTATACTCCCTAGCCAGTACTATCAGCACCCACTAGGGGAAATTGCAAGGGAGTGACTGCCGTCACTTCATACACACTCTGGCCTGATGGCAATAAAGCAAGCATATCGGCATAAAAGCATGTCAGCATGATTTGCATTGCTTGTTGAAGTTTCTCCAAGCAGGGCAAATGAGTGAAGAGAGCTGGAGGAGTGATGGTAGACTGGAGGTAGGTGTTACGTTCACCTCTCTAATGCAGTGGGGGTTTAGAGTCGGAGGTAATTGGTGCCAGTTTCCCTTTAGCACTGGAGGGTAGCCAGGTTATACAGGCAAAAAACTGCACACATCTCTTTGAAATTTGGCAATTACTTATTGAGGACAGAGTAAACTTATTGAGAATTAGTCACCCTCCTTTGGGTGCAAATTTGTAAATTCTAGTATTTGGGTTAAAAAAAATGATGATTGAGTTTTCATACAATAGCACACATTATTTCACTCAGCAAAGTCCATTCTTATTAAATTAAGGGTATCATTCATCTGTCCTGCCAACATAGATAGCTAAATCTCATATAGAACAAGTGCAATCCTTTTAAACCCAGATTTAGTTTTTTTACCAGGCTAAAATATTTTGTATATTTTACTACTGAACCAAAACCAGTACAAAAACATAACTAATTTATGTAGAAGACCCAATCCCAAATATAGTGGAATATGTAGTTATTCTTTCCACAATACTTTATTGATCCATTCAAAATTGAATCTCAAATTATGCCTGTTTGTTATAAGCCTCTTGCTTGTAAAATACATCCAATATTTAAAGTTTCTTTGTTGAAACCCTATATGTTTAATAAATCTAACCCATTCAGATGTTCTGCCAAACCTCCTTCTACTATAGTCAATTATGAGTAAGAATATGCAATTGAGGAAATCCTTAATTACATTTAGAAAGGTGGGATCAGCCAAGTAATATGTCCCATTCTGCCCAGCCACAGTTCCCACTGGGCACCGTTTAGCCTGCCACTCTAGCAAAATTAATTCTCAGGAAGTCTGATACCACTTATATTCACCCATAGTCAACCTGACACCACTCATACTCAACAGCCTGAAAGCACTTACAATCAGTCACAGCACCTTACACCATTCTAATGGAATCACTCAAAAGCAGATTTTAAGTCCACAAATTCCTCACTATACACAGATGTATGTGATTTGAATTGTCAGGAGCCTTACTTTGTCATTTTCTGTAACAAAGATCTTTAAAACTATACCTTTAAGAAAGAGCTTGCCTTAACAAAGTACTTTCTGGCATACTAAGGGTTCTAAGTTCACACATTTTTTATCATACACAGGTGTATGTGGTTTGACCTATCTGGAGCCTCACTTACAGTGGACCCCTCCTATATATCTCCAAAGTATTCTATGTTTGTTGATGTTAAGAAAGCACTAGGGGGTGCGAAACGTGTCCAGGGTACTCACCTCATCTCTTTTTGGGTAGTGGTGTGGGTGGTCTCTCTCTCATCTGACAGCAGCAGATATTGCTATAATTTTGACACTTTTTCATCCAATATTCCTATTTTTTTGCAAATCTGTTTCATTTTTTCCTGGATACTTGGAGTTTATGCTGTTTGCATAATACCATGCCTGCCTTGAAATTCATCATGTATGAGGACTGCCATGCTACGGTTTCTGCCATATTTAGTTTTTTGCACTAATTATCAATAAGTGTGAATTTTTGCAATATATTCATTCCCTCATTTATTCGCATAGAAATCTATTTTTTCGGTGGATTACATGGGTGTATTCCTAAATGCAGACCATAACTTTATTCTATGAAGTATTGTCTATGTTTGGGAAAGGTCCTACACTGAAATTTAACCTCACTTATTATACAGGACTTTTGAATTTTCCTGTTATTTTATATATTATCACTTGGGTAGCGGCATAGTTTGTGGATGGATCTCACTGCCCATTCACACTTTTTCTGTTCAATTTTTGCATCTGAAAAGCATTCTGTTATTATTGGTTTTAATACTTTCTTTTTTACAAAATAATTATATTTTTATATATATATATATATATACATATTTTTTTTATTATTTATTTAGTTTAAAACAGAAAAGCTTTTAGTAAACTAAAGTATTCTTAAACAATCATTAAGAGCCAAGGAAATTCCAGAGCCAAACTGTCCCCAACCTGTTTACATCATTGGTTCTAGCACATATGATATTGTATGGCATAAATCATTACAAAGCTAGCAATATCCCCTTTGACATCATCAATGGCATTACTAGTGATATAATTCTACAAATCAGAGAAACTATGTGATGCAACCACCTTGCCATCACAGGATCCTCTAGTCCCAATATTAACCTTTTTTGACTCATGCTAGCCCACATCCTTATCTTCACACATAAGCACCTCCTTATTCCAGCACCTGATGACCTATCAATGTCCCTGACATGCACTTGATGACCCTCTAAGTTACCATACCCTTTCCAGTAGTTTCTTTTATTTTGCTAGGCATTTGTCCGCCCACTACAATCTGCTGTATAGTTTCTTGCCTCAATCATGCATAATATTATTATAGTTTTAGTTGTTTAAATACAAATTTTCAGAAAAATATGCTTTCAAATGAAAATGATGAAATTAAGCATAAATTCTGTAAATGGTTGCTAAATATTACTTTAAATTGATTATTTGGGACGTCTGATACTATAATATTGGCTATATTTCTCAACAACTACCTTCATACTTATGGCATATTCTCATTTCAAATAACCAGTCATTTTAAAAGCGCCAGGTCAATCCTAGATTCTTCATACAGAAATGATTCTTGTCAAGTTTTACTTCTGCTGGCTTGCCACCATTGGTTGACACCACTGAAATACATAAACCAATAAACAACTTATGGGACAAGGTTTATGGAATATGCAGTGCAACGTCGTGTAAAAATAAGGTTTGAAAAGTAAGAGAATTTAGTCATATTTTCATATCATGTACATTGTTCTTTGATGAATTACCTCCATAATAAAATTAAAAGGGAGCATAGAATATTAATTTACTGCAGGAAAATAGAAAATTTCCAAACATATATCTACAATATTTTTATGAAGATAAGATAAGTTTTCAAATGATGTTGAACAGTATACTATATAGTTACTTAAACTCATTCATTAAATGGGTTATAAAAAAACCCATAAATAATGTGTTAGCATTTTATAGAGTTATATGTTAATTTACATAACAATATGGTATATTATCGTCACTAATGATTCCCTTTTTAATTTCTTCATAAATAAAATTTAAATATTAAAAAAAATCTACTCCAAAAGTAAAAATGTACAGGAATGCAATTTGATTTCTTCCCAGAAAAAAATATATACAGCTTATTTTCCCCTAAATAAAAATAGTTTCTCACTTCTAACTGTAAACATGATAAAACATCTTCCAGCATTTTTTTTTTAAGGAGTCCAAGCAAAGATAAAAACAATACACTAGCTAATCATCACATGTAAAAAGGCCTGAGGTACTGCTTGCATCAAGCAGTGTTACATCAAAGACTAGATGCTTTCAAAAGAAGATCTGAAGAAATTGTGATATGGCAACTGCACATAACTAAAGTTGCAAATCTAAATTTCATTGTAATTATATAGGATGTAAAAATATTTAATACATTAAAAAAGTAATTATTTACAAAATATACATTTTTGATATTTGCTTTGGAGACTCTTAGCTATACAGCAGATTGTGGTGGGTGGACAAATGCCTAGCAAAATTATATCAAATTAGTCCAGATGAAAAACAAGTACACAAAAGAAAGAAAATAGATACCCCTCAAAATAAAAAGACGAGCAGTCAGAAATAAGTAAGGGTAGCATCTTTGATTTATTTTGTCTTTGGCGGCATTACTTTCTGAAATTGGAAGTAATAAAAACATTAGTGGTATTTGGACAGACTCTGCCAATATAAAGTATCTGAATTTTCAGATTGTTTTTGTAGTGGATCCCTCCGGTACACCGAACCATCATGTTACTGAACTGTAGTTGTATGACGTGTATTTTAATTTAATCTCTCTAAATCCCATATTTTGCCAATTAGTATATCTAACCACTTGGTGTCTGAATTATGCACAGTTTTTGTCACATTTTTTGTCACTAAATTGCATATAGCCTTATGAATCTTAGCCTTTATTCCAATTATCCGTTGGGACTATTCAATTAGACCTGAAGAGTGGTAATTTTCTATTATTCCATATGCAGCTTACCTGGTGAAGGTTGTGGAGTGAAAATGCCTCCCTCTAATTGGTCCCTCTGAAAAAAGCAACAATGGTTTAGGGTTAGGGGTCGCATTACCGAAGTTCCGAATTGCTGAATTTCGGAAGTGCCGAACCAAACGTCATTGGTCTGAATTGCCGTAGCAGACACATTTTTTTTACTTACCCGAATTTCCGAACCGAACCAAATTTTTTGCCTATGCACATCCCTACTAAGTGGAGGTTCTTATGGTTCTGTCCTGTATTTATTTCTCTTTAATCTGTTTATAATTGGTGTTGAATTGGTTGGTGTTTGCAGATGACACAAAACTAGTTAAGCTAATACAGTCTGAACATTATATAACTTTACTACAGAGGGATTTGGATAAATTGGGGGACTGGGCAGGCAACTGGTAGATGAAATTCAATAAGGATAAATGTAAAGTCATGCATTTTGGAGATTCAATACAGATAGCTGTAAAGTCATGCAAGTACTTTTTATTTAATCTAACTCAACCCCACTTCTACATTAATTGGGGTTGAGTTACATTAAATAAAAAGGACTTGTGAACACTTATAGATCACAGACTAGGCAACAGTATGCAATGCTGCGTGCGGTATGCAATGCCAGTCAGCTGTTGCAAAAGCTATTAAGGTGCTTTTGTGTATATGACAGGGTATTGATTCACATGATTAAAATATAATTTGCATTGTAATAAATGTCCTTATTTTGATTTTAATATTTTTCTTTCATTATTAAAGAGAATGTTTGCAGGGATGACAGAGGAGGGAATATTTTGATAGAATGAAGAAAGAGAGATAGGTTTTGGAAACACAGGCTCCAAACTGTGCAGCCTAGGGCTTTAAATGTGGATTGTGATTTTGTCTGGTTTTTTTTTTAATAATATTTTTTCCCATTTTTTTCCATACCTTCTGAGTACTTATATACAATAAATATCACTTCTTACCATTTTATTTCCTTTCTGTAATACATTTTTATGATTTGCATATGTAGATTATTATTTTTCTTATTATTTCTTATATGTTTATATATTCATTTTTTGTATTAGATTGAGTGTTTCATATAGTATATTTTTGTATTTATTTAACTTTTTTCATTTAGCTCTATATTCGTTTTCCATATTTTTTAAATTATTTTTTCATTTTCATATTTTTATACATTTATACATTTTCAATGCCATTTTTATATTTTTTTTCCCACTTTTTTAACCCCTTAAGGACACATGACATGTGTGACATGTCATGATTCCCTTTTATTCCAGAAGTTTGGTCCTTAAGGGGTTAAACAAACCCCTGTTGCCTCATGAGGTGGGTACTGGTGTCCAGAATCCCAATCTCTTGAGGCATTGCATTTTCTTTGCTAGTATAGGTTGAATGCATGTGCATTCCATGAAGGTGGAATGCACATCAGATCTGGAAACCTTTATCAGAATTATGCTTGAAGCGCACGCTGAAGGAAGTGACATGGATGCATCAAGCTAACGGGTGGGCTATCTCCAGCAGGCGCCAGGGATTTAAAAGATCACCCAAACAGACTGTGGACATGCTGCTTTTTTCCCCCACACAGGAGAAATCATAATTTGCCCCTTAAAGGCTCAGAGGATATAATTGATATGGATAACAAATTAAAAGGACTTGGGAAAAATTATAGATAAGAGACTAGGCAACAGTATGCCATGCTGGACTGTCATTGCAAGTATTAAGGTGCTGTACTGATTCACATGCTCAAAATATAATTGTGCCTCTTTATAAATCAGTAATAAGATAAGACCCCACTTTGTGCAGTTTTGCTCACTGGTTTTCAAAAAAGCATATTGCAGAACTAGAAAAAAGTACAGAGATGAACTACACCATTTATAATGGGATGGAAAACATTAGTTATGAAGAATGAATAGAATGAATAGAAACATCTGCATGTGTTTTCTTTAGAAATTAGGTATGTGAATTATTGTGTATTGTGAAAACACTGACATCTTTATACAGCAAAAGTGGGTTTTGCAAAGTGGTATAGTGCTCAGAGTATTTACCACTCTAACATTATTGTGTTTGACATTAAGAAACATTGCACTGTGCTTGCACATTTCCACAGCACACGCTGGACCGAGCACAATCAGGAACAAAATTAAAATGTAATTATCTTTCTACAATTAGTTTTCATTAAAAAAATTAAATGTGTGTGAACTGTATACTGGTAGCCTAGTCTCACAATAGGAACAACGATAAAATGGCAATCTCATATCTCCCACTCAAAGTTGTTTCAAGTGACCCAGCAGAAGCTAATTGCTAAATATAGATGCAAAATACAACTAGTCTCAGACTATAATCAATAGCCAAGGCCAAGCAGGAGTACATTTTTATTTTTTACTGAACACCATGCTCCCCCAAAATAAGGATTTTCTTTCTCCAAACAGTCAACAAAAAAATAAAAAATAAAACTTTAACAACTGTATATTGGTAAACTAGTCTTACATTAAGAGCAATGACAAAAAGAAACTAGTCTTACACCAAGAGCAATGACAAAAAAAACAATCACCTCTCAAAGTTTTTTCAAGTGCACCGGGCAGTA
Source organism: Pelobates cultripes (assembly GCA_933207985.1). NCBI lineage: Eukaryota > Metazoa > Chordata > Amphibia > Anura > Pelobatidae > Pelobates > Pelobates cultripes. The sequence continues at coordinate 240,552,934 of OW240915.1, read as the reverse complement.
ACTAATTTCTAGATACAGCAACAAGCTTGCATTGTCTTACATTAGAATCAATGACACATGCTATACCACACTCCCACACAGACTCAGACTCAGCTCCTTTTTTCCTTATTGGTCAGTTGTCACTAGAGCTGTGAAAAAAAAATCTATATTTAATGGATGGACAATGGTCCTGTGAATTCTTCCTTCTTGTCTATGACTGTGAGGGAACATTGGCAGTGATCCGCACCTGGCAGAGGTGCAGACTTGCAGCTCCCTCGCAATTGCGGGAGACATCTTTAGATCCCCTCATTGGCCTGCGCAGTAGCAGCATGTCCCACAGACCTGGAGCTCTAATAGTACCGTTTGCCATGTTTGCCACATGGGAGACTGGCAACATATGATGGGCAACAATTGTAAATAAAATGAATTTGCAAACAACTAAGTTTGTTTGAGATTGGTTTAATTGTGAATACATGATTCCAGAGTATGGAAATTGTGATAAGCCACCATTCAACCTTCCTCCTGTATTTTGCTTAACAACAGAAAGCAACATTTCCAACAGCTAGAGAACAACAAAATGCATTTCCTATCATGTAGGGGTTGGGCAGATGTACTAGCTTCGATATACAGTACAGCCCACATTCATTCAATGTGTTTGATTTCATCTTGGGCTTGAGGCATTGTAGTGTTGAGCAGGGCTGCCATCAGAAATGTAGGGGTCCCGGACACAGCTCAAGGTCTGGGCCCCCAGGGGCTCACAACTGAGTCTACCCACAGGGCCTGCCCCGAGTCCGTCCACAAGGATGAAGTGTGCCTGTGCACTGAATGTGGTGTGCGTATAGTGGTTGTAGAATGTGTGTAGTGGATGCGGTGTGTATGTCATGAATGCAGTGTGTATAGTCGATGCAGATTGCATGTTTTGTGTAATGTATGTAATGTATGTATGCATTAGATGCAGAATGTGTTTAATAAAGAATTTGCAGATATTTGCTTCTAGATAATCTGGATATATTATTTCTGTTTTGGATCATGTGTAATATCAAGGGAATTGACACCTAAGCAGTCAGCATGGTTTATTTCATTTAAAGTTATTAAGCATTTTTCAGAACATGGATATTGAAAATTGCCTCCTGTCTGAGGTTTTAGGCCAGAGGAAGGCCAATGCAAATGTTGCGTTTTCTGACGCTTTGCAGGTATTATGACAGTAGAAGCATTATAGGAGATGTATTCCACACATCTGGTGTGCAGAAGGCTGTCTTTCCATGCTTAAGGTTATTGATCCTGTGCCTGAAGAGAAAATGAAAAGATTGGCACCAATGTATCAACACAAGGTATGTATGTAAATGTACAGTTACTGAGTACCTGTTTAGTTACCCTCATATTCTAAAAAAAAGTTAATCAGGGTCCATTGTTTATGGATGAAGATTTGTTTTTGTAAATGATTGCATTCCCTTCAAGATTCTCCTAAATGTCACACAGCAACATTGTCATTTTTCATTTTAATATAATGTAACAACACCTTGTGGAGATGATAGAAAATGCTTTAACACTGCGTGATTATTTCATAGTGATAAATGTGACAATCAGTAGCTCTTTCTTATGATGAAATGTCAATGTAAAATGTTTCTATTTATGTATCATTTACAGCCCAGCCAAGCACTACACACATGGATTCTATATACAAACTGTGCTGATTTGACACATGAGAGTAATGTATGTGTGCTTTTTTTACCTACATTAGAAAGTTGATGTATTGAGAAAAAGTCTCTTTTTAGATCACCTTAGAAAAAGCTACTGTATTTAAGAATAGCCATCGTAGACATAAAATACTTACAGTTCTTAAATATATAATTACTTTTAAAATATTTAGATAAATTATCTTCCTCTAATACATGCTTGGCCATTAGGTATCTTTTACACTAGTTAATGAAGGGTTTTATGTACATAGGGTGTAGGAATGTGCATGGGCAACAAATTTGGTTCAATTTGGAAATTCGGGTAATTAAAAAAAATTTCTCTGCTTCGGCAATTCAGATCAATGGCATTCGGTTCGGCACTTCCAAACTTCGTCACTTTGGCGCTTCAGAACCTTGGCACTTCGGACATTCATAAGCATCCAAATGGCATGAAATTCATAGGAATGTACATTCGGAACAAAACAAATTGCACATGTCTATTTATATGCTATCCCACCTCAATGACTCTGTGTGCCTTCATTGGCCAATTGTCAGTGGCAAAATCACCATTACTTGGCTGTCCTCTAACATCAATCACAAAAATTTGCTAATTTCATTGGACAGGGAATAGTGAAGCTGGATTGGACACGCAAGCATTACATTGCACAAAAGGAATTAGCTTATTGGTCAAGATTCCTGTCATCATTCACGTACTTTTTGCTACCTCTCTCTTGTTTTGCCACTTATCAGAAATCCAAATCACTTTGGAACTTTGGACATTCGTAAGCATCCAAATGTACGAATGGCACGAAATTCGTATGAATGTACATTCGTAACAAAACAAATTGCACATGTCTAATAGGGTGTTTTACTGAAGTGAGAATTCAAAGTGGATTACTGCTTTTAGAAGTGGTTGTGGTGACATAATCTGTACATGCAGCATTTCAGCTTGAAATAGTGCACATCTATAGATATTTTCACTTTTGTGACGGGGGGGCTATTTGCACCCCAGGCACATGTAAGCGGTGTGCAAAAAATATGTCTGTCATCAGTGTGCACTGCATGCTGACAACAGACATTCTCAGTTTCTCCCCATGCAGACAGAGCATGCCTGCAATGGGAATCATCTATTTCCCCTCCCTTCTTTGTTTCAGCCCTCCTGCCATCCCCATCATCTTAATTTTGCTACATTTTTTTCAATCTCTCCCTTCCTTTCTCCATTTGTCAACCCACACACTTGCTGGCCCAGAACACACCTCCAGGATTTTATTCATGAAAATAAAATGGCAGCACCATTTTATTTTCATAATGCTCATTGTGGGGGAGGGGAGAGGGCTTAAACCCAAGTAGGAATATTAAGACTGTAGACTTAAGAATACAAATATGTATTCTTAACATTACAGTGTCCCTTTAAGACAGAAGACAAGCACTTTTCTTAATTTGTGCCTTCAATTGTTCAGTAGATAGATTTTTAATTAGTTATCCTTAAATGTGGCAATGCCATGTAAGAATAGAAAATTGTAAAGTTATCTGCCACACAGCTGAAAGATAAAAAATAAGAGAAGTCCTTTTCTTAATTGTGCTCTTTCAGTTGTTCAGTGGTGTGGCAGGATAGCCAGGCTCTTGACAATTGAAGTGGAAAAATCAATTAAAGTATTGATTATTTCTTTGTGTATCTGCCCCTGGCCAAATCAATGAAACAATGCGTGCACGCTCCCTGAAGTAATTCACACCAGACACAGGTTCCAGGTTGTTGAATAACTTGAGGAATGTTTATTCAGAGGGGACGGCAAGTCCCTTTTAAAGCAAAATTACATCATATGCATTGTCAGAGATAACATGGAATAATACATCAATAATTGGTTAGGTGTTAAGTGCTTGCTCTAATGCTCTGCCTACTGTAGGTGATGTCACCGGGGCCATGAGGGTCTCCCACGGTTTCCCGGCGCCATCTTGATGCACGAGGTAGTTAGTCGACGTTAGGAGGGGGGGGGGAGGAGGGATTAAAAGCTTCTAGCAGCCATCTTGATTAAAATATGTGTGTTTAGCTTTATACGATATATATCATGAAATGAGTAAATAGACATTTTCTCTATCTAGGAAATATGCGCAGACCTTATTTCCACAACAGTCCCCCCTAAAATGGCTATTTACCATAACAACTGCTGCTGTCCCTAATATGTCCCTAGTTGCCCGCAACCTATCTGTCTTGACAAGCATCGAACGCTTCACTCCGCGGGTATCCCGCAGTGGCTAGCCCACTACATCTCCACACGTGAGACTCACCTGTCAAGACAGATGCTTTCCCTACTCTATCCCTATAGGAAGGCAGTTGTCTGTTTAAACTGATGTGTTTGTAGGGGTGTATGTGGGGTGTCATCTTCGAGGTCTGTGATATCTTGGTGTAGGAAGGTAGGGGTCACGTTATCTACAGTCTTATCCACTGCTTTCTGCAGATATTTCTGTATGCAGGGGAGTATGCAACAGGCTAAAAACAAGAAGATAATGAACACTATAAGAACAGCTGTCCCCACCTGGAAGAGGGTCTTTTGCCAGCCATTCATCCATCCAAACCATTTATCCCATATGTCAGTGGCTCCCAAATTCTTCTTTAATTCGTCTGCAAGACTATCTAGCTTCTCTATGGCCATAGTCACCTTACCATTGGGCCCAGTGTTGTCTGGAATGTATGTGCAACATGTCATGGTTTCAGGGAGGATTTTACATACCCCCCCCTTTCTCAGCTAAAATCATATCTAGAGCCATTCTGTTCTGAAATGTCATTTGGGTTGTGGCTTGTAACTGTTCTGCTAGGCCCTGTAGGGCATCCCTTGTATAATTGACAAAGCGCTGCTGATTATAATAGATATAGTTGATCCAATTGACATTTTTGTTAGCAGTTATCATTGGAATTAGGGATTCAAATCCTGCAGCTACTTCATCTCTTGCTTTGAATTCGTTGGGCACCCCCCTAGGCACACCTATGGCATCAATATATACATGGGGGTCGAAGCTCCCTCGGATAGGAGCCTCTCGTTTGGTTCTAGAATATACATGTGTGAGATTTAAAGTGTTATGACTACCATCTGGAATAATGTGGATAGGCATTATGACTTTGGTTAGGGCACACTCCCCCCACCATTGCCCAACTAATTGGGACCTCAATTGTTTGTCACCACATAACCAATAGATATCACCGATTGTCTTTGTGTGGTTCATTAGCAGTGATACAGGTGGACTATGGTAAGTTGAGCAGTATCCTGATGGGAATTTGCCCAGATACAAACCAGTGTTCTTAGGTATTGAATAGCATGTGTAATTACCTGGGTAGATGGTGACTCCATCAGGTGGTTTCACATGTCCATGGGTGATTGGGTAAACCTTCTTCCAGGATTCACATGTTGAGGAGTTAGTGATAGATTGCGCATACAAACTCAGTACACATGATTCTATTTCGGGGGGGTAAGCTCAGAGGTACTGTGCCCAGATGGGGTCTGGCACCTCCACATACATAACAATTAGTCTTATTGTGCGAGTTAGCGTTGTACCTCATCCATTCTAGCCACAAATTAGTGTCTGAAAACCCTGTTTCTACTGCCATGGTATCTTCAAAAGTGGGGTTAGCTATGGCCACCATGTCATGTAGGGTCTTGATATGTGGTTTCAATGGGTTAATGACCATATGTGTGGTTCCCACCCAGTCAGAAGAATTTAGCATATCTTGCAGGTAAAAGGTCCCTAATGCGTTATGTGATCCGCCTCCCTTCCAGTACATTCCCATCACATACTCCCCTGCATCCCTTGGACTAGGGTGTTCTATATTCAAGGTGAGTTTAATGGGAGTTGACCCTATGGGTTTACTCAGGGTCATTCTAGAGAGTAAGGGTTTCCCACCTTTGTCAAGTTTGTCTAATGCTACTTGAGGTCTGTAACCCCATGGTCTACCTGTGTTCCACCCAGCAGCTTTCCATGAACTACAATGGTGACCCCAGACTCCTCCAGTCACACAAATGTATGGATCCTTTTTGTTAGGTATGTCCTTATATATAGCTGCATGTTGTGTTTGTGGAAATGTACAAGTGACTATGTCACAATAGTCAAAGGTGTATGTAGCCACATCAGTATTAGAAGAATTGTACCAAAAAGTGTCAACGTGATCAGCTTTGGTAATGGCCACTTGTTGGGCCCAGGCAAGATGTAGCAGCATAAGAAAACACAAGACACATAATAAATTCATTTTTCAACAGGATCAGTCTCTTCTGGAGCAGGAACTTTTTTGCAATGTGAAGCGTGTATCCAAGAACTCTTCCCAGCTAGTTTAACTGACGTTGCTGTAATCAGGAGCACTTGGTAAGGACCATCAAATCTCGGTTCTAGGGTGTGCTTTCTGAGAAACTTCTTAACCATAACCCAGTCACCCGGAAGCAGCTTGTGTGTACCTGTATTCGACTCAGGATCTGGAATAGAAGAAAACACTTGGGCATGTATCTTGGTCAAGGCATGTGAGAGGGCTGTCACATAATCTACCATAGCATCTGACTGGATCTGAAGCTGTTGGGGAAAGTAACAACCTAACCTGGGTGCTGTACCAAACAGAATCTCATAAGGTGACAGGCTGTATTTTCCCCTAGGAGTGTACCTCACACTAAACAATGCTAATGGGAGACTCTCGGGCCAGGGCATGTTAGTTTCTTGTGACATTTTAAGCATTCTGGCTTTCAAAGTGCCATTCATGCGTTCTACCTTGCCACTACTCTGTGGGTGATATGGTGTATGGAATGCAAGGGTCACCCCCAGTGCTGACCAGACTTCCCGTGTTAGTGAGGCAGTAAAGGAGGTTCCCTGGTCACTTTCAATCACTTCTGGAACTCCATAGCGGCAAACAATTTCTGTCAGAAGGTACTTGGCTGTAGTTCTTGCGGTGAGGTTGGTCACTGGGAAGGCCTCTGGCCATCCTGAAAACATGTCCACTATAACCAATGCATATTCATAACGTCCGCTTTTTGGCATCTGGATGTGATCAATCTGAATCCTCTGGAAGGGGTATTGTGGTTTAGCTAGGTGGTTAAGTGCAGTCTTTATAACTTTCCCAGGATTGCATTTAGCACATATAGTACAAGATTTACAGTAATTCTGTGTTAAAGTAGTGATGCCTGGTGCTTCAAAATACTTGTCAATCAGCGAGTTCATCAGGAGTTTTGACAGGTGGGCTGGCCCATGGGCCCATTGGACCACCGCTGGATACATGTTCCTGGGTAGGCAGAACTTGAGATTGATAGTGTAAACATCATCACGGAGTACAGCTCCTTTGTTCTTCCAACTTTGTTTCTCCTGTGGGGTAGCAGCTGCTTGTTGTTCCTTCAGGAGCCTGAGGTCAGTAGGCAATGTTTGCATAGTGTAGATAGGTAATGCATCTGTGGCCACTCTTCTGTCCACTTCCCATCCTTGCTGCGCTGCCTCTTTAGCTGCCTGATCAGCCAAGTGATTTCCACGTGCTTCTTCTGTATCCAATTTTCCGTGGGCTTTTACTTTCAATACTGCCACTTCTGCTGGAAGTTCCAATGCATCCATTAGTTCTGCAATAGTTGCCCCATGTTTTACCGGAGTACCAGTGGCTGTAAGAAATCCTCTGGTCTTCCAAATTAAACCAAAGTCGTGGGCCACCCCCAAGGCATATCTTGAGTCCGTATAAATGTTGACACGTAGACCTTCAGACAGTTTGCAAGCCACGGTCAGAGCTGTTAACTCTGCTTCTTGGGCAGACTTGGTTGGTTGTAGAGCAGCTGCTTGTAATACTTGACATCCTGTGGTGACTGCATATCCAGTATGATACTGTCCTTGTTCATCAGCAAATCTTGAGCCATCCACAAATAATGTTTGATCCGGATTAAGTAATGCAGCTTCATAAACAGTTGGTAGGTGTGTAGTTTCCATTTTCATTTGTTCAAAACAGTCATGGGGGATATCAATGAAGTCACAATCCGCGGTAAGTGGGTCCTCACAGGCCTCTGTGTGGTACCTGGGGTACCCTGTTGTGCAGTAATCAATGGTCTTTTTATTGATCCCTGCAGAAGTTAGTTGTGTTTGAGTCATTTGGTTCCATGTTCTGGCCATCGGGTCTAGGTCTTTCCATGAGGTGTTGAGGGATCTGGTGAGAGATATGTGTGGAATAGCTGTATCCCAGTGGTGATAGAGGTGTGTTACATTTTCTGGGAGGCAAACTAAGACAAGCATTGTACCTGTAGAGTCCCAGAATAAATCAGTCAGGGAAATTTGAATTTCTTTGAGCTGGAATAGTTCTTCTTCATAGTTCATATCAGGGCTTGGTACATCCCTAAACCACAATGTGCAGTGGAGTAGGGCCTCTGGTTGTTCATCATGTGGAGGTGTAAGTACAGGCAACTGTAGGTCTGCTTGAACCTCTGGGTTAATATCCAGGCTGTACCAATGATAAACAATTCCCCCCTTGGGAAGTGGCAGAAGAGTGGCAGGATTCAGGGAAAGACATCTCTGAAGCTTAACATTGTCAGGTAGGAGCAAGGAAGTCTGTAGGCGAAGGTGGCGTTGGGAGGAAAGGTGCTTTGGTTGGGTTTGTTGCAGGATGGCAGTAATGTCATGAGGGGCCAACACTGTTAAGTGGTGGCCGAGAACAAAATCATTGGTCTTGTCCAGGAGAGCGCTGGCGGCAAACACCGCTCGGAGGCAAGAGGGGCTACCTCTCGCAACAGGGTCAAGCATGCAGGAGAAATAGCCAATAGGGTGTTGTCTTGACCCATGTTTCTGAGTGAGAACTCCGGAAGCATGTCCTGACTTTTCAGAGACGAACAGATTGAAAGGAAGTTGGTAGTTTGGGAGGCCCAAGGCAGGTGCTGAGGCAATAGCTCTTTTCAGGTTGTGGAAGCAGGTGATAGTTTCTTCAGTAAGGTGGAAGGGCTCACTCCTGAGGGTATCATAGAGTGGTTGCATAAGTTTTGATGCCTCTGGGATCCAGGACCTGCAGTATGTTATAAGACCCAAAAAAGCATGGAGAGTCTGATGTGTTGCAGGTAGAGGGAGTTGCAGAATGGCTTGCACACGTTGAGAAGTCAGATGTTTGGTGCCATGGGAAAGGCAGTGTCCCAAGAAGACCACGGATGGCCGGCACCATTGTAGTTTCGATTTTGAAGCTTTGCAACCTGCTGCAGCGAGGAAACACAGGAGGTCTTCTGAGTCACGCTCTGCAGTGAGCAAAGCAGGAGCACAGAGAAGTAGATCATCAACATATTGAAGTAGAACAACATCCAGATGAGATCTCTGCCAGGGATCCAGAACAAGAGACATGGCATGAGCAAACTGCGTGGGAGAGTTCTGAGCACCCTGTGGCATAACAGTCCATGTATATTGTTGCCCTTCATGCGTGAAAGCAAAAAGAAAACGGCAGGAAGGGTCAAGGGGAACACTGAAAAAGGCATTGGCTAAATCCACCACAGTGAATATAGTAGAAGTTGGTGGGACTTGGGACAAGAGGGTATGTGGATTTGGAACAATAGCAGTGTCCTTTATAGTGACTTCATTGACAGCACGAAGGTCCTGCACCATGCGGTACTGGTCAGGCTGACCTTTAACAGTTCGCTTTTTAACAGGAAAAAGAGGTGTGTTGCAAGGAGATGTGCATTTGACGAGGGCACCTTTGGCAAGTAGGCTGTCAACTTGCTTGGTGATGGCTTCAGCTTGTGCTAGCTTCAGAGGATACTGTGGTCTACGGGGGGGTAGTGCCCCAGGCAGGAGCTGAACCAGGACCGGAGGTACATGTAAACGGCCAATATCATCCGGGCCGGTAGACCAAAGTTCTTGGGGGACCCAAGCCAGAGCACTGGGGGTGTGTGTGACCCGTGCATTCCCTGTGTTGTCAGTTATGTTTAGCAGGATGGGGAGGGAGCAGAGGGCAGAGGTATCCTTTTGTGATAAGGGGGTTGTTAACTCGACTTGGCCATCTGCAGTGAAAGTAATGGAAGCCTGAAGCCGAGAGAGAACATCGGCACCTAGGAGGTTAATGGGACAGGTAGAGGAAACAACAAACCGGGAGAGGATGTGTGATCCTACGTGTAAGAGTTTAGTAAGGGGGTTACTGCGAGGTGTACCATCTACCCCAACACAGGAGACAGCAGTGTCAGATAAAAAGGAAGGGTCTGGCAGGTCTTGTTCCCTAAGAACACTACGGGCTGCACCTGTGTCAACTAGAAAGGTGGTTGGGGGCCCTCCACGGGGAGAACTACAGTAGCTAAAGGCCCTCCCCCATCCCCCGCAGACACTGCCATGGCAGGGGTTGCTGACACAGGCTTGCCGGTTACCTATTGCAATAAATCTAAATGGGCCTGGTCTGGTCCCTGGTATCGGCGGGAAGTGGAAGGGGGGTTAGCAGAATGCATGGGTGGGCGAGATGGACGGACAGCATGGCGGGGCTGTGGCAGACTATCTTGGAAATCATCGTTGTCATACCCTTCACCAGAGGGCGAAGAGTAAGCACGAGCATCTGATGTGGACGGCCGGGAGTGGGTGTACTCAGGAGGCGGAGGGGGTGGAGGAGGGGGAAGTTGGGGCAGCTGTGGAAGGGGTAGGGCAGAGAGATAACCTGTGGAAGGGAAGTTATAGCTGGTGGCAT
>OW240915.1:240513127-240542538 GCA_933207985.1 Pelobates cultripes | reverse complement strand
AATTCATCTGAACTAGAATGCTACGTGAACTTTTCAGACGAAGAGATTCAGACAAGTCGAATATCTATCTATCTATCTATCTATCTATCTATCTATCTATCTATCTATCTATCTATCGTGCCTTTGTATACTACATAATAAAAGCAAGAAATAAATATATATACATATGTATTTATAAAATGCTTTGCAATCAGTCCCACCTACTCAAGAATTGGAATTTTCCAGATTTTATTACCGGCGAATTGCAATGACCCATTCCAGGGGTCGGCAAATTTTGGCTCTCCAGATGTTGTGAACTACATCTCCCATAATGCTCTTACAGCCATAATGCTGCATAGTTTTTTACAAGTTAGAAAAAATGTGACCATTATACTACTATCAAGACATAAAATTAAATGCATTTTACTTAAATATCTATATATCTAACAAGGACAAATAATGACATTGTATCAAAGATTAATATTAATGTTTACATTCGTCTGTTTTGAATCACTTGCTCTGCGTACTTTTTATTACATATGGTGTCTTATAAAAATAAAACAAGTTATAAATAGTTTCTTTTATAGTTTATGATCATTTTAAATGCAATAAAATTACAGACAAAAGCAGCCATTACACACATCTTGTGGTTTGACTTATAGCACTGATATTTATGATTAGTTTAGTCTAATTGAAAAAGGAAATAAAACTGCCTTACTTGTAATGAGATTTAAAGGTAACATTTTTATTTTATTAAATTACTATTATGACTAATCTGTAAAATAAAATATGATTTACATTGTATAAAAATGGCAATCTAATTTCCACGATACATATTGGTCTCATTGCGTATATCATTTGTCATTAAAATCTGGCTCTCTCACTTGCCACTTGAAAATGACGAAAGATCCAATATTGTAGTTGCCTGTAGGCAATGTGCTTATAAAGCTTGTGTTATCAATATGTGTTTTAAAAGTGAAAATGTTATTATTGATACAGACCTGTGACTTTTCTCACTGTTGTTTTAATATATATATATATATATATATATATATATATATATGTATTTATAACTTGTTGCTATTGTCTTATGATGATTAAAAACCTGTTGGGGATAGAGATTTCTGTTTTAGCTGGGAAAACACAAAACTTTAATAAAACTGGTTAGATGCTAAAGCAAATGTCAAAATATGATTGAATATAGATTGTAGATATTTAGTTCACACAGACAAAGTAGGATCAACTGGGTCTGTTAACCATTTTGCATTGTAGACTGACATAAAAGTTAAATTTTACAAGTTTTTTTGGCACAAGGTTTGGTTAATTGCATGAAAAGTAACTCTTTAGCTGATTTAGCAATCAGTGCCAGCTGTGTGCAAAAACTCATATAACTATTGCATTAAATAGGAATAATGTCAGAAATATCTGTAATGTTAAAATACTTCGATACTGTAAAGAAAAACACCTGAAGCCAATACTAATAACGTGTGCATGTTCAGGTGAGTAAAACTTTTCTATGAGTAGCTCTTAAAAGTCAACATTTTACTATTATTATTTTTTTTTTATTAATAAAAATCAGACATATGGAATCACAGTCAATAGATAATCAAGTAATGGCACACAATCCAATCAGTGCATGTCGTTCAAGAGATATACTAGGAAAACATATGTAAGTAAGGTACATACAATCATGACACAAATAACACGTATATATGAATGTGAATGTAGAGGGTGCCATCGAGAATGGTTTTGGGTGGGTGCATCCAGATAAGGCATGAGCATTGAAAATTATACGGTTATGAATATGATCAGCGTATCATCTTGTCGTCTGCATATATAACACTCGACTGGTTAGGGATGATAAGTGTCTACAAATATTATGGGGCCCCATGGCTCCTGTGACATGTACCCTATCTAACAAAGCTGCTAGCAGTTCAATACCATATGTCTGGAAAGGTGTGTAGTAAACAACTAAAACACTATAACATTTTATTATTTTATCAAACATACATTACAACTTTTTTTAATAACAAAAAATAACTTCTGAAAATACAGTGATAAATCAGAAGTTACACACACATACACACAAACACATGGCAAGTTGAACACACACAAAACACTTCAGATGACAGACGCACTTACACGCACAGGCTCATCATAAGGCAGACAAATACTGTTTACCTTGAGCACTATACCTCCACTATCAAGATCTGCAAACTCATGCAGACAGCTGGTACCTGTCACAAAGGCAAAGAGGATATGGCTACTTTAATTTAAAGAGCCTGAACCAGTGGTAAATGTTCTGAGTTTTGCTTCCCATGCATCCCTAACAAACACCATCAGATTGACAGGATATCCCCTCCCCCTCAGAAATAAAAGGCATCCACAAATGATACCATCAGAAAATCCCAGAATTATTTTTCTAATATCATTTTTTGGGGGTCTGGTTACAACCACCTCATGTTTCCACTGCTTCAGAGTCCAGTGGCGGTGTGCTTACACCACTCAATCCGACTCTTGGCATTGTACTTGGTGATGTGAGGCTTGAATGCAACTGCTCCATGCTCCATGAAGATCACGCTGCACAGTTTTTGTGCTGATATTAATACCAGTGGAAGTTTGGAACTCTTCGGCTATGGAATCAGCAGAGCGTTGGTCTTATTGAACCTGCTTGTGACTATACATGGTCTTCTGCTTTGTGGCTGGGTTGCTGCTGTTCCTAAACACTCCCACTTTCCAATAATACTACATACAGTTGACCGTGGAATATGTAGCAGGGATAAGATTTCACAAATGGACTTATTGCAAATGTGGCATCCTATCACAGTACCACGCGTGAACTCATTGAACTCTTCAGAATGAGCTATTTTGTTCACAAACATAAATGTAAATGCAGGGCTGGACTGGCCCACCGGGATACCGGGAAATTTTGTATCGGCACCTGAGGCAGGGCAGGCAGCTGACTGACCTGTGGCCGCAGAGGGAGATCTTTTGGTGGCCGCAGGGGGAGCTGGCTGTTCTGTCTCTGCTCCCCCGCACACGTGCGCTACTTAATAAGAATGGGGCCGGAATATACCATCATATTCCGGCCCCGGTCTCACTAAGCTGCGCGCTGGGGCGGGGGAGCAGAGACAGAACAGCCAGATCCCCCTGCGGCCGCCAAAAGAGCCAGCTCCCCCATGCGGCCGCTATCAGACTGAGCTGCCCATGCGGCCGCCAGCACACAGGTAGCAATTATGTGTGTCAGTGTGAGTGTATGTGTGTGTGTGTGTGTCATGGTGTGTGTGTGTCTGTCTGTGTCATTGTGTGTGTCTCTGTGTCGTGTGTGTGTGTGTATGTCTGTGTCTTGGTGTGTGTGTGTGTGTGTCTGTCTGTGTCATGTAATGTGTGTCTGCCTGTGTTACGGTGTGTGTGTGTCTGTGTCACGGTCTCTTTGTGTCGTGGTGTATGTGTGTCATGGTGTGTGTGTCTGTATCACAGTCTGTCTGTGTTATGGTGTGTGTGTGTGTGTGTCAAGGTGTGTGTGTGTGTCAAGGTGTGTGTGTGTCTTTTTAAGGTGTGTGTCTGTCATGGTGTGTGTGTGTCTGTCTGTGTCATGGTGTGTCTGTCTGTCATGGTGTGTCTGTGCTTCTGTCTGTGTCACTGTGTGTGTGTGTTTCTGTCTGTGTCATGGTGTGTGTGTGTCTGTGTCACAATCTGTCTGTGTCATGGTGTGTGTCTGTCATGGTATGTGTGTGTGTATGTGTGTTTTTACTCACCTTTTTTTTCCCCCATGTCGTGCTGGTCTCCCCCCGACTGGCCCTGCCTCTATGGCTGAGATCATCAATCCGCACTGACACAGGAAGCACCTCTAGTGACCGTCTGAGTGTCTGTCAGTGTCTGTCTCTAAAAAGTCAGTGTTTACATTGAAAAGCCTGCAGCGACAGGCTATAGACACCAGAACCACTACATTAAGCTGTGTGTGTGTGCGCGCCTTCTAGTGAGTGGGCTTGCTTGTGTGTGTATGTGTGCCTGCTACTGAGTGAGCTTGTGTCTTTATGTCAATGACCTTATGTATATCAGTGAGATTGTTTGTCTATGAGGCTGTGTATCAATCAGCTTGTGTCAGTGAGATTTTCTGTGTCTGCATGTGAGTATGCTTACTGTATAATTAAAAATTTTACTCTGAAAGGACCAATATTTTATATTGGTAAAAGCATATATATATATATATATATCTGTATCTATATCTATATCAATCATCTAGGGTGGCAAGACATAGCCTTACATATTACATGTGACAATAATGGGGCTGGCATAGATTTTTTTTTTCCAGGGCTGCTTTGGAATCCCCAGTCCAGCCCTGTGTTAATGCAGATCACATGGTTAGGTGCTTCATTTTATACAGTAGAAACCAAAAATAAAAAGGATATATCTGTACAAAAAACATCCAAAGGTAAAATATCACATAAAAGTAAATACAACCTTATTACGTAAAATATAATGGATATTGTGTTCAAATCTGCAAAAAAAAACAAAAAACAGAACTATACCTAGTACAATAATATCCCAAAACATGTGAAGGATGAGGTGAGGAAGGGGGGTTGTGGAGAACTCACAAAATGTTATATGATTCATGGTTATCTCCCTTCAAAGAGGTTAATTACAACAAAGCAGGTGGAACTTTAGTCTTGAATTTTGGTCCTCTTCAGACATTTAGGTGGCTTGTTCTCCCCTTGCCCTCTTAGAAAAGGTTAAAACTTACCTTATTTACAGAGCCAGGCCCCTGGCCGTGCTGGCCCCGCCCCTTATCTGCATCCTTGCTGACATAATCAGAATTTATGATGTTTAGGAAATCCAGTGCTTTCACGCAGAGAAAGCATTGGATTGGCTGAAATCAACATGGAGGTAGGATAGGGGAGGGGCCAAACACTGGCTTGGTCAATCAACACCATGCAGAGCAGCACTGTCCCATGAAGCACCTCCAGAGCAGCACCATGCAGAGCAGCACTGCCCCAGGAAGCACCTCCAGAGCAGCACTGCCCCATGAAGCACTGGAAGTGTCCCTAGGAGGCAGTGTTTGCATGAAAATGCCTGAAGGGAATGGTTATACTCACCAGAACAAATACAACGAGTTGTAGTTGTTCTGATAACTAGAGTGTCCCTTTGACTTTGAATAGAAAACAAAGTTAAGAAAGTAAAAACCTGTTACAGCCAGTTATATGCAGCTCCTGAATTTAGTACTTGAGCTCAGCGAGCTTATTTATCACTTTTATACTCCTATTTTATTGTAGGGGAAGCCTTGCAAGTTTCGTTTTTTTTTTTATAGTTGTGGGATCCTTATAGTACACAGACCATGCATGGTTTATACACACTTGGGGCTTGTTTAGAATACCTCCAAGGGAAAACAAATAAAAATTAAATTATTAATTTTTTACAAAAAAAGGTGTTTATTCTGTGTAGTGGACCCCAGGTAACCCGACCAGTTACCTCCACTAATTCCTTCCCTCAGCCACTCTGGACCCGCTTACAGTGTAAAGACATCCCCCAGTAACTGGATGAAATATAGTTCTGGGAGTACAACTCAATTTTATTATGCCACACATGGCTTTTATGCATAAACCCTTGCAAAGGGTCTTCCTCACTGACACACAGTGGTCCTCTGTACCTGGGAGCACGGGCGCGGGAAAAGGGACCTAGTCTCTTTGTCTCCCAGGTACAGAAGCCCGCCCCACATACAAGGGGTCTCCCACATTAAATGTCTTCAACCCAGGATCCTCTGTGCTTGGGAAACCTCCTTGTCTCCCAGGCACAGAAAGCCAGCAAACTAACAAGTTCCCCAAAAGTGTCCCCACCAACCTTATGAACCCCCATACTGTTCATTTCCCCGACTGGTCTCCGTTTGCGCAGCTCTTCTGCGAACCCCAGGCAAGGGAAGCGTCTCCTTACAGGATACATATGCTCCCCCTGGCTGGAATTTGTCTATACAAAATGGTGGCAACCAAGGGGAGCACTCATTAATTATTTCCCTTGCGGTTTTTCACTTATGTTCAGTACCAGGGTTTACATTAGTCAAGACAGGCACCTGCCTAGGGCACCAGTCTCTGGGGACACCATTTAAGACTGTGTGTAGGAAGAGACGATCTATCTCACCAAAGTCTGCTGTCATGAAGTTCCAGTGCCCTGCCCTGTGTCAGCCACAGGGAAAGAAATTGAGACGCAAGCACCGCAGGGGCCTCACTGCTGCTTCCTGAAATCAGCAGGAAATAGAATGAAGGAGGTAGTATAGGATCCTGGATGACAGCCAGGCAGAGCTGCTTAGTGTGCTAGGTGAAAAGTTTGTACACACTGATAAGCTGCCTCACTGACAGTGTTACAGACAGTGTGCAGGAGGAGGCTGGAGGTTATCAGGCTAAAGACAGCAGGATGGGAAGGTTTTCACCCTCTCCCTGTGTGCACATTACTGTAAGTGCTCAGCTCTGCACTAAGAGAGGGACCCCAGTCAGCAGTACTTCATATCTACAATATGTTAACATTTACCTGCTGTATGCATGTGTGCTTTGAGCCTATTGTTTGATGTATATTTATAGGTGTATTACCTATTATTTATTATCTATTAGCTATACCCTGCCGTGTATGTGTCTAAATCACCTGCCTGTGAAGTTTATGGTTATGTTGACTAGTTACCTGTACTGTGTTTGTAAACACTGGTCTGCTTTGTATAGATTTATCTGTTGCCACTTTCCTACTGTGTGGATGTGTGTCTTTGAACTCTTCACTTGCTGTGTGAATGTTTGTTGAATTATTTTTTTTGCACTGTGCATATATGTGCTATGCTTATTATGTATGTGCTATGAACTCTCTACTTGCAATGTGTATTTAGGTGTATAATAACAATATTAGAGATACTGTACTGCCCAACAGAAAAAAATAAAATAAAACAAAACACATTGTTTAGTAGATATAACTCCAATGAATATGTCTGTATTTTATTATGTATTGTTTCATTGGGGTTATATCTAATACCACATTGGGGTTATATCTAAAACCACATCTTGTCTGCAGCCATTGCAAATCCCACTGAGACTTTCTGTAGCTGCAGACATCCAATGCAATCTCCTGCAACTGTCATTTAAAAAAACCAAAAAAACACCCCAAGTATTAAGTGAATACTATTCTACCAATCTATTCCCTTACGTTTTGTGTCACTTTAACCCACTTTAGCATGTAAGCTCATTGAGCGGGACTCTCAGCCCCTCTGTTTCTGTGTGTCAAACTGCATCTGATTACAATTACATGTTTTTTAGTCCACTCATTGTAAAGCGCTATGTAATTTGTTGACGCTATATAAATATAAGAAGAAGTCTTTGCAAGACAGGTGCATATATATTAATCCTTTTGCCTGTAAAATGTGTTTCGAAATGCTATGCATTTTCCATATCCATGGAGACTCTGGGTTTGTAGGATATTTGGCAAAGTAGTATCTAGTATTGCAGCATCTATTACTTTATATACTCAATGGCCCCATTTAAGTTTTTTTGTATTTTAATTTTTTTTGGTAATGAATCTAGCCAAACATTGCAGCTACGCAATTTGCACAAATTTAAACCTTGGACAAAGGCTACCAAAGGAGGTGAGGATTTGTTTTACGTTCATTGCAAGAAACTATTGAAATAGGGAATGTGAATATTAAGGTGATTTTATGCATATTGCTTCAGCATCTAAGCTTAGGTAGACCATGATGGGACCTACTTGTGTCCTAACCTGTGCAAATGTTATAAGTTTATTATGATGATGCTTGATGTGTCCTTTTAATTGTGAAAGGGGGCGACAAAGTATAGTTTTGCATAGGGTGTCAAAAATCCTGTCACCGGCCCTGCTTATTTTACGGGTGTGAACATTCTAATTAATTGGATGTAAACATTCTAATGGCGCACTGGGGTGGTCCCAGTTCGGGAGACGAATGGATTCTGTTCTTATGGATGCTCTCAAATGGGAGAACAAGGCACAGTGCACAAAATACAGGGGAAAACACACAATACAAGGGGAAACAAGCGAATAAGCAGTGGTTCTGCTACATTCTGTTCTTATGAACTGGGTACAGACACAACTAGGTGTGAATTTCTTATTATTCACCAAAGAATCTTGTTAATACACTTTACACTAATTAATGCTGATGGTGAATTGAAAGGCCTAGTCCTGGATGCTACTAAAATAATGTTTTACAAAGAGTACACACTTTTCTATCACATTGTTGTAAATGTACATAGTAGAAACAATTTAGTTGTTGAATATCGGAGGTAATGCAGACTGAGCAAGTCCCAGTTGACTGAAAAATACCAGTATCTAGCTTGTTACCTTTTTGTAAATGGAATATTCTCACTTTTTAATTTCCCCATCTTTTCTTTTTATGTATTTGCTTTTGATAGTAATATTGTGATGTTTTTTGCCAACTATATAAGGAAAGAGTATTAATTTTTATTTTCCCTGGAACCACCATGTTTGTCCACACAGACTTTTGTTATATCTTAACTTTGTTCCTTTTTTGGTTTTTTATTTACTCCTTTTTTATCCTTCTTTAATTTTTTTGGATAGTGAAATCGCAAAAAATAATAAAATAAAAAAAAACTGTCAAGAGAATTTAGACTATTCTTTTTATCAGTCGGTATGTGTATATTAACCCCTTAAGGACACAACTTCTGGAATAAAAGGGAATCATGACGGAATATTTCCGTCATGTGTCCTTAAGGGGTTAACCTGTTTTTTTTTTTTTTTCTTCATAAGCAAAATCAGAAAACCCAAGGTTTCATACATTGATAATGTATTCCCACAGTCCCCTATGTATATTTTAATACCAATGTGTTCTAGTGGGGTGATATTCATAGTATAGTATGTAAATGTTATATACTATTGCTTATTATTTTATTTTCATTATATATGTGATGTTTTTCTATCTTTCTTTATGACAATCTGTGTACAGTACTGGATGCTTTAAGTCATACTTTAAATTGCATGATTTTGCTATTACATGAGGAAAAGTCATGATTTTATTAAAGACACAGAGGCGAGTATTGTATATCCCTTTCTTTACTGTACACCAATAGCAGCAAAGAATACAAACAGAATGAAAAAATAATGAACATACAGTAACATAGGCCCCTCCCTGCTCAGGTCCCAGTATAATAGGCAGCACGTCCCTTCCATTTCCCTCTTTCTGAAGATGCGACACTATAAATAACGTCCATACCCAAGAACAGCAATAATGTCCAATGAGGAGACAACGTAGAACTTGTCACCAAGAGGAGGATAACACTTCAACAACAGGGAAGCACAACTGGATGATCGTAGAACCAAACTCTATCAGCGGGGGAAGTCCTCACAAGCCGAAGCATGGCATTCCGCCGGATTGGATCAGGCTGTGAAAATATAAAGGAACAGGAGCCCAAAGGTTAAAATCGATACTTGCAACCAATATCAAGGCCAGACGATGCAAAGCCCCACATACATCTGCAGTCCCACAACTCATAGTGATTAAATCAATCCAAGGTTAGTGATGTCCCGAACGGTTCACTGGCGAATAGTTCCTGGCGAACATAGCGTGTTCGCGTTCGCCACCGATGGCGAACATATGCGATGTTCAGTCCGCCCCCTATTAATTTACTAATACTAAGTAAAAATTACTTAGTATTAGTAAATTATGCCCCTACTCGCAATACCGCGAGTAGGGGCATGTCTATTAAACAGAGAGCAGCCTGTGGCTGCTCACTGTTTAAAAAAAAAGGGTCCCCCCCACCCGATGGGGGCCCTAAATACTAATAGGACCTATTGTCTTCCCCCCGGCCCCCACCCCTGAGCGGTGGGTGGGGGCCCTAAAAATACCAATAAGGGGGGGACCTAAATACTAATAGGGGGGGAACTATTGTCCCCCCCCGGCACCCACCCCTGAGCGGTGGGTGGGGGCCCTAAAATGAAAAATAAGTGGGGACCTATTGTCCCCCCCGCCCCCACCCCTGCGCGGCGGGTGGGGGCCATATTGATAATGAGGGGGGGACCTACTGCCCCCCCACCCTCACCCCTGCGCGGCGGGTAGGGGCCAAATTGATAATGAGGGGGGACCTACTGCCCCCCCGGCTCCCACCCCTGGGCGGCGGGTGGGGGCCATAAAGATAATGAGGGGGGGACACCTACTGTCCTCCCCCCCAGCCCCCACCCCTGGGCGGTGGGTGGGGGCCACAAAGATAATGAGGGGGGGACCTACTGTCCTCCCCCCCAGCCCCCACCCCTGGGCGGCGGGTGGGGGCCACAAAGATAATGAGGGAGGGGACCTACTGTCCTCCCCCCCCGGCCCACACCCCTTGGCTGCGGGTGGGGGCCCTAAGCAAATCCCCCCCAGGTGACTAGGGGTCCCCAAGCCCCTAGTCACCACCCCCCCAAATAAAAAGTCCCTACCTACCCCCCTCACCCTAAAAAATAGTGAGGGGGGAATAAAATAACTAACCTGTAAAATAAAATTAAACTTACCATTCGACGTCTTCTTTTTTCTCAAATCTTCATTTTTCAGCCCCAAAAAAGGCCAAATAAAAACCATCATAACCGTCGAATTGAAAATAAAATAAAAATCCTGAGCGCAAAAAAAAAAACCAGCGAAAAAATTGAACTTTCCCACGCTGTGTAAAATGACACAGAGCACTGTGATTGGATGGCTTGAAAGCCATCCAATCACAGTGCTCTGTGTCATTTTACACAGCGTGAGAAAGTTCTTTTGAATTTTCCCACGCTGTGTAAAATGACAAAGAGCTCTCTGATTGGCTTAAACCCACCAATCAGAGTGTTCTTAGCCTAATTGCAGGGCGTGGCAAGGCTTTATAAGCCTTCCCCCGCCCTGCAGAGCTCAGTCTGCGTGGAGTCCTCCATGGGTGAAGATGGATTATTTTTTTGCGCTCGTGTTTTTTCTTTTTCGTCTGGTTTTTTTTTTTGCGCTCGGGATTTTTATTTTAAATTCAATTCGACGGTTATGATGGTTTTTTATTTGGCGTTTTTTGGGGCTGAAAAAAGAAGATTTGAGAAAAAAGAAGACGTCGAATGGTAAGTTTACCTTTATTTTACAGGTTAATTATTTTATTCCCCCCTCACTATTTTTTAGGGTGAGGGGGGTAGGTAGGGACTTTTTATTTAGGGGGGGTGACTAGGGGCTTGGGGACCCCTAGTCACCTTGGGGGGGGGGAATTTACTTAGGGTCCCCACCCGCAGCCCAGGGGTGGGGGCCGGGGGCGGGAGGACAGTAGGTCCCCCCCCTCATTATCTTTGTGGCCCCCACCCGCAGCCCAGGGGTGGGGGCCGGGGGGGAGGACAGTAGGTCCCCCCCTCATTATCCTTGTGGCCCCCACCCGCTGCCCAGAGTTGGGGGCCTGGGGGGGAGGACAGTAGGTCCCCCCCTCATTATCTTTGTGGCCCCCACTCGCCGCCCAGGGGTGGGGGCCAGGGGGGGGAGGACAGTAGGTCTCCCCCCTCATTAGTCTTTGTGGCCCCCACCCGCCGCCCAGGGGTGGGGGCCGTGGGGGGGAGGACAGTAGGTCCCCCCCTCATTAGTCTTTATGGCCCCCACCCACTGCCCAGGGGTGGGGGCCGGGGGGGTGTTGACAGTAGGTGTCCCCCCCTCATTATCTTTGTGGCCCCCACCCGCCGCCCAGGGGTGGGGGCCGGGGGGGAGGACAGTAGGTCCCCCCCCTCATTAGTCTTTATGGCCCCCACCCGCCGTGCAGGGGTGGGGCCCGGGGGGGGCAGTAGGTCCCCCCCTCATTATCAATATGGCCCCCACCCGCCACGCAGGCGTGGGGGCCGGGGGGGGCAGTAGGTCCCCCCCTCATTATCAATATGGCCTCCACCCGCCGCGCAGGGGTGGGGGTGGACAATAGGTCCCCCCTTATTGTTATTAGGGCCCCCACCCACCGCTCAGGGGTGGGGGCCAGGGGGGAGGAGAGTAGGTCTCCCCCCCCCTCTTCAACCAATAAGAGTCCCTGTGGGTTTTAAAATTCGCCTGCCCATTGAAGTATATGGCGGTTCGCCCGGTTCACGGGTTCGCGAACATTTGCCGAAGTTCACGTTCGCCGTTCGCGAACCGAAAAATTCACGTTCGCGACATCACTATCCAAGGTACATAATCAAAAAAACCTTTACAACACAGGCCCCACTTACCATACCAAACCATTTGATGTATCTCGTCTAAACATACAAAAAACTGGGTGGGAAATAATAAACATAACATGAGAAATATAACATGGGTGGGACATTACTCACCTCCGTGTCTTTAATAAAATCATGACTTTTCATCATGTAATAGCAAAATCATGCAATTTTATAACAAGACACGGAGGCTCATATTGCAAGTTTAAAGCTGGTCCAATACTGCAGCAAACGTATGCGGGGCCGGTCGAAAGTAAAATTCCCGTAAAGTAGATTCCCTTGACCAGTCGCCTGTCCTCATGAGGTCTTCCAGACGCGCACCTGCAGTCATCATCGAAGAAGCCGAGGCCCCCCTTACCGAATGGGCGCCAAAGATCGTGGTATTAATGCCCGCCTGAGTCAATAACCACTTCACCCAGCGTGGCAATGTGGTGCTAGAAACTGGGTTGAAAGGAGGACAAAAGAATAAAAACAGCTGCGGAGAGACAGCGGTACGGTGAAATTTGGTGCGATCTTAATATTCGCGTAGGCAAGCCACTGGACACAATGCCGGAGAAGAAGGGAAACTTGGATAGGACACCGATTTGATAGATGTTTTTGTGCGTCTGCTTATGTTGAATATTACCCCTTCTGGGGTGTATGATCTGGCATCAAAGTCCAGAGCTCGGACGTCCGAGACCCTCTTGCAGGAGACAAGGCAGAGCAGGCAAACCAACTTGACTGATAATTGTTTTAAGGAGAGTGTGGAGTTAGCGGGCCAGGATGGGAGAAAAGATAACACAAGTGAGACATCCCAGGTTGTGGAGTAGCAAGGCCTGGGTGGTTGGGAAAATCGAGAGCCTTTGAGGAGTTGACACACTAAGGGGTGTTGCCCCGCAGGATATCCATCAAATCCTTGTGAGTCGAAGAGATGACAGACCGATAGAGATTGATAGTCCGGTAAGCTCTCCCTGCTTCAAAGAGGGAAGTCAGAAATTGCAGGACCATGGTTACAGGAGCTGAAACGGGATCCGCGTCCCTAGCCAGGCCCCAGCCAGCCCAAGCTCACCAAGCTGACCCATCGTCTAGTGCCGGGAGCCCATGCTTCTGTCAACAGGCGTTTAGTTGTTTCCGAAACTCCCTGGATCTCCTAGGATCCCTGGAGATCTGCCACGCCAGGAGCGGAAGGGAGCCTTCTAACAGGAGGGGATGACATCGTCCCATCGGGTCCAGCAGTAGTTCTTGAAACGACGGCAATAGACTGGGATATTCCTCTGTCATCTCGAGAATTTGTGGGAACCATGACTGCATCTCCCAGAAGGGGGTCACCAGAAGGGGGTCACTCGGATGAGGGCTCTGCGAAGTTCTTTGCGGATGGATCGAATCTTGGCCATTGGCAGGCTCAGCGTCACCTCCCCCGAGTCCTCAAGGAACCCTAGGAATTCCATGCGAGTGGCGGGGGTCAGGCATGACTTTTCCCAGTTGATAATGAACTACAATCGGGAGACAAGGTTTATGGCCAACCGTAGGTGTGTAAGGAGAGTGGAGTGCTCCTGAGCCATGAGTAGAATCTCGTCTAGGTATATGATTAGACGAACCCCCCGACTGCGCAACCAGGCCATTGCTGGTCGCAGCGGTTTTGTGAAGCACCACGGTGCTGAGGAGAGGCCAAAGGGTAGGCAGGTAAATCGCCAAATCTCGTGCCACCAGTGGAAGCACAGGAGGTCTCGGGACGTCACGGTAACCAGTACAGTCATGTATGCATTCTTGAGATCTAGTTTTGCTAACCAGTCTCCGTGTAGGAGAAGATCTCGTAGCAGGTGAATACCCTCCATCTTGAAATGGCGGTACCGAACCATGGCATTGAGGGGACGCAGATTTATGACTGGCCACATTTGTCTGCCTTTCTTTTCCACCAGAAAATGTTGCTTATGACACCTACGGGGTTGAGAGGTGCCCGTTCTATTGCCACTTTGACAAGGAGGGTGGAGAGTTCTTTGTTGATCAATCTGCGATCCCGGAGTGAGAAGCAGATCGGTCGAGGAGGGGGGATGTGTTCAAGGTGCCCCACAAGTTCTATATGGAAACCTTGAACAGTGTTCAGCACCCAAGGGTCTGAGGTAATTAGTGACCAAGCTGGGAAAAAATGTTGGAGTCTGCCCCCTGCACAAACATGAGAAGAAATATGAGGTATGAGGAAACTCACAGTATGGTCGTCTGGAACTGGAGTTGCCACAGAAACCTCTGGATCGCCACTGGCATCCGCGTGACGGGAAGAAAGTGGAACGGGTATTTGTTTCCTGGTAGTTAGCACGTTGCTGGAAGGAGCCTTGTCCCGTGCCACGGGATTGGAAGTAGGAAGGGCTGGACAGACGGCTCCTGAATCTGCCGGCCCTGGTGGAGACCCGCCCCTGGAATACCCGTCTCATGGATGCTTGGGCCTTGTCAAGGGCTGTAAATGCCCCAACGAAATGCCCTAAGTCCTTAATAAAGGAATTGCCAAAGAGTAAGCCTTGGGCATCCTTACCAGCCTCCGTGAGGGCAAGATTGGCCAGCTTGGGTTCAACCTTAAACAAGATGGCTTTACGCCGTTCAATAAAGAGGGAGGTGTTTACACTCCCAGCAATACAATGTGCTCTCTGGACCTAACCACATAGGTCTTCAGGGTCAACCATGTGGTTCACCGCTCTGGCGTTTTCCGCCAAGTCAAACAATTTGGCCAGGGGACCGAAAATATCCAGGTGTTTATCCTGGCATGACTTCAAGGCAGAGTCCAGCCCTTTACGGGGGTTCCAGCCCGGTTTAGTGAGGAACTGAATCATTTTGGGGTCTACCTCAGGAGTGTCACATATTTTATTAGGCACCACAGGCCTGGGACACTCTGCCCTCAATTTGTTACGTGCCGCTTTGCTAAGAGGGCGCCATACCCAATTCTCAACGTACGTGGCAACGTGGTCGCCCGGGAGCCACTCTGCCGACCTCGGATGGTGTAGGTCATCCAGGTCGAAGAGTGGGACACCCAACGGGTCCACGTGGGCGGACCCCACAGCCACGGGATGCCTAGTCCCTGGATCGCCTCCGGACGTCTCTGCCTGAGCAGATGGAAGCAGGTCAAAGACCACATCTGCGGCATCCATATCAGAGTCACTGTCCGACTCAATCTTAGCCTCCTCACCAGACCTGATATCTGAGTCAGAGTCGCTCTCTAACTGTGCTCTGGCACATTTCCATTGCCGCGTCTGTTCTGCCTGACGCGGAAAGGCTCTTTGGCGTGGATGAGACACGCTTTCTGGAGTGACCATAAGTACGCTAGTCATAGAATTTCTGGAGGCAGAGGGAGAGGGATGTTTGGACTTATGGGTAGCCTTTCTGGGTGCCTCTCCCGGAGGGTCCACAGCAGGACGCAATAGCGGCATCGTGGAGCCCGAGAAATGCTCATCTGAAGGACGTGGCAATAGGGCTTGGGAAATAGAATGGGAGAGGGTAGATGACATGGACCCCATGGCTGCCATAATGGCGTCTGTCACTGAGCGCTGTAGCGCTAAGAATTGTGCCCCTTCAGGGTGGATGGGTCTGTCTACCGGGGTGGGTGGAGTGCCCGAGGTGACAGGGGTCTCTCCCAGATTAAATGTGGCATCAGTCTCACCAGAAGGTGGGGATCCGGAAGGTAGTCTGGGTTTAGGCATAATGGAGAACCAAAAACAGGACCTAATCCCTAATTACTAAATTATCAGAATAGTATGGGTTAGTCACCCAAAACTGAAACCAATAGGTATAAGAAAGATCTCACCAGGGCCCAGACCAGTGGCACACACACACACGAGGTGGGGAGGAAGACAGGAAGTCAGAAAATGGCCGCCATCAATCTCGCGAGATTCGCTGCAAAATCCTGTGAATCCATCAAGTTAAAGAACCTAACGTTCGGTAAAATGAAACGAAGACGAACGAGCAGACCGTTCGTGCAAAAATTAGAATGCTGCAAACAGGCGAATGGTGCTATCTGCTGGTAAAACTAACGAACAGCATGTGTTTGTGAGGAATTAGCCGAACGGACTTAATTCTAGCACGATAAACAGCCGAACAAAGCGGAGAAAGGGCAGGGAGAGGTAAAAAGCAAGGAGGAGAAAAGGAGATAAGGAAAAATCGCATGGACAAAGTCAAGTGAAAAGGGGGTATAAACAATAATATAACAAGGGAGGTTTGGACCCTGAGTTCACAGAAAAAACACACAGATGTGTAGCATAAAACAAGCAGAGAAAACAAATAAGAACACAGAGAAAATTCTCTAATAGAAAATAAAAAGACAATAAAAGAATCAATTAACAGATAAAACCTATACAGTGTAATACAAAGAATATCAATAAATAATAATATCAATAGCAAGTAATCAACAAGTAAATCAGAGAAAAGATTTGACAAGTACTTATCTTTGTATCGGAGCAGCAAAGAAAGAGGGACATGGAAGGGAAGTGCTGCCTATTATACTGGGACCTGAGTGGGGAGGGGCCTATGTTACTGTACGTTCATTATTTTTTCATTCTGTTTGTATTCTTTGCTGCTATTGGTGGACAGTAAAGAAAGGGATATGCAATATGAGCCTCCATGTCTTGTTTCAAAATCATCATTTTATTGTTCTAAACTATGGCCCATGGCACCATGCCCTGCTATCCCATATTTAGAGCAAATAGTGTTTTATTTTAGAGCCTTTAGCTTCATATTTAGAGTTGCTTTCTGTATTGCCTTTATGCTTTTGTCAGGATGACCTGTTCCATTTTTATCTTTACTATTTACTTCCTTTGTACTCTACTTTCAGCTTTGTTGTTTGTTTGTTTGTGTGTGTGTTTGTTTGTTTGTTTGTTTGTTTGTTTGTTTGTTTGTTTGTTTTTTGTAAATAAGTTAGTTAAGGGGGCAAATAGTGTTATTCTAGATTATTTTATCAAGACCCTATGCAATATCCAATACATTTGTAAAAAAAAAAAAGTTATATTCAACCAAATATGTTTTTTTTTGTTTATATATATATTGTATATATAGATGAAGTGTATAACATTTATTATATTGTTACAATGGCACCTGTCAATGGGGTGGGATATATTAGGCAGTATGTGAACTGTCAAGTGAAAAGATCTGAGTGACTTTGACAAAGGCTAAATAGTGATAAGAGTGTGTCAGAGCATCTGTAAAATGGTAAGTCTTGTAGGCTATTCCTAGTATACAGTGGTTGGTACCTACCAAAAGTAGTTCAAGGAAGGACAACTGGTGAACTGGCATCAGTGTCATGAGTGCTCATGGCTCATTGATGCATGTGGGGAGTGAAGGCAAGCCCATATGGCCCCATCACACAGAAGAACTACTGTAGCTCAAATTGCTGAAAAACCTAATGCTGGCCATGTTAGAAAGGTAAGAAAGGTGTCACAGCACACAGTGCACCACAGTTTGCTGTGTAGATGGCTGCTTAGCTGCAGGCAGGTCAGAGTGCCCGCCTGTCCATCACCAAAAATGCCTTCAATGGGGACGTGATAATCATAGCGCAATAGAAGAAGCTTGCATGGTCTGATGAATCACGTTTTCTTTTAGATCAAGTGCTTGACTGGGTTAATCGCTTACCTGGGGTAGAGATGGCAACATGATTCACTATGCCAAGAAGGCAGGCAGTTGGGGGCAGTCTTATGCTTTGGATGGTGTGCTGCTGGGAAAGCTTGGGTCCTGGCATTCAGACGCACCACATACTTAGAGATTGTTGCAGACCACGTACACCCCTTTATGGCAATGGTGTTCCTATATGGCAGTGGCTTTTTTCAGCAGGATACTGTACCATGCCATACAGTAAAAATTGTTCAGGAATGGTTTAATGAACATAACAAAGACTTCAAGGTGTTGCCTTGGCCTCCAAATTCACCAGATCTCAATCTGATTGAGCATCAGTGGGATGTGCTGGAATAAAAACCTAATCCATTGAGGCCCCACCTTGCAACTTGCAGGACTTAAAGGACTTGCTGCTAAGGTCTTGGTGTCAGATACCACAGGACACATTTATAGGTCTTGCCTCTATGCATTAGAGCTGTTTTGGCTGCACAGGGGGGCCTACACAATATTAGGCTGCTGGTTTTAAAGTTGTGGCTGATCATTAAATATATATATATATATATATATATATATATGTCTTTTTTCCAGTTCTTTTTATGGTATCATGATCAATGTAATCTTTAGGGAGGTATAGATAAATTGTAAAGTTAACATTATTATAATATCTGAATAGGTACTGTATATTTTTCATGTTTACAGACCGCATGGTTAAAATGTGAGTCAGGAACATACTTTCAATCCAGCCCATAGTGTCTTGCCATATACTGCTTGCTCAACCCACAGGTTTGTTAAAGGTTTGTGGTCAATGTGGCTGTTTTATATCAAACTGCTTGTGCATTGTACTACTAGCTGTTATAATGTTATTTGTAATTTCCTGTACTATTGAAATTAGAACTAATAATGTGTCCAAAAATGTCATGTTTGTATTTGAATTTGTGAAAAAGAGATCGCCAGATTTGGCTATGGAGCTGGACTGTGATTTAAATAAAATATATGTACATTTTATATGTATTAACATTCTGCAAGATAAAGAAATACATATGTAGTAGTGAAAATCAAAATGTTTGGATATGCTTGTGTGAGAAAAGAAAACTGGAATGACACGTTTCTGAAAAGAGTTTGTAATTATTTCAGATGATTTAAAGGTAGGCAGACAATGTAATAGAGAAACAGGAAATGCTAGAAGAATGCTATAGAATGCTTTTAGCAGTAGAAAGATTGAACTGCTCATGCCATTGTACAGAATACTGGTGAGACCTCACTTGGTGTATTGTATTCAGTACTGGAGACCGTATCTTCAGAAGGATATTGATACTTTGGAGAGAGTTCAGAGAATGGCTACTAAACTGGTTCATGGATTACAGGGTAAAACTTACCAGGAAAGGTTAAATAATCTTAACATGTATAGCTTGGAGTAAGGCCGAGACAGGGAGGATATGATAGAAACATTTAAATACATAAAGGGAAATCAACACAGTAAAGGAGGAAACTATATTTAAAAGAAGAAAAACTACCACAACAAGAGGACATAGTCTTAAATTAGAGGGTTTTAAAAATAATATCAGGAAGCATTACTTTACTGAGAGGGTAGTGGATGCATGGAATAATAGCCTTCCAACTGAAGTGGTAGAGTTTAATACAGTGAGGGAGTTTAAGCATGAATGGATTAGGGCTAATGCTATCCTAGATATGAGATAAGGCCAGGAACTAATGAAACTATTTTCATTAGTCCCTGGCCTTATCTCATATGGGCCGAAGGGTTCTTATCTGCCGTCACATTCTATATTTCCATATTTCTATGTTTTTTGGATAACATAGACTGAGAATAAGTCTAAAATGTGTTGTCTGAAGTGTGTTGTCTTTTCAAAGTGGCACACGCCAAAAATGTACTTTGCCTTTTAAATAATATATAAAACATACACAATTAAAATACGCAATCAAAATGCTGCGATCAAAATAAAGCGATTGAGTAATACCCATGCAATACATAGTACCACCACAACAGCAGTGATATTTAGAGTGACTTTGTAAATGTGGATGTTAAGGTAAGGACAGGTCTATAGAGGAGGTTGGTGTTAAGTTGAGGTCTGTGGATATGTAAGGTTAGGGTCAAAATCTGACTGCGAGATATAGGATTTAAAGTCCATGGCATTTTAAAGACAGGTGCCCCATAATCCAAAACTTTTTTTTAGAACTTCATAGTTTAGCTTATATAAAGATTTATGATAGCAGTTATGCCAACTATAAATTTTACTCCTGTTTAGGTTTAATTTACTAATATTCATCTTGTAATGTAATCTGCACTATTTGAAGGATTTTTTTACCATTTCTATTAGAAATGTTAAAACAAACCTACCATTCCAGGTTACATTGGTGAAGGATTGAGATTTTCTAAATATGTTTTTCCTGTATAGTGCAACTATAATGAAACAATGATTGAAGACTTCTGCAAAAAATGATAGATATTGTCTTTTTTCAATGACTAAGCTGCCCTTTTCAAATCATCAGGATTCAATATCATTATGCCTAGAGGGTAATAGAAGCTATAATGTTGTTTTTTTAGCTGTATAAATGTTCTTTATTTTTAATCAATGTTATTCATATATTTCAAGTTTCAGTACAAGTTTTTATTACTTAGCTTTTATCTTTAAATATCCTGTATAATCTTCATTTTGGATTCGGGCAGATCTTTATACATCACATAGTCATTTATACATATTCTATAAAATATACAGAATGAAATCTAGCCAGACCATGAATTATTTCAAATCATACTAATTGATGTTGATTCTGTTTTCATTGTATTGTTTCTGCAAATTTTATTTTTCAATCTAGGTGCATTAATAGACTTTACAAAACATGTCTTTCTAATTGAAAACAAGACAGGAAGGGGTTTAGGAATAAGCCAATGGCTTATAGTATTCAGCATTTTCTATGTTTCTTTGATTAAAATTGTTCATGATTCATTATTGATGTATTCTATTTGTGATGTTTCCTTATAAAATAGAAAATACGTTTTTTTTTTCTCTCTCAATGCTCCCCCTCCCTTCTCCCCCACCCCAACATAAACTGGAAGTTGTTACACTCACTCTGCAAATCATGAACATGTTTCCTTGTCTAGGTGATCCAAATGAAAACTAAATTGTGGCTATGGGGCAATGTAAAAAAGAGGGGAAATGTCTAAACTGATGGGTCATGTTTGAAAATTTGTGTGAGGGGGTGAACACCAAATGGAGGCTATGAGGAGCAATGTGTGTTTGTCGAGAGGGAGTTGTATTGAGCTATGAGGGAACAGTAGGGCAACATGAAGGTGCAATTGTGAGAGCACTTAAAAGCACTTAAAAAAAATCAATGCCTGTCAACACTATGTGGGTGCTTTATACTAGTATTAATTATTATTATGGAGATGAGACGTGTAGGAACGTGAGTACCATGCTCTCCCAATCAAATGCTCTCTATGTGAAACACTCAGAGGAGGTGAGGTGTGTGAACCCAGTCTGACTCGGTTCTCACAGCAGAAACATCATCTAGTGGCTGATGGGAATATGGTCACTGAAGGTGTGTTTAGCCCTGCAATGGAAACATTGCTGTATCATTAAATGGCACAATTAAAGGGACACTATAGTCACCCAGACCACTTCAGCTCAATGAAGTGGTCTGGTTGCCAGGTCCCTCAGGTTTTAACTCTTAACATGTAAACATAGTTTCATCGTTTACTCCAGCCTCTAGTGGTTCTCTTCCTGACAGGCACTAGAGGCGCTTCTGCAACGCTGGATGCGAAATTCACATCCAACGTGCAGAACGTCCATAGGAAAGCATTGATAAATGTTAGAATGCGCGCTCCACTTGGAAGCTGACGTTGGCGGGGGAGGAGAGGTCACCAGTGCTGAGGGAGCCCAGCACTGGATTAATCTAAGCTGCTGAAGGGGTAGTAACCTCTTCAACACCATGAGAGGGGGACCCTGAGGGTGAGGGTTCCCCAAGGATGACATAGTGTCAGGAAAACGGGTTGTTTTCCTGACACTATAGTAATCCTTTAAAACTAAAGGGCCACTGCGCCCAGACCACTTAATTAAGATTACGTGGTCTGGATGCCTTTAATGGTCCTCTAAAATGTATACAAAATACCTCCATAAGAGCTAAATGTTATACTGCATTACTTTCAAATTCAGTGTTAGCATTAACTTTAGTTCACCCATGGTGTAGGGAGGGAATGGGTTATTTACAGATATAAAAAAAAGAATTCATGAAAGTTGCAATTTATTTCCAAGAACTAAATATTTTTTATTGAGTGACATAAAACAAAAAAATGTATTTCATTTTGTAGTACTATCAATTTCTGCTTTGCTATGCAGTAACAGTTACAAAGTAGTTGACATGTTGTAAATATAGCATCACATATAACAAAATATAGTGAGTAAAAAAATCTAAAATATTTCACTCTGTATCAAGAACAAACACATTTAATATTTAATTACAATGAGCAAGATCAGCAAACTATTTTGTGTAAATATATATATATATATATATATATATCCAAGGTGATGACCACATTCAAAGGACAGGTGCTTGCTGTCTAGTGGTGCCCACGAGGTGCTCGCTGCCATCTCGTGTCATAGGTTTTTTGGTTCCGATGCAGACTCTCAGGCTGTCAGTTTAGCCCAGAAGTCACAAAAATAGTTTCTAGCCATTTTATAAAGTGATCTACCAGGCCTGTTCCATAAAGCTAAGAGCATGCCCTTGAGGTAGGATTTCATCTACCATCTTGGGCCCTGAGGCACTGCCATGAAGCCATCATGATTCTAGCCATATACAAGGTGATGCAGTGGGGACCAGGATAACCCCCGCCAGCCCGGAGCAGGGGGGAAACGGGGCATGAGAGGCCTCTGCAAGCGAATGATGCTTCCTGGGACAGGAATATGGTTGCTTTTCCCGCCCGTTACTCTCCCTAGGAATGGTCAGCTCTGTCAACTATTCAAGCCTCTGCACTGTTGTGAGCTGGACCCGGCCACTCTTTCCAGTTTTGACACAGCTGGTGGGACACTGATCATGTCAGTTAGTAGTGCCGGTTGTCATCATTAAAGGCTTAAAGTACACGCTTAGTCAGGAGCTTTGCCATGGTGCAACCTGCCACCATGAAGCTCAGGCCCCACTCCCCTTTGTAGAAATATTTTAACTGTATGAGCACATAATGATAGTGTGAGAACACATGGTTAATGGTGAAGGATTAACAATGATTCATTAGCACAAAAAAAGGCTGTAGCAATTTGGTGATTTTTGCTAGAACCTACTATCACTGTACACCATGCAAATATAAAATGAGGAAATAAATTCCATGTTATATAATTCAGGTTAAGGTGTGGAATTAGGTTGCTGCAGTATAGCAGTTTTTGTTAAGCTGTTAAAACATTATTTGATGTGGAGGTACTGCAATAATTGCATTCTTGCACTATAATAAGTAAAATAAACATCTGAACATATGGTGCTCAGAATATTGCTTTAACTATTTATTTTTACAAAGTTAACAAATTTATTGAAGATTTAATGAAATAATATTTAATTCACTCTTTCAACCTTTGACATGTTGTGTATATACTTGAGGTTATCCAAATGTAAAGTAATGTTTGTCAATTAAATAGTATTACCAAGGACAGAGCGACAGCAATCTGGGCCCTCAGACAAAAATTAGACACCAGGCACCTCCTTGACAGATGATATATATGTAAGGCTGGAAATGAAAATTATTCCACACAGTCATGCTTTCATACCCAGATTACTTAACTTTCCCCCCATTTCAGTATGATAATCTTGACTAACATGAGACCACCGATTTGCGCATATGGATAGACTTTGTACTTAATGGAAAGGGAAAGTATGTTTCATCCCCTTATTAGCCAACGGGCCACTTACAATTTGGACGGATGCGTCTGCCACTTCAGGGTTCGCAGCAATTTTGGCAATAAGTGGTTATGGGCAGGTTGGCCAGAGGAAATTAAGAACATTCCAGAATTTACTACCACTTCAGCCTTAATTGAGCTCTACCTGATCATGGCAGCTGCAATAACTTGGATCCCAGGAATACACAACGTTTCCACTGATCACTTATCTCGCTCTGGATTACAGGACTTTCGCAGAGCGTCTACATTTTAACTGGTTCTGGCTAGAATTTAATATTGTAAACAAGTTTCTATGGAACTGTCATGGGGTATCTGTTCTGGGTTCGGCATTTCCGCTATGCGAAGCCGGCCCCGCCCCCTTCTGACGCGGCTCTCTGACACTACTTAGAGAGCCCACGCCAGAGACAAACCGCTTGGTGATTGTGGGACCTACTTCTGGGTATAGATGCCGGCTCCACAAGCTTCTCTCGCAAGCCTTCCTAAACCTTTGAAAAAATAAAAGGATTATGCTTCATCCGCTAGAGGATTACTGGAGAACGGACACTTTACCATTTATCAAGTGGTCTCTAATACTGATCTCTTGGAGGACAACTCACATTAATCTTAAGCATAATTTTCAATGTAATAAATATAAGGGAATGCAACTAGTAAAAATGGGGGGCGCAGTGCACAGATAGATGACATAATACATTATCAAAACTATACATGTTCAAAATAGAAAAACACAATCATAAAAATTCAACAGAATAATTAATTAATTAAGGGAAACATTGTGTATGCTGGAAGTGTTGCTTTCCTTTTTTTAGTCTTATCTTATCTTCCTATTCGGAAATTAAACCACAAAAAATATATACCGTTTGAATTTTGAGTAAGGGTAATAAAAAAAATGAAATGAAATGAAAGATTTAGGCACTTTTAGGCAATTTTTTCTTGTCGAGGTGTATGTCGAGGTAGTTGGAGGGTGTAGCCCTGTTTGTTTTGTCACAAGGCCAGGTAAGATCTTTATTTTTTGAGCCAGTAAGTTAACATACAAGGTCCTAATCGGCTATTAAGTAGCATACTTTTGACACCATTGATCATGCTCTCCTTCTTCAAACTCTTCAATCACTTGTCTCTGTGACTCTGTCCTCTCATGGTTTTCCTCTTATCTCTCCCAACGCTCATTCAGTGTCTCCTTTTCTAATGATACCTCTTCCCCTCGTCCTGTCTCGGTTGGAGTCCTCCATATTTTCTCTTTATACTGCCTCTCTTGGAAAACTTATTACCTCTTTTGGATTCCACTACCACCTGTACGCCGATGACACCCAGTTATATCTCTCCTCCCCGGACCTCTCCCCTGCCGTCCTGCAACATGTCACTGCTTGCCTTTCTTCCATATCTGACTGAATGTCCTCCCGCTTTCTGAAACTCAGTCTCTCTAAAACTGAGCTCCTTGTCTTTCCTCCTCCTAATACTGATCCTCCTCTTTCACTCTCCCTTCAAGTTTGTGGTACCCACATCAGTCCATCCTTGCAAGCGAGCTGTCTTGGCGTCATACTTGATTCTGGCCTCACCTTTGAGCCTCACATCCAGCATGTTGCCAAATCCTGTAGATTCCATCTTAAAAACATAGCCTGCATCCGCCCCTTTCTTACACAAGATGCTACCAAGGAGCTTGTCCATGCTCTAGTAATTTTCCGCACAGATTATTGTAACCCTCTCCTGATTGGTCTTCCCAAAAGCCATACTGCACTGTTACAGTCTATAATGAATGCTGCTGCCAGACGGATTTTCCTCTCTAGTCGGTTCTCTTACACCTCACCCCTCTGCCAGTCCTTACATTGGCTTCCTGTATGCTATAGGAGTCAATTCAAGGTACTAATTCACACCTATAAAGCAGTAAAACAACTCTAGCCCCTCTTATATCTCCTAACAAATCCATAGGTATGTCTCCATAGGTCTCTCCGCTCTGCCCATGACCACCTCCTGTCCGTTGTCCGCACCCATACAGCCAACTCATGCTTGCAGGACTTCTCACAGGCGGCTCCCTTCCTATGGAATAGCCTGCCTACCGCCATCAGACTCTCCCCTAGTCTTGCATCTTTTAAGAAGCGCCTTAAAACCCATCTCTTCAGGAAAGCTTATAGCCTCCAAGACTACCCTCTACCTCACATACCTATCTCTTGCCCTCTCCTAAAGGGCAGCCCACCTTATTTGACTGTAAATTCCTGTCCTAATGTGTTTTACACCCACCTCCTATAGAATGTAAGCTTGATTGAGCAGGGTCCTCTTCAACCTATTGTTCCCATAAGTTTTTTTTAATTGTGCTATTTATAGTTAAATCCCCCTCTCATAATATTGTAAAGCGCTACGGAATCTGTTGACGCTATATAAATGGCAATAATAATAATAATAATAACTATAGATACATACTACTCTATAAAGTATACTGTGGTATTTGGAATTTTATTTTGATTATAGATGCAAGATCATCACCTTAAATGTATATATATGCATACTATCCTCTAGGCTAGAGTATGTTGAGGACTTTTATTCTGGGTATAGCTGTATGTTTATCATCTTAAAGGTACATGTAGACATACTACATTTTGAAATATGCTGAGTTATTATCCTTTTACTTCAGGGATATATTTACCACAAGGCAAACAAGGCATTTGCCCAGGAAAGCACTTTCAGGGGGGACGCCAAAAAATGCCACCCTAAGCTCGAAGACAAATGTCTTGTTTGCCTCGTGTTCTGGGGCTGTCCACCTTACTGTGAGTGATTGAGTGTAGCTGTCAGTGTGTATCTGTGAGTGAGTGAAAGTGTGTGTGTGTCTTTCAGTGAGAATGGGTGTGTCAGTGTGCGTGTGCCAATAACTGTATCTGTCAGTGAGTGTGTATCAGTGCATGTATCAATGAGGGCATGTGTCTGTCAGTCAAAAATGTGGTCTTGACACGAATTGGGGGGGCAAATTTAGATTTAGGGGGTGCCCGAATTTAGTCGTGCCTAGGGCAGCACAAATCCAAAATACACCACTGCTTTACTCCCTAATGACCTCCAATAGACTATTGATACACAATTTAATGATATTATGCCCTAGACTCTCTATAGTATGCCGAGATATTTAAGAGTTTTACTATTGTTCTAGATGCATGATAATCACCTTATAGGTATATGTAGGCATACTAGGCCAAAGATTACACTGAAGTATTCACTGGTTCACCTTATTGTTTCTAA
This sequence comes from Pelobates cultripes, assembly GCA_933207985.1. Taxonomy (NCBI): domain Eukaryota; kingdom Metazoa; phylum Chordata; class Amphibia; order Anura; family Pelobatidae; genus Pelobates; species Pelobates cultripes. Next base: position 240,515,716 of record OW240915.1, on the reverse strand, counting down.
TGACCTCTAATAATTTATTATTTTTATCTTGCATTGTTATTCCTACACTTTGTGCTCCTCAATACATAAGTCTCCCAACCAGTGATGCTAGATGGTCCCATAGATGCCTTAAAACTCTATCTATTACCTGATTATGTGACATTAACCCCTTAAGGACACAACTTCTAGAATAAAAGGGAATTATGATGGAATATTTCCGTCATGTGTCCTTAAGGGGTTAAGAGAATGTTTATTTGTTTGAGCTTTTATTCCCTTTTTTTGGACCTTTAAACCATTCATCTGGGGAATAAACCCCTGAAATCTGATTCTCTGACAGATTAAAACATAGTAATACAAATTTGGAGCTTATATTATGTTAGCTGTCTATAAAGATAAAGGTATGCGCTATACCCTTGTATCGGGGCAGAACAGAGGTTTTTAAGATATTTACTTAACTTTCAGTACATGCACATGTGTGCACTTTAGGAGTAGTTTTTTTTTTTTACTTTTTGTGTATATCGGGTGTTTTTAAGACTTTTTTATTGCCTAATATATCATTGATAATTGTATAGCTTTATCCATGTAACCATCCAGACTTATTGTCTGGTATGGGTTATATTTCTTTTTCTTCTATTTATATTGTTTTCCTATATTTTTATTAGCACAGAGTTTATTTCACTTTTGAGTTTATTTCTCTGACAGAAGTTAATTTAGATTGTAAAACAAATAGCGAATTAAAAAAAAACATAATTTAACTTGAAAAAAGCTAGAATAAGTCATCATAAACTGACCCTTACAGCTATTTTTATTCTAACTGCTTGTCAGGTTCTGATCTTTGACAAATGAATTTTAGGTTTGTATTTGGAGACAAAATGGGATTGTATGCATGTGCTACATCATTAATCACTCAGTAGTTTAGAGCATACGCATTTATTCAAAAGGCAACATTTAGACAATTGAGGCTGTGAAATAGCAATGCAGCTCATGATAAACTTTTCTTTAACAAGTTTTATATCATGGTTCTTAAAAAATAAGCTTAATTTCTTATCTTCAGTACTGTGAAAAACTGTTCAAACAACAAAATTTGAATATTGTTTTGTACAAGTAAAATATAAAATGAAAACAAGATTTAGTGACGCATTTTGCAATACTGAGCCATCTGATGTATTAACTGCTTTGTGTAATTATTAAAATATCTGCATTTTCTAAAGTGCAGCGGCGTAGAAACAATTGAAGCCCAAGATAAGATTAAATTCTGCAATCTCCCCAAAAGATTTTTTCATGAGTAACATTAAGTGTGGCAAATTAGGAAAACACAATTTCAAAAGGGTGAATTCAGTAAGGTTCTGCAAACATCCCTTTAGAATTATTTTCCTGATGACATGAGAGCATTATGCAGGCTTAAGCTACACTCAATTCTTCAAAATATCTAACAGCTTACACAAGTGTTCCATAAGAAGCATTTCTTGAGCTTTGCAGAACATTAGAGCACATGCAAATGCATTAAAATAATACCATTGGTATGAAGGTTAATTTTAACTATCTATATAAAGCTAGATAGAGCAACTTATTCATGATATTTACACATATTTTATTCTCTCCCTTATGTATGTTGCAGCAAAAAGCAAAAGTTTGCAGAGTAGTTCATATTGTTCAGTCGTTGTTTAGTTAAGTTAGCATATGCCTACATTAGCATTACATTGTTAGTTGCCAGAAGTGGACCTTGGTATGGTCTTATGCTGTTGTTGTTTACCTTAGGTCTCCATGTTCTTTGCGTTCAGATATGTTCTCATTCGGAAACTGTATTTTAGTATTTGTGGCCTATGCGGCAACTTGAATATGTCTAAAAAAAAAAGCAAAAGTTTGCAGAGTAGTTCATATTGTTCAGTCGTTGTTTAGTTAGGTTAGCATATGCCTACATTAGCATTACATTGTTAGTTGCCAGAAGTGGACCTTGGTATGGTCTTATGCTGTTGTTGTTTACCTTAGGTTTCCATGTTCTTTGCGTTCAGATATGTTCTCATTCGGAAACTGTATTTTAGTATTTGTGGCCTATGCGGCAACTTGAATATGTCTAACCATTCTCCTCAGTCATTTCTCATTAAATATTGTATTTTCACCTAAAATAACTATTACTATACTATTTAGGAGACTTTTTTTTTACCATCATCTGTTATTATTATTATTATTATTATTATTTGTAAAGCACCAACAAATTACACAGTGCTGTACTCTATAAAAGTTGCAGAGTGAACTTAGAGAAAGTCCAAAGAAGCAAGTTGCATCCAAGAGGCTGGAAGTAACCTGTTATACAACAACAGTTATTGTCAGGCATTACTTACCTAGGTAGAAAACAAGAAACACTGATTTGTGCCAAGTATAAATTGAAATAAGTATTGATGTATATATATATATATATAAAGTAAAACCAAATAGTGATAAAAATAACTTAGATATACTTAAAAAGTCCCAGAGGAATAAAACAATGGTCTTTTTTTCTATAAGCCTTTGAGGAGGTGACGCTTTAGTGTACTTCAGTCAAAAGTCCTTCTTGGTGTTCAAATAAATTAGGTTTTGATTGAGGTAGGATATATATATATATATATATAT
>OW240915.1:240494126-240513027 GCA_933207985.1 Pelobates cultripes | reverse complement strand
ACGATATTCGGTAGTATTTTCGTTTCGGCTAAACTTGTTCGTTCATTCGGCGCGATTTAATTGAGCCAAATGAATTGAATACATAAAACTATGTTCCCTAATCCCTAAATACCGAATAGCTTCAACCGAACTCAGTAAAACCATTCGTTTCAAATGTTGTACATTGCTAACAACATGGCATTGATTGAATTGTATTACGCTTAAAACTCCCGAACCGTCAAATGCACGAACGCTGGCATTCGCATGAAAATGTATTGGCGCTATTAGTAAATTACCGAACACCATTCACTATAGTCATTCGTATGTCGAATGGTATTGCAAATACAATGCAATCATAAAAGTCAGTTCCCTAATCCCTAAATAGCGAATAGCCTCAAGTGAACGCAGTAAAACCATTCATTCGTTTACATTTTCGTACATTGATCTCCCAACACATGGCATTGAACAATGTTCTAATCTATTTACGCCTAAAACTCCCGAACCGTCAAATGCACGAACACTGCCGTTCGCATGAAAATGTATTGGCACTATTAGTAAACTACCGAACACCACTTACAATAGTCATTCGCATGTCGAATGACATTGCAAATGCAATGCATTGCTTTTGCTTAGTTTCTTGGGCTCATGAATCATCATGCTTCCCTGACAGGTGGTACTGGCAACACAGTATCATTTTATAAGGGAGTGGGAAAGAAGTAGTAGCCAATTAAATAGGCTTTTACATACTGCCAGACAAAACTGTAGAAAAAAAAAGTATCAACTCAAGGCAGTCCTTCAATGCAAAATCTATCCAGATTTTCTATAGGCCAGCCATTCAGCCATTTTGGAGCTCAGCCAGCCCACCACCCTGTCAGCCATTTTAGGCACTTGAACACTAAGCCTGCCAGAAGTGGCCATGTCCTCCTCCAGCTCCTCAAGTGAGATAGAAGTCATGGATGTAGTGGAGGGGGGCATTGGCCACTCTGGCCAGGAGATAGGAGAAGCAAGTGGGAGAAGCAAGCAGAAGCAGAGGCAGCCCAGGATCTTAAAAAGAGCAGATCCTGGGAGGAAGAATAAATATGCAGATAGCTTTCGTGCAGAGGAGAATACAGTACTGGTAAACAAACTTTGCCAGTACTACCAATGTATATTTGGGGGAGCAGCCAAAAAGAGTTCCAGAGCACAGAAGGAAAATCGGTGGAGGAAGATTGTGGCAGCGGTGAATGCTGTTGGAGGGAACAACCGCACCGAGGACGTGGTGAAGAAACGGTAAGTGCACTTATATTCCTAAAAAATAATTTTCTTTATGCCATGTTTTATTAAAACTTTTTTTTTTCCTCCATGTGCTTTTGCTACACACACCCACTAGTGGCAGCTATGCTTTTAAAGTCTTTTAAAAGTGAGGGTTGGGTCACTTAAGCACATAGAGGGAAAAAACACCATGTGCTTTAAAGGAACACTATAGTGATAGGAATACATGTTTGCATTCCTGTCACTATAACTGTGAAAACACAGTTTAACCTCCCTCTCAGCAATGTAACTGTAATTAAAGGGACACTCCAGTGCCAGGAGAACAAACCGTCTCCCACCCCTCATCCCAGGGGGAGACCAATTGTGCATGCGCTGCCGCCGGCGGGGTGAGACCTAATGCGCATGCGCTGCAATGCTGCACATGCACATTAGACCTCCCCATAGGAAAGCATTGAAAAATGCTTTCCTATGGGGGTTTCAGCGACGCCACTAGAGGAGGAGTTAACCCTCCAAGGTAAATATTGCAGTTTATGAAAACTGCAATATTTATTTACAGTTGCAGGGTTAAGGGTAGTGGGAGTTGGCACCCAGAAGTGGTCTGGGTGCTTGGAGTGTCCCTTTAATTACTCATCCTTATAGCAGAGCTGTGCTCTGCCTCCTTGGCTGCGATCTTCATAATTGACAAGATCAGCAAATCCAATGCTTGGTCTGGGTGCCTATAGTATCCCTTTAAACATGTCAGTAAACATATATATATAGAAACATATTAAAGTAATTAATCAATTACACATGTCATCATGTCATTGCAGTTACTACGACATCAGGCGGATGGTGAAGAGGAAGGTGAAGGCAGCAGCCGCCTCCAGGAAGACAGGAGGCGGTTCACAAGAACCGGACCTGCTGCCCTATGAAGAGGAGCTCCTGCAGTTCCTGGGAAGAGAAAACCTCCTTGGGATTGAGGGGACACCTGGCACTGAAACATCTGAAGGTACGATGTTAAAGGACCACTATAGTGCCAGGAAAACAAACTCGTTTTCCAGGCACTGTAGGGTAATTAGGTCCCTCCCCACCCTCGTGGCCCCCTTCCCACTTCAGCCACTTACCTTTCTCCAACCCCTTCAGCCACTTACATTTCTCCAGCGCAGGGCTCCCTCGGCGCTGGGGAACACTCCTCCCTCTGCCGACGTCAGCTCCGAATGCGCAGCAAGAGCCGTGCACGCATTCAAACCACCCATAGGAAAGCATTACTCAGTGCTTTCCTATGGACGTCCAGCATCTTCTCACCGTGATTTTCACAGTGAGAATCGCGGAAGCGCCTCTAGTGGCTGTCAGTGAGACAGCCACTAGAGGCTGGATTAACCCTCAGTGAAACAGCAGTTTATCTAGAACTGCTATGTTTTCAGCTGCAGGCTTTAAACTAGAGGGACCTGGCACCTAGACCACTTCAGTGGTCTGGGTGCCTATAGTGGTCCTTTAAATTCATATTTGTTAGTCGAAATGTACATATATCAGTTTGCTTGTGTTAACCTTCCAATGTGTGTTTTCTATGCCATCAGTGCAAGCCCCTCAATCCCCAGAAGAGGCACCAGGAACTGCAGGAGATGCTGTCTCCACGGAGAGCGGGGCAGCAGGTTCACCTCCTGTCTCCCTGGAAATGCGCCTGGCTTCACTTTCCTCTCGTAAGTACTTGCATAGCATTGTTAGATAAATGTTATGTGTGTGTGTGCGTGCGCATTTAAACATACACACACGTATGTGATTTTACTGTATATGAAGTTAATTTATCACATACATGTATTTCAGGCCATCCGCAACTTGTCGACGTTTCTTCACCACGTACGAGTGTGGTTTCCCTCCAACAGCCGGCCACTGGTGTCCAGGAACAGGGATCCACTGCTGAGCGTAAGTAAAAAATGCTTTAACTGTACACATTTTCTTTGCAGGCATACTAGTTTATGTAACAGGCGGGGCCGGGTCGACCGCAAAGCATACTAAGCATCTGCCTAGCATGTGCTGGCCAGGGGGCTAAATGTCTGGGTGACCAGCAGGGGTGGGGGGGAGCTCACATTGCTCCTCTCCTTCTGTTCACTTTATGTACTGTGGCTGAGTGGACCACGTGTGATCTTATCTACCATCTTCTTGGCCTGACAGGAAGCTGAGTGCAACGATCAGCTTCCTGTCATGCAGAAAAAACAGGAGATTCTCTACCTGGGGACGCTCGTCCACGATACATGTAGTGAGATTAGAAGGAAAGGGAGGTGGGCACAAAGACATGCAAACAGACAGAGAAAGGGCTAGGGGCGACAAAGATGCATAACTATACTTAGACATAATAATAAATTAATAGCATGACTGCATATATCTTATTTCCAAGTTTAAATAATATTGTTTTACAGATAATAGTAAGCATTGCAACATATGACACATGCTAACAATGTTCTTTCTCTGTTCTCCCCTATAGGTTCTGATGGTACTCTCCCCCTGCAAGAGGAGGGTACCATTACCCTAACAGCAGTGGATCCTGAGTCAGAGACATCAGTGGCCGAAGAAATGCCACAACTTCCTCCACCATTGGCTGCGCTGTATGCGACGATCCAGGCTCGTCAAGATGAACTGGAGACGTCCATACAGCAGGATAGGGAGAATCAGCGAGAACTATTGCAGAATGTAATAACCGAGGTACGCTCCATGTCGAATATTTTGAATGAGGGCGTTAGGCAATTTACATCAGCAATGGTTTCCTTGCAGCAAAATATGCAGCGCTTTATGGAAATGAGGGAGGAAGAGTGCATTTTAATGCGCGCGCAAGCTGCCCATAATTTGGGCATAACCATCGCTGATGTAGATAGCCTAGTTCGTGAAAGACGTGCGCAGGGTCTTCCCAGAAGGGATGATGATGATGAATAGATATCTGTGGGAAGAATGCACTCAGATGTTTATTTCTCATTATCATCCACAATGTGAACACAACTGACGCTGTTCATCGTAGGTTGTTACATTCTCAATTTCCTCCTGGTTTTCCCTATCCTTCCCCTGAATATACATTGGTATTCTCCTCTGCACTATATCCTCCCAGGACTGCTCCTAACAACCTGGGCTGCCTCTGCTTTGTTGCTTCTCCCACTTGCTTTTCTAAATAAAAAAAAATATTGGATTACAACTTCTGACTCCTCTTTTCTTTAATAATTTTTATATATATATATACATACATACACACACACACACACACACACACACACACTTGAAAAAATATCACTATATATAAATAAAAATAATTACAAAAAATATATATACACATAAAGCAAATAGTGAACAGAGCACTCCTTAGGAAATTTTCAATTGTGTATTTTAGTAATCTTGATTACTTATTAAATACATGATTGAAAATTTCCTAAGGAGTGCTCAATTCACTATTTGCTTTATGTTTGGCACTGGAAGCACCCAGGTATTACAAGTTATATTTTTTAATGATGGTGAGTGTCGGATTATATATATATATATATGTATATATATATATATACAAACAAGTATATATATATATATATATATATATATATATATATAATAATTCTATGTATATATTTATGTAATAGTTTTAAATAATTAGGTCATTTTATTAATTACAATTTGCAGGACCTGACTGACAACCCAGGCCAAAAGTCCAGGGAATTTAATTTGCTAGCACTGTATATAACCCTGTAACTTTCTATGACACCATACAACCTGTACATGTGGGGTACTGTTTTACTTCACTGAACACAAATTTTAGTGTTTCAATGTATTACAACGATGCTATCGTCAGTGAAAGTGACATTTTTTACATACAAATGGCACTTACCTGGACGAGATAATTGTTGTGATACGTTTTACTGTTTTGAAACACTAATTTTGGTGTTCAGCGAAGTCTCCTGAGTATAACAGCATCCCTCATGTACAGGTTTTATGGTTGTTACGGATCGACGGGCACCCTGACTGGGTACCTTCGTTGGAGGATGCACCTAGTGCTTCCTGGGGCTTCCAGCACTCCAGCTGACACCATAACCACCGTAGAGTCCTTCAGAGCGCAAACCAGGAACAAGCTCTTACAAGAGTTTAGGAGTGATTATAGCAAGGGAACATGCAGGGCATAGCAATCCCTAGTAGCAGATTCCCCCAATAAGAGACAGGACTCAAATTGAGTGTGAAGAAGAAATGAAGATTTTAATGAGACACTGCTTTTATGAACATTTTGCACACATAGTACTGCCCACAGGGTTTTGTAAAACAACCAATCAATACGTACAATACACTCCCAGAAATTACAGACAAAATCCTCCCCTCTGCCTGTGACTTAATTTCCTTACACAATGGGTTAATGTAATTATAACTGGCAGAGAAACACCATTTTTACACATGTACTATAACTTTAAAACTACACATTCAATATTCATAAAAATGACATATTATTAATCAGCATACTTTAATTATAAACATAGTCAAAATTCAGCCAATTCCATGCAGGGGTTAAAAATTTAGCTGGAGGTCCCTTTTTTTACCGACCGCAAGCACATTTTCCTGCCCAAAACAGTTCCATAGATTTGGGCTGTGCGGTCGGTAAATTTCACACTGAAAAAATGACTAAGTCCCATCGCCGAATGGGACTTAGTCTCTGCGGCTGCAAAATCATTGTGGGAGAAGGTAAGGCTCAGCGGTGTTCGCGGAACTGTGTAGCCGATTTCAGTTCCATGAATTTGGCTACACACACCGCTGACCGCATAGAATGAACAAAGATGGCCGCCGACACGTTTTTGTTTGCGCGAACGGCGGCCCCCCAGCGTTCGGCAATAAGTCCCATCGCCGAATGGGACTTAGTCTCTGCGGCTGCAAAATCATTGTGGGAGAAGGTAAGGCTCAGCGGTGTTCGCGGAACTGTGTAGCCGATTTCAGTTCCATGAATTTGGCTACACACACCGCTGACCGCATAGAATGAACAAAGATGGCCGCCGACACGTTTTTGTTTGCGCGAACGGCGGCCCCCCAGCGTTCGGCAATTTACCTACAGCAGGCTCCCAGCCTGGGAGGTAAATTGCCTGCACACTTCCACTTCTGGGTGGTCCGCCTGTGTGGTACTTGGTTCAGTAAGCCCCATTTACTGAACCAAGTGGGAGAAAGCCAGGAACACAATATATTAACAGTCTGGGGACAAAGTCTTAAAGGGGCATTGTTCCCAAAAGTCACAATATGTCCCCAGATGGTTCTTAAAGGGGCATACACAGTCCAATAAAAGTCCATTCACTGTGCTTAAAGGGCCAGTAGTCGCACAATAAAAATCTATTATGCCTAAATATGTTCTTAAAGGACAATACATCCCAGGGGCCGTAGTCACAGGGCAGGAGGCCAGTCGGGGTGCCAGGCGATCCGTTACATACTACCATTCTCATCATCCCTGCACTGACTGATAATGAGAATGGTAGTACTCAGTCAGTGCATGGATAATGAGAATGGTAGTACTGAGTAGTACTGCCATTCCCATTATCCCTACTCTGCACTAACTGAGTACTACCATTCCCATTATCCCATACTCTGCACTAACTGAGTACTACCATTCCCATTATCCCTCCTCTGCACCAACTGAGTCCTACCATTCCTATTATCCCTGCTCTACACTTACTGAGTCCTATCCTTCCTCTTACCTCTGCTGTCAACATCGCCCGTCCCAAGATGGCGCCCGCATTTCTCGCCACTCAGAAGTCAATGCGGCTTCTATGTATACTATGTTTGTGCGGGCCCACACCCTCAGGGTCCACCTCCCGTGGCGCTGAAGGGGTTTAAACCCCTCTCCTCCCCGTCTGACGTCAGCTCCTGAGTGGAGCGGAATGCACATTTGAAGAGTCCAAAACATCTCCAGTGCCGAAGGTTGCCTATACCTGTACTAGAGACTGGATTAACCCCTAATGTAAACATATCAGTTTCTCTGAAACTGCTATGTTTACATCTGAAGAGTTCAAACCTGAGGGACCTGGCACCCAGACCACTTCATTGAGCTGAAGTGGTCTGGGTGACTATAGTGTCCCTTTAATCATCTCTAGGTACAGAAAATATTTCCAATTTTTAACTGTAAAAAACACATTAAAATACATAACTCAAATTTCACACAACTGGACCTCCCACATTCACCATATCCCCAGATAGCTTGGATCTGAGCGCTCAATATATCCGAACAGCACTCTGATCCTATGAACACAGTCGAATTGCCATGGAGTTAAAGGATCACTAAATTGCCAGGAAAACAAACTGGCAAAATAGGATCTTTAGGTTCCCCCCCCCACCCTCAGGGGCCCCCCAAAGGGGGAGGAAGGGGTTAATCACTTACCTTTTTCCAGCGCCGGGCTCCCTCTGTGCTGGGGAAATCTCCCTCTTCTGACGTCAGTGCTCAATGTGCATGCGCGACAAGAGCCACGCGCACATTAAATCAGTCCATAGGAAAGCATTACTGTAACGGATCGCCTGGCACCCCGACTGGGTACCTCCATTGAACGATGCTCCTAGCGCTTCCTGAGCGCTCCAAGCACTCCAGCAGATACCACAACCACCGCAGACCGAACCTCTCTTCCGACAGAGCGAAGCAGGAACAAGCTCTTAAATGAGCTTAGTAGTATAGCAAGAGAGTATGACAAACATAGCAATCCCTTGTAGCAGATTCCCCCAATAAGAGACAGGACTCCAAATTGAGGGTGAAGTAGAACTGAAGTTTTATTGAAACACTCAGCTTTTATGCCCATTTTCTACCCATAGTACCGCCCACAGGGTTTTGTAAGATGACCAATAAAACACGTAAATTATAGTAAAACACTCCCAGCAATTACACACAAATCCTCCTCTCTGCCTGTGATACAATTACTGAACACAATGGGTTAAAGTAATTATCACTGGCAGGAAAAATATACTTTTTACACAGTTAATGTAACTTTAAAAATATACATCCAATCTTCCTAAAAGTAACATATTATTATTCAGCATACTTTAATTATAAACATAGTCAAAATTCAGCTAATTACAACCAGGGGTTACAAAGTTAGCTGGAGGTCCCTTTATGACCGACTGCAAGCACATTTTCATGCCCAAAACAGTTCCATAGATTTGGGCTGTGCGGTCGGTCAATATCAGGCATAAAAATGATTAAGTCCCATTCGAATGCACGAACAGGGCCGTTCGTGCAATTGGCTCAGTAACAGTGCGTGAGTTCAAATAGCCGAACTGCGACCACCCAGCCGTTCGTCTATTAGGTCAATTAGTTGCGGTTAACCACAGCTTCTGGGAGGTTAACAGGCGGCACACTCCCATTGCGTGTGGTCTGGCCGTTCGGCAGTTTATTCGGTTAAATAAAAGGGAATACATAAGGCTAAATGCACGAACGGCATTCGAAAAATAGGGCACTGGTATCCACAAAACTGTTTTTTGTCAGTTACTTACTACACACACACAGTAAAAGATATATAAAAATAAATCTGATATATAGAATTCTATACCCCAAGGCCTGCTAGCGGACATGCGCACTGCTGAGATCAGCAAGTGCTTTAGCAGACCTTGGGGTATATAATTTTATATCAGTTTTTATATATATATATATATATATATATACATATATATATATATATATCTTTTACTGTGTGTGTAGTAACTGTGACAAAACCCCATTTTTGTGGATACCAGTGCCCTTTTTTTTATGCCGTTCGTGCATTTAGCCCTATTTATTTGTTCCCTTTTATTTTAGTTACGGTGACGTGACATTTTTTTATTTTACTTACAGTGACGTGGGTGCACCGGAAGTGACCTAGGTATAGAAATCTGATAGATACAGATTTCTGATAGAGCACAGGAAGTCCCTCTAGCGCAGTGGTTCTCAACCCAGTCCTTATGTTCCCCCTAACAGTACAGGATTGAAGGATTACTCAATTGTGCCTAAGGTGTTTTGGGTGAAAAAACAAAAAACACTTTAGACACAACAGGGTAATCCCTAAATCCGGGACTGGTAGGGGGTACTTGAGGACCGGGTCTGGAACCCCTGCTCTAGTGGCTGTCTGATAGGAGTTAAAGGAGCACTATAGTGCCAGCAAAACAAACTCGTTTTCCTGCCACTATAGGCTCATTAGGTCCACCCACCCTCAGGGCCCCTGTCCCGTTGGGATGAATGGGTTAAAACCCCTTCAGCCACTTACCTTTCTCCAGCGCCGGACTCCCTCTGGGCTGGAGAACTCTCCAAACCCTGCCGATGTCAGATCCGAATGTGCATGCGCACATTTAATTTGAATCATAAGAAAGAAGGTGAAAAAGATAGAAAAAGGAAAAAAAAGTGAGATAGTAAATAAAAATGTAACCACAAATGGTAAAGAGGAGTGAGTGGGCAATTGGCGACCCACTCACTTGTTTCATCCCCAGGGCAAAGCATCCAAACTCCTTCAGTCCTTGGCGTGGGAAGCGGACCTCCAGAGTTCAAACACAATACCCTAGCGTTAACTGACTGTGCTGGCGGAGGTAGCAGGCGTTGCCACACCGCTGTCAGACACAGCCAGAGGGGAGAAACCAGTACCACTTTAAGAGAGATTTTAAGGTATTTGGGGGGGAGGAGAATAGAAGAATAAAGAGGAATGAGAAAAAAAGATGTTTTGCTATCACCAACAGCAAAATAGAAAGAAATAAAATGGTAAAGAGGAGTGAGTGGGCAATTGGCGACCCACTCACTTGTTTCATCCCCAGGGCAAAGCATCCAAACTCCTTCAGTCCTTGGCATGGGATGCGGACCTCCAGAGCTCAAACACAATACCCTAGCGTTAACTGACTGCACTGGCGGAGGTAGCAGGCGTTGCCACACCGCTGTCAGACACAGCCAGAGGGGAGAAACCAGTACCACTATAAGAGAGATTTTAAGGTATTTGGGGGGGGAGGAGAATAGAAGAATAAGGAGGAATGAGAAAAAAAGATGTTTTGCAACCACCAACAGCAAAATAGAAAGAAATAAAATGGTAAAGAGGAGTGAGTGGGCAATTGGCGACCCACTCACTTGTTTCATCCCCAGGGCAAAGCATCCAAACTCCTTCAGTCCTTGGCGTGGGAAGCGGACCTCCAGAGCTCAAACACAATACCCTAGCGTTAACTGACTGCACTGGCGGAGGTAGCAGGCGTTGCCACACCGCTGTCAGACACAGCCAGAGGGGAGAAACCAGTACCACTTTAAGAGAGATTTTAAGGTATTTGGGGGGGAGGAGAATAGAAGAATAAAGAGGAATGAGAAAAAAAGATGTTTTGCAACCACCAACAGCAAAATAGAAAGAAATAAAATGGTAAAGAGGAGTGAGTGGGCAATTGGCGACCCACTCACTTGTTTCATCCCCAGGGCAAAGCATCCAAACTCCTTCAGTCCTTGGCGTGGGAAGCGGACCTCCAGAGCTCAAACACAATACCCTAGCGTTAACTGACTGCGCTGGCGGAGGTAGCAGGCGTTGCCACACCGCTGTCAGACACAGCCAGAGGGGAGAAACCAGTACCACTTTAAGAGAGATTTTAAGGTATTTGGGGGGAGGAGAATAGAAGAATAAAGAGGAATGAGAAAAAAAAAGATGTTTTGCTATCACCAACAGCAAAATAGAAAGAAATAAAATGGTAAAGAGGAGTGAGTGGGCAATTGGCGACCCACTCACTTGTTTCATCCCCAGGGCAAAGCATCCAAACTCCTTCAGTCCTTGGCGTGGGGAGCGGACCTCTAGAGCTCAAACACAATACCCTAGCGTTAACTGACTGCGCTGGCGGAGGTAGCAGGCGTTGCCACACCGCTGTCAGACACAGCCAGAGGGGAGAAACCAGTACCACTTTAAGAGAGATTTTAAGGTATTTGGGGGGGGAGGAGAATAGAAGAATAAAGAGGAATGAGAAAAAAAGATGTTTTGCAACCACCAACAGCAAAATAGAAAGAAATAAAATGGTAAAGAGGAGTGAGTGGGCAATTGGCGACCCACTCACTTGTTTCATCCCCAGGGCAAAGCATCCAAACTCCTTCAGTCCTTGGCGTGGGAAGCGGACCTCCAGAGCTCAAACACAATACCCTAGCGTTAACTGACTGCGCTGGCGGAGGTAGCAGGCGTTGCCACACCGCTGTCAGACACAGCCAGAGGGGAGAAACCAGTACCACTTTAAGAGAGATTTTAAGGTATTTGGGGATTGGGGAGAGAATGGAAGAATAAAGAGGAATGAGAAAAAAAAAGATGTTTTGCAACCACCAACAGCAAAATAGAAAGAAATAAAATGGTAAAGAGGAGTGAGTGGGCAATTGGCGACCCACTCACTTGTTTCATCCCCAGGGCAAAGCATCCAAACTCCTTCAGTCCTTGGCGTGGGGAGCGGACCTCCAGAGCTCAAACACAATACCCTAGCGTTAACTGACTGCGCTGGCGGAGGTAGCAGGCGTTGCCACACCGCTGTCAGACACAGCCAGAGGGGAGAAACCAGTACCACTTTAAGAGAGATTTTAAGGTATTTGGGGATTGGGGAGAGAATGGAAGAATAAGGAGGAATGAGAAATAAAATAACTATTTTGTCGCCACCAACTTTATATAATTAGAAAGAAAGTTGAGAAACCCTAAGCTCAATTACAGTCAAAGTGTAGAGCAGGGTACCCCAATTTAGGCAGATTGAATTTAAGAAAGGCAATCTGCTCAATGAGATGAGGTGACATTTGTGAGCGCTGTGGATTCAGTATATTACCGGTTACCGAAAATACACGCTCACTTGGGACAGTGGTTGGCGGACATGATAGCAGCTCCTGCGCAACCAATGAGAGTGCAGGCCACACACTCTTCTTCTCATCCCAATAGCTAAGAGGGTCGACATTATGGGGCAAAGGAGGTTCAGAGAGGTACGCTCTGACCATTTCTGAGGCAGTACTCTCCTGTCTGCTGCTAGCACTCTCAGTGGGTCCAACTATATCCTCAAGCAACTCTTCCCAAAATGCAGCTGCTCCACTCAGTTGTGTGGTGGTGGTGGTAGTGCCACTGCTTCTGGTAGAAGTAGCCGACATCTCAGCCTCCTGCTGAACTACTCCCTCAGACAGAATTCCCCTCTTTTGCTGCCAGTCACACACCCTCTGGATCAATTTCTCCCTCCAATTTGTTAAGTTATTGGATCTGAGTGCAAGCTTTCCCTTAATCCTTGGATCACACAGGCAAGCTAGCATCAGTTCAGGAGAATTATCCATTCGCTCACGTAGGCGAACTTTAAGCTGATCCTTCAGCCTCCTGACCAGAGTTATTACATCAGGATGTAAAGGATCACCTTGAACAACCTCTTGGCGTTCAAGGAAGACACCCATCTTGCTCCCTAGATGGGTGAAAACAGGGATTACCTGTCCCAGATTGGCAGTGTTCAAGCTTAAATTTTCAGTGGCATCCCTGAATGGTTTCAGGATTGCCACTAGCTGAGCGATCACTGTCCAATCGTCTCTACCTAGTGGAGAACCAATACCGATGTATTGGTCTGATGCCAGACTATGGATTGCCCTCTGCTGCTCTAAAATCCTCTCCAGCATCTCCAGAGTAGAGTTCCACCGTGTACTGACATCTTGTCATAGACAGTGTATGGGAAGACCTGCCTTCTCTTGTTCCTGCCTCAACAGTTGGCTAGCCTTCACACTGCGGTGGAAGTGCCCAGCAATCCTCCTGCACCGTTCAATCACACTGGAAACTCTGTTATTACCTTCTGGGATTGCTGACTTTACTACTAGATGGATAATGTGCGCTGCACAGCGCATACCAACAAGGTTACCATCACGCAAAGCTTTCACCATATTTGTAGCTCCATCAGTAACCACAAACCCCACTTCTACATTGGTGCCTGCCTCTGCTCCAACCCAAAGAGACACCATCCTCCTTACTGCCTGTAGAATGTTATCTGAAGTGTGTTTTTCATCCATCACTTCAGCATGGAGAAGGAAAGAGCGATAGCCCAGCTGATCTACAGATACACTTCCTCCCTTTCTGCTAGACCCTGCTGCTGAAGTTGCAGCAGCAGCTTCCTGAGACACACCAGACTCCCACCAGTGTGCTGTAAGGGAAAGAAAGGCATGCTGGCCACTTGGTGCACTCCACAAATCTGTGGTAAAATGCACAGACTGACCAGCAGCCTTCGAAAGCTCCCCTTTCACTACTCCAACACAGGACCGGTAAAGTGAAGGGATTATCCTCCTGCTGAAAGTGGAGCGTGAGGGAAGATGGTATTGTGGAGCCACAGTCTCCATCAACTGTTTGAAAGGCTCCCCTTCTATCATAGAAAAGGAAGCACCTCCAACAGCAATTAACTGGCCAATAAGTCGCGTAATTTTATTGGCCTGCTGTTTAGACATAGCCCTGGAGTGGAATCCCCCAAATTGTTCCAGGGTGGGCTGGATGCATTGTGATGCTCCAACCAGTCTTGGTTGTTGGCTGGCAGCACCAGTAGCTCTTGGCTCTGCAACAACTCCCCTGTCACTTCTAGCTGCCATGGTACTGGACACTGTAATAGTAGCTATGCTGCCTGTCCTAGTACTTTCTGCCTCTTCCCTCAATAACACAGCCTTGTGATGACTGCGAAGGTGATGGTTCATCCCTGCACTGGTGAGATGACCCAACACTCTCCCCCTGCTAACTTCCTTCCCACAAAGTTTGCACTTTGCAAAGCGCCCATCTCCAACACTTTCAAAGTGATCCCAAACTTTGCTGCGGCGCAAAACATTGGCGCTTGCCCTTCGGGATTCTGCTGCTAGTGGTGCAGGTTGATGAGCAGCAGGAGGAGTGTGACTACTGGTGGCTGGCACAGTAGCCTCGGCACTGGTACTGTGGCTAGTAGTACCAGTGGTGGTGATGATTGTTGGCACAGTTACTCTGGTGGTGGTAACTGTGCCACTGCGAGGAGGTTGTGGTGGTGGTGGTGGTGGTCTGCTAATGGTTGAAGTAGCACTAGCAGGTGCTACTATTGGAGAAAGTGGAGAGGAAGGGGAAAAATGTGCACTTGTAGCAGGAGAAAAGGTTGGACTGCTCCCTGAAGAATGCTGACTTTCCTCTACTATCTCCTCCTCACTCTCAGGCTCATAGTCAAGCTCTTCATCAGCCAGACTAAATGCAATCCCTGCAAGGCTGGGGGTAAGACTGATATCACCTCCAGGAATAATAGGACTAGGAGCACTGGGTAGCATTGGCAATGGCAACAACTCCTGTGCTGATGTGCCGCTGTCAGTGGTAGAAGCATGCGCAGCACTGGTGGTGGTGGAAGTGGTGGTCTTGGGAGGGGGATTAGGAAACAGCCTCCTTGTACAAGAAGGAAGCTTCTTAGCAGCACGACTCACAGGCCTGCTTGTGGTATAGGAAGATGCTGGGGGCAAAACACGCTTCCTCTTACTTATTGGGCTACTCCTACTACTAGTTGTGTTTTTAGTAATAGTACTAGCCATAGTGCTCACCCTTAAAAGCCCTGCTGGTTTCCCTTTGCCATAGAAAAGACTTGCAATTCTGGGCCTTGCTGCACTACTGCCTGCTATTGGTGCCTTTCCTTGACCAGGATCTTGCACCAACGGGCCTGAAATGCGAGACAAAGACTTTGGCCTCCTAGGCGGTGAGTCTGACATAACGGCACTCCTGGACCGCTTAGGCTGACGCATAGGCTGCGTACTCAAACTACCACTACTTGTGGTGGTGGTGGTATTGGTGGTGGTGATGGTTGCTGACTGACCCTCCCTCACTTTACTAGTGGATGAAGGTTTAGGAGGATCCATTTAGAATTTTAAAATAGTAAGAAAAGAAAAGAAGTTGAAGAAAAGAAAAGAAAGAGATAATGTAATGTATGTAGTGTTTTCAAACTAACGTTTATATTTTTATTAAAAAGGATTATTTGATATTTGGAACACAGTTAAAAAAAAATAGAGACTACTACTGAGGCAGATTTCTTCACTCTAGTGCTTTTGAGGAACTATGGAAAACTGCACTGTCTGGCGTGAGCAATCTGCCAACAAGTGCTGCCTGCTCAACTACTGCAGTGCAAGCAGAGTATGAAAAAAATGTACTAATATAGAAAAATAAAATAATAAAAGATTTCCTACAGCTACCTTGAAGCTTAGGTTAGGACAGTCTCACAGTCAATCTATCAGGAACTAAAATAAACCAAATAAAAACAGCAACCAGTTAGCTTCACTGATTGCTGTTAAACAAACACACTAACCGAACTAATAAGAATCAGTTAATGAAAAAAGAAATTTCTTCACAACAGCAGTCAGAACAGTTAACTTCACTGCTGATGCTGATGTGAGCACAAAAAAATGACACTAAAAGTGTTAAAAAATTTAAAACAAAAAATAGACTGTTTGACTGACTAATGTGTTCTGTCCTAACTAAGGACAAAGAGACTGTACTACAACAAATATATTTTAAACTGAAGATAATTTTATCAACTTAAATTTTTTTTTTAATTAAAACTGAAGATAATACTATTAAGTTACTGAATAAAAAATATTTCTTCACTTTTACACTGACTGCCTGCAAAGCCAGCAAACATTAGATTAAACTAACTCTATGTGGACTGGAGTATAGATAGATTCACTTAAAAAAAGAATTTAAAACCCAAGCAAACACACTAAACTGAGACTGACAGAAGATGAACTTTCTCTAGCAGCACTGCAGAAACAGCAGCACCACTGTAAAATCAAGTTAACAAAAATTAACTAATCAACTTTGCTGCTAAAAGACACAACAGCTAAACTAGATTAAGATTTCTTTTCTTCTAGGCTAGCAAGCTAACAAGCTAGTCTACCCCTAGGGCAGAAGCCCTCAGGCCCACTAAGCTAAAGACTGATTCTATCTTTACTTTAAATCTTAATTAATTTTAAGCTAAATAAAAAAATTTTAAATAAAAAGATTTAAAAAAAAAAAAAAAAGTAATACCTGGTTGCTGTAGTCAGTAAGCAAGCAGGGAAGGCAAGCACTGGCAGTGCCAGCCAGGCACCTTGTGGCACACTGACTCAGTCAGCAGCACAGCAGTGCACAGCTTTCAAAAAGCACTAAAATTAAAAAAATAATTCTCAGGAATAGTCTCTCAAATTGAACAAGTGAGAACTGGCAGACACACCAAAACTCACAGAAGATCTCTAAGACAAGCAATGAGGCTAACACAGCACAAAAGCACAGTGTGTCACCAACAAAACTCAGTCAAAGAAGGGGGGAGAAAGTTCCACTGCCTGCTTTTATACTGCTGTTTAGTTATTTTTTAAATCCCCGATAAAGCACTCACCATTGGATAAGCCCCTATGGCATCATGTCACAGGAGTGAGCTGATTAGTTAAATGAAAATCAGCTCACTCCCATACCCCTCCTCTTTGATTCATACAAGGCATCCGAATGAACTAAAACACGAATTGAGGCAAATCAGTTCATTTTAGTTCATTAGTTCATTCGGTTTTTCTACCATCCCCATGTAAAGCAATGCAATGCTTTGAAAAAGCACGAATGAACTAATACACGAATTGAGGCAAATCAGTTCATTTTAGTTCATTAGTTCATTCGGTTTTTCTACTATCCCCATCTGTAAGCAATGCAAAGCTTTAAAAAGCGCGAATTGTTTGTGCGTTCGGTTCGCGAACGCTTCTCGTTCGGTAGTTTGCCTTATGAACATTACACTGACAGCCTGTAATTCAAAAAGCCGAACTAGTTATACGAATGAATGAAAGAATGATATAGACATTGCTATTCATTCGGTTATTCATTCGGTTATTAGTTCGGCTTTTTGAATTACACAGTGTGCTGTGTCAATTCGCACAGAGTGTAATTCAAAATGCCGAATGAACGAACAAACGAAAGATTTTCGGTAAACGGCCATTCGTTTGTTCGTTCTTTAGTTTGGATACCCATTCTTTATTCGGTATTCGTAAGAATGGAAGAAAATGCATATTTTCGGACGAAAATCAATTCGGACGAATACGAATGCCCAAGTCTATTATCTATTTATTGTTGGAAATATACAGTCAGGAACAGTGATAGGTTTGTATCTCACAGCCTTTCACTGCAAATTTCTTTGGACAGCATTTGGTATTCAATATGGTACTCGGGGACTCTAGAGCAGCTTTACTGGGGTCTCAAATGACCTATTCTACCTTACTAGTCTGCAACGTACTACTTCCAGGCAGGTATGCTCCCATCTGCCTTTGCCTCTCCTGCTCCTCTCCCAGGCAGGTATCGACACCTCTGCCTGTGTCTAGAAGAAAAGAAAGGAACAAAGTATCATCTCCACCACTCAGGAACAGCCACTCTCTGAATTTCCTGAAAAGAAAGAAGCAGTGTGCAGACAGCAAGGATTCAGGCTTGTCACTAGTTGAACTTCACCTATGATAAAGAATGATAAAAAAATGAGTACACTGCATTATGACATTCAGCTGCACTATAACTATTAGTGCCAGTGACTCAACCGGCACTGATAACAAAATAAATAATAATGTTGGAAAAATGGCTGACCTGCGTGATGCAAATAAGATTCGTTTGGGCTAATTTAAAACGTGACACACTAGGCACTATAGTTATTCCATCATGTTAAATTGATAATAATGCCCCCTGATGCTGATTATAACGCCCCCTGAAGCAGACTTTACACATCTTCTAGCTATACGAAATCAAACTAGCAATGGGTGGCTGAGATAGGTTGAAAGCGGACAGCTCGACATTCTCAGTCAATTACTGCCACCCATTGCTGCTTAGGCTAATGCTTCTTCAATAACCCGAGTGCAAAGGAGGTCATGTTTAACATTGAATGGAAGGATGGCACTGTAATGGACCATTTTGCATTCAAGAGGTTAAAAACCATTTAGGCGATATTCCCCTTTCCAGATGCACCGACAGCTACTGTAAGCACCAATCTCCCGAAATGCAAACTACACGAATTCACCAACTCCCGAACAGGAAACACACGAATACTGGAAACAGCCGAACAGGAAAAGCATACAATCAGCTTACACTCCTGGCAATCAGCATACAATCCAATTTCCCCCAAGAACGAGACGACACTTCGTTTGAGGGTCAAGTAGAACTGATTTACTGGGGCTACCTGCCCGGCTTTTATGCAGGTCTCCCACCTGGTGGACACTCCCCTAGTGGACCAGATGGGAAACTGGGAAACATATTGGACATTGACCAATCACAGACATACACCTTTAAACACTCCCAAATGCATCACAATCCCTCCTCTCTGTCCTGGAGGTAATTGGGAAGTAATCCAATTATCTCCAAGGACAGAGGCAAAACTCCATTAGCCGCATGGCAGACAAAGGACAATAAAAGACATAAAATTACATACTGTTACATTTATCACATAGAACATACACATTCTACCTATCCCCAGATAGCTTAGATCTGAGCGCACATTATCACCGGATGGCGCTCAGATCACGTACATACAGTTCAATCGCCATGGAGCCAAAGTCTTTCATACAGTCTTTCAGTATACGGCTGGGCTCCATGGCATAGCTATCTGGGGTAGCATGGCTTTAACAGTCTGCAGAAAGGCACAAATACGCTTTTCTGCAGGGAAAATAAAAGGTTTTAACTGCCGGGCCATAGTCTAAAGGCAGCAGGCGAGCAACCAGGCTCCTCCAGTGGACAGTGGCTAGGCTGGTTTTGCCACAGGCACTAGG
>OW240915.1:240472796-240489645 GCA_933207985.1 Pelobates cultripes | reverse complement strand
GATATGCAGTTATTGGGGGCCAGGCTGTGAACACTAAGGGATACTGTACCCCTGTGATATGGTAAGTTAACTGACAGGTATGAAGGAGGCACATCTGCAGATTTCAGGCATTACCTTTAAGCTGTCTTTGGGTGGGAGTAAATAAATCCTTTGTAACGATCAGAAAGAGAAGAGATAGCAGCAAACTGCAAGATTGACAGGTTAGGCAGTTATGTGGGCCTATCACAGCAGGATAAGCCTGCATCTGGAGCTGCATCCGCTCCAATGTTAATCCCACACTGATTAGAACATAAACGTAGGTCTTAGACTAGCTGAGCATTATGGGAAAAAGGTATTCCACTATCTACAGTTTAAAGGCTAGAAACATGAAGGCATACAGTAAATGATCCTCCTTCTCCTATAGAGCACCGCAAATGTGGAACGACCTCCCACACAATTTAAAATCTTCCCTAAGCCTAAAGTCATTTAAGAGATCCCTCTCTACATACCTCAAAACAGAATGCACGTGTCATGGTTGATTATATATTTCCTACCTGTTCTATGTTAAATTTTGTATATATTGTGTATTAATGTTGTTTTTGTATTTTGTTGTACCCTAATGTAACAATGCAATGATTTGTGGACCCAGGACATACTTGAAAACGAGAGAAATCTCAATGTATCTTTCCTGGTAAAATATTTTATATATAAATAACTATAAATAAATAAAATGGGTTGAAGTACTCTTGTTTAACCCTTAGCACCACCTTTTCTGGCACTGGATAAACATGGAGGTATGGGGTAAGTGGGTTGTTTTATTGTTTTATAACTGGTTTATTGACTGTTATATATGTTGTGAACTTGTTTGGAGGTCACTTATTGATACTGCACAACATGTTTATTACTCTTAGACATGTCCTGCAAGTGCCCTTATCTTTGTTTGGTTTTCGATTCTACAATGATACTTTTGGACCCTTATTTTAGGGGCTTTCCTTTACACACAATGCTACCATACACAATATTGTTTTTGTCTTTTTATTTTGTTCTTTTCTGCTTTATTTTCGAGTTGTTATATGTTAGTGTGATATTAATAACCATATAACAACACAGAATAAATAGCTACTATTTTTTTTATTACAAACATTAAAGTAGACTTAAGGGTTTTTGTGGGTTTTTATAATAGTGTTTTTTTTTTTATATATAAATATTACTTTCTTTGTTTCCTTACTAGGAATGTTACATTTATACTAAGAAGGTTTTTGTACAGATAACTTAATAATATATTTTCTCTAAACACAGTAGGACACATACAATAAAGCTGGTCATTCCACCATCAAATCAAACCTAGGCATCCAACTACTGTCAAAGTGCTGCCTGGAGTCATGGCCCCACCAGGGCCTATGGACGGGCCAGCCTTGCTAAGAGGTCAGTCAGTTGTGGCAGTGAATGGAGTGGGTCTGTAAGGGTTAGAAGGACATTTTCTGTGAATGCAGTGACTTTGAATTTTTTACCAACCAGGGTAACCCCTTTTATATGCGGATGTCGTCTTATTGCCTGTCGCAGCAGTACCAATGAGAGTGCAAACAGCAGTGGAGACAGCGGACACCCCTGCCTTGTTGCATTGTGTAAGGGGAATGGGGTGCTCTTAGCCCATGTGATGAGGGTCTGTGCCCTTAGGTTTGAGTAAAGTGCTCGAATCGCCATGATGTATGACACAGGGAAGTTCCAGGCTGCGAGAAGACCAAACAGATACAGCCACTTCACGCTATCAAAGGCCTTCTAGGCATCTAAAAAGCACATGTTACCCCCATGTGCCAATTCAAGCATTATTTATGGTTAGTGTTGCCAAACTGAACGCATAGCTGAAGCATAGAAAATTATTTAATTTTGGCTATTCTGACCTTTGAAATCAAAGTGAATTTAATTTTAAAGTCTGATATAGCTAAACTAAAAGTATAGTTGGCTGAATGGTTTTTTTTTTGCACTTCAACTGATAGAGCATGAAATTTGAAGTTTAAATTGAATTCACTTTGAATTCCTTGATCCATGTTAGTGAATAGCTCAAAGTGAATTTAAATTTGAATGCCACAGTAGCTAAACTGAAAGCATAGCAGACAAAGGATTTTTCCAGTTCAGCTCTGTTAACCTTAAATATGAAATTCATTTTTAATTCACTTAGAATTCTTACTTTAGGGAATAACTCGATTTGAAATTCAAGATGAATTCAGAGTGAAATTTAGGCCAAAAGAGCCAATTAAAAAAAAATTCCAAGTCAATTATGTGTTCAGTTTGGCTATTGTGGTCTTACATCTTAATTCTCTTTGAATTTTCTTTGAATTTCCAGCAATTCTTGCCTTAGTGAATAACAGTGTTTATTCATCCCTTTCTTGCTTTATCTTGAGAAGAATGTTGCTTGAGTTTGATAGAAATATCTCCCAAACAAACAATTACTCTATTCCCTTGTAAATAAATACATTAATTAATTAATAAATAGAAGTGTGTCTTGAAAAATTTACAATTTAGTACAATTCGAAATGATGTAATTTGTTTCTTCACATTTCAAAAATGTGTCACACTAAGTGCAATGCCAATATTCTAAAAGTGCACATTGATATGTTATTTAATGTATCGCATATGCTTTTTTCTCTAGTTATGTATTTATTTTTGTTGTGTAAGTGACTCTTTTAGTTTGCTTGCCTTTTTATGTTTTTATCTCTACTTAGGTTTGTTAAGCCAAGGAGATAAAAGAACTGAAAAGCTGTTTTTCAATATTTCCTTACTAAAAATTGGATGTTTAAAACTTGCATCTAAACATTTTCTACTGAAATGTGAATAAAATATTGCACATTTCAATGCTAAGAACATTTCTGTTGAGATGTTTGGTTAAATATTTTATTTGGCACAAAGTTAGAATACAACATATGCATTAAAAGGCTTTCAGACTATGTTGAATAAAATGATGCATAATGTGCTTCATTTTGTTGCAAAACCTCCACCCTATACCCTTTATGTATGCTTCTTGACTTAGCATGAACTAATTTCAGAAGACACACAAATAGTACAAGAATAATGTTAAAAATAAGCTTGCATTACATTTAAATTATATGCAAAGAATTTTACAATTATTAATGTACCTTTGTCATCTACCTTAACGGGTCTGGATTACCATCTCAGTTTCTACTGCTTTACTGAATAATTATAGTAAGAGAGTTTAAAAACAAACAGGGTTGTTCACTAAAGTGACATTTCAAAATGAATTCAAAGTGAATTTCAAATTCAAGGTAAAAATAGTCAAACTGAAAACATTATCTGAATCAGATATGCTTCCAGTTAGGCTCCTTTGGCCTTAAATTGTTTGGTTTACTTTGATTGCACAGTTCTCACTGTATTGAATAATCCTGTTAATCTTTTTGAAAAATGATTTCTAGTAGAACAGCTTTTATTGAGCCAGAATTTATAGCAGGTCTTACTCCCTTAAGGAGGGGGCAATTGTACACCTTGTGATAAAAAAAATGTAAACAAACCTTGCAAACGACGCACACTAATGAGGGTACTCAAACATTAATATATACGCACCCAACACCCCTTCACCAGACTTCTGGCACCGAATAGCTGAATTGGTTGAATCCCTCTCACCGGACGTTTTGCTGTTGGGGGGTGATGCAATGCGGCACCTATTCCGGCTGCCGATAGAAGCGTTCGCCATGGGATCACACAATTGCATGGCATGGGTGGACAGAACAAACTCCTAGATTGCTTTATTCAGAGAACGGGGCTCATAGAGGCATAGAGGGCTCAACACCCAGAGAACCAAGATTTTACGTTCTATTCTTTCCCCCCATGTCACTTATTCACGCATTGACCTCTTTCACACAAACCACGCTATCTTTTCTAAAGTATCGAAAATGGAAATAGGCTCGATAGCATGGTCCGACTACACGGACGTGGCCATATATCTTGACGGACTACACATCTCCTCCCCATGGAAATTAACCCATTAAGGACACGACATGTGTGACATGTCATGATTCCCTTTTATTCCAGAAGTTTGGTCCTTAAGGGGTTAAACACCTCATTACTCAAAGACCCAGCTGTCGTAGAAACCATTCACCAACAAATCTCTACATACTTCCAGGAGAACCTGACACCCGATGTTCCCATTGCCACGGTTTGGGTTGCCCATAAAGCAGTTATTCGATGCACCCTCATTAAAGTAGCGACCTATAAAAAGAAGCAAAAAACTCTAAAACTCACAAACCTCCTGACCTCCCTTTGGAAAATGGAACAAAGGCACAAAACCAATCCAACTCCACAACTTCTAACACAGCTCCAGACACTGCAACACTCCATTCGGGAACACCTGATCGATGACACAGCGCGCTCCCTTCTGTGGTCCAAAAGGACCTATTATGAGAAATCCAATAAAATGGATACTACACTGGCTCACACCCTGAGGCCATAGCCCAGACACCTCCATATCACATCCTCTAAAGCACCCGACGGTACATTACACACATCCCAAGACGATATTGACAAGGTCTTCATGGCCTATTATAAATCATTGTTTAACCATTCCACAGATCATGGCACCCCAGAGGATCCCCATTTCCCGCGGTTCAAAGACTTTCTATTATCCATGAAATTACCCAAACTCTATACTCAAGTAATCAAGGCGCTGGGAGCTCCTACCACCCAAGATGAGATAAATCTGACCATCTCAGCCCTAAAGGGAGGAAAAGCCCCAGGTCCAGATGGGATTGAGGTCTCTTACAAAGTATTCTGTGATGAACTGATGCGGCACTTATAATCCCTCTTCAATGACCTAATGGCAGGAAAGTCGCCTGACAAAGACATGACTAGGGCTAACATCATCCTCCTCCCTAAGCCTGGCAAAGATATCTCTATCCCGGAGCTACATCCCACCTCCCTAATCAATCACAACAGCAAAATCCTGCCCAAAATACTTGCGGGGAAATTGAACCCTTTCCTAACCCATTTTGTCCACGCAGATCAAGTAGGCTTTATACCGGGAAGACAGCTTTTTGAAAATACCCGCTGCAACATAGATGTCATCTGGAACATAGCATCAATGCAAACCCCCTACTTAGTGTTACCCCTTGACGCCGAAAAGGCGTTCAATCACGTGAAGTGACCATATATGTTCAGATATAAGCCATCAAGGTTTCCCTCCCCCCTTCCTTACGGCAATATGAGCCTTATACACAGATGTCACAGCACAAGTTAATATAGCAGGTACCCCCACACGACCCTTCACCCTCGGGAATGGCACCCATCAGGGCTGCCTCCTATCACCCTTGTTGTTTATCCTTACACTCGAACCCTTACTCCAGGCGATCCATGAACATCCCCATATCCATGGAGCGGACATACTGAACTAACAGTTCCTTGTATCGGGATATGCTGATGAAGTACTCCTCACGCTGACCAACCCATTGGCATCCATGCAAGCCCTAATTCCCCTTCTCACCTCTTTCAGGGCCATTTCAGACTACAAAGTGAACATGAGTAAATCTAGTGCTTTCCCCCTAACTTCCTCCATGGCGGACATTGCACAAATTGAAAGTTCTTATAGTATCCAAATATCGTACACCTCCATTAAATATCTCCGGATAAGCCTCCTGGCACACTCCTGTAAACTC
Organism: Pelobates cultripes; assembly: GCA_933207985.1. Lineage (NCBI taxonomy): Eukaryota > Metazoa > Chordata > Amphibia > Anura > Pelobatidae > Pelobates > Pelobates cultripes. The sequence goes on along the minus strand of OW240915.1, from coordinate 240,484,006 downwards.
CACCAATTGAATTACACACCCATGATCAACACATTGATCTCAGACATGGAGACCTGGGCAGACAAACCTATATCTTGGATGGGAGGATTCATTCCATGAAGATGAATATCCTCCCTTGAATACTTTTCCTTTTTCAGGCCCTGCCTCTCCCTATTTCGAAACACGACCTGGCTCCCCTTCAGAAAGCCATAAGCCGTTTCATATGGCCCAACAAAAACAGAGTCTCTCGTAACATCCTCTATAGACCAAAAGACAGAGGGTGACAGGGACTACCCCACCTCCATTTTTACTATCATTTTTACTACCCAACTGATGCAAATAGCCCTCTGGCATCCCCCCCGACAGCAGTTCCTGGGTGGACCTGGAATCCCTCTTGATTGGATCAGACCTCCCACAATTCTATATTTGGACATCCAGAGACCAATGAGTGCTTCTGAGGACTGCTTGCCCTTCGGTGACTAACTCTATTCAGATATGGGATAAAGCGGCACGTAAATACTGGCTGATCTCCTCTCCTTCGCCGCTTACCCCTATTTATTGAAACAGGGCCTTTGTCCCAGGCATGAGGGTCACGGCTGTGTGTTGAGTTATTTTGAGGGGACAGCAAATTTACACTGTTATACAGGTTGTACACTTACTACTTTACATTGTAGCAGAGTGTCATTTCTTCAATGTTGTCACATGAAAAGATATAATAAAATAGTTACAAAAATATATAAAATGGTCATGAAAGACATCTCACTGGACATTTCAACCAAGTTAAAATATTTATTGTTAATACCATCAGATTACATAAACATTTTAGTCTATCAAAGACTTTCATCAGGATGTGCAGGACCTTGGATTATATATATATACTGGAATTCTTTGCACTCAGGCTGCAAATAGACAAGGTGGCTGGGTGAACTAACAGGGCTCCAATATCCAATCTGTATGCAGATGGCTGCACTTACGGTCTTTCATTAAAAAAATAACTTTTATTCCACAATGTTTACAAACAGGATCAAGATGTTATGGGCAAATGCAAAAATTACAAGTTTTAGAATGAAATGTTTAATTTCTTAAACTGTGTACTTTGTCTTTAAGAGATATATTGCAAACTGACAAGGTGTTAGAAATGGAACATATTGTTTTTCATAACTGTTTCTTTAAGCAATAACCTCAGTGCATAATATGTTTGCGCCATTTTGTCCCAGACGAATTACAATAACAATAATGCATAAACAAGCTTCAAGGCTATCCTATGACTCTTTCAGTACACAATATACTGTGGTAACCTTAGTAGATAAGGATGTTCAGACTTTAAGATGCCATCTTGACCGAAGTCAGGAAAATTTCCATGACGTATACACCCTTTAGTTATGGAGTTAAGGACAGTCCCAAATATGATCCTGATGAAAGTCCCTATTTGGGACTGAAGTGTTGATCCTGTTTTTAACCATTGTGGAATAAAAGTTATTTTTAATAAAAGGCCGTGAGTGCAGCTGTCTACATACAGAATATATCTATTGACATTTATATTTTTTATTATTTTTTATTGTATAAGTTTTTATTTTATAATATATTAGATATATACTATATAAATATATATATATATATATATATATATATATATATATGAAATGCTTTAATTATATTATAATATGTTCTAAATATATAATATATGTATAATACATTATGTAAAATGTGAATTATTTTTTTAAACTTTATTTTCAGGTTTAGGGGACTGCCTGATGACCTAGGCAGCTCCTTTGTAGGCAGTACTGTTCACTGCTGTAACAGACCACCTGGTCACTCTGGACTAGTACACTAGTTCTCACTTATTCTATCACTATTCTTACAGGCCCATGACCAGTATTACCCTCTAGCATAACAGTATTACCCTTATTAACAGAATGACCAGTATTACCCTCTAGCAATACTACTGTTATCAATTGTCTAAAAATCTGTTTGCACCAGCTGTTGTGGCATTGCAAATCTGCTTGTTTAACCTATGCACGAATAAAATAAAGAATTTAAAAAAGAAAGAGAATCTAAAAGAGACTGTTTTATTACAAATAAACTACATACAAACATACTATTCCAGGTAACAGTATCCAAGAGTTAGGTTGAATGAGGCAGAAGAAACAAAGTATCTTTATTGGAAAATATCATGTAAGAGCAGAATTAATTTAATGGATAGAGATTCATACAACCGGCAAATGGGGATATGAGTGTGTAAACCAGGGTTAGGCAACCTCGGCCTCCAGATATTGTCAACTACATCTTCCCTAATGCCTTGCCAGCATTATGTCAGTAAGAGCATTATGGAACATGTAGTCTACATTTAAGGGGCTGAAGAAACAATAACCCCCACACTGTATATCAGTTTGAACTGGGAGTTACTGATCTGTGGGAGATAATTATGTGGGCTCTATATGATGAAAGTGTTTTTACTGTTTCTTTATATGCAGGTATTTCGGTTAGCAATAAACCAAAAGGGAAAATTCACTTTTTTTATTGTACCTCTCATACAATATACATGATACTGATAAAATACCAAAGCTAGGTTATATAAAGGACATTGATCATGGCTATTGAGCTGAAGTGTTAATAGTGTGACTCTGTCTCAGCAGAGTCTATGTTACCACAAACTGGCATAATCATGATGACAAACTATAATAGCCTACACCTAGGGTCACAGATGTCTAGGTGCAGAATTTGTTTTGGGGGTGTCCCCAGGTAGGTGTGGTGATCTTACTAACCCATCCCCTTTTTAAATGTCCAGACATGCAAGTTTGTAATGCAAAAACTCTACCTCTCCATCTATATTCCCCACTAATTTTTGTAATCAGACACATTCTCACTGACAGAAACACATACTCGCTGACAGACACACACTCAAAAATTTGACACACACTGACAGATATACACACAGTCACTGACAGACACACTGACACACACTCTCAATGACAGACACACTGACAGACACAATCACTGGCAGACACACACACACACTCAGTGACAGACACACACTCTCACTGATTGGAGGGAATGACACACATGGAGGGGCTGATGGGGATGAGACACATGGAGGAGCTGGGGAGAGGGAATGACACTCATGGAAAGGCTCGGGGAAGGAATGATACACATGGAGGGCTGGGTGGAGGGAATGAGACACATTATTATTATTATTATATTTATAGTGCGCCGTCAAATTCCGCAATGCTTTACAATGGGTGGACGAACAGACATGTAGTTGTAACCAGACAAGTTGGACACACAGGAACAGAGGGGTTGAGGGCCCTGCTCAATGAGCTTACATGCTAGAGGGAGTGGGGTAAAATGACACAAAAAGGTAAGGATAGTATTAGACTAGTGACAGTTGCAGATAGATACATTGAGGTGTTTGGCAGAATGAGGCACATGGAGGGGAAGGGGAGGGATGAGACATATAGAGGGGCTAGGGGCAAAATGAGGCACATGAAGGGGCTGGTTGGGGGAAATGAGACGCATGGAGATGCTGTTGGGATGACACACATGAAATGGTAGGGGCATGAGACACATGGAGGGGCAGGGGGCATGAGATAAATAGAGGGACAATGGAGGAATGAGACACATGGAGGGGTGGCAGGGGAGAGAATGAGATGCATGATGGAGCTAAGGGGGGAGAGATGAGACACATGGGAGGGGGGCCCCAGGGCAATTTTTGCTCCGGCCCAGTGATTTCTAGTTACCTTAATAAAGTGCAATAGTGCAGTCTAGAATACATAACCACCTCTAATAGCTCCAAACAAACATGACATATACCAAAACTTTGTCTTTGGCACACATAAAATGCTTTAAATGCTTTAAAGGTAACACTTATATTCTGATCACACTTTTCTTTGCATGTAATTGTGAATTTACACCAGGGTCCAGAGGGATGTCAAATTCTCACTCCTAGCAACACAGCAGGATGCAAAGTTGCACCGAGGAACTGAAGAACATTAGCACTCCTTTGCCGCTGTTTACCTTTTGTCTCCCCACCAGTATATTCCTGCCGTCCAAGTAAGCAGGTGCCTATTCTGCCTTACTGAGTAACCACCCACTTCAGGGGTGCCCTAAGGTAGCCAGTTGACCACCTTCTGGGCCCCTGTGACAGTCCATTAGTCCGTTCCTTTTGGTGCTCCCCACCTTTTCTCTCCTGGGTGTGGTGTAGCCTGTGCACCCATTCAGGATCGGCTGTGAGCCTACCTCAGCATATTAGTATATACATTAACTTCCCCTATAGATGGAAAGTGTACAGGCCCTCCAGATACTGAGACCCACATTAACATAAGGCTAGAGTGAAACAAAAAATATAAAAATTAACATAGTGAATATGCTCCCTTAAAAGACAAGTTGAAAGATATGCATTTAGGCTCTCACTCGATTTGTCAAGGACCAAGTAAAAAAGTGGGCTCACATTTCCACAATCAAATCCCTTAAATTCACCCTCTCTTCAGGACAGTTAACCAATGCCCATATGAGGAAGGTACAGCCTAGAAAACAATCCCTCCTTTCCTCCGACCCTGGCCAGTCCCAGCAATGTCTCTTCAGAGAGTAAATAGATACGGAAAGTATTGGATATTGAGTGTTAACCAATCTTAATAGATAGTGGGTAAGTGGGCTGCCATCTATATTAGAGGCAAGAAAGTAAGATTGTGACGAACAGCGGAGATTGCGGTAGTCTTTTCATAAACACTAAGCCTAAAATTACAGAGTGTCACGATTCTGGAACCTAACACGCTAACAGAACACAGAGAGGAAAGATGCTATATCGGTCCTTAGAGTGGCCAGGCTAAGCACACTAAGAATGGTCAGGAGACATGCCAAGTAAAGGGAGCCAGAAAACGGGAGAATGAGAAACAAGCCGAGGTCAAAGGAGTGGAGAAGACAGGATAATCGGAATAACGAGCCAAATAATCGGTAACCAGAGAGAAACACAAGCAAACTGCAATACAAGTATCACAAGTCCACAACAGGGCACTGAGAGACAGGAAAGGTAAGTATAAATACCCTTAGCTTAATTCTGATTGGATAATTTCCCATCAGAATTAACAATCACACGGGGGAGATATCTACGTCTCCCACTGTGATTGTGGTACTATTGCTTTAACGCCGGGTCACTCACGTGACCCCGGCGTTTGCATAAATGTGCGACCTCCCAGCGTGCAGCGTTATACATGCTGCCGCTGGGAGGCGTGGAGGACACGAGCGGCAAGCGGCAGAGAGGAGACGCCGCTCGACGACAGGTAGGAGGAGGGGAGACCGCGGGCGGCGACGGACTGAGGGTGAGTGCTGCAAGTGGCATGCAAGTGGCATGCAGCCTCCCCTTACAGCCGCCCACGGACCCCTGACATAACCCCCCCTCAAGGACCGTCAAACGGGCAGGAAGCCAAAGGCTTCAAAGGAAACCGCGCATGAAAGGAGCGGATCAAAGAGGGCGCATTTAAGTCAGAGGCAGAAACCCAAGACCGCTCCTCAGGGCCGTAACCCTTCCAATCAACCAGATACTGCAACCGACACCGAGAAAAACGAGAATCAAGCAGAGCAGCCACTTCGTACACGTCACTAGAGACAGCGCGGAGGGAATCCGGACGCCTGAGAGGACCAGAGAATCGATTACAGAGCAGGGGCTTCAAAAGGGAGGTGTGAAAAGTGTTAGGTATACGCATGGAAGGAGGCAAGGCCAGGGAGTAGGACACAGGATTGACCTTACGCAATACCTTATAGGGGCCAAGGAACCTGGGCGCGAATTTCATCGAGGGGACCCTGAGGCAGAGATTCTTAGAGGACAACCAAACCCTATCACCCAGGACATAAGAAGGAACAGCACCCCTACGACGATCAGCAAATCTCTTCTGAGTAGCAGTCGCACGAGAAAGAGTAGCATGGACCTGATCCCACATCTTCCGTAAGGAGGTGAGGTGCTCGTCCAAAGCGGGTATTCCCTTGTCGGAGAACATGCCGGGAAGGACAGAGGGTTGGAACCCATAAGCAACCATAAAAGGACTTAAGCCAGTGGACGAATTTGTCACGGTGTTCCTGGCGAATTCAGCCCAGGGAAGGTGAGACCAGTTGTCCTGGTGCGCATTTGTGAAGCAGTGTAAATATAACTCTATAGATTGATTTGCTCGTTCGGCAGCTCCATTAGATTGTGGATGATAGGAGGACGTAAATGACAAGGAGATCCCCATCTCAGCACAAAAGCCCCTCCAAAACCGAGAGACAAATTGAGGACCCCTGTCGGATACGATATCCTGTGGTATACCATACAAGCGGAACACCTCTTTGGCAAATACTTGAGCCAACTGAACCGCAGAAGGTAGTTTCTTAAGTGGAATAAAGTGTGCCATTTTAGAGAACCTATCGGTCACAGTCAAAATTACTTTCTGTCCACCAGATGAAGGAAGATCTACAATGAAGTCCATGGATAAGTGGGTCCATGGTTTCTTGGGCACAGATAGAGGCATTAGGAGTCCCGGGGGTTTAACATTAGGGGACTTACACTGTGCACAAACACGACAAGCATGCACATAATCCACTACGTCTTGCTTAAGTGAAGGCCACCAAAACTGTTGAAGGAGACCCTTGTATGTTTTGGTAACCCCTGGGTGACCAGCCGTTTTGGCAGTGTGAAATAAAGCTAACAATTTCTTTCTATCTTTTTCTTTCACGTATAATCTACCAACAGGTGTCTCAGAGGGTGCTTGGGTTTGGTATGTCTTGAAACCATCAAGGAAAAGAGACGAAATAACCAAACGGGTAGCAGCTATTATCTTAGATGTAGGTACAGGAGCGGGGGCAATTGACTCCAAAGGTTTGTATTGTCTGGAGATAGCATCAGCCTTGACATTACGGTACCCAGGCCTATATGTGATAATGAACTGAAAGCGTGAAAGAAATAAGGACCATCTGGCTTGACGAGAGGACAACCTTTTAGCATCTGCTATATAGGAGAGATTCTTATGATCAGTTATAACCAGGATTTTGTGTCTAGCTCCTTCTAATAAGTACCTCCATTCTTTAAAAGCCATCACAATAGCTAATCGTTCCCTGTTCCCGACGTCGTAATTCTTTTCCGAATCAGACAGCTTTTTAGAAAAGTAACAACAGGGATGGAGGGGTTCGTTATATGATAGTCTTTGTGATAATACAGCTCCTACACCTGATTCTGAAGCGTCTACTTCCATAACAAAGGGAAGGGAAGGATCAGGATGGTGTAGCACAGGGACAGTGGCAAATGCCTTTTTGAGAGTCTCGAAGGCTTTAACGGCTTCAGGAGTCCAAACCCTGGGGTGCAAACCCTTTTTAGTCAGTTTCGTGATAGGGGAAATGACTGATGAAAAGTTTTTAATAAACCTGTGATAATAATTGGCAAAGCCTATACATCGCTGTATTGCCTTAAGGCCTTGAGGAAGAGGCCAAGACAATATGGCTTCTAATTTTGAAGGATCCATGCTGAACCCCTGTTCAGACATGATGTAGCCTAGGAATTGTACTGATTTTTGGTCAAATAAACATTTCTCCAATTTACAATAAAGACTGTTCTGCAGCAATCTCTTAAGTACCTTCCTCACATGGGCATGATGTGACTCCAAATCAGGAGACTATACAAGTATATCATCGAGATAAACCACGGCACAGACATGCAGTAAATCTCTAAGGACATCATTTATGAGGTCCTGAAAGACAGCAGGAGCATTACACAGTCTAAAAGGCATGACTAGATACTCGTAATGCCCACTGTATTGAACGCTGTCTTCCATTCATCATTCTCTTTTATACGAACCAAGTTATAAGCCCCCCGAGGTCTAGTTTAGTATAATATCTAGAACCTTTAACACGGTCAAACAACTCAGTAATGAGCGGGATAGGATAAGCGTTTTTAACTGTTACATTATTCATGCCCCTATAGTCTATACATGGCCTCAAATAGCCCTCTTTCTTGGCAACAAAAAAGAAACCAGCACCAGCCGGAGAGGAGGACCTTCTGATAAAACCTTTACGTAAGGATTCCTGTATGTACTCCCCCATGACCTGGTTTTCTTTCTCAGAAAGCGGATAGACCTTACCCCTAGGAGGCATCGTTCCAGGTAACAGGTTTATGGCACAATCATAATCCCGGTGTGGGGGTAGTTTATCAGCTTCCCTTTTTTCAAAGACCAATGCGAGGTCTGCATACACAGGAGGGACAGAAACAGAAAGTGGTTTAGCTGTAGGCACATTAAGTAAACAAACGGGACGTAAACGGGCCATACAGTCTTGTTGACAAGATTCCCCCCAGGAGAGTATATCTAGACAACCCCAATCAAGTACCGGGTTATGCTTAACTAACCAGGGAAAGCCCAGAATGATGGAAGCTGTAGGGGAGTCAATTATTTGGAAGGTTAACCTTTCCTTGTGTAAGACACCCACGGCCATAACCATTTCTTGGGTTTCATGGGTCACCAGAGGTTTATCAAGTGGTCTACCATCTATGGTCTCAACGGCCAAGGGCGTGGCCTTTTGGATCAGATTCAAGGCTGCGGTTTTTGCAAAGTTCTCATCCATAAAGTTGTCTGCAGCACCTGAATTGATCAAGGCTTTAGTTGTTATAGTGGTTTGATTGACCAAAAGAGTAACCGTAAAGGGTCTGGAGATGGACACATGAGGGGAAAAAACCATAACACCCGAGGCCGACCCCTCTCTAGGCCTTACGTGCTGAAGTTTCCCTGCAAACTAGGACAGTTTCTTCGGAGATGCCCCCTCTGTCCACAATAAAGGCACAAGCCCTCCCTTCTGCGGTACGTACTTTCAGCTTCAGTTAAGCCTACAGCACCTAATTGCATGGGTTCGGGAAGTGGTTGATTAGGGGGAGGTAATGCTAGTAATGCAGTACTGGGTAAAGCAGGTAACCCCTGTGTATTCATCCTTCTTTGACTACGCCTCTCTCTAATACGGTTGTCAATAAGAATCATATAATCTATTACATCATCCAGAAGAACAGGCAATTCCCTGGATGCTATTTCGTCTAATATGTAAGCTGCCAAACCCTCCTGAAAGGCTGTTACGAGGGCGTCGTTATTCCAAACCACTTCAGCTGCCAGAGTGCGGAATTCAATGGTATAATCCGCTACAAATCTATTACCCTGTCAGACCCTAAGCAGAGCTTTGCCAGCAGAAGCAACCCTGCAGGGTTGATCAAATGTACGTTTAAAAGCTGTTAAAAAGTCTGCAAAGGACATTGGGAACGTATACTCCCACATGGGATTAGCCCATGCTAGTGCTTTCCCGGACAAGTGGTTGATCAGAAAAGCAATTTTGGTTCTGTCAGTGGGGTAGGAACGAGGATTCATCACCAAATGAATATCAATTTGGTTGAGGAAACCACGGCACAATGCTGGATCACCGCTATAGCGCTGAGGTGGCGTCATGTGAACCACGTGAGCAGGAGCGGGTACTGGATCGGGCAACAGCTTCTTGAACGGCAGGTTGCAAGTGGGCAGTACGAGCCAGTATGGTTTGTAAAGCCTGGGCAAACTGATCCATTCGGTGGTCTAAACCATCCATTCTAGCCTCCTGATTTACTAACAACTGTGGAATGTCAGCAGGTTCCATGGTGGCCCTGTTGTAATGTCACGATTCTGGAACCTAACACGCTAACAGAACACAGAGAGGAAAGATTATATACCGGTCCTTAGAGTGGCCGGGCTAAGCACACTAAGAATGGTCAGGAGACAAGCCAAGTAAAGGGAGCCAGAAAATGGGAGAACGAGAAACAAGCCAAAGGAGTGGAGAAAACAGGATAATCGGAATAACGAGCCAAATAATCGGTAACCAGAGAGAAACACAAGCAAACTGCAATACAGGTATCACAAGACCACAACAGGGCACTGAGAGACAGGAAAGGTAAGTATAAATACCCTTATCTTAATTCTGATTGGATAACTTCCAATCAGAATTGACAATCACACGTGGGAGATATCTACGCCTCCCACTGTGATTGTGGTACTGTTGCTTTAACGCCGGGTCACTCACGTGACCCCGGCGTTTGCATAAATTTGCGACCTCCCAGCATGCAGCGTTATACATGCTGCTGCTGGGAGGCGTGGAGGACACGAGCGGTGAGCGGCGGAGAGGAGACGCCGCTCGCTGACAGGGAGGAGGAGGGGAGACCGCGGGCGGTGACCAACTGAGGGTGAGTGTTGCAAGTGGCATGCAGCCTCCCCTCACAGCGGACCCCGGACCCCGACACAGAGATTAATAGGATCTCGTTTAGATTACCGTAGTATAATTAGTAACGAATAAGCACTACTTCTTAATGATTCCAGAAACATCAGTGGAGATCATTACAGTTTCAACATGCATGCCATATCAGAGATTATGTAAATCTCTAAGGTCTCATATCTACTTAATAACTCCAGATACATAAATCCTACATAATATCTAGAAGATGCGTGAATATATTGTTTTAGATTCTAAGCTCATTTTGGCACCTACTGAACCTATTGTTCCAGTATGTCAATCACGTTTTGTTAGAATTTAGTGTCTGTTTTGCTTCCCTATTGTACAGCGCTGCTGAATATGTTGTTGCTATATAAATATTTGTATTTGTAATTGGACTGCGGATAGTGTACATACGGTTATGACCTTATATGATATGCCTCCTATTTTTTCACTTTTTAAAAGGGTAATCTTGTTAATGGAGCTCGTAAGCCTTACCACAATCCATTCACTAGAGTATTAATTTTAAAAAATCTAATTAGTCTGTACCTTTGCTAAATGTACACCCCAAGTACTAACCATTCTCAATTATTCATGTGGGTACATAAATTATCCAAATGTAAATCAGTCCTGATTAGAATGTACCCTAATCTCATACTGTCTAAGAGCTCACACTGATATAGGAACAATAAAGGACATTGCAGATGGAACTGTCTAAATATTTTGCAGACATAATTCAGACCACAGGAGCAGGCGAGTAGATATACTATCACTGTGATCTTACAACAGAAAATACTTTTTTCAAACTTAATATCCTTCAAATTGCGTCCTCTACTTGCCGTCAAAGAAACTTTAGGCGAGACTTGGATGACAGAGCACTCTTTTTTACATAGCCTGGGGAATTTTTGCTCATGATGTAATAACTAAAATAGAATGGGCAAGACTATATAAGTAAGAGCTTGCTAGTCTGTTGCCACATAAAAAAAAAGTTAAATATAAAA
>OW240915.1:240461472-240472325 GCA_933207985.1 Pelobates cultripes | reverse complement strand
TAGTTAAGACAAGGAGTCTGGGAACCGTCTGCTTCTTTTTAGATCGGGGTGCCCAAAGAGAAGATCCCCAGATGCTGTCGAACTACAACTCTAATGATGCTTTGCACGCCTTTATAATTATTTAGAATGACAAAGCATCATTGAAGTTGAAGTTTTGAAACATCTGGGGATCTACTTTTTGGCCACCGTTGATTTAGATGAAACCATATCAAAAGATGTGGGAGAGTTTTATACTCAAAATATTTTTTGTTTGTTTTTGTAATTTGCAAGAAAATAAAAAATATAAAAAATATAATCATAACCTCTCCAAGAAGTCCCTAGATGGTAGATATTTAGGGAGGGTTTATGATCATTTCTATTAAACTACTGCACATTTTAAAATTTAGTCTAGGACGGTACTTAAATTTATTTCATATTGGAAATATCAGAGACATGATAAACATTTAATGTTAAACTCAAATACAACCTGCTAAGTGTCTCAATGATTTAGGGAAAATGGCTACAGGTTAAAAATAGATTGTAAGCAAGATTTATATAAAACTTAAAAACCACAGGACCCATCTTGAGCTTTATAAGAAAGAGCCAATGTCATTCATCTTAATGCCAGCTGCCTTTGCTGCACCAGTAGACAACAATAAAAATAAATCTATGTCTTTGAAGAATAGTATATAAAAATCAATATGGTGTTCAAATATTTGTTTTTTTTATTATCTAAAATCATTTATCAGGTATATTAAGGGACACACAAAGTTTAACTAAAAGTATTGAAGAAAACATGTCCAATGTATCATATACTTTGTTTTTTACAGAATATCAGCCGATTTAATTTAAACTTATAGATATGTTCTAGCGTATAAAAGAGCTAATGTTTGAGTGTGTTGAGTATTCTTTAGATCATTTTAATAAGGTGAAGTGCTTTTCAAGTACAGTAAAATATGATAACTGATCTTTTATTGGGAAATCCTATGAAAAGCTGAAATTGTAGATCTATATAGAAAATACATTATGTTATACTAGCAAATATATAGTTCATAATTTCTATTTCATAACTGACAGCAATATTGCTTGAAACCATTACATGCAGCTAAGATATCTGGTGGCATTTCCCATTGTAATTAATGACTTTCTCAGTTTCTGTCGACACGGTTTGTGATAATGGTGCCTTTAATCAACAGTTGCTGAATAAAAGCTACTGTTCTCAATAATCATGTGAGGATGAGAAAGGCTGCAGGGAGCTTTAGTTCTCACCTGAACAACCTCATTAAGCTGAAGTTGTTCAGGTGATTATAGTGTCCCTTTAATGAGAAGCCTATATTAGGTGAAATTAGGACATTGGTCAAATATACAAGCCAAGGTCAAGAAATGTAGAGAATCAGGATAAGCAATAAGTCTACACACAGATCAAGGAGTGGAGAAATCTGAAAAATTGATAAACAAGACCAATTCAATGTCAAATATCAGGAAAAAGCATGGAATGTGCTATTGAGTAAAGAAGAACCACGACAGCGAACATGGATACTGAGGAGTTAGGTTTAATCTAAGATAGATAATAATAGCCACAAGCTGTCAATATTAACAATGCTTATTAGATAGTAGCGGCCACTTTACTGAAAATTGTCAAATAAATGTCCTACTTATTTTTAGAAGGCCAAGTGATATCTATCACCACTGATAATGACCACCACATAGTGATTACATTTTGTGAAAAGTGTAGCTGCAGCTAGCACCAGTGCACTATATTTTTTAGTTTCTTCACATTTATTGGGCCTTCTCACTATTATTAGTGTAAAGGAGTTATGTAGGGCCGTCAGGAGGTACGATTACAGGGGCTCAAGAGGCTGGGCATCTCCTGGGCTCTATTTATTTACCCTTCACCCAACCATCAACAGGATAAAAGATGGACAAGAAGTCACTTTTAAGATCCCTACCTGGTATTTTTCATGTTCAGGGCCCCCATAGTTTATTTCTTTATATTTCAATGTTTAATTAAAGTTGATGGAGGGTTGACTGTGTGTGTTAGATAATTATTTATCTCTAATGAATGTATCGGAGGTAGCAGTTAATAACCACCAGGCAAGAGGCAGGTATTGTGTTTTAAGGGAGGGTGAAAGCTGTTTCCAATGTGTCCCCCATTATATTCTAGCCAATAACAGTAGTGGCAGATATTAATTCCCTGTTGCCAATGGTAAACTTTACTAGTTGGGACACAACCAGTTGGGAGACAGCCACTACTCACTAATGATAGTGACAATGACTTTAATGATTAGCAACTGGCTGGCAAACAATAGTAGCAAGGTTGGAAACAAGAACCAGTTCGGAACTAAAGGAATTATTTAATTCTAAATTTTGAAAGACACAACTAAGTTTAGTTATATTTAAAGTATTGTGTCTCTTTAACCTTCTAAACTTTTTACCATTTATTTTATATAAAGCATTATGAAGTAAAAAAGCTATTTATTTTGTAGCAGTGCTTATGTTTATCTGTATATAGAACATATTAAGATTAATGGTTTATGTAACTCAGTATTTGTTTGGTGCAATTTTTTTGTTTGTGTTGCATTATAAATTGTTCCGTTGTTGCTCATTTTGCAGGCGTCTGACACAAGAAATTAGTCATCCGGAAACAAAATTATTTGTATAATTTCATGCATTTGAATGTGCTGTTTTTTAATCACACATAAATAAGATTTATTTTTTTCTAATACACTGACAACATATCAGGGTTGTGAAAAACAGTCAAAGCAAATTCTAGTAAGTTCCTAAGTATGTGTTCTTTTTTTCATTTGAAAATGCAGGTAACAAGGCTTTAAATGCTTGGGTTTCAAACACTCCACATTAAGCATGTGGCTAATACTGCAAACTTTTAAATATCTGTTTTCAGAAAAGCAATAAAGTCAAAAGCGCCACCTGGAAATCGCTGTGAACATCTGTTTAGAAAACTAGAAGTAAATTTGCAGTTATTACTCTCAATTCTCTTGGGTTACAAATTGAGGAACAGGTGCTAAAGATGTAGTGGTTCTTAAATATTTAATGCGCACAAAATATTCCCAAAGAAATGAATTTGGAAGATATTCATAAGGATGTATATTCTGAGTTGCACAAAGCTGTTCTTGTGTTACATATAAAGAATGCTATTAAACTATTCTTAATTATTGAGTGAAACACTTCAAAGTATGTAACAACATTCTTCAAATTTGTCCTTAGGAAAATCAAGCAAGCCAGTGAATTATTCAGTCCCTTAATTATTTTATTGAGGCATCTATAGGTATATCCCCAAATCATGCACTGGAATTTAACTCCATACACGGGAAGAAAATACTGCAGACACTGAAATTAATACCGCTCTACCTAGGTAATATATTCTGCTGGAGTGTCTTAAATTGTATTACAAAATAAATGAATATCCGTATGTGAGCAACATAACACATGTTGTAATACCAAGATATTAATCTACTGCCTAGTAGACGTATGCACAATTTTGATGCCGTAAGTGGAACTCTGAATCATGAATCAAATGCACATTCCTTGACGAGTCATTGGCTTAGTGATTATTCTATATTGTGGTTTTGGAATTTAGAAAATCTCTGAATTGGACCCAAATTTCTGAATTTTTGGATAAAATCCCTCACTATAATTGTAAATGTTTTTTTAATTTTTATTTTTTTGCACTGCATGGTGTAACATACAAGCTCTCATAGTCATTGCACCATAGTAATAGTAATAATAAATAATAATGTAAGTGACACAGATAATGGCGAGGAGAAACTGCACTTTTTGTTTAAGTAAGTAGGAAAGACATCAAAAGTACTATTCTATGATACTGTAGATGAACAAAATAAGATAAATTATAGAACAAAGCAGAGGGATATTTCAAAATGTAGATACCCCTGGGTAAGCACAGTAGCCTAGTGTAGCCATTTAGTTAGTGCACCAGAAACAGGTCATAAGAACTGAATTGCAGCAAACATTGTACAAAAGGAAAACAGTAATAATGCTACTGGACTAAAGGTTCAGCTCACAGGCCACTCGCCGGTGCCATGAGATGGTGAGCCCCAGCTCTATCTGCGACTCCAAGTAGGCTCTTCCATCTGAGCCAGGCTGCGAGACAGTCTGGTGGTATTTTATCCAGGGTGGTAACTGAAGCTTGATGTTGTGGCTCCTTGGCATTGCATATCCTGTGACAAGTTGAGTAGGTGATTGGGTCAGACAGGCTGTGCAGAGGATGAAGAGTCTTGTTCCTCTATAGTTGGGACAAGTTGCAACGAGCATAAAGGCTATAGTGGAAAGGGAAAGCCGACCTCCTCGATGGCTGCTTGTGACGTCTCTTCCACAGTGCCCCTCTGGGGAGATACAAGTAATGTTTAAACATACATCAACATCTAGCAGGACAGCTCTTGCGGGCCCCGGCTCTGCCATCTGGAGTGAAGGTAAGTCTCCTATCATGCCCAAAAGAGCATGTAAATGCAATTGATTAGCATATCCACATGCTGAAGCGAGCACGATGGTCATTTTAGTTGCCAGGCTTCAACCTTACAACCTGTGACATGTCATGATTCCCTTTTATTCCAGAAGTTTGGTCCCTAAGGGGTTAAGGTGCATTAACTGATTTTCCCAGAGAAACTTCAGCACCATGCAAATAACTAGGCCCATTCTTTGTGAATACTGGTAGGCATATTGATCAAATAGCAATGATTGTACAGTATGTTAGATAAGACAGACTGTAATTTCTGGGCCAGAGTTAGGAGAATGTCAAGAACATGAGTGGAATGTGAAATGTAATTTTTTTTGTGCTGAAGAGTACACATTCTCCTGCCTTGTCACAACAGCAAAAGCAGGGATATTAGATAACACAATTATACATATTGCATGAAGTCAAAGATGGTACACAGAGAAGAGTTATGTATAATTACGATGGGACATCACAATTGTATAGTATTAAGAATGAGAGAGCAAGCTTACAAAGGCTCTTTAACATCATGGTAGTTACTCAAGAGTAGGCTTAGTAGTCATGCTAGGATATTATATGAGTAAAGGATTCGCAAAGGATTCACTCTGCCAGGTAAAGGGCTAGGAGAGCGGCCATCTCTCCTGCACCCACGCTTGAGTAGGCCGCAAGCCTTAACCCCTTAAGGACACATGACATGTGTGACATGTCATGATTCCCTTTTATTCCAGAAGTTTGGTCCTTAAGGGGTTAATGCTGGGGTTCCCACATTTGGTGTCCCTGGATACACCGTCGTCCCGTTATCCGGGTTATCTCTGGCACCAGTACAATATGGCAAGCGGCCCTGTTAATGGCCATTTTGCAGACTAGGACAGTGGAGCTCAGACAATGCACGTCTGATCTGTTCAGCAGACAGGCTCCACCCTCTAATGTGAAATTTTACACTTGAATTCACTGGCAGTAAAAATTTAACTTCTATTCCATTTTTAAAATGTTTACATATTTCTTACCTATTTTTGCTTATCCATTTTTTAAAAGCTCAGGGGTCACCATCTCTCATTAGGTGAGCTACATATCTACACACCACTAAAAATACATAAGTACCATGACCATTGCAGCTTAATTCAGTGGTCATGATGCAAGGTGCAGTATTCAGTTTTTTTAAAGTTTTTTTTTACTAGTAGTTTGACAAAAGAGCTTTTGCTGCTCATAAATTCCAGCCCCATTTAGCTGCTTAAAAAATCTGAATGTTTCACAAATTTGGTTGGCAGTGACAGACAGGGTGCCTAACTTACTTGCATACATAATACAGGGATGCAACTCTGCATTATGTCATTGTCAGCAAAGGGGACATGTTTTAGGTACTGGCTGTGGTATGTCACTTTAATTCTGCTCAACTTTTAATTGGACAAAGAGTAAGTTTACTGTCATACTTATGATCATAGACCGATCTCAAAGATGGCACATTTTATACCCCTTAAGAAACTACAAAATTAGAGCAAAAAATGGGTGGCAAGAGTATTCTGAGGACGGGCAGCAGCTAAAATAGCCTGCCCTTCGGTGGGTCCCCGCTCAGAACTCAAGCTGGTTTTAGCTCATCTTGTGCCATTACAGAGAGAACATATCTGAAGCATATCAGACTGGTCCCACCCATATGGGCAGTCCAGATCCGAAATGCCAGCAAGTTCTCTCTGCACGAGAGATACAGCAACCCCAGACGATCGTTTCAGCCTTGTTAGGCATCGTCAGTGAGGCATAGCTGATATCTCTCTAGGCACCGTGACCAAGGGGTCCACGTCTGGATTACCCTTTAAACTAATGGAGAGCAAAAAATGGGTGGCAAGAGTATTCTGAGGACTACAAAAAAGGTTTTCTCCAGGGAGGTTTTATATTTGCATCATAAATCAAACCATATTGTCTTTGATAAACTGGAAAAACTGAATGCACTTAAGGAACACATAAGAGAACATATTTACAATATAGATACTGGTAATTATAAATATACTGTAGGAATGCATTTTTAGAAGTTCTTCATTCAGGTTCCAACATATTGAAATGGAAAAAGGTAACTCCTCAAATACGAGTGAGATAGCAGATAAATATTTTGTTATTCTGTGGTTGAACAGCAAGGCAGGCAATAGCTTCCTCTTAAAAAGAAATCCCCACATTTAAGAGACCTAATATTCTAATTTACATGAAAGAGTGGAGGTGTGCAATAATAAATACAACACTCACTATGGGTGTCTTTAAAAATAGAACCTCCAGAAAGTAACAATCAGCATCAGACCTAGGTGCATACTAGGTGTATTGCTATTAATTATTGGTGAAAAAAGTGATATTTGTGACAAAGTGACAAGTGCATATACTTACAACAATGGTAATTCTGGTATCTACAAAGGAGACAAAAAACAACAGAGGGCTCCTAGTGCAACACAATTAAACATATATAAATATATTTGTGTTAGGTGCTTATGATAGTAGAAGAAGAGGGCCTACCCAGGGAAAGAAATTAGAAAATAAATGTTAAAATGTGGTGTGGTGGGAGGGTCATTCAACGCTGACCTCGAACGGTAAGGAGCCAGGTAAGGGGAGTGCCTTAAGTAGGCTAACCAGGTAGCAAACCAGGACCTCCCACAAATCCAGGCAAATTGCCTTAATACTTGTGTTAGGTGATTATGATAGTACAGTGTGAAATACCATAAATAAATGTAGGATAGTAAAAAGAACAAGTCGGTTGTGGTGTGCCGGAACCGACGATGAAGTAGGCCTGAGAAAAAAGAGGGCAAAATTTAAGTAATCAAATTTATTACAGACAACCAATACATATACATTTTATCAACCAGACATGTTTTTGAAAGCATCCCTTAATTCTTGTACTGGGTTCGGTATGTACCATGAGTAAGCGGATGACTTCCAGCGCCCCAGTGTTTTGATAACATGAGTTGGGATGTTGACACTGGAGGCTGTGGACGCGGCTCCTATACGAAAGGAGTGCCCTGAGTATTTGTCTGTGTTGAGGCCCAGTTGTGTAAGCAAGGACCTGACGTAGGTCATGAAGGTTGTAGTGGTGAGTACTGCACCTTGTAGCTGTAGTAATGGTTGTGAGGGCAGTAAGTTGTGATGCTGTATGTAGGCATCAAGAACCCTGATGGGACACCATCTGTTGTGCGTGGGATAGTACGGTATGTTTACGGGTATGTGCTGACTGGTTTTGGAGTGAGGTAAAGTCAGGATGTAATGATCCATATGTTTTGTCAAGTGGGAATAGAGGAGGAACGGAGTAGTTTGATTCGTGGAGGTTGTAGTGAATTCTCTAGGTCTTAGAAATCCATAGAAAGCGATGTATATTGCTGTTTTGATGACAGAATTTGTTGTTAAGTCAAGCAGGTTAGACAATGCTTTGAAGATATGGTTATCTATGGGTAGCCTCTGGGTTGTATGTGTGGGTTCTGATTTCTGAATACCTCTGAGTATGGTCTTAATTTGGTGAGAGGCCATGAAACTGTTGTTATTTGGTTGTTATTAGCATGTGGTGTTGAATGCCAGTGAGATAGAGTTTGATGGTGTTATTTGACATTTGAAGTTTAAGGTGGCAAAAGGAAGCTAACCCCCAAAAAGATGTCATAACAAATGGTTGCATGATGTTATGTTCCAAAAGGAATCGTTTGAATAGTGTGAAAGCCCTGTTGTATGTTTTGTTTGTATTGTTTGAAAGTGCCAGTTGGGACAATGTCCTGCTATGCTGCATGATGGTGTCTAGTCCAGTATGAGTTGTTGAAATGTTGGAGTGATGGTGGCTGTGAGCGCAGCTGATGGGAGTGCTTGATGAAACTCCTGAAAGTTAAAGCGAGACAAATTGTCAGCAGCTGTGTTACATACACCTGGAACATGGAAACAACATAGGAAAAAAATTATGACAAGCTGCCAACCAAGTGAGTTTACTCAGAAATCTCATGATCGTAAGGGATTTGGAACGACCTATGTTGATGATGTGACAGGTTGCCTGGTTGTCTGAGTAACAACGCACTGGCATATTAGCCCATAAATGACCCCATGCTACGGCAGCCGCCACGATGGGATAGATCTCAAAAAGAGCTGAGGTAGTGGAAAAACCTTCTAAATCCTGAACTGCTGAAGGCCAGCTGCCCCAAAGCCATTCGTTCCCAAAAATTGCTGCAAAACCATTGATAGATGCCGCATCTGACCAAATGGTAGGAGATGAATCAGTCAATTGAGGGAGGAACATACTTTTACCATTCCAAGTGGTTACAAATCTCTTCCACATGTTTAGATCTGCTGTAGATTGGGTATCTAAGGACAACCTGTGCGTGTCATGTAGGGAAAGTGGGAAAAGATGCAATAGCCGTGATATAAAGGAGCGGCCTTGAGGTATGATGCGCATAGCAAAATTTAGTGACCCTAGCAGGGACTGCAGCTCTTTCCGGTTGCAAGTACCGAGCTGAAAGTAGCTGTTTATGTAAGTGAGAATATTCTCTATCTTATCGTATGGTAGGCTTGCTTGCATTGTGGCGGAGTCTAATTGGATACCCAGAAAAGTGATAACTGTGTCTGGCCCCTCTGTTTTCTTTGGGGAGATAGGTACACCTAGTTGCTCAAATAGCTTAGTGGTAGCTTTGAGACTAGTGGGAGGCGAAGTATTCTCCTTGACCAGTAGGAACTCGTCCAGGTAATGTAATACCGTAGGGCATCTGGCTATGTTCAATAGTAACCAGCATAATGCTGCGGCAAATGTTTCGAAAATAGCTGGGCTACTTTTGGACCCAAAAGTTAACCGGGAGAAAAAGTAGTAGTTCCCGGACCACTTGATGCCATGCAGGTGCCACAGTGTGGGGTGGATTGGTAGTAATTTAAAGGCGTTAGTAATGTCGGTCTTACTGAGCCAGGCTCCAACCCCTGCTTGTATGATAGCGGTAATGGCGTGATCTATGGTGGTGTATTGCAGAGAAAATTCCTCAGAGGGTATGAGGGAATTAAGACTGGGGTTGGCCGATCAGTGGGGTGCCGATAAGTCTATGATGAGTCTCTGTTTTTGGGAAGATTTCCCTGTGACAATACCAATGGGGTTGGTGCACCATTCTATGAATGGAGGCGTTCTAAAGGGCCCCAATACGAAACCCTCATCCACTTCTTGGGCTATGAGGGTGTCAACCACTGTGGGGTTGTGTTGGGTGGATTTTAGATTAGGGCATTCCAGAGTTCTGGCTGGTATGTGTAGAATACCTGTATGGAAGCCTTCTGTTAAACCAGAGATAAGAAAGTCTACTAGGTGTCTAGATGGGTGCTGAGACATAAATGCTGTGAATACTGGCATATTAATGGACGTTAGGTAGGGCTTGGAATACATTTAATTTGGACACATGGTCTTTGCATGTGCCCTAAAACATTTTGAACAGACATGCAATAATCTACATCCACTGTAATTACAAGACCCAACATTGAAATTATTACATATCTGGGACTTGCCCTGAAACATGATTGGGCGTCCCAGTTTGTCTCTTGACAACTTCCCTGGATCCCCAGAGGAACTAGCTCTTTGCGTGGAGGCATGTCTGTCCGCCGTGTTGGGACAAAAATTAGTAGTATGAACTGTGGAGGAGCAGTATGCACAAGCCGGTTTTCTTAGACCTGCAAAGTGTCTGCAAAAAAAAATCTTTCCCCAGTTGGATCGTGTTCCGTAATGGGAGAAGGCTCCAGACACTTTTGCAGAAAAAGACCTATGGTAGTCATAGAAGGCTGAACCACCATATTTGTTGCCCAGGTCTACCAGTTTGTGCATATAGAGATCAAACTCTCTTCTGTTGGGATAGACCGCACAGATGACATCACTGTAAATACCAAAAGCTAGTACAAATTCAGGGATAGTCAGTTTCCTGTTCAGGCGGGCATCCCTAGATCTGACAACAACAGATCCATCATCATAAGCATACGTCTTATTCTCAACAATATCCTGGGAGGCAATCAACAGGGAAGCCATGTTGATGTCTTTACCTTCCAGGATATCCCTTTTTATGTGCTCAGGTATAATTTGAGCCGGGATAACTTCCTGGTCATCCAGGGTGATGGCTGGAGCAACTAATGGCAAGTCGGCTGGTGCTTGTGAAGCAGCAGCGGGTGGCCCTGCTAGAGTAAGGGCCATGGTGACCGACTCAAGTTTCTCCAGCCTGGAGTTGACCTTGCTCATGGACGCCATGAGTGAGGATAACATGGCATGTATGTCTCCTGGGTTGGACTGGCTAGGTCCTTCCCCAGCATCCATATTTGTTGATGTGCGTAGCAGTTTGAAAAGTTCTTTCCTTGCTGTAGCGTGGTAGGGGATTTGTCGTCTCCTCAATTCCGTGGTTATACGCGGGATCGTCCAGAATCTGATCGATGCTGGACTAGCGAGCTC
>OW240915.1:240411539-240458496 GCA_933207985.1 Pelobates cultripes | reverse complement strand
CTCCCACCTCCTGGACAGCTCACTAAGAATGCAGCTTCAAAATGGATGCTGTCCAGGAGGTAGGAGGGTCTGAGAGGGAGGGTCTGCTGCTGATTGGCTGGAATGTGTCTGCTGACTGGAGTCCTTGGCGAACCGTTCGCGAACCGTTCAGCGAACCGTTCGGGACATCACTATGCTTTAATAAACTGAAACATGCTAATCACATTGCCCACAGTTAGATTTTTGGAAAGCCTAATTACAACAGAAGTGAAACAGCTTAATTAGCTCATACAGGAAGCTATTTAGTCATTGGATCTGGTTCCTAAAAAATTGCAAATGTATAGGCACACATACAAATAAAATGTGTTTATTTTGACAAAGAAAATTCCCTTCTACTTTTTTGTCTGGCTATCATATTCTCTATAGCTCATGGATATTTTGTCACTATTGTTTCAGACAAGTGCACAAGGTTATGAATGCTGCTAAAGAGAAAATGTCAGGAGTAGTCTGCGTGAGCGATTATTTCGTTTTAGAAGCTATAATTTAGCACATGTCTGATTATAGTCCAGTGGGCTCTAGAAGATGATTTTCAAACATCATTGTCAATCCTAAATTATTATAATTCCACAAAACATTGATTTAATTTAACATTAGTGAAGTGGAGTGAAGTGAAGTGCGGAAAATTACACAGTATCATTGAACAGACAGACACAGACACAAGATCCAAGCACTAATCCAAATGCAATCCGAATGCACACATACAAACAATGTGAATGTGTGAAACAAGCTTACATTAATAAGTACATGATATGCCTGTTATTCCAATGGGGATATTCTGTTTTAGAATGTTATACTGCAAGGATGGTAATGTCTCCCTGATATTAATAGATATTATGCTGTTAAATATTACTTGCCACTAGTTTAATTATGAAAGCTAAAATAGGTGAAACCTAGGACTGTAATTCCTACAAATCACAGAATTTGGACATGTATTATGATGTCTCAAGAACAACCAGACAGACAGATAGACCGATAGATCGATAGATCGATTTTAAAAAACAATTTTTTTGAGATAAATAGAACACATTTTAAGAGACAGATTTAAATGCTATTGATTGAAAAATAAAACAAATTCCCCCAATATATTCTCTGTTGTCTATGTATTTGAGTTTTATTTCAAAATCTTGTTAATTTCTGATAGCCCTTGAAATATTGTGTCCCTGTGTGATTCCAATCTTTAACAGTAGTGCATCAATTGATATATTTCTACTACAATATAACTATTTCTTGAGATGGTTGTTTGTGTATTGGATTATTGTATTATATTGTAGTAGTTTATTTTTATAGTCTGTGGTGTTATTGTGTTCATTTAGAGGTATATTGTGCACTTGAAATTAAATTGGATAGTACTGAACAATGACATCAATGTACCATTAAGTGCCTTAATATATTCCACAGTGCTGAACAGCGTGAACATGTCCAAAATCACAAAAATACAAAACCATATTTATCACAAATAAAATATAAATTTGAGAAAGCTTACAATCTAGCATGGTGACATACAAATTCCTTAAAGGAACACTCCAAATCCCTAAAGCATTTCCACTTGCTGAAGTGCTGAAATGTAGAGTGTCCCTCCTTGCTACTGACATTGTATTCTTTCTGATTACTTTGTGCCAGGGTGCAAAGGGGAAGTCTATACTTTTCAGATTGCAATAATTCTATATGAGAAGCATCGCAGAGCAGCACAGCTCATTTGCCCTTAGTCCCAATGTTTCTGAATGAGAAGCATCACATTGGCCAGGAGATGGAGAATAACATTTACAATAAAGCGTTTTGTCAAATGCAATAAGCACTACTGTGGTATTTGACTTGCAGTGTATTGCAGGCTCCAATACCCTCTTGGAGAACTTTGAGTAATTTTTCAATTTGTGTTGAAGAACACATAAGGAACACTGAAAATGTTTTATTAACCATAGTGTCTCAGCCCATTTTAGTACACACCATGGTGCAGATGATAGTCTATTACAGTTTGTAGCTATGTGCCAGTTAAAAATAACTAGAGAGGAGGAGACCATGTGGACTTAGGGTCATTAATATATAATGGTTTAAATGTTGAGTTTGAGGTAATGTAATATTTAATAGATGATTGATAAACTCCAAAGGGTTTTTCTTTTTTCACCTCAACTATTCCAACTTTTTTTTATTATTTATTAAATCTCCTCTGATTTTTAAATTTTTATTTACAATTAGTATCATTTATTTATTTTTGTTTTTGTCGATTTTTAAAGAAATGCTACCTTACAGATTTTTATATATATATATGTAAAGGCTTGCCTGGAGTTGTGGGAGGGGCGTGGTGATCCTAGTTAAACTCACCCCCCTTTCTCTGCATCACCGTGTAGTTTTGACTTCGGCAGGCATCACTTCTGGTTTCGGACTTCCGGGTTACAATCACTTCCGGTCTGTGTGTTTCAGTTCGGCAAACAGCTGCTGTTTTCCCACACGCTCGGGGGCACAAAAATCGTGAGTCTTGCATACCCCGGTCCCCTCACCATCTGCCACACACCGGATGGTCCATAGAGGTGGGGGGGCTGGCAGTAAAACGCACGGACACAGCAGCCAGAGACCACACAGGTCTCCACACTGCTGACAGCTTTCAACTTACTTAGTACACTACTAAACAAAGCTTACAGGCTGCTTGGGAAGTTAAACTGTAAATACTGCAGCACATACCACAGTACAAGTACTGGGCTGCATAATGTATACTGTTATGACATACTACTCACTGCATACTATTTTATACTTAGCACATACTAACTAAATTCATACTAATGTATACTTTATATCATACTACTTACTGCATTCTACTGTATACTTAGCACTTACTAACTACACTGCATACTAATGTATACTTTATGTTATACTATTTACTGCATACTAATGTATACTTAGCACATACTAACTAAACTGCATACTAATGTATACTTTGTCATACTACTTACTGCATACTACTGAATACTTAGCACATACTAACTAAACTACATACTAACGTATACTTTATGTCATACTACTTACTGCATACTAATGTATACTTTAGGTCATACTACTTGCATACTAATGTATACTTTGTCATACTACTTACTACATACTACTGTATACTTGGCACATACTAACTAAACTGCGTACTAATGTATGCTTTGTCATACTACTTACTGCATGCTAATGTATACTTTAGGTCATACTACTTGCATACTAATGTATACTTTGTCATACTACTTACTAGATACTACTGTAAACTTGGCACATACTAACTAAACTGCGTACTAATGTATGCTTTGTCATACTACTTACTGCATACTACTGTATACGTAACACATTCTAACTGTGGGGCATAATGATGTATACTTTATTTTCATACTGCTTGCTGCATACCACTATATACTTATCATATACCAATTAAGCTGCATACCAACTGTAATAAATGTTTAACTCGCAAGTTGGAATAAACTTGGAATTAATAATAACATTAATAACTAAAAATAATAACTTAAAAAACTAGTGTAAAGTCAGAGTCCACACTCCATCCTTTCAACAATTCAATAATGTTTATTAATAAAGGCTAATCAAACAAATAAACAATACATATACATTTGAAATAGGCTAGTATATGTTGCTACTAAAACTAATCATTGACTGAATGGAAAGTAGGCTAAATTAACATAGTAAAACAGGCATAGACACATGATGCAGTTACCACTCCATTGATCGTCAGCTGAGAGTAAGAGAGAGAGGTTGTGTACAGTGGGGAGAGGGGGGAGAGGAGAGAGAAGGTGAAGAGAGGTAATTCAAAGAGAGAGAAAATGTGCTATTCACAGGGCTTTAAACAGGTTAGCCCTTCCGTCTGCTGGACACACCTCCCTTAGTCAATCCCTTAGGATGTAACAGAACCAGAGTGCCTCCTGGGGGAAGGGGGATTGCATTGGAAGGAAATGGAGGAGGAGTTTATCAACGACCTAACTGGTTTTGCCTGGTGAAAGGCCATTGCTTCACAGAGGACTCCATTATTGCCTATGGGTAGAATAGGGGCTTGAATCCCTGTATTAGAACACAATAACACTTCATTGGCATACAGTTTGGCTGTTAATCACATCCCCCCACTTATTACACTAACGTATATTATTTCATGCTAGCTTGCCACATTCTACGTACGGCACTACAGTAATACATACTGCTATGTAACACACTACTAAGCTGCTCTACGGTATTACATACTACTGGGCTTATCACTAAGGTTCAAACAGTGTTACATTCTATTGCGTTACATACTACGGTATGCCATAATACTAAATGACTTGTGGCATACTATGGTGTTATATACTACCATGGCACAAGTGGTTCAACATGCGGTGGTATTTCATGCCACTTGACTACGTGACCGTAGGGCACATTCTAAGATACGCGCTACGCGATAAAGGAGTGCGGACGCTTACATGTTATAGTGGTGTGGGTTGCTGTGGATTACAATGTGTTCACATGCCTTACGTGCATTATGCTACAAAGCTAGTATCAGTGATCACATTACTTATTTCTCTATGCTTACTTTTCAGGTTCAAGTTGACTCAAATCAACTACGTTCATTACTATCAAATCTTTATTTAACATTGTCCAGTAAGTAAGGTGTTAAGTAAGGGGTACTCTCAGCATAAAAAAGGAAAGTACGTTTATTACCATGTATAACATATACTCCTCTCTACTATCACCAGGTATAAACCTTGCTTCCATTTGTTTAGTGATGGAAGTCTCAGGTTCTCTGTTGGCTGTGACCTAATTTTTGATCCAACAACAACAAGCGGTCTCAGGTACGTTTTGCCTAAACACCCCCCTCCCCTCCCCCTTAGAGCTTATGTTTTAGTATTACTGGCATATCTAGGATAGGCGGCCACTAGTAGCCACTATGTCACATCTACCGGATGACACAGAAAATGTATCTCTTCCCAGTTCTCTGGCCAAAACCTTGTCACCTACTCGTAAAGGCGTCGTTGGGAGTCCAACCTCAATAAGGTCATGGACCATCCCTTGCATTATGGCAGAACTCCGGAGACGCAGCATTCTTTTTCCTGCCACGGCCAGGAAAGCTGAGCTCTACAAATTAATGCAGACTCATACTGATAACTCCAGGGCGGGAGAGGGCACAAGTGGTACGGGCAACTCGGACCTACATGCCATGGTCGCTTCACTAGTAGCATCCATGAGCAAGGTCAACGAGAGACTGGATAGGATCGAGGCTCGGAGCCCTCCTGTCAGGTCTCCCAGGCCCTCGACTGCCTTACTCCCCAATGCTCCACTATTGCAATCGTGTAATTTTGTGCCTTCTGGCTCCGAAACTCACATTATTAATCCTGTGCACATGGTCCCAGACAAGATTAAGAAAGACATGTTGGAGGGGAAGGATGTCAATCTTGTGGCGCTACTTATTGCTTCTCACAATGCCATTGATAACTGCACTTATGCTTATGGTGATAGTTCAGTGGTATTGAAAGCCAGGGACTCTAGACTGAATAAGAAACTGTCCATAACTGATTTTGTCTTGGCTTTTGGTATATATCGTGATGTAATTTGTTCTGTTTATCCGCATAGACGAGAGGAACTCGACCTCTACATGCACAAGCTGGTGGACTTGGGAAGCAAACATGGTGGGTCATCCTTTTATGACTATCACCAATCCTTTTCGGCAAGAGCGTCTGCAATATTGGCTCAGTATAATGTCAAAACTGACTGGAGCTGCATGGATACTGAGCTATTTTGTAGACATTTTGCCGGTCTCAAGACACCAGCTTGTGCAGTTTGTGCTTCAACATCTCATTCCTCGGACTATTGTCCCACTATGCCAGAGTCCACACCTGGGACTTTCCCGAACCACAGACCAGGTTGGACAGATCTGGTAAGGACAAACTTGGTCGCCCTATTGTTTACCTGGGAAAGTCTCAGGTTTGCAATAACTTTAACGTAGGTTCATGTGGTTATAGTGCTTGCAGGTTGTTACATGTGTGTTCACATTGTTTTAGGGCACACGCTAAGTCTATGTGTACCAATAAAAGTCACACTAAACCATACTTGACATCCGTAAAGATTGGTTCTTTGGCACACGCATTAGCCTCTCATCCATCCAAACACCTAGTGGACTTTTTGATAGATGGTTTCACGGAGGGATTCCATACAGGGTTGGTTCATACCCCTGCTGGCATTTACGAATGCAACAATTTACAGTCAGCATTTGCAAACGTGGAAATGATCGATGCTCTATTACATAAAGAATTAGAGGATGGGTTTTTAATGGGACCTTTTCACAAGCCCCCATTTTCCAATTGGCGAACCAACCCCACAGGATTAGTCACTGGGAAATCCTCAGGGAAACACAGACTTATTTTAGACCTATCAGCACCTCACTCCTGGGCCATACAAAGCCTTAATTACCTAATTCCATCCGAGGAATTTTCACTCCAATACGCCACAATAGGCAACGCTATACACATCATCATCACAGCTGGCGTAGGTGCTTGGTTCAGTAAAACTGACATCGTCAATGCGTTCAAGTTACTACCCATTCGCCCATCACTATGGCATCTGCATGGTTTAAAATGGAAAGGTGTCTATTATTTTTTCACAAGACTCACATTCGGGTCAAAAAGCAGCCCAAAAATATTTTACATCTTTTCCGAAACCTTATGTTGGCTGCTGTTAAACAATTGTAGATGCCAGGCCGTTATACATTATCCGGACGACTTTCTGTTCGTGGAGAATAATTCCTCTACCCCCAGTGATCTGACAAAGGCCATATCATTTTTTCATTCTTTGGGGGTGCCAGTGTCCCCCAAGAAAACAGAAGGCCCTGACACATTAGTAAATTTCCAAGGTATCCTATTCGATTCAGCTTACCGCCAGGAAAAATTGACAGCATACTACAATCCATTAACAAATTTTTGGTCAATAGGACATGCAATAGGAAGGAATTGCAATCTTTGTTGGGATCGTTGAATTTTGCTATACGAATCATCCCGCATGGCAGGACCTTTATCTCTAGACTCCTTTGCCTCCTCCCTCTCATACCAAATGACATTACTCGTATCAGCGTGGAGGCGCAGGCTACAGCTGATTTGCTAATGTGGCGCAAATTCCTGTTGCAATGGAATGGCAGAAGTATGTTCTTGCCTCCATTGTCTGTCCACTCTCCGGTCATTTGGACAGATGCGGCAGCATCAACGGGTTTTTCGGCCATATTTGGAAACGAGTGCCTTTGGGATGCTTGGCCAGAGGAGGTCCAACACATTGAAGGTTTCTCACGCACCTCGGCCTTATTTGAGATATACCCCATTGTGGCGGCAGCGGCGGTGTGGGGTCAGTCTTGGGCAGGTAGCTCGGTACGCTGTTTTTCCGACAACCTATCTACCTGCCACATCATAAACAAAGGCCGATCGGAGTCTCTAACGATCATGAGATTCATGAGAAGACTGACCTGGCTGGCGGCCTGCAATCACTTTTATTTGGTGTGTTCTCATGTACCAGGGGTCTTTAATACTGCAGCTGACAAATTGTCTCGCTTCGAATTCCAGGCATTCAAAGAGACGTTAGCCACGGCCTCCCCCACAGCCACTGCAGCACCATGTTTTCAGGAGCTGGTGATGGACTGAAAGAACTGGCAAAGCATGGGCTCGCCTTGGCTAGTCTAGCCCTGCCCGACAATACTAAATGGTCTTACGATAGGGCCTTCAAACTATACAAGAGGTTTATTATAGAACACAACTTGGTGCAGTTTTTTGCCATTTCCACACTGGTAGCTTTTGTTTCATTTTGTCATCTTAAACTCAAACTGTCACACAACACCATCAAATTATATTTAACCGGCATACAACACCACATGTATACCTTATACCCAGATAACTCTAGTTTATTATCTTCTTACCCCATTAAAAACATTCTCAAAGGCGTACAGAAATCCAGTACCACTCCTCCATCAACAAGATTGCCGATACATAAGCAGCTATTTAAGGATATGTCTGACTTGTTGGACACATCCCCATTTGAACACTATACAAACATTGTAATCAAAACAGCCATCTACTTGGCATATTATGGTTTTCTTAGACCTGGCGAGTTTACCGTACACGGACATAAATACGCACAAAACTGCCTCAAACGGTCCCATCTCACCAAACTACATGATCACTATATCTTGTCACTACCAGTTACGAAAACAAGCCAGCTGGGCAAGATGGTACCAGTCACATACTATCCTACTGCAAACAGATGGTGCCCGGTGAAAGTATTGGATACATACCTCCACTCATTACCACCGCAGTCTGACATCCCGCTGCTAGTCTTACACAAAGAGGTCTTAACAATAGCCAAATTCATGCAATACATCCGCATGTTACTGACCAGACTAGGTCTGAACGCTGGCAACGTTTCTGGCCATTCATTTCGGATAGGGGCAGCCTCCAGCCAAAATATTCCAGTACATGTAATCAAGTCTTTGGGCCGCTGGAAGTCCTCAGCCTTTGCTTTGTATATACCTCAACCTGTGTTAGAAAGTAGGGCGGCATTTGTTAAACTGTCATCTTGAGGTATTTTCTTTGCACTATGTTTTCTATGCAATAAATATTTTCTTTGGCAAAGACACTGCTTATTTTTGCCCTCTTTATTACAGGCCTACCGCATACGTCGGTTTCGGCACACTTCAACTGACTTGTTCATACCTATGGTTACACCATACGATACATACGTTACATTACAAGAATAGCACCGAACACAAATGTAAAGGCTTGCCTGGAGTTGTGGGAGGGGCGTGGTGATCCTATTTAAACTCACCCCCCTTTCTCTGCATCACCGTGTAGTTTTGACTTCGGCAGGCCCCACCCACCACTCCCTCAACTCAATTTAATTTATTATGTTATATCTAGGGTGGGCCCTCTTTATTACAGGCCTACCGCATACGTCGGTTTCGGCACACTTCAACTGACTTGTTCATACCTATGGTTACACCATACGATACATACAATACGTTACAAGAATAGCACTGAACACAAATATATATATATATATATATATGCACTGCTCAAAAAAATAAAGGGAACACAAAAATAACACATCCTAGATCTGAATTAATTAAATATTCTTCTGAAATACTTTGTTCTTTACATAGTTGAATGTGCTGACAACAAAATCACACAAAAATGTAAAAATGGAAATCAAATTTTTCAACCCATGGATGTCTGGATTTGGAGTCACACTCAAAATTAAAGTGGAAAAACACACTACAGGCTGATCCAAATTTGATGTAATGTCCTTAAAACAAGTCAAAATGAGGCTCAGTAGTGTGTGTGGCCTCCACGTGCCTGTATGACCTCCCTACAACACCTGATGAGGTGGCAGATGGTCTCCTGAGGGATCTCCTCCCAGACCTGGACTAAAGCATCTGCCAACTCCCGGACAGTCTGTGGTGCAACGTGACATTGGTGGATGGAGCGAGACATGATGTCCCAGATGTGCTCAATTGGATTCAGGTCTGGGGAACAGGTGGGCCAGTCCATAGCATCAATGCCTTCGTCTTGCAGGAACTGCTGACACACTCCAGCTACATGAGGTCTAGCATTGTCTTGCATTAGGAGGAACACAGGGCCAACCGCACCAGCTCACAAGGGGTCTAAGGATCTCATCTCGGTACCTAATGGCAGTCAGGCTACCTCTGGCGAGCACATGGAGGGCTGTGCGGCCCCCCAAAGAAATGCCACCCCAACCATTACTGACCCACTGCCAAACCGGTCATGCTGTAGGATGTTGCAGGCAGCAGAACGTTCTCCACAGCGTCTCCAGACTCTGTCACATCTGTCACATGTGCTCAGTGTGAACCTGCTTTCATCTGTGAAGAGCACAGGGTGCCAGTGGTGAATTTGCCAATCTTGGTGTTTTCTGGCAAATGCCAAACATCCTGCACGGTGTTGGGCTGTAAGCACAACCCCCACCTGTGGACGTCAGGCCCTCATACCACCCTCATGGAGTCTGTTTCTGACCGTTTGAGCAGACACATGCACATTTGTGGCCTGCTGGAGGTCATTTTGCAGTGCTCCTCCTGTTCCTCCTTGCACAAAGGTGGAAATGGCGGTCCTGCTGCTGGGTTGTTGCCCTCCTACGGCCTCCTCTACATCTCCTGATGTACTGGCCTGTCTCCTGGTAGCGCCTCCATACTCTGGACACTACGCTGACAGACACAGCAAACCTTCTTGCCACAGCTCTCATTGATGTGCCATCCTGGATGAGCTGCACTACCTGAGCCACTTGTGTGGATTGTAGACTCCTTCTCATGCTACCACTAGAGTGAAAGCACCGCCAGCATTCAAAAGTGACCAAAACATCAGCCAGGAAGCATAGGAACTGAGAAGTGGGCTGTGGTCACCACCTGCAGAACCACTCCTTTATTGGGGGTGTCTTGCTAATTGCCTACAATTTCCACCTGTTGTCTATCTCATTTGCACAACAGCATGTGAAATTGATTGTCACTCAGTGTTGCTTCCTAAGTGGACAGTTTGATTTCACAGAAGTGTGATTGACATGGAGTAACATTGTGTTGTTTAAGTGTTCCCTTTATTTTTTTGAGCTGTGTGTGTGTGTGTATATATATATATATTAGGATTTGTTTAGATAAATTCTGGTAATAAGTAATATTGCTTATGTAAAGGAGACATGTCCTAAAGAGTATCTTTTACTCTTTTTTTTGTATGGGTATTGGTAACTTTGTTTCAAATTTGAGACTTAATATGCAATAATATCACAATGCTCCTATTTTATTTGTTTTAATCGAAAGGACGAATGACCAGCTTACAAGATCTCTTATGTGTATATTAATATTCCATAAACTGATTTACTAATGATACCTTTGTTGTAAATATTCAAGTATGTATTGAACAAAAGAGGCATTGATCATTCACACTGGTAGCCATGGCAACCTTGGCTAGAGGATATATAAGTAGTAAATCCCTCCGGCACTCCTAAAGAGTCATATGATATATAACAATATGGTCTGAAGCCGAATTAGGAGGCTTTTACTTGGAATCTTCATAAAGTAGTATACAGCAGTTGCCATGGCAACCTGTTACATTTTTATTTTTATGTTAAGACATTACTTTTCTTAGTTTTTATTAATTTGTATATAATGGATGGTATATCCCGGGTGAAACATTTTAAGTATATTTAAACTTCAGCAATGTTATTCAGAACCCTAACACAGTAGTGTTATTCTTATTTTAAGGAGTTATTTCAGTTTGCAATAGTTTGGGTTAAATGTGCAAAATGGCACTTCTAATGATAATTTGTTTTAAACTATCTATGTTTGAAATGATTAGAGTTAGCTGCTCAAGCAGTAACTTAAAAATGTACAATGTATATACTGTGATGGTGGAATGCTATAACTATAAAAACATGTAAAGTTTTCCAAAGTAAATGGCAAAAGTGCTTTTTCATAAAATATGTCCAGATTCACAATTAAAGTGCAAAAAAAGTAATATAAGGACAGAAATCTGAATTAGGATCTATCTATCCTTTGAGCAATTCTCAATGTGCAACTTAAAGTGTTTATTGTGAAACATGGTGTAAAATTAATATAGTTTTGTCACTTTAAGTTAGTGTAAAAATTGTGTATCACACATCAATACTTTACAGCTTGCTCAATCCTTCCTTCAGTATTGGTTGAACCTCAAAACAGAATAATCTAAATGGAAATAATAGTGCAGATAATCTGAGATAGGTAACACTCTATAAAAAATTGGTAAAATGCTAACTCAGAAGAATGGAGCCAAAACTATGGCTCAGTTTCTTTAGCTTTGGAGCTCTTTACTTCTTCGCATCCACAAAAAGACGCTTCCTTATACAATAGTAGTAGCATGTGTAATAAAAATTCAAATCCACATATGGTGTAGTGTGTTCCAGTAAAATATATTAACAAGTAACAGTAGTAGTATCACTGTGTTGGAACTTTTTCTTGTAGGCTCTATTGTTTATACAAGCATCTCTCTTAGGGCGACACTGTCGTTTGATGATAAAGAATATCCTCAGTAGTAAGATAGGAATCAGACTTTATTGAACAGAAATAAAATTAAAAACAGAATAAAAAGTTTAAAATAGATATAAAGGGCTTCAATTCTTCTGAAACGTGTTTCACCATGAATGGCTTCAGTAATGTTGCCCTAAAGAATCCACTGTTTATATAATTTAACTAATACAATTGCACTCCTATCATCTGCAGCCAGCTGGTACTTCCTGGGATTAGTGAGTTCCCAGCATCATGTACCAAGTTTTACTCCCATATTCATTACCCCATTCTATCTCCCCCTCCCATGCTCCATTCTCTCTTCCCCCTTCCATGCTCATTACTCCATTCTCTCTCTCAATTCCATGCTCATTACTCCATTCTCCCTCCCTCTTGCTATGCTCATTATTCCATTCTATCTCCCCCTTCCATGCTCATTACTCCATTTTTTTCTCCCAATTCATTGCTCATTACTACATTCTCTCTCCCAATCCCATGCTTATTACCCCATTCTATCCCCCCTCCCATGCTCATTACCCTATTCTCTATCTCCCTTGCTATGCTTATTACCACATTCTCTCTCACCCTTCCTATACTCATTACACCTTCTCGATCCCCCTTCCAATGCTTATTATCCTAGTCTTTCTCCCCTTCCTCAGTACACCATTTCCCACCACTCTTACCTGCTTGTAAGCTTTTTACTCTGGTAAGCGGCAGTGGTTCAGCCTTAGGGGGAGTTTGATTTTCTGCTTCCTTCACTGATTGACTGATTGACTCCTGCACTTGGAACATCATACAGGAAAACCAGATGTTCCGGCGAACAACAGAGCCAGGCTTGAGGCCCATGCATGTATTCAACAACAGAACACAGGGCTAATTAGCCCTGACTCGATATAAATATTTTGTGCATGATCCTGAATGGAGATAAGGGGTTTAAAAGTGTAAAAATATATTTCAGATTAGACCGTTAATAAACTGGGCCACACTGTATAACACACCGGGACACATGAGACTGTACTCTGAATAATACTTCTCCGTGCTCAGAATTTTTTAAGCCACTAGATTATTTTATTGGACAATTCAGGTATGTTGTTTTTCTTGTTATTTATCACATTAATTGCTGCATTTAATTGTGCTCTTTATATCTTTTCTGCACTTTTTTTTAAAATTAATATCCCAATTTAGCTTTCAGGTGTTGGTTGCTTAAGAACTTGAGTTTTCATTCTGGAATGCTTTGATGGTTTGGGGCTTGTGATTATCTTGGATTGTGGTGGTTAACTTGTGTTTGGTAACTTTACTCACTACAGAATCTGTAAGGGGAAAAGCTAGACTTGAAAATTCATTTTTTCCAGAACTCCAATTAGTCCAAGTTTGGGCCAGTTGTATGATAGGTTGAATTCCCGAGCTCTGAGCCATAATGTACCATAATTATGAAACAGCCGCAGATTGGCCAAGCATGTTCGTTTCAGTTTGTTTTTCTGAATTTCACTATAAAAAAAGAAAGAGAATTGATGTGAAATAAAGATTATTGATGGCTAGGGGACAGTCACTAATGTTGATTTTATTCATTTTATTCATTTAAATATGTACATATAATACATTTTTACTGCTCATCCTGTTTTTTTTCATATATTAGGTTTTTTTTTCACTTCTGTTAACCAAATGGCAGGAAAATGCTCCTATCAGTGTACTGGAAAATACATACCTAATATTAGATCATATATATTTTGTAGTACATTGATTGAGCCATTTTTGCACCCTTTTAATTTGTCTGCTTGTACCCAAACTGAGTTTTTGGTACCAACATTTTTCAGAGTCAAACTGACTAATGACTGAAATTTGGACATCTAGAAGAAATTTCTATTGTCAGGAACAATTCTCCATGTTCTATCTGTTCACAAGTCTAGTCAAAGCTGTTTGGGGCATTAAAAGTATTTAGTTTCTAGCGAAGTATCCCAGTTTTGGGATTAAGCTAGGATAGCAGAGCAGCGTTAGAACAGCAAGCCAGGGGTGCCTCTTAGTCACCAAATGATAGAGTCTTCCATTAACAATATATTGTACACATTTCTGTGGATTTATTAACATTATATACTTTATCAACGTTTGCAAACATTTACTTTAAATATGACTTTTTATAAATGTTACTGTTGCACTTCTTAACATTGTAGCAAGCATATACAATTATAATGTTCTTGATTTTAATGAACTTGATTACATTTTCAAGATGTTGCATAACCAGTCTGTTGTACTCTTAACCCATTAGCTGTCAGATAATGTATTGGCTTTTGTGTATGGCAGCAAATGGTTTAAGGCCATATCCAAATTTGTGACATACCACAAGACAAGTGCTTTCTGGATTTTATTTTCATCTTTTCTGTCTTAAAACCAACTGCTATTGCTGTTCATATTCACATAAATACTATTTTTCAGTCTTTTTGAGCAGCTTTTTGCCTTAGGGTACGCTAACGGGCTAGACAGAAAACTCTGCCTGAATACTTATTAGTTATCCTAGGTTCTGTCTTAACTGAAATTTATATTGTTTGATGAACTATGCTTACAAGGAATATAAACTTTTTTTGCAGTGCCCTGTGGATTTCCTAAACACTCGCATGGCTAAGTAACAATGGTCAGTTTTAAAAGAAAGAGTAATTGTAGAAAATGTTTGATTTACCTACGTCATGAACATTTTTACATTAAAAAATAATGTTCACGAACAGCTATTTCTATACAAATGTGTTTTTTCACAGAATTAATTTACCAAATTCATGTCAGAATGACACATTGTAATAAGCTTTGGTTCCAGTCATATAATTTAATTCAAGAGCCAAATTTTCTATATTTTCCGATCTTCCAAACAATATATCATTTATCACATTTGTGCAGTGGGAAAATGCCAGCTGTATATTATATTCTAAATTAAACTTTTCAGGTTTCTATTCTCCTTGTTTATAATCCCATGTAGAAAGCAAATGCAAATTACTAGAATTTCTAATCTGACAGCAGAGATCAATTTGTGTGATTTAATGTTTTGAGTGCAGGAAATTTAAGAACAAATTTCACATTGTCAGTAAGGAGTAGCATATAATGAAGGCTTTGGTTGTCACCACATGTCACAGGAGACTGGTGGCAGCCATCAGTTTAATCCTCGATTCCAAATTAAAAAAAATAATTGTCTGGTCAAAGGCAAGAACAGTCTGAACATTTTCCTTGAACTAGCTTTTCCAGTATGTTTACACAGGAATATATGTTATAGTGTTAAACCATTTTAAAGCAACACTAGCATTAGGAATACAAAGATTTATTACTCACACTACAGTGCCCTGTGAAATGTTTACTGTGACAAACTCCCCTTTTTCTGTGAGTTTGCCACGAGTTTTTGGAGGGGCCTGTTTGCCAGCCTCCTACCCTGTGATTATGGCCCTGTGACAAACTGAACCTCATCAAGGGTTCTTGGAGGGGCCTGTTGGCCAGCCTATTACCTCAGGACTATGGTCCCTGCAATATACCTTGCCCAATGCACTTTAAAAGGCTCCATTCATGTAATGTAAGTACTTTTGTCTCTCATAAAGAGAGACTGACTGCTGGCCCTAATTCCCTGCAACTCTTTTGGGCATGAAGCCATGCTTGCTGCCGGTCAAAAAGAGACTTCCATGAAACTTTTGAACCCCTGCTCTGATCTGGGTGATTTTTTGATATGTTGTTCACCCAGGTCAGACCTATTTGGGGGTATGTTATGTATTGGGGTACTTTCTGAACTTTGTGAAAATTAGTTTTTTTCAGCCTGGAGATAATTAAGTTACTTACAGGACTT
This sequence comes from Pelobates cultripes, assembly GCA_933207985.1. Lineage (NCBI taxonomy): Eukaryota > Metazoa > Chordata > Amphibia > Anura > Pelobatidae > Pelobates > Pelobates cultripes. The sequence continues at coordinate 240,442,624 of OW240915.1, read as the reverse complement.
TACTCAATTATCTCCTAAGCAGAGGGGAGGGATTGTGTGCTGTACATGGGCGTGTCACAGACTGTATGTTTGTTCTGATTGGTTTGTGTCCTTTGTGTTCCTGTGCCCCATCAGGTCCAGGGGGTGTTCCCCTGACCTGGAGAATTGTATAAAAGACAACCTGAACCATTAAAGCTCAGATCATCTTGCACCTTCATGAGGTTTCGGACCCCAACCAAGTAACAGCAGTTCATGGGGTTTACGGTGGTTATGGTGTTCCAGTGCAGCGCTGATGGTACTAGGAAGCAGCGCTTGACGGAGGTACTCGGTCGGAGTGCCAGGCGGTCCGTCACATTTACATTTCAGGCTCCTCTTTGAAATAAGTAAAACTTAAAGTTATTTACTTTTTCTCCCATGCTGCTCTGTTCTTGGCTTGCCCTGCCTCCTTGGCTGACATCAACGAGAAATGCCATGTAGTACCTCCTTGTGTGGCCATCTAATAGCAGAATAAAACTATTTCTGTTTCCTGAGAAGAGCATCTAGTGGCTGTTAGACATTTTTTTAAACAGACCATCCTTGATCTTAAAATATAAACTTTCATGTCTATTTCAAACAGACAAAAATAGAGGTAAACAAGTTCATATGGGCAGGGAATAGACCATGAGTAGCCAGGAAACTTCAACAAACCTCAAAATCTTTGGGAGGCCTGGCCGTTTCAGACGTCCAAAACTACTACCATGCTGCCATTTTGGCCATGGCCATCTCACATATACTTCCTGAGCCCTCACCTTAATGGGTTCAACTGGAGAGACACCTCCTAGCAGCCCACAACTCCAGTTGCCCTCATGCCCCCCTTGCCAGCACTTCTATGTGGATGGCCATGCTATTGCTTAATATAATTACTTGTCAATGTAGAACTAACAAATTCTGCAATACAGTATATACAGAGCATTCATGAGTTCAAGGATACCAGACATGCCAGTCAAATGTAAATTCATCAAACAGGCTTGAGCAAGTACAAAAAAATATGTTTTTGAGATCTTCAAGGAGTTCTTGCAACTTTCTAAATAAAAGAAGATATAAGGAACTTTTTGATTGTGTTTTCCATGAAAAGAGGTTTTTCTATTCAGTTATTGGTCATCAATCAAACTGATTATACCCATAAATACTTTATTCTTTCCAGACATCATAATTAATAAGCTGTACTGTAGAAAATTATTAGTTCCTTACTTTCCCCCAAAAAATCTGCAAAGTCTATGGTCATAGATTCTAGGTCATATTTTGAGGGAAGACATGAGGTTTAAGCAAAATCGCAAATAATGACCTAATATAGACCACATTTTAATGATCTCAAAAATGCCATTCTATTCATTCAGAATTATCTTTATTACAAGAACACAAAAATGATGTATATAATTTGGAGTACAGTGATAGGCTAATTTTTTTTCTGACAATTTCTTTTTCCTACTAGGTCTTTCCAAACCGTTTGAATGGATGTTATTCAGATAAGCAAAAACTGACAAATTGACAAAATGTCTAATAGAAATATGCATATCCCATGCAAGATACAGCACACTCGCTTATTCACATAAAGTGAAATATACCTTGCACTCAGGCTTCAAACATACCAGACCGGGTGCAATACCAGGGCTTGAATATCCAAATGATAAAATAGTATGGCTGCACTCACGGATTTCCAATAAAATATAACTTTTATTCCAGTTCCTTAAAATAGATCAACGTTTCAGTCCATCTTGTGGACTTTCATCAGGATCACATGATACTCTATTATTCAGTAAAAATGTAGTCCAAGAACAATATATGTTCATCTAAAACCTTTGCTTTTAATTTATAACAGCCTTTTGAAGTTTTACAGAATGTAATAGTTTTATTTAATCTATGACCATATACTATAACTAAACCTCCATTATTTTTTGCCTAGGTATTTTTAAATAAAACTATTACATTCTGTAAAACTTCAAATTGCTTTTTAGAGAATAAGCGAGTGCACTGGATTTTGTTGTATAAATTGGCCCCAGCAGCACCCTATAATGTTTGCATGTTCAGATGAGTGCAACCTCTTGGTTTCATATATTTATATTTAGGAGTCCAGGCCAACTCTCTGGTTTTGCACCCCTCCCTGTCACAGGTGCCTCATTCCAGGATCCTATTTAACCTTGACCTGCACAGAGTCCCAGGAAGAAATATTTCTCAAGCAAGTAGATTAATCTCATAAGAGCAGACATAAGGATGCTAAAGTAGGAACTCCCAAGAATGATGTATATTGACATTGTGGCAGGCTTGTGAGGTGTTTTTAAATAAAACATTTACGTTCTATAAAACTTCAAATTGATTGCTGTTTATTGAATAAGCGAGTGCTCTGGATCCTGTATGTTTTATATATATATATAATTATTATTGTCATTTATGACAACTTAGCGCTCAAAACTGCGCTTTTGACTTGAGAAGAATGGTTCTCCAGAAAGCTTGATATTCCAAAATTCTGATAGTCAATCAAAAAGTATTATAAAATACTAATTTAATCTATTATACATCTGACAAACTGAACTAATATGGTTACAGTCTATATATATATATCTATATACATAAACAGGGAAAGAGAGTATCGGAGGACTACATAAATATGTTTAAAATTCTGCTTTATTGTTCAGTTATGATGTGCAGCTTTATAACCGACTTTGAGATCACACAAGGGAGTAAACTTCTTAAAATTGTAATTGTTTTCCTGGTGTTCGAAAAGGCATATAGCATTGCACCTTTTTGACTACAAATCATGTATTACAATATGAATCTCATGTTTTACCCTAGCTCTCCTCATTTTTACATATACAACATGTTCTTACAGCTTAATTCCCAGTTTGCTCTCTAATTGTAAATAAAATTCTTTATTTTGTAATCTACTACTGTACACCATTCTCAAAAGCTTAACATTTCAGTTAAAAATAAGCAATTCCAATTCTTCACTTAATTACCAGAAATAGTTTGTCCGAATTCCGCAAAATGCAATATAAGGGAGATTGATCTAATTCTTTTGCTTTGTGATTCAGAGTTTTGCACGTGGTGCCAAAAAAATTATGGTTATGGTTTGGCGAGTCACCAAATGTTGACTTTATTCACAGATCAAGGAGCAGTTAAGATATTTATAGTTTTGTTTTATAGATTTTGCAGAACAATAATAGGCACATTTTCATACCATTTTGATTCATAAGTATCGATTTCCCTGAAATAATCACATGGACTAATTCATCCAAACCGAAACAACACATGAACGGAATTTGGGCCATCTGCACCAAGAAATTTTTTCAGACAAATCAGCTTAACCAATTTCTTTTGCCATGCACAAGTCTATTAATAATGCTTTTTATGGGTTTAAATTCCTTAGTAACCACGGACAAAGAAAGGTGATAGTGCACAAACACAGTAATATTTTTTACCTTTTTACATGCAAATAAGGCTAGGGACTAAAGAAAGTATTTAGAAAATTGGGCAGACTAGATGGGCCGAATGGTTCTTATCTGCTGTCACATTTTATGTTTCTATGTTTCTATGTTTCTATGTTTAATAATAAGAATGTAAAAAGTGTTGTATCTAAAGTTACTGGGAAGTCTTATAACATTAAATGTCCCATTACATGTCAATCTAAAGGAGTAATTTATTTATTATCATGTAAATGTGGGCTCCAATATGTGGGCAAGACGACCAGGGCACTTAGTATAAGAATTAGTGAGCACATACGAAATATAAGGAGATGTTTTATCAATCAGTGTGTCAACACTTTCTAGAAAAACAGAACTCTAATCCAAATAAAATGGAATTTTGCGCAATCGAAAAAGTTACCATGCATTGGAGGGGGGGATTTTAATAAAAAATTAAGCCTACAAGAAACGAAATGGATTTTTGAACTACGCACTTTAACACCAAGAGGGTTGAATATAGATTTCAAGATTAATTCCATTTTATAACTAAGATGTTCTTAAAAGTCCATATTTTACCCTTTCATATAAGTAGTTTTTATATGAATTTTTTTACATTTTTATAATTATTTTCTATAATTTTATTTTTAAATTTCTCAGAAAAAGATTGTGTTTTACTACTTATTCTATCTCTCTTAAGTAGTTCCCTCCTTAAAAGAAGGTTATTTTCCTTAAAATGAAGTCTAGTATAGGTTGTTTCTGTATAGAATATAAGTTTGAATTTGCATTTGATTATTTTATTATTTTATTGTGAATATAAATTGTTTACCATCTTGTATAATATATACTTTATTTCTCCTTTTATACACACTTTTGAGAGAAAGAAGATGTGTAATATAGAATGAACTCTCCTGTACTGAACAAATGGACACTCCCCCTGGGACTTTCTGCTCATCTTATAACGCTAGAATATGGGAGGAACTTCCCACTCCAGTAAGGAATATGGCCGACCTACGAGTGAAAGGGCGGAAGGACGTCATCAAGCGAGGACGCAATCCCGGCGAAAAACCGGAAGTGGACACAATAGGGACAACTATAACCCGGAAGAACTGTATATGGAGATATTTGTATTATGCTGAAAACCAGAAGCATCGCCATCTTGGTGGAGGCGGCGTGCTTCCGGTTATGGCCATATTTGGGCATTTAATTACCTTAATTGGGCCAATACACCTGTAACCCTATATCCATTAGGGGGTATATGTAGGTGTACTGGCCCAGGGGAAAGACATGCTGCACCTGAGGAAGACCACAATTTGGGTCGAAACGCTTTGTGCTGTTTGAACATTTGTATTTTATTTTGTTTTTGTATATATTTATGTGAATAAAATTCCCACTTCTGAATAATTTGTTGGATCCCTGGGTTCCTGTGAAACTGAAAATTTGACGACCTTCAAGGAGAAAAGATCCAGTATATCCCATTAAGTGGATGAAATGCTTCTAAAGTCCAGAGCCTAACTTATGTGACTTTGGAAATTGTGAGTGTACCTTTTTACACTATGCTGTGTTTTCTATTCTTATATATAGGGTCCACAGTTAAAGAGTTATAACTGTAAATAGAACCAAGATATTTGCATGTAAAGTAAAAAGGTAACAAATATTACTGTGTTTGTGCGCTATCACCTTTCTTTGTCCATGGTTTCTATTTTGCAGTGTATTAAGTGACTTTACACTGAGGTGGGAAAAGCTGCACCACTTTATATATTTTTTTTAAAATTAGTGCCCTATTTACCTTCTACCTGTTTGTGTATCTTTTAAATTCCTTAGTGACTGTTGCAGCTACTGACCTACCTTGCATATTGTTGCCTAGTCTGTGGATAGGTTATGGTGGGAATCCATGTTTAAAATGGAATGAAGCAAAAATGTGATTCTTTGTTAAACTAATTTGCATATTCCTCATCACTGCATATTTGTGATTTCTGTGGGAAAAGCAAGTCTTATGGTTTGACTGGTGTGCAGATTTTTGTTTAACATTGTATTAACTATCAACAGACTTCAGGTGGAAGGGGTTTTCAATAACCATTTTTCCCCACCATAACATATATATATATGTATAAAGTGAAATATACCTGGCACTCAGGCTTCAAACATACCAGACTGGGTGCAATACCAGGGCTTGAATATCCAAATGATAAAATAGTATGGCTGCACTCACGGATTTCCAATAAAATATAACTTTTATTCCAGTTCCTTAAAATAGATCAACGTTTCATTCCAAATTGTGGACTTTCATCAGGATCACATGATACTCTATTATTCAGTAAAAATGTAGTCCAAGAACAATATATGTTCATCTAAAACCTTTGCTTTTAATTTATAACCTTTTTCTGTGGAATCACATTAAATACTTTCACAATATCCAACAAGATACCATCCTCTGCAGCACTGATTTTTTCATAAAATGCTAATATGTTAGTTGTTAGACCAATGGATTGCTTTCAAGTTGGTTGGAAGTAAGAAGCTTGTATTGGTTGGAAGTAAGAAGCTTCACAATCTGCAACCATAATAGAGTCCAGGCCCTTGTTTTCACACCAATTTGGTCCTTACATTTCCCTCTTTAATGTAGCTCAATAAGAAGTCTTTGCAAGGCAGGTGCTCTGGGCAATTGGGGCCCCTTGAGTTCAGTGCAAATAAGCTTTCCAAACCAGGAAGTAACAGGACTTGTCTTCTTGAAAAATTAGGGGGTGTAACCAGTATTATTTATAATAGTGTAAATGTCTAATGAAATCTGCACTGTTTTCCAAAATGAAAAAAAGAGGACACTCTCTTCATCAGGCCCGGACTGGCCATCAGACTGGTGGGCCGCAATGGCTAAGGGCCGAGGCCGGCAGGGGAGGTCACAGGGTCTTGCGAGAGTGAACTCTAACCCCACATTCACTCACCACTAGGACCACCAGGGATGGCAGCATGGTCCCCTCTTCCATGCTAAAGGTAAGAAGGGGGGTGGGGAGGATACAATGCCTGTTTTTTTTTTTGTTTTTTTGTTTTTAATAATAAAAAAATTAATACCCTCAAAAAATGCATATTATTAAAAAAAAACTGCCTCCCCAACACACAATAACACCAAACACACAACACATAGCACCTTAACACACACACACACACACACACAGCATCCTCACTCACACATCACACACAGCACCCTCACACACACACTGCACACCTCACACAGCACACCAACAAACACACCACCCTCACTCACACACAGCACCCTCACTCACATACAGCACCCTCACACACACAGCACCCTCACACACACACACAGCACCCTCACGCAACCACCCTCACACAGCACCCTCACTCACACACACAGCACTTTCACACACACACTGCACACCTCACACATACATTGCACACCTCACACACAACAATCTCACACACAGCACCCTCACTCACACACACTGCACACCTCACACACACACAGCACAACTCACAAACACACACTGCGAACTCACACACAGCACCCTCACACACACACTGCACCCCTCACACACACACTATACTCCTCACAAATACACACTGCACCCCTCACACACACACTATACTCCTCACAAATACACACTACACCCCTCACACATACACACTACACCCTTCACACACACACTGCATACCCCCCACACACACAGCAGCCCCTCAAACAGACTGCACCAGTCACACACATACAATACTTCCTCAAAAAAATATATATATACACACTACAGAACCCCTCACACATGCAGCACCCCTAAACACATTACATTCCAGACACACACTAGATCCCATACTCAACTCTGGATCATCTACACATATACACACACTAGATCCTTATATGCACTCTGAATCCTCTACACACACACACACTCACTATATCTCCTTTACACAGTCTGGGTCCTTCAAACATACACCAGATCCCCTACACACACACACACACACACACACACTGCACCACCTACACACACTCTACATTTCTGACATACACACTCTGGATCCCCTATGTATACACTAGATTCCTTGTAAGCAAAACATACTACATTCTCTAAAAAACACACTCTCTACAAACCTACACACATACGACATAACCTATACACACACACACACACACTACAGCCCATATGCACATGCTCTCTACATCCCTCATACACACACAATACCCCCTATACATACACTCTCTACAGCACCTAGACACACATACATTACTAAAACCACACCACAATCAGCTTACTCTACACACACGTGATCCCATAGGCAGGCTCCAAACACATGCACAGTACACTTTCCTGGATTTGTGTCTCCTGGTATCCTATTTACAGAGACACCAGAGACAAGTTTCAAGCAAACAAAACGCAAGCATGTTATTAAATTTGAATTAAACAAATACAGGGACTTTTTCCAATCCGGCCCTGCTCTTCACACATAAAGCTTTTCCGCACGTTAAAGTGCTTTAGGGGTCTGGAGTGCCCCTTTAATTGTAGCTCTTTCCAGTCTGTGCATAAAATGTTCTCTTGAACACATGCCACCTCAAGTATTGTGGGAGAATTGCATTCCAGTAACAGTTTGATGGCCCACTCCATTATATTTCTCGAAACTTTCCCTCATTTCGTATGGATATTCTACAACTTTTGGCTAGACGTCTTTTATCCTTACACCTGTTTTTTTTTATTACATGCTAGAGCATTACATCCTTTTGCTTACTGTGAGCAATGTATTATGGTTTTGTGATATTTTAAGACCTAATACTGTCTGGCCTTTGCGGAATTAATTCACTTTCACTGCATTGCTCCAATAGGTGTACTATGTTAGTTTATCCATATAAGCACATAATGATTTACATAATTATTGTTTTTGTATTCTGTCACAACAAATGTTGTATTTGATCATCCCTTTGAGTTGCACGTCTATTGGATTATGGAATACAGGTTTGACTTTACATTGCTTATCTTTAATATTCAGTTACAAGTGGCTGGCTCGTAATCAAATGGAATCCTAATATATAGCCTTTACTGAATCATTACATTTATTCATCAAAATTCGACCACATAAGTAAATACTGTTACTTATGGTATACAAGCAAAAACTGCGTTGGGTGCTATATTCATTTCTCCTTCTCTCAATAGCACTTTATTGGAGCAGACTGGTTGGCAAATATACAGGTGCCAAAATACATTATGAAACTCTAATTTATGTAGGGTGGACTATGGAACAGCCATGTCTTGCTACCTATCTTTTTGATTATAAAATGCATGCTTCTGGACCCTAGGTGGTCCCCAAGTGTGGTCTAGAATACTTCCAATAAGGAAGATTAAAACAATAGCATGAGAAGTTCTTTTTACTTCTGCACTTTGTCACTTCAGTATTTTATCACAGAAATACTTAAAAGTTTGCTATACGTTTGCATTTAAACAAGATGGTTCAAACTGTTGTACATTTATGGAGAAATAAAGTTTAATTTTGATGATAATTGAAGTAATATGTCAGTACTCTGCTCGGGTCTGAGCTACCAACTTTTTCTTCACAAAACTGAAACACAAAAGAAAAACTGAACTTAAAAAAAAAAAATAAAAAAATAAAAAGAGCTCAATGTTACTTTTTCCAACTGAAGATAGAACTCACTTAGAACCATAGATAGAATTTACTTATTTAATTGTGGATAGAAATTCAGGAGGACCTTGGTAAGTGAATAGTAAATAAAATATCATATACATTAGATATTTGTAAAGCTATACACAAATTATACTGTTTTTTTTTTCTTTGCAACAGGCGGCATTTGATAAAATTGTCTCACTAAAATAGACAAATTGTAAGTCAAGTACACATCGCCCAAGTTCATAACCTGCAACTAAATTGTTTTATGTTACATTTACTATTCATATTCTGAAAAAGCTCTAGCCAATATGTGTTTGGAGAAAAAAAAAAAATGTATAAGCAGACAAAGTACAGAACTGGCATTGCTTTTTCTAAAGGGACAATGAGATTCAATATTTATAAATACAGAAACTGTTTTTTTTTTAATATCAGTTTGAAAAGCTGACATTTCCTTTAAATTGTACATGCTTTTGCACAAAAAATACATACGGTTTGATTTCTTTGAGTGGTTTAACCATCAGGAACTTTCTTTGTCACACTATATATATTTCTTTAAAACTGCCCGAACCTCATTTTTTTATATTTTTTTAAATCTGCTACGAAATGTATTCTTTAATTAAAATTTAACAAACAATTCCTAACTATAGCAGTGGGCTAATTCTCCCACCCATGTAGCTGGCAATACCCTCATTTTCTCTTATGCATGTACAGTATCTGCAACACTCCATTTCCTCTCTCTGATCACCACCTCTTATCGTTTGCTCTCGAGAACCACCTGGCACCCCGACTGGGTACCTCCACCAATCATGCTTCCTAGCTGTTGCCGAGTACCCAAAGCACTCCACCTGATACCAATACCACCGTAGCCCCTTAGCCACCGTAGTTGGCTGGGGTCTCGCTGTCACTTTTCGCCCTGGACCAAACACGTGAGAAGACCTCTCCTCCAAGAGAGTATAGCAGTGTAGCTCTTACAAGAGCTAGTGATATTATAGCAATTCCCCACACACATGAGACGAGGCTCTAAACTGGGAAGTCATCTGCTTTAATGGAAGCCACACATGGCATTTTATGTAACTCTCCATGCAAGGGGTTTCATTAATCACATTCCAGGGACATTCCCCACTGGACCTGAGAGGAGACTAGTTACAAGCAAACATTCCACACACTCCTCCCCCTTTCCATATAATTACAAAAAACAAACCCCAAAACACATGAAAACCCCCCAAAAAGTCACATCCCCTGATAGCCATGATCTGGGGGAACAACATATCCAAAAATCACTCAGATCGGTTTTGGGGTTCAGGATTTCCATGGAAGTCATAATTTAGACAAACCGTGCACATGGTCCTATGCCCAAAACATTTCCATGATATCAGTGCTAACGGTCGGTCAAGTTCGGTAGTTTAAAAACAAACAAAATACTGAACATAGTCAATAGTCTTACCCTGGAGCTTGTTCCCTTTGTTCTTGGGAACATTTCCACTAAACAGTGCCATTCTAAGTTGTGTAGAACCGAACGCAGGCGATGCTGGAAGTCCAGCAGTGTTCGGGAGTTTCTGTGTCAGATTTCAGTTCCATGAGATTCATGCCCAAACACCGCTGCCTGCGTTTGCAGGAACAAGATAGCCACCAACTCGTGGTCATTCGTGCAAATAGCAGCCACTCAGATAAACACTTAGAACACTGCACGTTAAATAGTTAGAAGGTGTCAATTAGACTTAACAAATTCCTGGGTGGTCCATGGTTCGTGTGCCTGTTCGGTTCCCGAACAGAATAGAGCCATTGCGCGAAATATAGTCTTTTCACATGGTTTTTACAGAGCAATAGTCTTATGGCAGGAGGTTGGCAAACAGGCCCCCCCAAGGACACGTGTCAGAGGCATTTCTGCCCCATACCCCCTCACCCAAGAACCTCAACCTAACCCCCCCTCAACTCAGGAGGATTCTTAATTCTATTGATCAGCTGTCAGCTGATATTGATTCACAGCTGCTATCTATCCCTTCCCTCTCTTGTCCCTCACTGGCCATCTCAACGTATAACACTACCCTAACCTCTGCCTTGAACACTGCAGCCCCACTCCTAACATGCACCTCGAGGAGGACATGCCCCCATACGTGCATACTAAATCAACACGCTGATTTTATTTATTTTTTTCCACATGATTTGAAATTAAAATTTGTTTAAAACTCTTTGTGCCTATAAAAACAAATTTAGGCTTTCACCAATATATTCATCTAATTCAAACTCTTGTTTTAAAATATGCCAATTACAATTAATAATCTTTTTTTAGAAACCAACATTGCTACTATAATTAACCCCTTAAGGACTGAGCCAAATGTACAAGTTGTGATCAAAACAAAATGTAAACAAACTACAGAATTTGGCTCTATGTCTGTTCAACCATAATTTACCTCTCTTATACTAAGTGCACCCACACTTATTATATATCAATTCGTTCAGGGGAAACAGGGCTTTCATTCCATATCAAACATTCATATATGGAACTCCATTTTATATGATTAAAATTTCTGCATGTCAATTTAACTGTTAATGTCACAATACTGTTCGGTTTTACAGCAATAAAACATACATATTTGTATTCAGAAATGTCTGACGAGTAAAACAGTAACCCTCATGTATAGGTTTTACAGGCTTTTGGAAAGTTACAGGGTCAAATTTTTTACATATAAATTTGACAGATCGGTTTGCTGGGCCTAGGTTGCCTTTGAGACCGTATGGCAGCCACAAAATGAAATTTACCCCCATAATGGCATACCATTTGAAAAAGAAGACATCCCAGGGTATTCAAAATGGAGTATGCCCAGTCTTTTGTAGTAGCCACTTGAGCACAAACCCTAGCCAAAGTTAGTGTTTGTGTTTTTTTTTTTTTTGCATTTTTCACATAAAAACTGTAATTTTACTGATAATTTTATTGTCAGTATGTAGTTTACTGCCCTGAAACACTCCTAGTTCTGTTCAGTGATGTCTCACGAGCGCCACAGTACCCCCCATGTATAGGTTTTATAGGGTTTTCGAAAGTTACAGAGTCTTATATACGGCTTATCAACTTATGCTTTTTCACATTCAAATTTGTCAGATTAGTCTGCTGTGAAAAGGCCTAGTCTGCTGTGACAAGGCCGCCTTTGAGACCATATGGCAGCCACAAAATGAAATTTGCCCCCTTCATGGCATACCATTTGAAAAAGTAGACATCCCAGGGTATTCAAAATGGGTTATGCCCAGTCTTTTGTAGTAGCCACTTGGGCACAAACCCTAGCCAAAGTTAGTGTTTGGGTTTTTTTTTTTGCATTTTTCACATAAAAACTGTAATTGTACTGATAATTTTATTGTCAGTATATAGTTTACTGCCCTGAAACACTCCAAGTTCTATTCAGTGATGTCTCACGAGCGCCAGGGTACCCCCAATGTATAGGCTTTATGTTTTTTTTGAAAGTTACAGGGTCATATATGAGGTTTATCCATTTATGCTTTGTCACATTCAAATTTGTCAGATTAGTCTGCTGTGACAAGGCCGCCTTTGAGACCGTATGGCAGCCACAAAATGAAATTTACCCCCATCATAGCATACCATTTGAAAAAGTAGACATCCCAAGGAATTCAAAATGGGGTATGTCCAGTCTTTTGTAGTAGCCACTTGAGCACAAACCGTAGCCAAAGTTAGTGTTTGTGTTTTTTTTTGCATTTTTCACATAAAAACTGTAATTTTACTGATATTTTTCTAGTTCTGTTCAGTGATGTCTCACAAGCGCCACGGTACCCCCATGTATAGATGTTATGGGGTTTTGGGAAGTTACAGGGTCAAATATACGCCTGTCCATTTTTGGTTTTAAACATTGAAAATTGGCAAAGCGATTTTCTGGGCCTATTTTGCCTTTGAGAGAGCATGGCAGCCTGGGTAAAATTATTTTCACTATTATGGCATACCACTTTCAAAAGTAGGCAACCCAGAGTATTTCAAATGGTGCATTTTAAGATGTTTGGTCTAACCACTTTATCAGAAATGAAGGGCCCACATATCGGTAATAAATTTATTTGTGCTTTTTTCCCACACATGAACTCACTTTTCACAGGACATTTCCTATTCCTGGTATGAGTTATTGCAACAAAGCCTCACTATTTTTTTTACATTGTCTCCTGAATATAACAGTACCCTCATGTACCAGATTTTCTGTTTTTTGGGGGGTAGTCAAGGGGACAAAATATTAGATTTCAAAGTTGGAAATTCGGCAAAGTGATTTTCTGGGCCTATCTTGCCTTTGAGAGAGCATGGCAGCCTGGGTAATAACATTTCCACTATTATGGCATACCATTTTCAAAAGTAGGCAACCCAGAGTATAACTAATGGCATAATTTGAGATGTTTGGTCTAACCACTTTATCAGAAATGAAGGGCCCACATAGCGGTAATAGTTTTATTTGTGCTTTTTCACACACGTACTCACTTTTCACAGGACATTTCCTATTCCTGGTATGAGTATTTGCAACAAAGCCTCACAATTTTTTTTAACATTGTCTCCTGAATATAACAGTACCCCCATGTACCAGATTTTCTGTTTTTTGGGGGGTAGTCAAGGGGACAAAATATTAGATTTCAAAGTTGGAAATTTGGCAAAGTGATTTTCTGTACCTATGTGGCTATTCAGAGAGCATGGCAGCCTGGGTAATAACATTTCCACCTTTATGGCATACCATTTTCAAAAGTAGGCAACCCAGAGTACAACAAAATGCAGACCTTGAGATGTTTGGTCTAGCCATTTTAACAGAAATGCTGGGCCCATGTAACGATATCTACTTTTAGTTTTGTCTTTTTAATCACATAAATTGTATTTTCACTAGAAATGTCATAATCTTGGTATTAGTTAGTACACTAAAACCTCAGTATTTTGATTTAGCACTGTCTTCTGAATATAACGGTTCCCCCACGTATCATTATTTCAGATTTCTTCCGATAAGTACAGGGCGAAATATATTAGATGCCCTTTTAGCTTGTAAGTTTGGCAAAGTGATTTTCTGGGCCTATGTGGCTATTCAGAGAGCATGGCAGCAAACAAACTGCCAAAGTCCAATACAGAGTGATTTAGAAGTTCAGCTCTGTATGGTAGACTTTGAAACAGTCTGTTATGCAGAGGCCGGGTTGAGATGGACAGGTTGGGCAATAATAACTAGAGTCCTTTCGGACTCCTTTCTTGTAGCAAACACAGCACTTTTTGGGGGAATTTTGTTTACTGGCGGTGGCAGGGATTCGGGAAGGGGGATTGAGGGGCTGGGTAAATAATAAATGGGACAAAAGGCTTAGAGTGAAGTCTAGGAAAGGGCAGGGCTTACCTATGACCTTTTTTTTATAGAGGACATAGGCATTGAAAATTGCAATCTGGGTCACGTAGATTGCAATTTTCTTGTACCAGGTCCTAGTTTTCTGGTTCACTAAATAGGGCTGTATGCATTGCTCAGCCAAGTCTACTCCCCCCATAAACTTGCTGTAGTCTACAATGCACTTCAGCTTTTCCAGATGCTCAGTGCTACCTCTCACAGACACTGTACTTTCGTCATGCATTGTAGACAGCATGTATACATCCTTCCTATCTGTGAAACGAAAGGCAAGCACCTCATCCTGGTGGAGGGCTGAAGAGGAACCTCTACTACTTCTGCCTCTTGCCAGGGTTTGGGGGAAACCCCTGCGATTCTTCCTCACTGTGCCACAGGCTAGGGTTTCAAAGTAATATAAATTTTTAAATAACTGTATACTGGTATAATAATTGTCAACCCATAGCCTATATCCCTTATTTAACAAGGGAAGGATTAGATCCCAAACAATCTTTCCACTTGTACCCACAGAATCAGGGCATTCTGGTGGGTCAACATGGCTATCCTTCCCCTGGTAAATGCGAAACAGCCATGTGTAACCAGTACAGGATTCGCATAATTTATAAAATTTAACGCCATAGCGGGACCGCTTAGATGGAATGTATTGCTTAAGTAGCAGTCGACCTTTGAATTTCATAGGGGACTCGTCAATTGAAATATTTTTATCGGAGATTTAATTTTCAGAAAATTTGTCTGACAGGAGTTGGGTAAAGGGCCGAATTTTATAGAGCCTGTCAAACAGTGGGTCATTTCTAGGGGGACACAGTGAGTTGTCATTAAAATGAAGGAATCACAGCAGTCGCAGATAGCGATCCCTCTGCATATCCTCAGGGAAAAGAGGGGTAGCCAGGATGCGTTGCTTGCTCCAGTAGGACCTGATACTGGGCTTTTTAACTATACCCATCACTAGGGTAAAAGCCCAAAACTGCTTCATCTCTGTGACATCCGTGGGTCTTCACATATTCCTGCGATTATGATGGGACCCCGGATGTGCAGAGAGATACTGCATAGTAAACAAATTTGTTTGCTGAGCCATGAGCTCAAATACATCATCAGACATAAAGAGCTCAAAAAAACAAATTGGCTCACAGTCGTCCACTGTTACAGTGATGCCAGGTGTAACAGTGAACGGCGGTATTTCTGGTGCCATCATGTTTGAAGGCCCCCAGTCTCCCTCTGGCATTGGGCATTCTGAGCGTCCTCTTGTGAGTGTTGGTGGGGCACCATCACTTGAGGTCTCACTCAGAGGCTCAATGTCAGAGGCAGTGATAGTGTCACTGTCTTGCAGAGTGTCACTATCACTGCCTGCCAGAATGGCATACGCCTCCTCTGCTGAGTAGCGACGTGCCTACAAGCTGGCCTTATATACATGTTCCCATGCAAGGGGCACTCTCTCCTGGACCTGAGAGTAAACCACAGTAGAAACAAATACATAATTACATCAGATCCAGGACAGTCCCATACATAATCAGATACTCCCTCCTCTGTCCCTGGGAGATAATTGGATCAGGAACTGTACTAATCTAATCCAATTATCTCCAAGCACAGAAAAAACATACTTTTTCCCAAACACCCCAAAAGTACCCTGAAAATACATAAAAACCCCACAAAAGTTACAAAGTCATAATTTGACTGACCGCACGCATGGTCCCCTAGCCGAAAATAGATCCATAGAAACGCGGCTAAGAGTCGCTGAGGACCGCAAAGTCTCATGACACAAATAGTTTGAGGGTTTTTGCGGCTAAGTCCCCCTGAAGTCTATGTGCAGTTTTGGTCCATGCGAACGGCCGCCAGGGGTCTAGCGTTCGGTTCTATGCCCACTAATGGAAAGTTCCAAACTAGGGGAGCCAAGGGGAATAAAATATGGGTCTTTACAGTCACTGATCTGGTCTTTAGTCAGTGGGCAGGAGGCTGGCAAGTAGGCTCCTCCAGGAGCTCATGGCAAACTCACAAGGACAGGGGAGTTTGTCACACATGGAAAAAGTATAAAGACTACTAATAGGAAGAGAGGGAACAACGAAATCAGTCAACCAACCTTGGAGACACTCAATGGATAGAACACACATAAAATAATAGATGCTTGAGAAGCAGAGGAGAGTAAGGGGCGAAGCGAGGGATGGGACTAAGGCTACACAAATTAATATTTCCAAGATCCTAAAATTGGGGCCGATACACTCCACCTTCCTATAGTGGGGATAGAAAGGGATCTATATAAAAATGATCTCTGGTAACAGATGCCTTTAACTTGATCTACATTAAACAAAGAGTGGAAGCGCACCATGGCTACAGTAACGTTCAATTTATTTCACGTTGCTGTATTATGCTGTATTATGTTTTATATCATGTTTTATGTCATGTTTTCACTGTTAGATATTAAAGGACAAATATGTCAAGCACAATATATGTCATGAACAACTCTGTTGTACCTTTTGACGTATTCTAACTGTCTAATATATGGTTAAGTTGGAGGAGATATAATCATTTATGTAGGACAATCTAATGATGTGCTTGAAAATGATCCACCACACACAAATGTGACATATTATAATGTACTCTGTGAATTTACTTTGTGACATAACAATAAAAATTTAGGGATTTGCATTTAACAGTAAGGAATTTTACATTTGTGCTGGCACCAGGATGCAATCAATACTAAACATTCAGGCATACACATTTATAGTGGACTCAGTCAAGTAGAGTATTTTGAGATTACTTGAAAACCAGATTGTAAATTTAATCTATGGATGACAATTTGCAGGAATAGCTGAAAGTGGGATAGAAATATAATCAATATATACTTATTTACTTAATATTCTAAAGAAATATTTACACTCTGAAAATGCAGCTCATCGCCAAGTTGGTGATTGGACAGACGCACACATACAGCTGGTCTACAAAGGTTCTCAAAGAGACCATGACCAGGTAGCAGAATACTAGTGGGAGACATGGGCAATTAAATATATTCAACATCTCTCATATTTTTCAATTAATTAGTGTTACAAATTATGGTGAGACTGTGTGGGGAAGCATGTAATTAGGTATGAATAGCAAGGAGTAGGTGAATAAATTGTGATATGCCAAAATGAATAATTCTTGTGGGCCTGAAACAAAGCATAATTACAATTTTGTCAGTAAATACATATATGTCACCTTGTTAAATATGGAATTAGATACAGGCATTATGTAGTTAGGTACCACTTTTTAGAGAATATAATGTGGGAAGTGTAATTATACTTTTTACCACCAAATTAATAGTTGTTCGCTATAAACACTGGATTAAAGGTTAAGGGAACATGCATCACTTATATGTATGATTTTCATGACCATACTTACCTGGAGGTGCCTTGACATGTTTCCGACCGAAGACTCTAGCTAACTCAGCTGCAGGGATAGGACGCAGTGGACGCGGTGTTGCAGCTCTCCACACCACGCCCGACCCATGGAAAGCTCCAGCCAAACCCACATGTGAATTCCACTTACTCTAGGCACGCTTGCACCTGAGAGCCAGCCTATTAAAGAAACAGAACACCTGAAAATGTTTAAAGGGACTAATCACTTTTCAACCAATAGTATGTGAGAGGTGGATACCTCTCTCCTATATAATCTCAGTCTACCCTTACCTCAGTGCTCAGTTATACTGTGTTTTTCGGTGTACTCTATACACTTCTGTGAATTCTGTCTTCATCTGACCCTTGACCTATTATACATTCCTGTACCTGTGCTGCCTGCCCCCGACCTTGGCTTACCCTGACTATGAGATTGTCTTGTTCCTTTTTGGTACCTTGCCTTTTGGCTCACTACTGCCTCCTGGGCACCACCTGTCAAAAAAAAAAAAAAACAACAATGATATTATATTATCACTTGAATTTACTTATTTTTTAAGGTATATTGAATTTAGAATTTACACTATATTCCATATAAATATATAAGGTTGAGTAATTACTAGTTATATGCAATATGTATATATGAGATATTCTTACAGTTATGCCCATTCACATTTATTTAATATGTTAATAACACAAATTAATTCAATTAAAGCTCCCAATATGAAGAGTTTATAGATTATACTAAATGGAATACAATGTGCTTGGGATATTTAATAAAATGTACATCTATCAAAAGGATTAACTATACAGTATAAAGCTCTGCTTATCACGTAATAGTTTTTATATCTGTTTCATCATCGATAATCTTTAGACCCATCAACGATATTAAAAAATGCAAGTATATTAAGGGTTAAAACTAAAAGTAACTTCATGTAAATGGATAAATATATATTGATAATAACAATAATAAAAAAATAATTTTATCAAACAAAAACATCAATGGGAGAAATAAACGCTGAAATTCCTAATAGCAGTATGGAGGTATATAAAGCCTATTAAAGCGGCACTGTCATGCCAAACTTACCTTTCCTCAATCTCTTCCTCTTCTCCCCCTCTCTCAGGATCTGTTCTTCTTTTCTTCCTGTCTTTTTTAGTTTTCTTTAAAATCATAAGACAAAGTAGGGACTCTTTGCCTTATGGAGGATTACTCCGCTTGACCAGCTCTGACCAGCGGAGGAGCAAAGTGTGCTTCATTTCCGCTGGTCAGAGCAATTTTCCCATGATCCTTACCTTTCCTCTGTGTTCCCGCGATGCTTCCTGTCACTTTACACGAAACTGCCGAATTTCCTTCTAACTGAATGAGAACAGTATGTTCGTTTGTTTTAGAACGCAATTCGGCATTTTATTAGGATCGCAATTTCATTCGAATGAATGAAACTCTGATCCTATTCTTGCTGTGGCTGCATCTTGCAGCCGCTTAGTAGATACCTCCCTAATTCCCACGGTATCAGGGAGCTATCTACTAAAAGGCTGAAAGACCTAAATTGGTCTTTCAGCCACATTTACTAATACCAAGTAAAAATTACTTAGTATTAGTAAATAATATGCCCCTACTCGCTATACCACGAGTAGGGGCATGTCTGGTAAACAGTGAGCAGCCTGTGTGATGGGTGGGGGCCCTAAAGTAAAATAAGGGGGGAGACCTAATATCCCCCCTCCGGCCCCCACCCCTGGGCGGCGGGTGGGGGTCATAAAGATAATGGGGGGGACCTACTGTCCACCCCCCCTCCGGCCCCCACCCCTGTGCGGTGGGTGGGGGCCATAAAGATAATGAGGGGGGGACCTACTGTCTTCCCACCCCCGCCCCCACCCCTGGGCGGCGGGTGGGGGCCATAATGATAACGAGGGGGGGACCTACTGCCCCCCCCAGCCCCCACCCCTGGGCGGCTGGTGGGGGCCATAAAGATAATGAGGGGGGACCTACTGTCCTCCCCCACCCCTGGGTGGTGGGTGGGGGCCATAAAGATGATGAGGGGGGTCCCCAAGCCCCTAGTCACCCACCCACCACCCCACCCAAATAAAAAGTCCCTACGTACCCCCCTCACCCTAAAAAATAGTGAGGGGGAATAAAATAAATAACCTGTAAAATAAAATTAAACTTACCATTCGACGTCTTTTTTCTCAAATCTTCATTTTTCAGCCCCAAAAAAGGCCACATAAAAAACCATCATAACCGTCGAATTAAAAATAAAATAAAAATCCCAAGTGCAAAAAAAAAAACCAGACGAAAAAGAAAAAACCCGAGTGCAAAATAATAATCCATCTTCACCCATGGAGGGCTCTGCGCAGACTGAGCTCCGCAAGGCGGGGCAAGCCTTATAAAGCCTTGCCCCGCCCTGCAATTAGGCTACAAATCTTTATGTAAATATACCGTAAATGAAGTTTGAATTCTAAAAATTATATAGGACATAATAGAGCTATGATTTATGTGGCCACTTCAAGAGTTAACTTCAATGGCCGCAATCATGGCCCTATACATTGAAAGACATGTAAGATCAAATAGAAACACAATGTGGATATTTCTACACATACCAATGGACGAAGAATTGGTGTATGATGATACTGTTCTGTTGCTAATAATCCTAATTCTAATTACATATTTGACATCAAATTGCGAATACTTTTAACCTTGGTTGAAAAAAAAACCTGGTAATCACTACGTTATATCATTTCTAAGATACTTTTAGATGCAATATATAGATAAAGTGGATCCTTTGTTTGAAACGCATTGTGGAACACACATGTGATCTAAAACCGGTCTGGTGGTAGCCACTTGAGATATGGAAAGAAGGAACTGTTAATGATTGTTTTTAACTTACAAGCATGAAAATGATCCCACAGTTCAGAAACCTAGCCAGTGTTCAGGACAGGTAGCACAGGTTTAGGTCTATGGAGAGAAATCAGGAAAAAACATCCAGGTGTATTGGTTGCCACCTGAGTAGCTCCAGGGAGGCTTTGAGGTATAGTATCTACATACGTCTCAAGAGTGTAATCAATATCCATATAGTGATTTGTATTGTTACAATATAACACTATTAATGCATTTGTATCTAATTAAGAATTGCTGAAACCCCACATGGTATTTTTTGTGTGTGCGGATATATATATATATATATATATATATATACAAACAAATTAAGATAATAGTGTACATTAATCTGCTTAAATACGAAGATATTAAGCCTAATGCCTACCTCTTTTTTTATTAAAACTTTTTATTGCTTTAAATAAAACTAAATAATATGATGTGTGTCGTGGTTATATCACTGCACACCGTATTAAAGAGTTGCATTCAGAACAAAAGAAGATAACACTTTTTTAAAAAAAAATTGAGTGAATTGAAATGTTTTACAAACAAAAATCTAAACTTGCAGATGGATAGAGTGTATATTCGTCTTTTAATGTGTAAAAAGTGAAACCTTACGTTTTTATAAGTGAGGCTTTAACCGAGTCCAACTTGAATAGATAAGCACATTTAATGTGACATAAAGCCAAAGTTAGGCAGACAACAAAACAACCAAGCACTGATTGATAGGTGTGCTCTGTTTAGAAAGGGTTGCTGAATTGAATGCTTGTTTTTTTCCTGTAGGTCGGGTTACCAGAAGTTAATAAATTAAGTTAGACTTGCCCCATCTTGGCCACATTATAATCCTTTCTCTGCATTAAGTCATACCCCCATTGATCCTCTGACATGCTGGTTTGCTTGTATGGCTGCCGCTATCTTGGATGGACTGCCACAGGTTCCTTAGCCACAGATCGATGTGCAGAGACTGCCTGCTGGTGTTCAGTAGCCACAGATCAACCTCCAGGGCATCATGGACAGGTTGAGACAGGTGAGTACCAATGGTTTATTTGAAAGGAACTAGTTATATAAAATGTTATCATAGTAAATCCATAAACACAGTTATCCACCTAGGTGTTGCTTCAGCAGGATTAAATGTTTCAGTATAGTAGGAAGAGAGCATCAATTTACTGTCTACTTTTTTCTAGCATGTCTAGGTTTTTTGGCTGAAAACAGTCTTAACTACATTATTTGAAGAAACCTAATGATTTTGCACCAAATTTAGCTGGTGTCGATATCGGTAAATAAACAAAGTAAACAATCCAAATATAATTTCACTTGTGAAACATAAACATCAAGACTCATGCTAATTACTGCAATTAACCTATATAATCACAAAAAAGTAACATACAGCAAATTATTTACACTTAAATACTGGAACTTGTACTGATAGTTGGTTAATAAGGCAAAATAATTATTTGTGGTCAAACAAGTGGGATCGGAGGGAGTAGGCAGCAAGAGAAATAAAAGTTTTTTTCAAAATTGTAGACACAACTTTGAAAGAAGAGGTGAGTGGCCATTTGTATCTCAGCTAGCAAAGGAAGAACAGGGTAACATAAATAGGCAAGATTAAACTTGAGTAAGACTATTTGCTTTATCTGTTGCATCGACTTTTGTGAGTGTTGGGGACTCAGAATGTCCCCTGTAACAGAGAACACTCACTTTTGACAGTGGTCGATGGACATGACAATGGCTGCTTGGCAACCAGAAACAGAGCAGGCCACACAATTTCTTCTCATCCAGTAGCTCTGAGATTCCTTAGTAGAAGTTAAAATAAATTCAGACAGGTAAGCTCTGACCATTTCAATTACACTACTCTCCCTTTGGCTGATTGCTGCATCACTTCCTCCCAAAAAAACTGCCCAAACTTAACTGATCCACTCTGCTTGAGGTTATGCTGGCTTTACTGGTGTGGAAGTAGTAGACAATGGCAACACAATGTGTACATCTTTCTCAATCAGTATGCTTATCTTTTGCTTCAAATCTTTTTGTATCAGAGTGTCATTCTCCTCTTTATCCTGTTAACCTCACATCAGTTCAGAACCATTATTAAGTCTTTTGTTTGGGCAAACACTGGTTAGGTCTTTCAGCTTCCTGACCACTATTGTTAAATCGGTGTGGAGGGTTTTGCCAGGGGCTGCCACCAGTGTGCCATCAAGGCTACTAGAAGCACTCCATATATCTGTTGCAAAGTGCATCCATTGACCTACAGCCTTAGCCAGCTGTTCCTGCACTAGTAACACACAGGAACGGTATAATGATGGGACTTTTTTCCTATGGAAAGTGAATCACAGGGGAATAATATCTTAGCACCTGTATATTACACAATAGTTTCACACTAGGATGAATGCCAACAAATGAACCATTCTCCTTTTGTCCATTCAAAGTTTTCTCTTGTCCTGGCAGTACTAGCTGCTAAATACAGCATACAGCTTAAGTTAGTCTCACACTACAATCAATGACCAAGGCTAATAAAAAAATTATTCTGACAGCATAGTTCACAAAGGATTTTTTTCCTTCAAAAAGATAACAAAAAAACAACAACTTTTAACAATTGTATGTTGGTAAAAGTGTCTCACACAGGGATGAATGACAAAATGCCTGCCAAGTACCAATTTCCTATCTTCCACTCAAAGTTTTCTCTAGTGCAGGCATAGGCAACCTTCGATTTTGGACTACACCTCCCATGATGCTTTGCCAGCATTACGGGGGTAAGAGCATTGTGGGGAATGTAGTCCAAAACATCTGGAGTGCCGAAGGTTGCCTATCCCTGCTCTAGTGCTTTTGGCAGTACTTTATGCTTATAAATGAAGCATAAAGCTAGTCTCACACTAGATTCAATGGCCCAGGCTATATCCCACTCCAACACACTGTATCACTGATAATTTGTCTCCTTCAATAGCTTAAGTCAAGTGTCTAGAAGATCCAGCTTGGTGGTATAGTTGTTTTATTGCTCCTACTTTTCTCCACTCTATTGGTCAGTTTTCGCTTGACCTGTGAATACGATCAACATTTAGAGGCTGTCCCAATAATCATTTCTTTTTTCTTTATTTTTTTTTTTTTGCTTCTTCTTGAATGGGCATGAGATCCACCTATCATGATTTGGCAAACATATTATTCATCATGGGAAACTAAGCTGTTCATTTGGCCCCACCCAAAAGAAAATCTAGCTAGATATAGCCTATTTTCCATTCCTTTTTTTCTTGTGCCAGAGACAACATCCCAAATCATGAATGAAAACAGTCGTGTTTGTGTTTGCAAGAGGAGGTTCCCTAGAGACACTGGCACATAACAGTCTGGAAATCAGAAATTCTTCCAATCACCCAATTTGTTTGAATTCAGCCAAATTGCAAGTTGGTCCTTCACAATTCTCAATGTTAAATGTATATCATAAAAAGAGATCTTATAAGAATAAATGTAGATTTGGCCAATATATAGCAATGGCATATCCTCATTGAAAAGTTGAAGATGAGAATGGCAGTAAAATGTCTGTAGTGGGTACTCTATTATCTGCACACATTTTTTAAGTAGGATATTTGGTTATTTTAAATAGTTAAGTTATAAATAAATTATAATTAAATATAGATACCTAATACATATGTGTAAAGGCTTATTGTTGGTGCTATATAAATAATTATAATTATTATAATAACAAAAATAATGTTGCTCTTTTTTTTTGCTAGATAATTGCCATCATGTGATGAATTTGGTGAAATAGCATTCTATAAATAATTTACAGTTACGAATCCTTCAAACTTTGCATATATATCATGTCGAATGGTTAGGTGACCTTCTTGGATTTCTGGATTTTCAATTGTTTTTCTTTTACAATTTATTTAAGAGCAACCAGTTTTTGTGCAAATAGGCCTTTACAAGTATCATGGATGAGAAGTCATGTGAGCACACAGTGTGTTATTTTGTCAGGGTAAGGTTGTCTAGCTGTGTTATAAAATTATGTTCAATAGGTAAGACTGGATTTTGTCCTGTAGGAGTTATACTACATTTCTAACAAGAATTCTAATATAAATGTTTTGTTGAAGCCTGCAATTCGATATTCAGATATTCATTTGTTGTGAATTGCAACATCACAGTAAGGTGTAAATGAACTTTACAAACCACAAATGCAACATTAATGCGAGGCATTGAATAAATGCACAAACTACAAATCATCTACTTTGTCTCTGGGTTTATGGTTCAGCAAATGTCAATTATTATTTTCAATAATTTCTAGCGCCCAAAAGCAGTAATACGTGTCAGCATAATCCTAGAAACAACATGGATAAAGACTCTGCAATGAAAGCTTAACATAGCTATTTTGCCTCTGGGCTATAATGTGTTTCATTCATCAACCAGTTAACTGGACCAGTTGACTGAAATGGGTGATGTCTTATGCCTGAGCATCTTTAGTGTTTCGAGAGAAGAAATGGAATTAGATATGTTTGAATACTGTAGTTGTCTTTGCTTCTGGAGGGGGACATGGCATGATGACATACTTGATGTGTTGCCAAATAAAGAAACACTGCTTTGAACATCTAAACTTAAAGTAAAATGAGTGTGTACATCAGTGTGTAGGAAGAAAGTCCATGCACCAAAACCAAATCCCTTGAAGTCACATCCACATTTAAACCATAGAATTACAAAAAAAAAAAAAAAAATACAACTTTCATCTGCTTCCCTTGATGTTTTAATTTCTCTGTTTCCCTTAGGTAAGAAAAATATATTTATAAATGTATTGTTTGAAAGACATTTTGTTTCATAAAGTAAACAAAAAATTAAAAAAAAAATCTATTGGGTCAGTTTGATCCCCATATTAATATAAGGGTGATATAGTACTTCCCTTATGCCCCTACCCACTATAACACTGGTGGGAGCATGTCTACTTATTAAAAACTAGCAAATGGGCAGTTATTGCTTACCAATCACTAACAAAAGGCCCATAAAATAACAGAGGTGGACCTGGCATAGTTCCCACACAAGTCTCATGAGAGATGAAGCTTGTCTGTAAGATCATCCTGATTGGTCGACATACAAGACAAACAGTCATAGCTAGCAAATGGGCAGTTTGCACTCTGGCTGACTTTTACAAGTGTGTGAAGGTCTTTATAACAGCCTCTTTAAGACTCAGTCTGTGTGGAACCTTTGCAGCACTCACTTGGATTACTTTTCTTTTTCTTTTCTCTTTTTTTATAGCAAATATTATGGGCTATTATGGATAAGTATGACTTTTTTTTTTTTTTTAATGCATTAGGCCCCCTCCGTATTATTAAGGCGAGGATGTAGCTAGATGGTGGGCATAATTTAGCAAGCCCCCCACCCATGTTATTTGGTCCCCCGATTTTTTATAGAGTCCCTTCTCCCTGTAGTATGGGGGGGCTCTGGACATTGATCTATACAGATCTGGTTCTTGTGTTAATATTCGTGATTCCAGTGTTCTCCAGTTGGCTCCTGACCTTGGCTTTCTTACCTTGTATCCTGACTTCTGGCATCCTTTGACTTTGGCTTACCCTTGACGATTCTCCTGCTTGTGTCCTTACCTACTGTGACTTGGAGCAATATCCTGCACAGCCCCCATGCACAGACTCACAGGCTAGGTGAATTCTTAACTGACCACCTTGGCCTGTGTTTAATTGCAATGGTGAGCATAAATCTCTGCCTACCGGACTCACAACTAAGGTAAGCCGTGACACCCTGTATTTTACAGACCCTATTCCCATGAGCCTTTCTTAGCAACAGGATAGCAATAGCTGCCCTGTTGCTTGTTTTTAATTAATTAGTAGACATGCCCCCACTCATGGCATGGCAGGTGGGGCATAAGGATGTAATTAATATGGGGTCATATTGACTCCCACAGGCTTTATGACAGTGCAGCTAATGCTAGTGCTTGCAATGGGTAAATAATTGGGATTTTAAAACCCAGCCCCTGATTTTAAGCATCAAGGCCCAGATTTTAACCATTTTGGTTCATCCAAACTTTTTCTCCTGAAATTATGTCATAAGCGAAATTCATCTGAATCAATACACCACTACAATACATTGATGAAATTCAGCAAGTCTGAACCAAAAATGGCACTTATCTTTGGTTAAGAAAAACTTAAAGGGACACTGTAGTCACTATAACCATTTCATCTCTTTGAATTGGTTATAGTGCCTGGAGTGCCCTGGCACTGTCCCTCCACTCAGTGTTGCACCATGTTCGTGCAGTATGCCACAACATAAGAGTCCCTGGCCACCTACAGTCCAGCCCCTTCTGTATGTGTAGCTAAAGCAGAGATTACACACTTCCTTGTTGTCATACCCATTTATACCGTCAGTTGGAGCTCTGACAGGCTGAAAGCAGTCACCTGACACTCTCAGCCAATCACAGCTGTCCATTGCTGCTCAGGCTAATACTTCCTTATTAGCCAAAGCAGCACAGAGGGGATGGACTGCCGGGGACTCTTGTTTAGCATTAAAACATAAAAACATTAAAAACTGTTTAATGCTGACAGGAATTATGGTACCAGGGGACTCCAGACACTATAACCAGTTTAATGAGATAAAGCAGATACAGTGCCTACGGTGTCCCTTTAAGCGACAGAGTGAAAGGAGAAGAAACTTCTGGCTAAGTAGCACAGAGAGTGAAGATGAATATGTGAAAACATTTTGAAACTTTACATGAAGACTTATAGTGTTTAAACTTTCAAGAAAATAAACATAACTAGGAACAGACTGCTTATACAGCATATTGTCTAGTTCAACATTTGTCATATATTGGTCTAAAAAGTTTATTCCAACTACTCAACATTATTTCAAGGAAAAAGAACATGTTCTTTGCCTTATGTTTATTTAAAATATCTCCTCACACCCTTCAAACAAGTGAAATTTTGTGTTCTGTATAATGTGTTTTTGCAAATTTTAGCATAATTCTATAGAACTGGAAAGGTTTAGCAAATATAGATACATAACGCTGGGTAACTGAGGTGAATATGCCTTTTACTTTCTATATTTCTCTCTCTGAATCATCACTAAGTGTAAAATGAAGATTCCATATGCACATTTAGAAATATAACCTCTTTTGAAACCATGACCCTTTTTTCCAGATACCTTCCAGGAGAAATACACGAGTAAGACAACTTTGTTTAAAAATAGAAACAAGGGACAAGGATCTGTTTTTCATATATCATTCATTTTAAATTAAGTGTTTTTATTAGGAAGTGGCAAATCCAGGCCTATTTAATTTATTTAAATAATTAAATGAATTCCTAGCAATAATGTACGTCATTGTCTGGATATAATGAAACTAATGAAAGTAAAAAAATATCTTATACTCACCGTAATCTGAACATTTTGGAATGCAAAGAAATTAACAGTATTAATATCATGGCAAGTACTAAATAAGCATGCAGTGTGTAATCAATCATTCAATCAAATGTCATACCTGTTTACATATTCTCTGTCACAACTTCATCATTATTAACAAATAATGAATATTGAACGTCAATATGTTTTTGAAAAAAAGAATTGTAGTTAAAAACAAGTATAGAGAATATGATAATATACTGTGTATCTGGAGATATTTAGATTTTATTTTTATTTTCCTCTCTTTTTCTCTCTTCTCACTTGATCTGTGAATAAAATCAGCATTTAATGAATGTCCTGGATGTCGACTAAGATGGTTGCGTGAAAGCTTAGCCCCATATGTTAGACATGACAAAAATTGTTCCCTACACACCATTGGAAAATATGGGTCAGAATAGGAATCCATTAGGTTCTCAGATTCCATACTATTTATTGGCCATGCCTAAATCTTGCCCATAGGTCCAAGACCCCTGATGATTCAAATGAGCAATCAAGTCAGGAGCACCTCACAACTGACTGGTGGTCACCCACCAGGGAAATATGCTCTTGGCCTTAACAGGCATGTGGAAGACTTGGATAATTGTGGACAGTGCTACAACATAAAAATAAGGTTGACCACACAGAGCCTCTCGATGATACGCTACAAACCCTTTGTAACGGCACCCACCCAATGTGGGTACAGGAGGCACGTCCCCATGCTGTCTGTATACTTACAGCAAGCACTGTCCACATCTCTCTTAAATGGTGCCCCTCCTCTTTCTGGTTTCCTTTCCGATGCCAGCTGCTGCACACAGGAGCCATTTAAAGGCTCCATCTCCTCAGACTTAGTTGATGACGCGAACATGCATCGTACATAATATAATAAATTCATATCTGAGTTTCAGCAATCTTTTGAACATCTGGGTAGAGAGAAAAATGCTGCTAATTCCTTGATGTATATATCAAACAGGGCAATCGTTCAGTGGCAGATTATGCCATAGAGATTCACATATAAGCTGCCGAGGTTGACCGCTGGATAAATAGCTCATTGCTTTCTGAGAAGTTTTCTGATACCCTTTTGGATGGCACAACAGCCAGAGACGTACCAGAGATGTTAGATAATTACATCACCTACAGGTATATGATGCAAATAGACTGCAGACACGGAAAGAGAAAGAAAACTAGGAATAGGTACTGTAACAAACCACCTCTTTTACAGGTAAAATTGTCACAGATCTTACAATAACCACATCCTTCTAGGGCAGGGGTTCTCAACCCAGTCCTCAGGACCCCCTACCAGTCCAGGATTTGGGGATTACCTGGGTGTGTCTCAGGTGTTTCGAAAAAGGGAAAAAACACCTTAGACTCTAAGGTGTTTTTCTTTTCTTTTTCTAAATACCTTAGACACACCCAGGTAATCCCTAAACCCTGGACTGGTAGGGGGTCCTGAGGACTAACGTTGAGAACCCCTGTTCTAGGGTAATCAAAATCCAGGACACATCCAGTTCAGTTTTCTTTTTTTATTTGACAAGAAAACAGCTCCTTTAAATAATAATAAACAAAACAAAATTCCTTGCTCTTACTTAAGCTCTTACTAGAAAGAAATAACTCTCTGTTATTTGGTGGCATTCCCACTTACGAATTTTCAAAAAAACAAAACAGATTTGCAATAAACACAGTTGTTCGCTCTCCTTTAGCTCTCCTAGCTGGCCCTTTCTCCCTCACTCTGCAGCAGGCTGATCTCTTCTTTTAAAGGCCTGCCTTCTAATTGACCAGCTACAGGTGAGTGTCAATTAGTTAACATCTCTGGAACTCTTAAGTTAAATCCAAGTTCTGGTCTGTTACAGAGCAACTAGTGCTGTTGGAGCCAGTGGTGTATTCTGGTTTTGTGCTGCCCTAGGCAGGACAAAACTCAGGCGCCCCTCTCTGCCCCCACACACCACTCCCACCCAACCCTTCCCCCCGCGCCGCCTTCTAAATACACACATTCACTGACAGATATGCATACACTAGCTAACAGAAACACACACACTAACAGACACACTCAGACACACACTCACAGGCAAACACACTCACACTAACAGAAACACACACACAGACTCACACTAACAGACACACACTAACAGACACACACACTAACAGACATACACACTAACAGACACACACACACACACTAACAGACACACACACACAATAAGACACACATACACACTAACAGACACACACACACTCACATTAACAAATTGTGAAATTGTTTTTCAAGTGATTGTCACGACTGTCATCTTGCCCTCCACAATATTTCTGGGTTTGGTCATGGCTGGGTTCGAACCAGAGTCTCCTGTATCCCAGCCAGTGGCCTTATCCTTGGCTCCATGTGTCTGTGTATTAGCTGCTTGTTCCAGGTATCCAGTAGCCTGAACCTGCACTCTTGGATTGACTCACCTGTTCCTGATGTCTGCTGACTCCAGGCTTTATAAACCCCGCCTTGGCAAGTGATCTTTGTCAGATCGTTGTTCTTGTTTGGGTATCCTGTTATTCCTCTGACTCCTGATTTTGAACTTTTGCACGACCTTTGTTTCCGCCTGTCTGCTGCCTGTCCTGACCTCGGTTCCGTCCCTGACCACTTATTTGGATTCTGCTTGTCTGTACTTTGCACCTGGAAGCACTGGTTGTTATCAGCCCCAGTGCACTGGTTCACAGCCTTGGGGATTTCTGCCTTGAGTCCCCTTGGCTTGTGTATAATTGCAAGGGGAGCTTTAATTCTGCGTATCGGACTCACTATCAAGGTAAGATCCTTACAGTGATATCTTTTCCATCTTGTCCCATAATTCTAGTATTTCCTTGGCTTTACCTTCACAACCGCCACATAGATTGGATCCAATTAGAGATTATTTTATGGGATTCTGGTTGTAAGGAGAGGTGTATAATTTAACCACTTTGTGTCATAAACGTTCCTACTGCTACACCTTTATCTACAAAAAATACCATTACAAAGGTGTTCAACAAAACACATCCTGGGTACTTACATCTTCACAGACCTTACAACTGTGCAATTGATGTACTATCAAGCACTATGCATCCTAAGAATATGGTGTACCCTTTGCCCAAACATGAAAGCAAGATC
>OW240915.1:240304072-240404788 GCA_933207985.1 Pelobates cultripes | reverse complement strand
GGTTGTCCATACAAGTAGGTTGCAACTTTTTGAGGGCCCACACCACCACCATGCACTCCTTTTCAATGGCAGTGAATATACTTCGCTGTGCAAAAGTTTACGGCTTAGATAAAAAATGCCGTGTACACGTCCACTGATAGGAGACGCGGAAGGTATTAAACTGATCAGAACAATACTAAACACACCACTCCTTTTGGTGAGGCTTTACAGGACAGAGTGCTTCTCCACGGGACATGTTAACTCACGGGCAGCTGGCTCATCAAGGAACCAGAGCAGCTTTCCATGTACAGGTAAGACACGTGCAGCCGGTAAGGGTTCTTCTTCCTGGAGGATACGCTGCAAACCTGTTGAACGAGGTGACCTTGCTCGGGTCCCAGGTGTACGGTTCCTAAAATGGCTGCCATATACACGTCCACTGATAGGAGACACGGAAGGTATTAAACTGATCAGAACAATACTAAACACACCCTGGGTTTTTTCTCCTCTCTATGAAAACCACTCAAATAGATGCTTAAGATTAGAAGCGGCTGAAAAGCATTTCTCACACTCCGAACAAAAATATTTTTTTTTAACATTCTCTCCACTTTGAACGAAATGACGTTTGGGAAGAGATTAACATAATTAAACACAGGCAGTAAAAATACAGTTTTAGCCATACCCTGTAACTTTAAAACTACACATCCCATCTTCATAATTACATATTTGGAATCAGCACACTTAAAACATAAACATAACCAAAAATCAGCCAAATCCATCCAGGGGTTAAAAAGTTAGCTGGAGGTCCCTTTATGACCGACCGCAAGCACATTTTCCTGCCCAAAACAGTTCCATAGATTTGGGCTGTGAGGTCGGTCTATTTCAGGCTGAAAAAACGACTAAGTCCCATCGCGAATGGGACTTAGTCTCTGCAGCTGAAATAATTTCCCATTTACTGAACCAAGTGGGAAATAGCAAGGCAGGCACAAAGGGTTTGCACCAGGTCTGGGGACACAGGGGACACCGTCTTAAAGGGGCCGTGTCCCCAACAAGTCTGGGGACATGGCCTTAAAGGGGCAGTGTCCCAATCTTCCTGATGTCCCAAAAAGGTGTTTAAAGGGCCAGCACCAGTCACATAAAGAGTCCATAAGCCCCAATATGCCCACCGACAGTCTTAAAGGGCCATACACACCAAATAAAAGTGCATACATTTTCACAATCTCCCAGGGGCCATAGTCATGCGGGAGGAGGCTGGCAAATAGGCTTCTCCACAACCCAGGGAAGCAGGGCAATTTGCCATTTAAAGGGCCGTTACAAATAGCAGTTTGTAACAAGGTGTCAATCCATATCTGCCAAGTGACCCGATGTAGGGGGAACAGTCCCTATTCTGCTCTGTGTCAGTGTGTATCAGGGATCCTTAGGACAGGTGTCAATCCATATCTGCCAAGTGACCCTATGTAGGGGACCAGTCTCTATTCTGCTCTGTGTCCGTGTGCATCAGGGGCTCTGAGGACAGGTGTCAATCCATATGTCAAGGTGTCAATATGTCATATGTCAGGTGTCAATCCATATTGATTGTGATTTAAGAATGTTAGGTGATTTCTGCCCTTTATGGATTAAAACCAGACTCTGTATCAACTGTGTAATTTTCCATGGGAGTTTTGCCATGGATCCCCCTCCGGCATGCCACAGTCCAGGTGTTAGTCCCCTTGAAACAACTTTTCCATCCCTATTGTAGCCAGAAAGAGTCCCTGTGTGTTTTAAAATTCGCCTCCCCATTGAAGTCAATGGCGTTTCGGGCGGTTCGCCGGTTCGCGAACATTTGCGGAAGTTCGCGTTCGCCGTTCGCGAACCGAAAATTTCGGGTTCGCGACATCACTAGGTAGGAGTTAGAGAGACTCCATTGTATTATACGTAATGATTTACTCTTTCAAAGCTGGGGGGTGGGGGAGGGTGGGGTGTTGGAGAGGAGGGGATATATATATATGTGTGTGTGTGTGTGTATGTATGTGTGTGTATATGTATATATATATATATATATATATATATATATAAAAAATTTTGCGTGTTTTTCCTCTCTTGGTCTTCATCTTCTTCCACCTTCCCTCTGCCTCCCCTGATTCCTCTGATTGCTCAGATTACTCTGATTCCATCCCAAGGGGAGGAGGAGAGGAGGGGAAAAGAATTTAAAGGAAATGAAAAATTATTAATTTTTTTGTAACTATGCTACAGTTTTAACAACCAGGCAGTGGCATATTAAAATATAAGCTGGATATGGCTTGTCTCCCACATTTTCATTTTCAATCACCCCCTCAATTTGGTGGTAACACCCCAAGGGGGGTTAATTAACCACTGATGCTTTATGTTGCAGGGCAGACCTGCAAGATTAAGATGATTTGTCTAACTTTTTTTTCTTTTTTAAATATATAGATTTTTTATTTATTTTTTTACTTTAGGCACCTACAAGCATATGAGACTTTTCTATATCAGTAATTTCTTACTTATGTATGTAAACAAGATTAAAACTAGATTATACTTTTTATTCAGCGATACATTTAAATTACTCAAGGATAGATATGTGTTTGACAGATGCATCGACACTCCAATCTCTAGTGTATAGATCCAATAACATGGTCAGACCACGGCCCAGTATGTTCCATATATCACACTTCATATCAGACAAGAGGCAAGGGCTCATGACGTTTGAACTAAACATTCAAGCACAAGATAATAAAACGGGAGAAACAGAGATTAGGAATACAATTAATCAGTTTTTCAAAGAAAACACTAATCAGGATACATCTATAGCAGTTACATGGTTAGCTCAAAAGGCCACAGTGAGGGGAATACTTCTAAAACAAGGCGCAAGGGCAAAACGAAAATTTGGAGAGGAAAAGAGAAAATTCCTCAAATCTATAGGAGAAATAGAGAAACAATATAAACAAACTCTAAATAATTGTCTATGAAATAAACTTTTTAAACTTAAAAAAACAACTCAAATTTAGAATTGAAGGTAACAGAACGTAATTTGAGAAAATTAAAATTTAAATATTATACACAGGGTAATAAATCGGGCAAATTATTGGCATCTCAAATTAAACAGAAGTCAACACAATCAAAAATTCCATACTTGGTAAACCCAAAAGGTGCAAAATTGATAGATCCAAATCAAATTGTTAATGAGTTGGCGTTATATTATGAATATTTATATAATTTAAGGGAGGATTCAAATACAACCCAACCCACATTAAATATGATTTCCACTTTCCTAAGAGATGTTGAACTACCCTGCGTGACTCGGGAAGAGGCGGAGATCTTGAACAAACCTTTTACAGAGGAGGCGTTCTGGGAAGCTATAAAAACAACTTCAAAACATAAAGCACCAGGCCCAGATGGGTTTTCTAATTATTTTTATGTTAAATTTGCAAAGGAATTGATCCCAAATCTAACAATACTTTTTAACAACATTTTAGATTCAGGTGAGGTACACCCAGAAATGCTGGAAGCTATTATAATACTACCAAAACCAGGAAAGCCACCGACTAGCTGCGTCAATCTAAGACCTATATCTCTGCTTAATGTAGACCTAAAATTGTTTGCAAAAGTAATGGCACTAAGACTGAAACCACTACTGCCCAAATTGATAGGGGCAGAACAAGCAGGTTTTGTGCCAGGTAGACAGGTGGGGGATAATACCCGTAGATTTATAGATATACTGGAAATAATGAAAAGACAGAAAACTGAGGGATTATTGTTGACACTTGACATGGAAAAGGCGTTTGATCGCCTACATTGGCAATACATGGAGAAGGTCCTAGATAAATTTCAACTCCCAAACAAATTTAAACAAGGTATGGTCTCATTATATATAAACCCAACGGCTAGAATTATCAATTCAGGTTTTGTGTCTCGTAAATTGTGCCTCTCTAATGGAACAAGACAGGGCTGTCCTCTCTCTCCATTGATTTTTATTATGACCCTTGAACCCCTAGTATATAAGATAAATAAACAAGTTCAAATAACGGGGCTAAATACTCACATAGGACCTCAAAAAGTGGCCTTATTTGCGGACGATGTCCTGATAATACTAACAAATCCAGACAAAACAATAATGCCACTGATGAATTTATTGAAGGAATATGGCACAGTGTCGTATTATAAAAATAATATTATTAAAATGTTAAATCAATTCTGTTAAAAATGTGTATAGTACTACAGATTTTATTTCTTTTTAGATCCATACCAATAATGATCCCTAAATCAATTATAACAAATTTTAAGAAAACAATAAATGCTAATATTTGGAAACGCAAATCCCCAAGAATATCACTGAATACAATGAGCTGCAAAATGGCAGAGGGTGGAATGGGAGTACCGCATATTCAAAAATATTATATAGCTTCCATACTGGCACAAACAGCAGCACTAATAGATACATCTAGTATACCCCATGGCATATATTAGAACAATCCATTGTCCCACAATGAGATATTGGATCTCATTTGGATAACACATCGCGCTCATCTTAGAAACTATAATTTCCTTTCCACAACACAAATATCTCTGAGGTTGTGGAGTAACTGGGCCTCTAAACCTTTTGGGGAAAGGCAATTATTTTTACTATGGAACTCTGCAAAATGTAACTTATTATACAAAAGATTTAAACATAACAACATGGAAAAAGAAAGGATTAACACAAACCTGACATCTAATAGCAGGCTCAGCTATACATCAATTCCCATATATACAAATTAAATACGATCTTCATAACAGGGAACTCTATACATATCTCAGAGTGAAACATATTTTAATGAAACTTCAAGTGAAGGAGGTGGAAAATTCTAGGGTGAATGATTTTGGGAGGCTATAATTGGAGAGACGACCCCAAGATAAGTCTTTTAAAAGTAAAAGATGGTAATAGAATATCTTGCATTGTGAATGGTATTTTTCTCTTTCTGTATATTATTCATTTATTTATTTTATCTATTTACTTTTTTTTGTGTGTTTTTTTTTTTTCTGTAATTTGAAAAAGTGAAATAAAGATTTAAGCATGGGAAAAAAAAAGGATTACATTCAGGATTCACACTCAAAAGGTTACATTCGTAGATCCTCGTCTCCTGTGAGAGCAGGTTTTTTTCTTTGTTTCTAAAAAATAATGTGACCTACAACCTTGCATTGATTACATGGGCTTAAATAAAATAACAGTGATATTTGATAGACTTGAAGGATCCGCTGTGCTTACTAAACTGGATCTCAGACATGCCTATAATTTAGTACGAATAAAAGAGGTGCATAAATGGAAGACAGCCTTTAATACCAGAAGCTGGCATTATAAATACCTAGTCATGCATTTTGGTTAATGTAACGCACTGGCTGTCTTCCAAGACCTGATATATAATGTTTTAAGAGATTATATATTAATTATTTTGTCCTTGACAATATACTCGTCTTCTCACCTACTCTTAACATACATTAATGGCTGAAATAATGCAGACAGGGCCCCTGTACAAGAAATTTTTGTGCCCCCCCCCAGGCCAACATATTCCGCAGCATAGTAGGCATGTTTATTTGTGGAGTATGTGTATGTGAAAGAAGGGGTCTATTGTATAGTGTTGTCATTTGACTGCAGTTGTGTGTTAATATGTACTGTTACTTCTTAAAAGCAGTGGTGTAAGTGTGTAGTGCGTTTCAATGCAGTGATGTGTTTGTGTGTATACAATGATGGTGTTTTAATACAGGAGTGTGTTTGTATGTAGTGTTGGCATTTGATAGGAGTGTGATGGTATCTAGTTTTGATGTTAGGAAAAATGTTGGGATGTATGCACATATACACATATGTGGCCACACACAGTGACAGAAACACACTGATACAGATACAAACATATACCTTCACAGACAAACACTGGCACACACACAGATACAAACATATAACTACTCAAAAACATAAACACACTGCCACACATAGAAACATATACCTACACACACAGATACACGCACATACACACTGACACACATACCTACATGCAAACACATACACACATATACTGGCACACACATATACACACAGAGGCACACACACAGATACGCATACCTAAACATACACACTGGCACACAAACAAATTGCAATTTACGTATTGTTAACCATACCTTTTGGTTGCAGAGAGGTTACCTCCTGGGGCTGGCTGCAGCTGATGGGAGTCTTAGGCTTATTGCCTGCAGTGCACTCCCTCCTCCCTCCTGTGTCCTCCCAGTGTCTCCTTTGTCTTCACAGCCTGCACTTTCTCTGCTGGGAGGAAGTGAAAGAGAGTCACTTCCTCCTAGCACTCTCTGCATATATTAAAAGAGCCCGGTCACACTGCCAAAGTGCCGCAGCACCCAGCTGGGACCCTGATGAGACCTGCTTTGGCGGGGGACCTGCCTGGATTTCTCCTGGCATCGCGGATACTACAGGGGCCCGGCCGGGCTCTTAAAAAGGACGTAGCACCTGACTTACGCCTGTTTTAGCAAGAATACCCTTTGTGTGGCTCTCAATGCATTGGCCACCCTACGGGGCTCCCAATGCGCACAGACCCTGGTGCAACCACACCGGCTGCTCCGGCGGTAGTCGCGCCACTGACACACATTATGTTCATATGAGACTGGTTCTCAAGACATTCATAGAAAATGTTTCGTATCTGATAATTTAGTGCAAAATTGGCTGTTTCAGACCCCTGACCACCACTTAGGGAACAACGGATTTGGGATTGTAGGCATTCTCCCCCAGACAACAGCCTGAGAGCTCAACACCAACTTCATGCTGCTCTGAAGATTAGCACCCACCTAGTCCAGTCATATTCTTCGATATGCACCAGGCTCTGTCCTCTCGCAATAAGGGGCTAAATAGGTTGATGGATTCATTCACACCCCATTTGATCTTGGCTCACAATGACATTCACATCATACCTCCCAGTGGAGTGTCTGCACAATGACTACATACATGGTCTGACATGGGGCTAGCGTTTAGGTTCATGATGGTACTGTTTATCCTAGACTGGTGTATCCTGATTTTTGCCAAATACAATTTGTTCACTCACAAGACTTAAAAGACCACTCTAGGCACCCAGACCAGTTCAGCTTAATGAAGTGGTCTTGGTGCCAGGTCCAGCTAGGGTTAACCCATTTTTTTATAAACATAGCAGTTTCAGAGAAACTGCTATGTTTATGAATGGGTTAAGCCTTCCCCCATTCTCTCTAGCGGCTGTCTCATTGACAGCCGCTAGAGGCGCTTGCGTGCTTCTCACTGTGATTTTCAGTGAGAGCACGCCAGCGTCCATAGGAAAGCATTGATAATGCTTTCCTATGCGACCGGCTGAATGCACGCGCAGCTCTTGCCACGCGTGCACATTCAGCCGATGGGGAGGAGAGAAGAAGGATCGGAGGAGGAGGAGAGCTCCCCACCCAGCGCTGGAAAAAGGTAAGTTTTAACCCTTTTCCCCTTTCCAGAGCCCGGCGCGAGGGAGTCCCTGAGGGTGGGGGCACCCTCAGGGCACTATAGTGCCAGGAAAACGAGTATGTTTTCCTGGCACTATAGTGGTCCTTTAAGTTTTTTATTGGACATATGTCACTTAACTAACTTAACTACACCAATGCAGATTTGTATTAACTTTTTGCTATATTAATCTATGGAAGCCTCATGATATGCCTGAATGTGGATGTTGCTAACATATTTAAGGTTTAGCAATAATTCTTTGCTATACAGAGTGTCCTTTTGGTTTATCCAGTGCTGCTCTTGGTGGCACCTCATGGTTACAGAGTCACCCCTTGTAGTGGTACTTACCTTATCCAGGGGCTGGCCGAGGTCCTCTCTCCCCGCCACACGGGCTCTCGAATGAAGGCGGGCACGGACCGCGAGATGCCGTGCGTCTCAGGCACGCTCTTAAAGGGACAGTGGGAGCCAAAAAATACAATGTTCTCCCATTGGCACCTGTCATCCCACATTCCCCAGACACTCACATTTTGGGGGCGTGGATATGACAGGGGCCAATCAAAGTAAAGTTTAGGGTATTTATACTTACCTCTCCCTTAACTCCCTGCCCTATTGTGGTTTCTGTTTCAGTTCCCTTTAGCACTTGTGTTGTTCAGTTGTGATTTTAGTGCTTGACCTTGGCTTTGTATCTGACTCCGTTTCTCTCTCTATCCCTGTTTTGTCTTGTTTGCCGGCTTACTGACTACTGTGTACCAGACCTTGGCTAGTTTTGGTTCTCGCAGTCTCTATGTTCCCTTGACCTCGGCTCGTTCTTGACTCTGTCTATTCTCTACTATACGGCGAGTCCGGCCATTCTAAGGTCCGGTAGTCGTATCTGCTCTATCTGTCGATTGTTGGACTAAATCTTGCGTATAGGGGTAAACCACCGTGACATTACGATAGGGCCATGGACCCCACAGATTTAAGTCGGCAATTGGCTTCTCATGAGGCTAGATTTGCAGAGCAGGATCACCGTATACATCAGATAGCTCAGTCCCTCCAGACACTCTTATCTAGAACTACTCCGGTAACAGTACCAACTCCTACTGCACCCCTTGTTCCAGATGTATCTACCATGCCTAATGCTTCTGCACATTTAACCCCTCCACCTAGGTATGGAGGGGATGCTATGTCTTGCAGGGGATTTATTAATCAAGTGGAATTCCACTTTGAGATGTATCCATGTTCCTTTCCCACTGACAGGTCTAAAGTTGGATTCTTTATGCACCAGCTTACTGATAAAGCACTTGAGTGGGCAAATCCTATTTGGGAGGCTAATGGACCTATGGTACATAATTTTGATAGCTTCCTTATGGCTTTTCGTAGAACATTTGACACAACTAAAAGGTCAAAGAATGCCGCCAGGGCATTAATGAGAATTAAACAGGGTTCTAGGTCTGTTGCTGATTATGCTATTCAGTTTCGTACCCTTGCTTTGCAGGTAGATTGGACCAATAATGGGCTAACTACAGCATTCATGGAAGGTCTATCTGATACTATATTGGATGAGGTAGAAGCTAGGGATCTTCCTATCCCATTAGAAGACCTTATCGACTATCTTATTGATATAGATAATAGGATTCCTGATAGACTCTATACTAAGAATAGGAATAGACGTGTTGCTACGTTAAATACTCCTAGAGTTGCTAATCATGAGAGTTCAAAGGTATCAGAGGAGGAACCCATGCAATTAGTTACCAAACTCTCTGAAGCTGAACAATTGTATAGGAGAAAGGAGGGACTTTGCCTGTACTGTGGTAAGAAGGGTCATATGGTAAAAGAATGTCCCGTGCTTCCGGAAAACTATCGCACCTAAGGCCATATAGGGGACTGGCCTTTGGTGTGATATCTAAGTCCCCAAAATTGCCTCTTAATCGACTGTGTGATGAAGTGCCCTTCGTCACTTGGTCCTGGAGAGGCCTACTTGCCAGCCTCCTCCCCTGTGACTGACTCTTTCATGTATCTGGCTTTAAAGCCCATAGTCTACCTTCAGACAGACTATTTATGTAGGCTGCTTTATTTATCTTATGTTTTAGTCACCCTGTACCCACTATAGGTGCAGGGTGTGTGTAATGTAATTGTTTATAGTGTGTGTGTGTGTGTGTGTGTGTGTGTGTACTGTGTAATGTATTGCCTGCTCTCTTGTATTGCTGAGGTTTGCTACCAACTAGGTGGGTTTGGCTATGGAACTTGTCTAGTGCCCTCTGTTGGTAGCAACAGCAATATGCACTACCTGAATTGCAAGACTGGTTCATTTGCATATTCGGGTAGATTTGCATATTGCTAATTCTGCAGGCAGGTGAGATATTTACTGTTAAATATTGTCTCTCCACCCCTTTAAAAATGTGCCATTGTGTTGTGATAAGTCACTGTGTGTTGCTTGATTTGGTTTGACTGTTTGTGATTTTATTGAGGTTTCACAACAATGTTATTGTGGTGACCCTATTGGCTGGTCCCAAGGGAATAAAGGTTTTGACAGTTCTTCTTGATCCCTCTAAACGTAGCCTTGTCTCGTTATTGGAGGGAGCTGTTATAATCACACTGGGGATTGCTATGCTCTGCATGCTCCCCTGAGCTTGAGTCACTTAGCTCTTTTAAGAGCTTGTTCCTGACACGCTCTCCTTGGAGGAGGGGTCTTCACCACACAGTTCTGGAGGACAGAAGCTGATCCAGGGTGGAAGGAAGACGGCGAGACTCCAGTCAAGATACGGCGGTTGCGGAGTCTGCGGTGGTTGTGGTGTCTGCTGCAGTGCTTGGGAGTCCTCAGGAAGCGCTAGGAGCATCCATCAACGGAGGGTACTCAGTCGGAGTACAAGGAGCTCCGTTACAGACTGCTTCTCCCTGTTTCTCTACATCTGGAGAATAATTGCATAGCAAGAAACATACTAGCCCTGGTTGATTCCGGGGCAGCTGAGAATTTCATAGACTCTAGATTTGTTAGGAAAAACAAAATACCCATTAGAGAGAAGAAGACACCCATGGCCGTTGAGGCCATAGACGGTAGATCATTATGCTCCCCAGTTATCACACATGAAACTGAACCGTTGCATATGTATACAGGGATGTTACACTCAGAAACCATTCGGTTTCAGGTCATCACCTCTCCTTCCTCTCACATTGTGTTAGGGTACCCATGGTTACATTCTCACAATCCCATTTTTGACTGGGAGTCAGGACAAATAGTATCTTGGAGTGAAACTTGCCAAGAGTCTTGTATCCTTAAAATCACCCCTTTGAATTCTATTAATGTTCCTACTACTCCTACTTTGTCTACTCTTATACCTCCTCAGTACATGTTTCTTAATTCTGTCTTCGATAAAAGGGAGGTTGAAAAATTACCTCCTCATAGACCCTACGATTGTGCTATTGATATATTGCCTGGCACTATACCTCCCAAAGGCAGAGTGTATCCTTTGTCTCCTCAAGAAAATCGTGTCATGGAGGAATATATTAAAGAATCTCTACAAAAGGGATTTATAAGGAGATCCTCTTCTCCAGCAGGGGCAGGGTTCTTCTTTGTGTTGAAGACGGAGGGCGATTTAAGACCTTGTATTGATTATAGGAGTCTAAATAAAATCACTATAAAAAATGCTTACCCTATACCATTAATCACGGAATTATTCGACAGGCTTAAACAAGCTACTGTGTTTACTAAATTGGACCTGAGAAGTGCATACAATCTCATACGTATAAAAAAGGGCCATGAGTGGAAAACTGCATTCAATACTAGGAGTGGTCATTACAAGTATACTGTGATGCCATTCGGTCTTTGTA
The DNA here is from genome assembly GCA_933207985.1 of Pelobates cultripes. Lineage (NCBI taxonomy): Eukaryota > Metazoa > Chordata > Amphibia > Anura > Pelobatidae > Pelobates > Pelobates cultripes. The sequence continues at coordinate 240,393,534 of OW240915.1, read as the reverse complement.
ACGCCCCAGCAGTGTTTCAAGAATTTATTAATGACGTCTTACGAGAGTTCATTCACTCATTTGTGATAGTGTACTTGGACGACATATTAATATATTCAACAGATTTACATACTCATCACATGCATGTTAAAACAGTTTTGAAAACCATTCTTGTTAATGGTCTTTATTGTAAACTAGAAAAATGTTTATTTGACCAATCCGAAGTACAGTTTTTAGGTTATGTAATTTCTGCTAAAGGTTTTCGTATGGATCCCCAGAAGCTTTCTGCTGTCATGGAATGGCCTTTACCCCAGGGTCTGAAAGCCATTCAGCGTTTTCTTGGGTTTTCTAACTATTATAGATGCTTTCTTAACGGATTTTCTTCTATTGTAGCGCCTATAACACGCATGACTAAAAAGGATGGCAATACTTGTGTCTGGTCCCCAGAGACGCTTGACGCCTTTGAATTTCTTAAAACCGCATTTGCCTCTGCTCCTATTTTACAGCATCCTGTCCCTTCTTTGCCTTATATTCTTGAAGTTGTTGCTTCGGATATTGGGGTAGGTGTCTTATCTCAAAGAGAATAACCTGATAAGCCATTACATCCTTGTGGCTTCTTTTCCAAACAGATGTCCAAAGCTGAAAAGAACTATGACTTAGGCAATCGAGAACTCCTTGCTATTGTTTTAGCACTTAAGGAGTGGAGACATCTTTTAGAAGGTACAAAGGACCCCATCCTCATTTTTACGGATCACAAAAACCTTTCCTACCTTAGTGAAGCCAAAAGATTGTCTTCTAGGCAGGCCAGGTGGTCACTGTTCTTATCTCATTTTAATTAGATCAACACCTACAGACCAGGTGATCGTAACACTAAAGCTGACGCTCTGTCCAGACAATTTGAAACTACCGACAAACAAGAGTTTGATAATACCCCTGTCATTCCCCCGGACAGAATAATAGCTACTACGGTTCTATCTATTTCTTCTTCACTCTTACAAGTTATACAGGCTAAACAAAACATGGCACCCAGTGATGTTGATGTTCCCGAAAGATGGGACATTATGCCAAAACTGCTGGGCATCCTGGTGTTTCTAAAACCTTAACAGCAGTTTCTAGATATTTTTGGTGGGCTTCCTTACGCAAGAATATCACCGATTACGTTCAGGCATGTACTACTTGTGCCAGTATGAAGTCTTCTCATAGAGTTCCTTGTGGGTTGTTGCACCCGTTGCCCATACCCGAGAGGCCTTGGTCCAATCTATCCATGGATTTCATTGTTGAATTGCCTCCTTCAAATGGCAAAACGGTCATCCTGATGATAGTGGATCGATTTTCTAAGATGGCTCATTTTGTGTCTCTTGTCAAATTGCCCTCATCCAAGGAACTTGCTTCTATGTTTGCCAGGGAGGTGTTTCGGTTGCATGGCATTCCTGTATCAATTGTATCCAATAGGGTTAGCCAATTTATTTCCAGATTCTGGAGAGCTTTTTATTCAGAGATGGGTATTTCTCTCTCGTTTTCCTCCGCTAACCACCCCCAGTCTAATGGAGCTGCTGAACGTGCCAACCAGTCCCTAGAGCAGTATCTTCGTTGTTTCGTATCCCAACATCAGAACAATTGGGCTGACCTGCTTCCTTGGGCAGAATTTGCTCGTAATAACGCTGCTCATGAATCTTCCAGTAGAAGCCCTTTCTATGTTGTTTATGGCCGGCATCCTGTTCTTCCAACTGCATTCTCCTTACAGGGCATGCCAGCTCTGGATGAACATTTGGCTGGTTTACGTACTACTTGGGAGCAGGTTCAGCATTCTTTGGTGGACTCCGCTGCTTGCCAAAAGGTTCAAGCTGACAAACATCGCAGGGCGGCTCCATCCTATGTCGTGGGGGACAGGGTTTGGCTTTCCACTCGCAATATCCGCCTTCGTGTGCCTTCTATGAAGTTGGCCCCCCGTTTTTATAGGTCCTTTTCGTATTTTGCATAGACTTAATCCTGTTTCATATGCCTTGGATCTTCCTAAGAACCTACGTATTCCTAACGTCTTTCACACCTCCTTGTTGAAGCCCCTCCTGTGTAACCGCTACACCCAGCATGTTCCTCCTCCTCCTGTTTCTGTGGAGGGTCATGAGGAATTTGAAGTGGCTGCTGTACTTGACTCTCGTTTTCTCAGGGGTCGACTCCAGTACCTGGTGCATTGGAAGGGTTATGGGCCTGAGGAACGCAGTTGGCTTTCCGCTGACGCTCTTCATGCTCCTCGCCTTGTGTGTTCCTTCCATTCTCGTTTTCCTGCCAGGCCTGGTCCTCCCCGTCCGGTGGGCGTGTCTTCGGGGGGTACTGTAGCGGTACTTACCTTACCCGGGGGCCAGCCGAGGTCCTCTCTCCCCGCCGCACGCGGCTCTCGAATAAAGGTGGGCACGGACCGCGAGATGAGGTCACATGTCCCGCCTAGCTCTAAGAGCGTGCCGCGCGTCTCGGGCACGCTCTTAAAGGGGCAGTGGGAGCCAAAAAATACAATAGTCTCCCATTGGTCCCCCAGACACTCACATTTTGGGGGCGTGGATATGACAGGGGCCAATCAAAGTAAAGTTTAGGGTATTTATACTTACCTCTCCCTTAACTCCCTGCCCTATCGTGGTTTCTGTTTCAGTTCCCTTTAGCACTTGTGTTGTTCAGTTGTGATTTTAGTGCTTGACCTTGGCTTTGTATCTGACTCCGTTTCTCTCTCTATCCCTGTTTTGCCTTGTTTGCCGGCTTACTGACTACTGTTCCCTTGACCTCGGCTCGTTCTTGACTCAGTCTATTCTCTGCTATACGGCGAGTCCGGCCATTCTAAGGTCCGGTAGTCGTATCTGCTCTGTCGATTGTTGGACTAAATCTTGCGTGTAGGGGTAAACTACTGTGACACCCCTAGAGCATAAGCTGCCAGCCTTCTGTGAGGTCCCTTGTCTGCTTTTAACCTATACCTGTATACAGTAGAGATATAATTCTGAAAGACGTACACTTCAGGCCTCCTAATTTACTGTCTCCCCACTCTAGAAGAACTTTCTACTCACTCACATTGAGACCACCTGATCCTGCTATATACATTCTTCTTTATGCTTTTCAAGGTGCACAAACAATTTTATCCTTGCTAGGAAGGGTCAAGCTTTGAGAGGCAGCTTACACAAGGTTTGCGTGAAACAATGGGTGGAGGGAATGAACATAATACAATCTCATTTTTTAAAACTAGGTGCTCCAATCAAGATCGCTCTTAATATTTTCAGAAATACTATATATAATTTTATGTCCCTAAAACTTTTATGTAAAAATCCAAACATTAAAAACTATGCAAGACACATTTATGAACTCTGCAGAGATAGGGAAATGTGTTCTGTGTTGTTTGCAGTAAAATTTATAAACAGAGTATCCTTAATAATGATGAATATTGGCATTTGAATTTGTTGTAAAAATTATATATAAAGTGAAAACAATTTTAAGCTTTCATATTTATGCATGGTATTTGTCAAAGTAATTTTTTTTACTATCCAACATTGCAAACCAGCGCACTAGTAGTATCTATAACATTTGTCAGAAGAAACTATTACCCTGGTTGGATATGAAATACTAAGCAACACAAATAAATTCTGATATAATTACAAAAAAAAAACAATAGGATGTATGCTAATGAATCTAATGAGATTCAATAGGTTGTTGTTTTAAAATGTACTCTTTTGGGACAATTATTGGATTTTTGATTGCTATAAAAATTATAAAATCAGCAAACCAAATACAGAAATCTTACAGTTTGGAAACAGTGATCTCTCCTGAATTTATAATTGTAGTCATTGCTTACAGCATGTAAGTAACAAGTAAGCAGACAAATTTGATTGGTGTTAAAAGTTGTGAATATTAATGAATATACTTAGTGATATTTTTATTCAGATGAGCTAGCTCTATGCAAATAATCAAGGACAAAAATGTGAAAACAAAATGTGTAATTTCAGGGGAGGGGGAATTTCCCCAATTTGGAGAACAAATATCTAACTAATTGATAATAGACTTGTGCACGGAGAGAACATTTGATGTGGTGAACCATTTTTCCCCAAAATAGAACTTTATTTGGGACACCCGAATATCGACTATACGTTGGTTCAGCTCATCAGAATATTTATTTACTGTTTTATTTATTAAACAATACATAATTATAAAAATATGACTTTTACTGCTCCTCCATTTTTCCATCTAGTGTGTCATTAAGACATTATAAGAATATATGGGTACAATGAACATAAAAGGGAGATGAATAAACGGCAAAATTTGCAAAATTACTTTTAGCCTGTGAAATACAGTACTAGTGTCCTAGAGTGCGTTCTTTTGTCTGTTTTGTAATATTTTGGTATTGACCCAGCTTGCTCTCAACTATTCTGTTTTCTGGCTCTCCTGACTTGGCTTTGTTTCTTGTATTGCGTATTTTTTGGCTTCCCTTGACTTTGGCTTGTTCTGACATACCTTGAATTTATCTTCTATTATCCGGCCATTCTAAGGAGTGGTTTAGGGACCTTCTTTCTGTCTCTGTTTCTTATGGTGGATTTACATTCTGCATGTTGGATTATAGCATTACATTACAACAGAGCCAACGAACCCTGCAGGTGTTAATCCCCAGGCAATGGCACATGACGCAAGGCTTGATGGTCTTGACCACCGGTTGGATCAATTCGCTCAGGCCTTGCAAACACTGATTAACAGGGCAGCTGACTCACCAACCCAGTTTCAGTCCCTGCTGGTGCTGAATCATCCACCGACATCAGTAATACTACTCCGAACCAACCAATACGCTATAGCGGAGATCCCTCTAAATGTGGAGGCTTTCTTAATCAGGTCAACATATTGTTCGAGCTGTGTTCCAGAGAATACCGCACTGACAGAGCCAAGATAGGCTTTATACCCTGATCACTGATAAAGCTCTTGTCTGGGCAAATCCGCTCTGGGGAATGTCAGTCCTCTAGTGTATGACTACTCTCAGTTTTTAGGAGAGCTTTTGATCCACCAGGCAGGCAAGCCAATGCTGCCAGAACTCTCCTGAGACCAGGGCCGGTGCAAGGATTTTTGCCGCCCTAGGCAAAAGAAAAATTTGCTCTCCCCTCCCATGTGACATCACAATGCCCTACCCATATGATCTGCCATATGAACTAATGCCAGTGCTGCACAAAGTGTGTTTACATTAAAAAGCATGCAGGAACAGGTTATAGACACCAGAACCACTTCATTAAGCTGCAGTGGTTCTGGGAACTATAGTGTCCCTTTTATGTGAGGTAAATTAGAGATTAGTGTCACTAATAATATATAGATTGCCTACTTACAACAGATAAGGATGGTGATGGGCTCTGGCTGCACTTTGGCTCCACTGGTCTGGTGTAGAACAGGATCTCTGGAGGCTGTTTGTAACTGTGGTCACAAAATTCAATGTTCTGGGAAAACTGGAAGCAGCTCCATTTTTTGGGGCCCCTTACACAGCTCAAGGTCTGGGCCCCAGGGCCTGATGGTGAGTATGCCCATAAGGCCCACCCATAAATCCACCTACATGTTCCACCCATGAGTTCGCTCACAGGGAATGGAGTGTGTAGGGGATGTGTTATGTGCTATTGTAGAGGATCTAATGTATGTGCTTATGGAATGTAGTGTATAGGGATACCAGTTTGTGTAGGTGATGCAGTGTGTTTGTGTATAGTGGAAGCAGTGTGTTTTTGTGTAATGAATAGAAAGCAGTGTGGGATGCATTGTGTGAATCTGTGTCTGTATGCATAAGAGATGCAAGGTGTGTTTCTGTATATTCAAGGGATGCAGTGTGTGTGTGTGTCTGCAAGGGGTACATTGAGTGTAAGAGATGCATTGTGTTTCTGTGTGTAAGAGAAGCAGTATGTGTTTGCATGTGTGTGTAAGGGATGCATTGTGTGTTTCTGTGTATATGTGCAAAGGATGCATTGTCTTTGCGTTTAAGGGTTGCATTGTGTGTGTGTGTGTGTATAATGGACGCATTGTGTGTTTCTCTATGTGTAAGGGAAGCATGTTGTGTTTTTGTGTGTAGGGATGCGTTGTGTGTTTCTGTGTGTGTGTGCGTGCATAGTGTGAAAGAGGTCCCTGTAGTGCCCCTGGCCTATAGAGCTCTCCCTTCCATCCCTTAGAGCTCTCCTCTGCCCCTTAGTGGTCTATCCTCTCCTCCCCTGTCCCTTAGTGGTTTCTACTCCCACCCCCGTCCCTTAGTTTTCTCTCCTCTTCTCCCCAACTTTCCATTAGTGGTCTCTGTTCTCCTCTGCCCCCCCTAGTGGTCTCTCCTCCCCTTTCCATTAGTCGTTTCTCCTCTCCTCCCCTTTCCATTAGTGGTCTCTCTCCTCTCCCCCTCTTTCCATTAGTGGTCTCTCCTCCCTCCCCCCACCCTTAGTGGTCTCCGCTCACCCCCCACCCTCCCTTAGTGGTCTCTCCACCACACCCTCCCTCTCTTAGTGGTCTCTTCCCCCCCCCCCACATTCTCCTCAACACCCCCCCCCCACATTCTCCACACCTCCGCTCCCGCGGACCAGAGAGGAGCTCGGCCATGCTACACAGGGAAGGGGAGGAGGGTGAGGAGAAAGGGGGAGAGAGGCAGTGCTGCAGCTGCCTGAGGCTCTCTATGGAGCGCTCAGACGGCTGCAGCATTAGAAGGGACGACGATGAGGGCTCAAGGCGTCCCCTCCTAAATGACTCCCTAGGCGGCTGCCTAGGTCACCTTATAGGAAGCGCCGGCCCTGCCTGAGACTAAAACAGGGTAACTATTGCCTCATGGATTACACCCTAGAATTTCTTTTAAAGTGGAGATACATTGGAACAATTGTGCGTTTGTGGTTAATGGTTTATCCGATACCCTGGTAGACAAGGTAGTGACCAGGGATCTACCATAGACAGAAGAGCTTATCACTTATCTTGGGCATATAGGTGAGAGGCTTAGACACAGACAGAATACCAGAGAGAGACACAGAAGACTGGCTATCAGACTAGCTCCCACCTTCCCCTCAGATTCTATGGCGGTTGCTATCCCAGAACCCATGCAATTGTGTATAACAAGATTGTCTAAGGCAGAGCACCAACATAGAAGGAGAGAGGGGTTGCATATGTACTGTGGTAAAAGGGGACATCTCCGTTTGTCATGTCCTGAATGGCCAGAAAACTTTAGAGAATAAGGACCCATGGAGGACTGGCCTTGAGAGTACTTAATGAGTCCTCCATGTTAGTTAAACAAGATAAAAGGCTTCTACTAACTATCACCTTGACATTGAAGGGAAAGTTAGTCCACACGTATACCCTTATACACTCTGGCAGCAGAGAACTTCATTAATAGGTCCTTTACTTTTAAGTATGCACTTCCTCTCAGAGAAAGAGCAACACCCTCAGCCATAGAGACAAAAGGTAGACCTCTTGAAGAATCCACCATTAGTAAGGAATCTATTCCGGTTCTTTTGATGGTTGGGGTTCTTCATAGGGACATCATTGTTTTGCAAGTGATTTAATCTATTTTCTTTCCTTTAGTCTTGGGTTATCCATGGTTGTATAAACATAACCCAACTATAGACTGGGAGAAAGGAGAGGTAGTCGAATGGGTTCCTTCTTGTATAGAGGGGTGTGTTACCAAAGTCAGACCTTTGGGCCTCATAAACGTTCCCCTATTACCTCCTTTATCCACAGATGTACCCAATGCCTACCAAGTCTTGAAAGAGGTCTTTGACAAAAAGAAAGTGGATAAGTTGCCACCACACCAATCGTATGACTGTACTATAAAGTTATTACCAGGGACTATGCCACCTAGATTCACTGTTTATCCTCTCTCTGAAATATATTCATGAGAACCTTGAAACCTTATCATAAGGTCCTCATCTCCTGCTGGAGCGCAATTCTTCTTTGTTTCGAAAAAGGAGGGTGATCTTAGACCCTGTATTGATTATCTTCACCAAATTAGGCCTAAGTGGTGTGTATAATTTGATGTGGATCAAAGAAGGGGATAAATGGAAGACATAGAGATATGGGTATTATGAATACACAGTCATGCCCTTTGGACTATGCAATGCTCTGACCATCTTCCAAGGCCTGATAAACGACGTATTAAGAGAATACTTAAGCAAATTGTTGAACAATGGTCTGTATTGTAAATTGGAGAAATGTTTATTCGATCAGGATAAGGTGTATTTCTTGTGGTATGTAATTTCTGAGTCCGGTTTTGAAATGGATCCTAAGACGCTAGATGCCATCCGTAATTTCCCCATACCCACAGGTTTAAAAGCCATCCAACGATTCATAGAGTTTTCAAATTACTATAGGAGGTTTATCAAAGGGTTTTCCTCAATACTTTCATCTATCACTAACATGACTAAGAAAAGGAGAACCAATCAGGTGTGGACTCCAGAGGCACTCGCTGCCTTTGACACCCTAAAAGCTGCATTAACCTCAGCTCCTATCTAGGTTCACCATGATCCGTCTCTTCCATTCCTTTTGGAGGTAGACGCATCTGATACAAACCTAGGGGCAATGCTCTCCCAATGTTTGTCTCTTGACCAACCTCTACATCCTTGTGGATTCTTCTCAAAGAAACTTTCTAAAGCTGAGAAGAACTATGAGATAGGGGATAGCGAGGTACGACCATACCTGTTACGATACTAAAGGATCATAAAAACCTGTCCTACATGAGCAAAGCCAACAGACTGATGGCTAGAAAGGCACATTGGTCTTTGTTTTTCTCTCGTTTTAACTATGTACTTACATATAGACCAGGTACAAATATACCACAAAGTGGACACATTCTCCCGACAATCCAAACCTATGTTTCCAATAAGTGCTGAAGCAGCATCAATCACCCCTAAAGCCAAGATAGTAGCTGTCACTCAACTAAACATAGGCTCAGACCTCATTAAGTCTCTAACAGAAGTACAAACATAAGCAGCTAGCCTGACTCCACTGGATAGATTGTTTGTCCCTTTGGCTTTCACAAAGAGGTCCTAGCATTATGCCACGATAACAAAACTGCCATCCTGGAACTAAGAAGACCAGCATTCTCTTTGCTAATAAGTTTTGGTGGCCTTCTTTTAAACAAGATGTAAAAGAGTACATACAGACATGTCATGTATGGACACAATCCAAAACGCCTCATGTTTTACCTTGGTCATACCTAAAAAGCCCTGGTCCACTCTATATCCATTGATTTTATCATTAATTTGCCTAAATAAGAGGGTCATACTGTTATCTTAACTGTTACTGATAGATTTTCTTAGATGATCCCTTTTGTGTCCTTATCTTCGTCTCTGGAATTAGCGGATATATTGATGATATATTCGCTAGAGAAGTATTCCGCATACATGGTATACCAGAAGAAAGAGTATCCGATAGGGGTCCACAATTTGTCTCCCGTTTCTGGAAGTTATTCCCTAACCAACTAGGCATAATGTCATTCATCTGCCTATCATCCTTAATCCAATGGCGCCGCTGAGAAAACAAACCAACCCCTGGAACAATATCTATGGTGTTGATTATCCTGATTGTCTGAAATAAAACGGGATTCCACGAGGCACAGTCCTTTCTAACTCAATTACAGTTAGCATCCTTCTATTCTTCCATCTGCCTTTCCTTCATTGAAAATACCTGCTGTAGAGGAATACTTAGGTAACATGAGGAATATTTGGGAGCAGGTTCAACACATCCTGACTCATAAGGCTACCTTGCATAAAAAATATGCTGACAGACATTGGTAAGCAGGTCCTACGTATCAAGTGGGTGACAGGGTTTGGTTAAGTACCAAGAATATCAACTTTAAAGTGCCTTCCAAAAAGTTAGCAAAAAGCACACAAGGCCCCTTATTGCTCCTGCTCCTGTTGTCATGGAAGGGCAGGATGAATCTCAAGGGGTATCACTGGAAGGGTTATGGTCCTGAAGAGAGGGTTATGGTCCTGAAGAGAGGACCTGGGTGGCAGTGGATGATGCCCATGCTCCCCGTCTGCTATGGGCTTTCCATTCTCACTTCCCTGATCGTCCTGGTGGTTCCCGACTGGTGGGCAGTTCAAAGAGGGGTGGTAATGTCAGCCCTTCTGTACTTACCTTTGTGGTCCGCTGATCAGTTGACACTCTGATCCAGAGGACCTCCGCTACCATGTAGCATGAGGCTCCGGTCAGCCTCATGGCCGCTGTGCGCTCGCTCCTTTTTGTGATGTGGCGCACGCGTGCCGGCGTCATGACATCAGACAAGCTCTAAACACTAGAGCTCATCACACTCACACCTTTTGGGGGTGTGGTTATGCTAACCACGCCACCAAACATATAAAATCTCAGTCTGCCCAAGACACAGTACCCTGTTGTGGTTCCTAGTGTCCCAACAGTGCATTTTTTTTGTCTGCTTTGTAATATTTTGACACAACTTGTTCTCAACTATTCTGTTTTCTGGCTCCCCTGCCTCGGCTTTGTTTCTCATTTTGGGTATTTCTGTCTTCTCTTGACCTTGGCTCGTTCTAATGTTCCTTGAATTAAACTTCTATTATGTGGCCATTCTAAAGACTGGTTTAGGAACCTTCTTTCTGTCTCAATTTCTTCTGGTGTATTTATATTCTGCATGCTGGGTTATAGTGTTACACACCGCTCATTGGCTAGGGCAGTAAGCTGATGCTTTAAGATAATCTGAAGCTCCCCATGAATAAAAAGGGTGATTGGCTTAGAGCCTCTAGACAGCCACTGGAGGTGCTTTTTTGCTGTTTCACAGTTTGACTCTATGAAACAATGCTGGATATTCTCACGCATTGCAAGAAGTCATCCAGATTCTTAAAAAAAAAACATAGGAAAGCAATGAGTCAATGCTTTCTTATAAGGAAATCCTAATGCGCATGCAGCACTTGTCGCACATCCACTTTAGGTTCCTTTATTATAGTCCAGCCATAGCCTATTTGTTTGTCAAAATAAAAAAAATAAAAATTGTCCCTTCAGTTATGAAATAGGTTTCAGTACTGCAGAGCCCCTCAACCCTCCCACCACCACCACTAGTTGGTCTCAAGACAGCCATCTGGAGAAGCTTTCTTGAGAGCAACTAGGGGCAGTTAAAAAAAAAAATAATAGTTAAAATTGGGACATATTTGAAAAGTGTCCTGTTTCAGCAGATTTTGTACATGTCAAGTCTCCTTTAAGAAGGAATTTCAAGGGTCTTCTACTGAAAAAGAACAGTGTTACCATAAATAGAGGCATGCAATTGGCCAAGTATTCAGGGGCCATATTTTGCTCATAGCACCAGGAGGCGGGGTTTCAGTGCCCACTGGAATAGAAAGCAAGAAGCCATCTTGGAAGTATCACAGAGAGAACACAAATGTATAATATCTTTTTCCCTCCCCAAAAGCCTAATTTCTGGCAGCACTGTGCTGCCTGTCACTAATAGTTTAAAAACTCCCACTGCAAATTGTACAGTATAGGTTCAGCTATCAAATGTCCACCATATTCGTTAAAGTACTTGTAGCTGAGACCTTTGACAGTCATGCAGTAACTAGTGGAAATGTTGTGAAACTCCACAATGCAGGACTGTGGCTATGAATGAGCTGACATTGATTTCAATAGCAGTCGGTAATGATCTTTGCTTCTGTTAACCATGTCAACTATTTCTTGACTCCATAGTACCTCTGCAGATTAATCATATTGTCAGCTGCAAAGGTAATAAAGAGTCTATCAGTATTATGCTACTTTAAGTGCAGTATTATGCACTCTGTGCTGATAGCTAATAGTGAGTCAGGAGTAGCTGACACTTTTCATAACAGCAGCAGCATGCACTAGAAGCTAAAGTTGTCCTAGCAGCATCACTACTGGAGATGAGATCATAAAAAGAGAAACCTAAGGCATCAGAGATGGCTAGAGAATTAGAGTTAGACAGAGCTGGGGCATTTTACAGAGATGTACTGTGTGGGTATCTCTGTATTGTAGCTCTGAGTAATCTATTATAGTGCCACTAGCTTTGTGGGATATTCCTTCTCATTGTGCCCAGCTGTGTGTTATTATTATTATTATTACTGGTATTTATATAGCGCCAGCATATTCCATATCGCTTTACAATATTATCAAAGGGGGAGATTTAACTATATAGGTCCGGGGAGGAGAGGTATATCTGAGTGTCATCAGCATACAGGTGGTATTGAAATCCAAATGAGGTAATACGTTTGCCAAGAGAGGCAGTATAAAGAGAAAATAGAAGGGGACCAAGTACAGAGCCTTGGGGCACTCCAACAGAGACAGGACGAAGGGAGGAGGTATTGTTAGAAAAGAGACACTGAATGAGTGTTGGGAGAGATAGGAGGAAAACCAAAAGAGAGACAGTGTTACAAAGACAGAGTGATTGAAGAGTTTGGAGAAGGAGAACATGGTCAACAGTGTCAACGGCAGCAGGGAGGTCAATAAGAATTAGTGTAGATTAGTGCCCTTTGGATTTAGCTGTAATTAGGTCATTAATGACTTTAATAAAAGCAGTCTCAGTAGAGTGGAGGGGGCAGAAGCCAGACTGAAGAGGGTCAAGGAGAGAGTTATAATTGAGGAAGCAAGTCTTTCCAGAATCTTTGAGGAAAAAGGGAGCAGCGATATGGGACGATAGTTAGAAGAGAGGATGGGTCAAGAGATGATTTTTTTTTTTGAAGATGGGTACTACAGTAGCATGTTTAAGGGCAGCAGGGACAACACCAGAAGAGAGAGAGCAGTTGAAGATGTGTGTTACGGAAGGCACAAGAGAAGAGAGATCTGATAAGGTGAGATGGGACAGGATCAAGCAGGCAAGTGGTGGGTTGAGAGGAAAGGAGAAGCACAGCTACCTCTTCTTCAGCAGCCTGGGAGAAAGACTGAAGGGTAGGAAAGGCATGACCTAGGTGTGGTTGAGAAAGAGAGGGGCAAGGTGGTGAGAATTCTTTTCTCTTTGAGTTAGTTTGTTACATCTCTTTGTTACATTGTTAGTGTTACATTTCTGTATTTTATTGCATGGGTATCTCAATACTGCACCTAGCTCTATGTTTTTAATGGGTAGACTACCATAAGGGGTAGAGTATAGGAGGTAAATGAAGATGCCACAGGTCAGAAGATGGTGGCTACAGCATCTTATTCTGGGGGAGAAGTCTGGAGTCCCACTATCTTAAAACTTCCCCAACCGCCAGTTAAATCCCTGCTCATATCAGGATACCCAGGTATTACTCGATACCTGGGGCTCTCCTTTGTCATTTGGTTCCATATTTAGTGACCCTAGACTGACTTATGAGCTGTATGCAGCACTCAAAATGAGCACTTCATACAGTCCTTTAAAAAGGGGGGTTTAACCGAGGAGACCCAGCTATCTACCAATACCTGGGGCTCCCCTCTGTCAGCTGGTGCTATATTTGGTGGCCCCAGACTGACCTTTCCTTGTAAACTACTGAATATTGTGGATCTTGGATTACCTAATGGATTACTTAATCCGTGGTGGGGTTAAATCAGCCAAGCCTGAAAATTTGAGCCCTCTATTTCTCTAAACATTTTAAGCAGTACCCTTGATTAAATCATGTATAATGTATACAGTGAGCACTATCTGCACTTACTTTTGTGTTTTGTTTGGCACTGACATCATGGAAGTTACCCAGGAGCTACACACTTAGCTGGCAAGTAGCTCTATATATGTGAGTGGCCATTTTACTAATTACCTGTTAGTTATTGTCCATCTAAGACACTACACTATTACACATTCTTTCTACCATATCTGAGCTCTTCTCCTTGCATCTGTGGTTACTAAGGATACAGATCCATATCCTTGATTGGGTATTGAACATATGGTTGCTATATCATTTGAAGCTTATACTAAGCTCTATTTAATGTGAGTGGCCACTTTTTATAACTTTTTGGACTTAATTATTTCTTACATACTACACTATATTTGTGTTTTTTGTTTCAGATCACATTGAGGATTGCTACATTTAAAGATACCTATCAGAAGATCAAGTGGAGTTCATATTCATGTTCTCATTCAGGACTGTATTACTTTTACCATTTATTTAAGGTGTTATTACTGTTTTCTGTATTGGGCTTCATGCCTGTTTTTCCACAATTTTGTTTTCTGTTTGTTTTTTGCTGATTATCGTATAATCTTAACGTTGTCCCCAAAGTTGTTAATAGAATTGAAGTAACATTGGGTTCTCTTTATGGGGAGGTTAAAGAGAGTGGCTACTTCCCACAACCTGAAATGTTTTAAGTATTAAGTTATTTGTGCTGGATTTATTAAGTTAAGAAATTGTTTTCTGCACTGCCCTTCAATATATCAATTTTGTGGTGTTAATTAATGTTATTAATATATTTGCATTGGCCATTTTTAATGTATGTTTTTAAACTTCTAGGCTCATGTTTCGGTCAGTTTGGGATAGGATTTTCTTTTTAAATTCTGTACATTTTGAATTCTTAGATACTTCTATGGTTAATTGTCTCATCGTGTAGCTTCCTTGATAATAATAATATCTAAACACCTTGCAAAGTACACTCTACTTGGTTTTTGTTGTTGTTGTTATTTTTGTGAGATGTGTTCATTCTTTAGCTTTTAAGCAAGTTTTCCAAGCAAAACTCCAAATAGAAGGTTTGATATTTCTAAACATTTTTGAAAATACTCAGCAATGGTTTTGTAAAATCAACTGTTTTTTTGGAAGGGGGTGGGGCGGGGGAATTACATTACTTACAACAAAGAGGTTTCAAAATATAAATAGAATAGGGTATTCAAATTGTAAAACCCATTCCATGTATTTTTTTCTATTTATACAAGAGCTACTAGTGATCAGAATTTGATGGTAAAAATGTAGCTTTTTTTATGGGACAGCAATTATTTTTATAGAATATAAAGAATGGAAGCTAGTTCTATCATGGAAAATAGGGTTTTAAAACAATCTTATTTGCAGATTGTAATTCTCAAGAACATGCATTTCCTAAACTAAGATTTCTGACTTAAGTTTAAAAATAAATGTTCTTTTCATACCTTTTGTTAAAAGGATATGCATCGAGCACTGGCTTGTGAATAAAATGTATGCTTGTATGAGCATGTAAAATCTATTCAATCAACTCTAGAATTTCACAAATTTAATGAGGTTTTTTTTTTACTTTTATTTTATAAAATATGCAATCAGATTTTCTATAATTATTTGTTACTGGTTTATATAAATATGGAGATGTAACAAAGTTTTATAGACCATGCAAAAAAATATTACACGTTTTACATATTCAGTACATTTGCTTTCAAGGCCATACAAATCTCCTTTGCCCTTTTGTGACTGCAAGCAGCCATTATCTATGTACTTCTAATGCATCTCTTTCAAAGTGAAGTAGTCAGGTGTTAGGAATGCAAATCCACGCAATAGCCTTGAGTTCAAATGAGCACAATAAATAGTCAATGGTTACCATACAATCAGCTAGGCCTTGAATATCCCATTACGTTAATGTATAAACAGATTCTACGCATCAACCCATTTGTCATACCAATGAATTTGTTCTTACTGTCTTGAGAGAAAAAATCTTTTCAAATATTTTCATTGACTTCTAATAAATGAATAGCTCTTTACTGTTAATTTTTCATTTTTGGATGTGATCGCGTTATGCATGGCTGTAGAGGTAAAAGAGGTACTAGTTTATAGAAATTAAAAAGATGAGCCTAACATTAATTTCACTGTTTACACATTTCTGGTCAAAATATACTTTTGGAACAAGCATTTGATTAGTTGAGTGTATATAAAGAGTAGTTGTTATATTTATATGTAATATTAAATTTGAGGATAATACCAGAAGCCCTCACTGTATTTATAAAAATTGTTAGGAAATGTCTTTCTAGAAATCTATATTGTACAACAAACGAAATATATAATTCAGAATTTAAACGCTAAAGCAGAAAAAGTCTTTCTGTACCTGCTTCAGCCATGCGCCGGTGTGTCCTGTCTCAGTCATAATAATATACAACTTTATTTCCCTTAGCAGCCATGTCTTTGTCCCTCCCTATCCTTGCCCCAACTGTTGGGGATAAAATCAGCCCGGGGCCTTTGTGGATGATGGATATTTGCCAACTCATACAGAGCTCTGGAAATTGGAAATGAATAGCAGAGACGTGTTCAATAACCAATTCAAATTGTATTCATACGTCAGTTATATTTATACCCCATTTTCATAGCAGGATGGGAGGGGGGAAAATGAGCATATGGGCGTGACAATGACATTGTTTTTCACAAGTTATAAACAGCTGTTTTTAGTTATAATTCGATGTTACATAATGTATGCATATTGGATAAAACCCAGATGATTACAAATACAGAAATCTTGGACAATTAACAAGGTCATTCCAGAATCCTTATCATGTCATGTCATGTCATGTCATGTAAATATCCAAAATCATGTTCCAATAACATTTCCCGTAAATAGATAAGTTTTATTTCCGAGAATTGGAGATACAATTCCAAATTTATTCTTGGGTCAAATTAACCCTTATATGAACAGCTAGGATATTAAGCATAATGGATATTCGCATCTACACCAACCTTCCTACTTGTGTATCTGATCTAGTGTGTATGTGAAAGAGTGAGTGGCATAGGCTATGTGATTAGATTGATGATTGGGTAGGTGAGTGTATGCGAATGGTTTGGATGGGAATATGACTTGATGAATGACTTCATGGGAGTATGTGGAGTTACTGAAGATATGTGATTCTTTGGATGGTTGGTGTTTTTTAAATTGATTGGGTTTTGAGACTAGGTAGGTGTATGTGGCTCGGTGGCAATGTGTGACTAGGTAAGCGAAGATAGGAAGGTTACTATGTGTAGGTGACACACTATAAATTACTGGGTGGGCTGAGTGGCTGGCTGCGGAATATGTTGACGCTTTATAAATGCCAGTAATAAACAAATAAAAATTCCGTTTTGTGGAAGCATGTGACTAGGTATGATGGAGTAGGTATCTATCATGACTGGGTGTTAGTAGATGGCTGGGTTATTGTGGTGAATAGCATGGGTGAATAGAATAGCTGAGTGAATAGCATGGTTTGAGTTTTGGTATGGTACTAAGTGAATGGGACTGATTAGTGGGTGGGATGTGGCTCTGTTAATTGTACTAAACCTAGCCCTGATCCTTATTCTAATATTAGAAAATTCATGTAATCTAAAAGATACTTTATGGGAAACTAATTCTGTCTCTAAAGACAGTAATATCTGCACATTTTTATGTCTACAAAACCCCTTTATTGCATTATTTTACCATAATGCATGCTTACACTGTAACATCTTTAATGTATTATAATAATAATAATAGACCCAACTATTCTCTTGGGATATCCTAATTCTTTCCACATTAACCAAAAAATTCAAGCAAAGCCCTGCTGTTCTTACCAAATTACATCTAGCAACATTCTGAAACAGCAAATTTTCAACAATACTCATCACTAGAAAACAGTACTTAAGAACTTTATATGTGTTTGTCTAAATAATGGGAGTGAAGTTATAAACTATGAAAACTGAATGAGATCCAGTGTCTTCCAACTTCATACAGGTTGTAAAAAAAAATATAGACTAAAACTGTTGTTGCATACTGCAAGTAAGATAAAATAATTGTAATAGAAGGGGTTATATATACTACAACAGTAAAACCAACTGCGTAACATTGTGTAGGTTGTGCCTGCCAAAACAACATTGATGCATTGATGCATGGACTCTCTAAAAGGGATCCAACACTTGCTCAATCGGATTGAGATCTGGTGAATTTGGAAGCCAACGAAACAACTCGAACTGTCATGTTTCTCAAACCATTCCTGAACAATTTAAAAAGGATTGCACATCTCGAACACACAGCCCTGGAATCACCCAAGTACCTCCCTACCTCCTTACTGTCTGAACGGATTTGGAGAGACAGGACATGAAGTCAGCCTAAGATGCAGTGACTTAGTAAGAAGTGAATTGGGATTCCTGTATAGTAGCACAGTCAACTGGAGAATGTCATATTGATTCAGCGTTTCTTCTTTTTTTCCACCACAGAATGGGTGAGACTGTTCCATGGACTGATCAGTGACTTATATTTACTATTTTATTTTTGTATATACACTTTTTTCCTCATTTTTGATTTTTTTTATTATTTTCTGGTGATCAATCTTTCTATTGTTTTCTTTTTTTGGTATTGTCTTTTTTTTTTTCTGCATAACTCTGGAGTGCATTAACCACAACTATGAACTGGACAGTTTTCACTAGGAACTCTCTACATTTCCATACTTTGTGCACTCCTTCACAGTATAGACTGAGTCTTTAACTATGATCGGTGAACTCTAGTTTGTGTAGCAATTATTGCTTTATGAGAGGTATCAGGATATGTTATTTTTGTGTGTATTAGAAAATATTTTTTCTTGTACATTGTACGTTTTAATGCACTTTATGTATTTTTACACACACATACCATAGTGGTATGTTGAAGCACTAGGCATCCATCTGCACTTTATATTTTCTTGACACTTGTGTCGTTTGATGGTCAGTTCATGCCCATATGTTTATGCTCATATGTTTTTGATTCTATACCTTCTTACCTGACAGTTTGTGGTAGTACTTTATTAATAAATAACAAAAATTTTGCAAATACTATGTGTGGAGTGCATTATCGTATTTTCTAGGTAGATAGTGTAAGGTTTTTTGAAGGGTGACCTTGATACCTGCACCAGTGGTTTGAAAGAGATCAAGCACACTAACATTTCCTGAACAATTTTGGTAGTATGGCAAGGTGCATTACCCTGCTTAAAAAAACTAATATACTAAAATAAGTAGTCTGCAACAATGTTTAGGTAGGTGGTACTTGTCAAAGTAACAAGCGCATGAATACAAAGACTTCCCAGCAGAACATTACCCAGAGCAGAACACTGCCTCTGCGGGCCTACTTTCTTTTTCCCAGAGTGCATCCTGCTACTGCCTTCTCTTCTCAGGTAAAAGACAGACATGCACCTGGTCATCCATCTGATCTAAAAGAAAACACGATTAAACAGATCAGCATTATGTTTTTAAGCAATTTGATCTACAATTAGTTCTTCTGTGTGCTTAGATCAGATGGGCTAGCTTTTGTTCCCCATTTTTCCTGCTTTCAACACATGAAATTCAAGAACTGATGGTTCACTTGCTGCCTAATATATCCCACCCCTTGCCAGATGCCATTGCAATATGATAAAATGATATAATCAATGTTATTCACTTTACCTGTGATTTTTTTTTAATGCTGTGGTGTGGTTAATCTATGTATATATATTTATTTTTGAAACATATTTCTTACATACATACATACATATATATTTTACTCTCATTAATCTATTACTGTCTATGGATGGGTTTTGAATGAAATATTTAATATATATTAAGAACTAGACATGAGCTGTTTTTATTGACTTTATGATTAAACTTAAATGCAATGTAGTGTGTACAGTTTACAAAAACATGCATTAAGACTATGATACAGATTCTAATATCATTCTTTATGCAGCTTTGCATAAGAACAAAAAAACACTGTTCAATTTGATCAATCAATTTTAACAGTCTAGTCAATTCAAACCTCCTTTCATGTATTTTCATTTCCAGAATCGAGAAAAATAGTCAATGATTGTGTCATGTTGGAAAGATGTCCCTGAGTTTAAAGACAGAAAACAAATATATTGTGTCATGACAAATGGGTCAACATTTCCAAATGAAGCATCTTTTCTTCCCTTCTGTCTTATTTTAATAGCGAGTGAACAGAATGACAAACTTGGCTTTTCCGCGGCTATGATTCCATTACTCTATCTTATTATTAAGAGAGATTTCTCTTGATAATACTCTTTTCAAACTGTCTTTCACACAATGGCATCATCCCATCTTGATATTCCATATCCTCGAGCAATCATTCAATGGGATTAATTTATTAAAGGAGAAGTCCCATTGTTTTTGTTGTTGCTTTATTATCAGCATCACTCTTTGAACAATATTTTATATGTTTTGCTTCAAACACTTGATGGTTTAATGACATATAGAATATTGGTTGCTATATATTTATTAAACTTAAATGCATTGTAACAAATAATAGAATACCTGCTTTATGTTAATGTCAGTGCACGCATACAATTACAATTATTTATATAGTGTCAACATATTCCACAGCACTGTACAACAGCTAAAACAAACAATTAATTCTAACAGAACACATGCAGGAACAGTAAGTAAAGTAGTCCCTGCCCAAACAAGCTTTCAATCTAAAAGGATGAGGGACAAATACACAGAGGGAAGTAGGGGAATCAAATTATCTGGATTCTAGATATAACTGAAAGGGTGGGAGAGGCATTTGCCAGGAGGGAGCACATGGATGAGAGAAAGTAGATATCAGGATGGGGATTTAAAGGGATAGCTTATAGGTTTCTCAAAAGAAGTGTGTTCTTAAAATATTTTTGAAGGACTGAAGAGATGGAGAGAGCTGGCGGAAGGCTTGCAATTGTGAGTCTTGGGAGCTTGTAGACAAAATAATTGTTAGGCTGCAAATTAATCCTACATGAAAAATGAAGCCAGTGTTGAGACTGACAGAGGTGTGAGGTTTGAGAGATGCGGGACGTAAGACAGAGGAGTCTGGCAGAGGCCTCCATTATGGAACATGCAGGGGCAATATGGACACTTTTCAGGCCAATTTGCAAAGGGTTATAATAATCAAGGTGGAAAATAACAAGAGCATAGGCAAGCATTTTTGACACACACTGAGTGAGAAAGGGGCAAAGCAGGAAATGGTTTTAAAGTGAAAGCAAGGTAGAGGATTTGGCGATAGAATTTGTGTAAGGGAAGAAGAAACAGTCAGAGTCAAAAAGGACACCACGACAATGCACCTGTGCAGTTGAGGATATGATTAGAGTTGAGCGAACCTGAACTGTAAAGTTCGGGTTCGTTCCGAACATTAGGTTTTTGGACCCCGGACCCGAACACTGACATATCACTGTATGTTGGAGTTCGGCGATTTAATGGCGCATTTTCAAAGGCTGCAGGGCAGCCAATCAACAAGCGTTTGACTCGTGTGCCCTTAGAAGCTATTAAAGCCATGCCTACTAATGGTATGGCTGTAATTGGCCAGTGCAGGACGTGACACAGCCTCTATATATAAGCTGGAGTCGTGTAGCTCCACACGCACATGCGGTCTTATTAGTGTAGGGAGAGGATGCTGCCGCTGATAGGGACAGCTTAGAAAAGAATTCTGCAAACTAGTACATTAGTGGGGTGGGGTGGGGTGCACTTCATATCTGAGAGTCAAATAGAAGCTTCAAATACCGCGGTTACATCGGAGTTTTAAAAAGTAATTTTTTTTGGGTGCTAAATAGTACATGAGTGGGATAGTACATATCTGAGAGTCAAACAGAATCATCAAATACTGCTGTCACATTGCAGTTTTAAAACTTTTTCAATTTTTGGGGTCCTGAACTGCTAAATAGTATTTTAGTGGGGTGCACTTCATATCTGAGTGTCAAATCGAAGTGTCTAATAGTGTGCTTACAGCGCAGTTGTAAAAATTCTAATTTTCTGGGTGCTTCAGTTATCCAAGTAATACATGTAGTGATCAAAGGATCCATAATAGAATTGAGCGAACCCGAACTGCAAAGTTAGTGTAGGGAGAGGAAGATGTGTTGCTTCTAAGTGTGTAGTTGGAGATATTCTGGAGAGTTTTACAGAAGCTTCAACTGTCTAAGAGTTGTGCTAAGAGCTTTCTTTCCTACTGTTACAGGTAAGATTCATCTGTAGGAAAAGGTTACTGATTGCACAAGGTTTGAATTCCTTTTGGTAATTATAAGGCATTTGATTTGATTAGTTAGTTACTTGCTATTGATTGCTGTTTAAATGAGCTATTGTTTGCAAATAAGCAGAGGCCTACCCAGGTGTTAAACATTCCTAGTAGGTGGTGATTTTAGGAGTTATATAAGGGTTGTTGTCATTAGCTTGGCTAATATAGCTTGGTTACTTTATCTAAGTGTTGCTTCTCAGTGTGTTTTGGAGATATTCTGGAGAGTGTTGCTTCTAACTGTGTTGTTGGAGATATTCTGGAAAGTGTTGTTTCTAAGTGTGTTGTTGGAGATATTCTGGAGAGTGTTGTTTCTAAGTGTGTTGTTGGAGATATTCCGGAGAGTGTTGCTTCTAACTGTGTTGTTGGAGATATTATGGAGATAAACTGGAGGTAATCTGAGGTATTCAGAAGGATTAATAAAAAGTTAAGATTTGTTTGATTTAAATTATTCTCCTCATTGGAATGGCAGACTTAGTTCAGTGTAATAGTTGCTATGCATTTGTTTCACATTCCACTTTTTGGAGGTTTGGTTGTTGTCTACAGTTCTCTATCTTGCGGCAGGAGATTGTATTTTTGAAGTCTCAGATTTGTAAATCACCTGGTCAACAAACTCAGACTGGAACTGCTGCAAAGCCACTGCCGCAGAGACATACTAGGAATGGCAGATGGATTACTGTAGGATCTGGTAGACTTAGAGATGTGGATAAAAGGCATTTTGCACAGTCTGTTGCTCTACATAATTCATTTTCTGCACCTTCAGAGTGTAATTGTGTTATGGAGAGAGACACTGAGGCTAGTGGTGTTGTGGAGAGAGGCACTGAGCCTAGTGGTTTTGTGGAGAGAGGCACTGTGGCTAGTGGTGTTGTGGAGACTGGCTTGGAGACTATGGTGAGGCCTAATAGAAAGCAGTTGCTGTTGGGGGATTCCATCATAAGAGGTGTGGAGATGGACAATTGTGGTCTTGTGAGGAGTCTTCCCGGAGCTACTGCTCACAGAGACAGGAGACGTATCTGTAATATTGTTCAGCAAGCAAAGCAGGAATGGGAATTGGATGTACTTGTCCATCTAGGGACAAATGACTCGGCTTGCAATGAGGTTTCAGAGGTTACGGAAGTTTTTAGTGTTTTTGCCAATGATATACGGCAGGTTGCTTCCACACTGTCATTCTCTGAAGTTTTGCCTGTGCATAACACTCAGAACGACAGGCGGATGCATATTAGGGACTTTAGTTTGTGGCTTGGTGAATGGTGTTGGGAGCAAGAATTTAGCTTTATTTCTCATGGTAGCTCTGATTGGAATGGAAATAAGCTGTACAAAAAAGATGGTTTGCATCTTTCTCAAAAGGCAACAAATGTTCTCAGTGAGCAGTTCAGAGATTTTGCTAGGATGTATTTAAACTAGGAGGGGGGGGGGGCAAAAGGGTGATAAAACATCAATCCAATTGTCCCCCGAAACAAGGACAGAAGGTGCTTGTGGCAAGTGTGTTAAAAAATGATAAGCTTAGAGTCATGTCTACAAATGCTCGCAGTTTAGGGAATAAGATCCATGAACTTGTGGCAATAATGGCAACTGATAGTGTAGATTTAGTCGCTGTTACTGAGACATGGTATAAGGAGAAAAATTACTGGGACATAGCAATACCAGGGTACTCTTTATATAGAAAAGATAGGGAAGGCAAGAAAGGGGGAGGGGTGGCCCTGTATGTGAAGGATAGCATAAAATCGAGCCTAATAAAAGTTAGTGAGGCAAACATAGAGTCCGTTTGGGTTACGTTATATGCCCCCAGGACAATTGAAGAGTTAGATAATCTACTAGTTGAGGAAATAGCTAAGATGACAATGAAGGGGGAAGTTATCATCATGGGTGACTTTAATCTTCCTGATGTAAATTGGAAAACAAAATTAGCTACTTGTGCCAGGAGCACACAAATTCTAAACTCCCTACAGGTATTGTTTTTAAAACAGGTTGTTGAGGAGCCAACTCTTAAAGAGGCCATACTAGATTTAGTGTTAACAAATGGAGATTTGGTATCAGATATTACTGTAGGTGAAAGTTTAGGATCCAGTGATCATCAGTCAGTGTGGTTTAATATAAGAACAGTGACTGAGTCACACCACACAAAAACAAAGATTTTAGACTTTAGAAAAACAGACTTTTCTAAAATTAGAATATGTGTAGAGGAGTCATTATCAGACTGGAGCAATTTAAATGGAGTCCAAGAGAAATGGGATTATTTAAAAGTTGCACTATTGAAGGCAACAGAAAATTGCATTAGGCTTGTCAGTAAAAGCAAAAAATTCAAGAAACCACTGTGGTACTCTGCAGATGTGGCCAAAATAGTTAAAAACAAAAAGTTAGCATTTAGGAATTATAAAAAAACACAGAGTGAGGAAGACAAAATGATCTATAAGATTAGGCAGAAAGAGGCTAAGCAAGTTATAAGAGCTTCCAAATCACACACAGAAGAGAAAATAGCACAGTCAGTAAAAAAGGGGGACAAAACATTTTTTAGATACATAAATGAGAAAAGAAAAGTAAAACAAGGATTAGTTAGATTAAAAACAAAAGAAGGAAGTTATGTAGAAGAGGATAAAGGTCTAGCTGACTGCCTCAATTAATATTTTTGTTCTGTATTTACAGAAGAAAATGAAGGAAAGGGACCTCAGTTGAGAAAAAGGATAAATGAGTCATTTGTTACACGTGAGCTTACAGAGGAAGAGGTTCTATTTCAACTGTCAAAAGTAAAGACAAATAAGTCAATGGGACTTGATGGAATACACCCAAAGCTATTAAAAGAGCTTAGTGGTGTACTAGCAAAACCATTAACAGATTTATTTAACCAATCATCGTTAACAGGAGTAGTCCCAGAAGATTGGAAGTTAGTGAATGTTGTGCCCATTTACAAGAAAGGTAATAGGGAGGAGTCGGGCAACTATAGGCCAGTAAGCCTTACTTCAGTAGGGGGGAAAGTGATGGAAACCATGTTAAAGGATAGGATTGTTGAACACATGGATTTCAAGATCAGAGACAACATGGGTTTACTTCAGGGAGATCATGCCAAACTAATCTTATTGATTTTTTTTGATTGGGTAACTAAAATTATAGATCAGGGTCGTGCCTACATTGCTTACCTAGATTTAAGTAAGGCTTTTGACACTGTTGCACATAGAAGGCTTATCAATAAACTGCAATCTTTAAGTTTGGATTCCCATATTGTTGAATGGGTCAGGCAGTAGCGTGACAGGCAACAGAGTGTTGTACTTAATGGAAAATATTTGAAGCTTGGACTTGTCACCAGGGGGGTGTCATGGTACCTGTAATTTCAACCTCTGAGGAGGTCAGGCACCTGGACGGTCTCTCTTCCAAAAGGGCTCCTATGCCCAAGCATTTCGGCATTTTCGGCCGTTTTCGCGCCGGCCACGCCAGCTCCTCCCCCTTTTATGACGCGACGGCCAATAGTCGACGTCATGACGTCATCATTAACGTGAACCGCCAGAAACCGCAATTCCGGACCTTTTGGGGGCGTGGTCATTAATTTAGGTGACAGGGTATTTAAGGGAAGCTTGTACTACTACTCATTGCCCTGTCGTGGTTCTAGCTTGCTAGTCACTCAGCGCGTTTCTCTCTTTGTGTTTTCCGGTTTTGACCTGGCTTGTACTTTTGTCCTGCTGCTCTCTCCTCTCCTTAGACCCGGCTTGTTCCTCGCTTACCTGTCCTCCGGCCCCCTCGACCTCGGCTTATCTTTTGACCATTCTTGTCTTGTCTATACGTTAGTCCGGCCATTCTAAGGTCCGGTATACGTACCTCCTCCTGTCCGCACTCTGCGTATTGGATCCCTGTCACGATCCTGACAGGGGGTACCTCCGGGATCTGTACTTGGACCCATTCTCTTTAATATTTTTCAGTGATATTGCAGAAGGTCTTGATGGTACGGTATGTCTTTTTGCTGATGATACTAAGATATGTAACAGGGTTGATGTTCCAGGAGGGATAAGCCAAATGGCAAATGATTTAGGTAAACTAGAAAAATGGTCAGAATTGTGGCAACTGACATTTAATGTGGATAAGTGCAAGATAATGCATCTTGGACGTAAAAACCCAAGGGCAGAGTACAGAATATTTGATAGAGTCCTAACCTCAACATATGAGGAAAGGGATTTAGGGGTGATTATTTCTGATGACTTAAAGGTAGGCAGAAAATGTAATAGAGCAGCAGGAAATGCTAGCAGAATGCTTGGTTGTATAGGGAGAGGTATTAGCAGTAGAAAGAGGGAAGTGCTCATGCCATTGTACAGAACACTGGTGAGACCTCACTTGGAGTATTGTACACAGTACTGGAGACCGTATCTTCAGAAGGATATTGATACCTTAGAGAGGGTTCAGAGAAGGGCTACTAAACTGGTTCATGGATTGCGGGATAAAACTTACCAGGAAAGGTTAAAGGATCTTAACATGTATAGCTTGGAGGAAAGACGAGACAGGGGGGATATGATAGAAACATTTAAATATATAAAGGGAATCAACACAGTAAAGGAGGAGACTATATTTAAAAGAAGAAAAACTACCACAACAAGAGGACATAGTATTAAATTAGAGGGAGGTTTTGAAATAATATCAGGAAAAAAATAATATCAGGAAGTATTACTTTACTGAGAGGGTAGTGGATGCATGGAATAGCCTTCCAGCTGAAGTGGTAGAGGTTAACACAGTAAAGGAGTTTAAGCATGCGTGGGATAGGCATAAGGCTATCCTAACTATAAGATAAGGCTAGGGACTAATGAAAGTATTTAGATAATTGGGCAGACTAGATGGGCCGAATGGTTCATATTTGGCTGCTTCTTGCCTGTCTGCGCTGCAGCGTAACTTCTGCCTTCCTGCTCACCGCCTCATGAGACTGTGCAAGCAGCAGCAGGCGATAGTGAAGTTTCAGCTGCAGCACACACTGGTTAGTGGCTCTGCACCAGACTTCCCTCCAATTGATCAGAGTTAAAGGATTTCAAGTGGACTCATTACAATTACAGGGCCTCTAAAGAGTCCTGTATTGTTATGTCATCACTAACTTCCCGAGTCGGGAGTGGGGCATTTGCGTGCCTGCTGCCTTTCTTGCATGTGGTTGCCATTTCTCAGGGTCCCTGTACGGAATGGAACCCTGATTCCCTGTTACCCGTGGTCACCATGGTAGGCGCAGAAACTGGCATCGAAAGTTGATATGGATGACATCCGCATGCAAAGTTGCCGCCATGGGGATGTGTGATTGGCCCAAGGTTCTCTAGAGTCAACAAAGTGCCTGCGCAACTATAATGTCAACAGCTACTCTGCGGAACAGAGTTGTCTTTTTTTATAGGTCCCAATATTTTGGGGGCTACCCCAATTAAAAAAATTATATATATATACAGTGTTGGCTACCTCATCCTCCTCCTCCATTGCTGCTTCCACCTACACCGCCCCATTCACCGCCTCCTCAACCTATGGGTCACTTAGTATAAACTAGGTACACATTAGCAGAGGCTTGTAAAGGCCTTATCTCCATGCATCAGGAATTGAGCATTTCTCCATGCATCAGGACTGCAAGAAATGCACCGCAGGCCGCAAATGTTTCTTTTTTTGTATGTCCCAATATTTTGTGGGCTACCACAATAAAATAAAAAAAAACAGTGTCGGCTACCTCATCCTCCTCCACCACCACGGTCACCGCCTCCTCAACCTATGGGTCACTTAGTATAAACTAGGTACACATTAGCAGAGGCTTGTGAAGACCAACTCGAAAGAATAGATATTATGAACATCACAGCGTAAACCAAATTTTGATTATAAGAAGGAGTGAAAAGAAATGTTCATTTAGGCCTCTTGGAGAGACTGTATCTAACTCATAAATCCAATAGGTCTCTCTATTCAGGAGAACTTTTCCTCGATCACCTGCCCTGTTGGATAATGGGATATGGTCAATAGCCACAAACTTCAATGAGGATAGCGGATGTTTGTATTCCAAGAAATGTTTAGCTACTGGTTTATCGGAAGATCCATCTCTATATGCTAATCTGATACAGGATCTATGTCCCCTGATTCTCTCACACAATGCAGTTTCAGTCTTACCAATATATACTAGACCACACGGACATATTAACTTATAAATAACATGTGTTGTTTTACATGTGATGGTCTTCTTGATGGAATATTGTTTATTTGTATGCGGGTGAGAGAACATCTTTGATGGCATCATGTGGCCCCATGTGACGCAGCCTAGACAGCGAACACAGCCTCATCAATTGCACTTTGTATACATATACTATATAATTTTTCTATAGGATAGTATATTTATATTTTTGCACGTGTATATAATTAATTTTATACTGTATTTCGGCACATAATTAAATATAAGCCCATTTGACTGTCACTTTAAAAGCTCTAACAGCTTTAGCCAGTTTATGGCTGATACACATCACATCGTTTCATATATTAATCTTTGTTCACATCTATAGTCATTTTAGGTTATATGTTGCACGTTCTAATCCGCACAATTAGTCTAATGTGCCGTTCTGTGTCTTATCTCCATAGCGACGCTTTAGTTATTCGCGTCGCTATGGTGACGAACGGCATGCGTCATCACGCGGTGACGTCACTAGAGGGGGCGGAGCTTGACGGAATATGCGCACTGGGCACTGTAGGACGCTGGTAACACGGCGGTCTTTTCACTGAGGGTAAGCTATTTACTTAATTTATCAATTTATTTAATTTGCTTAATTGGATTAATGTTAGTATGTATATAAAATTAATTTTTTGTCATTGTAAATCTATGATCCTGATGAAAGTCTTGTGTGACTGAAACGTTGATCACTTGATGTTTTAAATCGTTTTTTCATTAAATTTTGGACTTTTAAACCATGAGTGCAGCCATACCCTTGGATTTTTTATATATATATATATATATATATATATATATATATATATATATATATAAAAACAGTGTTGGCTACCTCATCCTCCTCCTCCACCGCTGCTTCCACCTACACCACCTATGGGTCACTTAGTATAAAATGTACACAATAGCAGAGGCTTGTGAAGGCCTTTTCTCCATGCATCAGGTATTGAGCTCAGTTTTAACAATGAAAGAGAATACCCTGCACTCCAACCCTCTGTCATATGGATAAATCTGTTGATCCTCCTGACAGCCATGCTTTAGATTTTGATTTATGTTCTTCCAAAGCTAAAATCTAAGATTCCATCTAGTGCTATTTTATGGCTCAGCTGTATTTTTAATTTGTATGTTATTTTAAGTGATTTCCCTATTCACATTTGTTTGCAGGGCAATTGTCCTACTCTTCCTTCCATTTACATGCTTTTGCAGCTCTCTAGCTCTTTCCAGGAGGTTTTTAGAGGCATTTTTGTGGCCAAAAGTTTGGGTCCCCATTGACTTCAATGGGGTTCGGGGTCAAGTTCGGGGTCAAGTGCAGGGTCAAGTTCGAGCCCGAACCCAGACTTTTTTTTTTTTAAGTTCGGCCGAACCCGCCGGACCCGAACATCCAGGTGTCCGCTCAACTTTAGTTATAATAGCTTAATTGACTCAAAGTGAAGCAGAGACAGACATAGCCTAGGAGGGAGGGCAAAGAGTTTGGTCTTGAAGAGTTTGAGTTTTAGGAATTGTGAAGTCATCAATTCAGAGACAGAGGAGAGGCAGTTGATGACACAAGCCAGCAGACAGGGAGAAAGATCATGCAAGGAGAGTTAGCTCTGGGTGTCATCAACATACAGGTAATATTGAAAGCCATATGATGATATCAGGTCACCAAGACAGATAGTGTAAATTGAGACAAATCCCAGTACAGAGCCCTGAGGAACTCCAACCGAGATTGGTACAGAAGGGGAGGAGGAACCAGAGAAGGAAACACTAAAGAAGTGGTTAGAGAGATTGGAAGAGAAGCAGGAGAGATGGAGGTGCCACTTGCCAAGGTTGCGAATTGTGAGGAGGCAAAGCAGGTGGCCAACACTGTCAAAAGCAGTAGAAAGATCAAGATGCATAATTAGGGAATAATGACCTTTGATTTTGCCATCATTAAGTCATTAGTCACGTTGTCCAGGGTAGTCTCTATGGAATCCGGTTTAAAATGGTCAAGTAGGGAGTTTAAATTCAGATAGTTTAGACCAGGGGTAGCAGCTTCACATATAGTACCTCAAAAAAATCACAAAAAAAACACACAAACAAAAAATTCCACAGATGGTATAGGCAATTTTTACACACGTGCTTGAGAGCCTAAAATAATGGCTCTTTTATATAACGCAGTGGAGCCTTTTAGGAGCGACTACCCAGTAACACATGACAGATTATTATGGTAGCCCTTTCCTCTTTTTCTGGAGTATATGTTTTATTGTTATTGATGTTATTTATTCAACTGAACATGCATATGTTATAAGGGTGCTGCTGGGTCCATCTCACACAACATACAAGATCCAGGGCACTCACACACTCACTCACCAAAACAGTAACTCCAAAGCTCACAGAATTTAATAGATTTTCTAAAAACACCTGACTAAGATAAAAATAATAAGGATTTCCTTACAGTATATCATCATACACTAAACAAGGCTGCAATAACACTAATGTACCCAATTTTGGCACTCTTTTTCTCACTTGATCTGAGAGCCAAATGGTAGAAAAAACAATCAGTGTACTTGATTTGTCTGATTCATTTTCCCAAATAGTTTTTGTTAACAAAACTGGGATGAGCCAAACTACCCTATGGCCGCAATTCACCATCCTAAATTATTTTAATTTTTTGGAGGACAAAATGGTTCTGCCGTAATACTTTTTTTTTTCACTGTCCAATGGAAACCAAAGGAAATTTATTGTGAACCGTATAAAGAGAAACTAAAAGGAAAAAAATATGTATAACTATACCTTCCAAACAAACAACAAGAATGATTACATACCAGATAAGTAGAGAGAGAAGAAAAAATTAAAGGCAAGAAAAAAAACTTATGAAGTGTACATCAAAGATGTGTGAACTAGTAACCTGATATTCAAATGTTTTAAGAGAAAGGCATCAGTCATCTCTAAGAAAATACATTCCCAGTCTATGTTTACATTATGTAATATTAAGATATTATTCCCACTTGCAGAAATAAACAAAATTTGAAACCGATGAAAGATTTAAATGTTGACTTAACGGGCAACTGTTCATTCTTTGCCATTTATACCATATCACCGAATCAAGCATTAAAACTTATGTTTAAGTCTTTTTTTCATGTGATGATCAATTTTCTTTTAAATATATATTAAAGATGTGACAAGTGACATCATAAACCAGTTTTGTCCAGGCCCAGCCAGAGCATACATTGCAAATGAGGTGGAGAAACAGAAACACTGTTTTAGTTCTCATTTTCTCTATATGCTTTACATTCAATCAACACAAACCAATCAAACTGGCTAGACTGTCTTGAAACTGTATAAGTTCTATTTTCGAAGTGTTTGCGTATGTGTGTATGTGTGTCTCCAAAAGCCAGAGACTGATCAAGAAGATAAAACTATTGTCCTTTCTCGAGCATTCAGGAGAGAAACTACATATATAGGTCAAAGCAAATAGTGGGTAGTTTTATACAGAACAATATTGCCACATTTCACAGACCTTAAGAACACACACACACACATTACATTCTCTGCAAAAGCACGTCATATCAGAATTGCAGATTAATCTGTGTTGCCAGTGGTTGCTAACATGCATCCAAACTCTTTGAAAGGATAAAAGGCCGAGTCAGCACTGCAAGGAATCAAACGAGGAAAACTGACTGGAGCCTGCTCACCTGAAATATCTCAGCATATATGAATATAATGTATACGGAGAGCAGTACAAAAAAGAGGAAAGCTTAACACTTAAATATATATATATTTTTTTTTAAATTCTTTATTTTTGTTGTGCATGAGTATATACAGAGGCAACCTGCAAAGCCACAACAGCATTACATGAAGAGAGATTAACAAAGAAATACACGTAGATTAAGGTCATCTACATACCGTAGCGCTCGGTTATGTGGCAATTGATATCATCGCACTTTTTTTTAATATAATGTTAGGTAACCATGTCTAGGTGCTCATGAAGAATAATACATTCAGTCACTACAGAATTACTATATGTTGTGATGGTTGATCAAAAGTAGGCATTGAATGACTAGTGATTCACAGACGCTTAATGTGCCTCTACAATATAAGTAGGAAAACATTCTAAAACAGGCTAGATTATTATATGCTATGAATTAACAGTGAAACCACTGGGTACTTGTCAGGTCATAAAAACATACCAAACTTATAAAACTAAAGGCCACATATCAGGGTTGTAGATGCAATTGGCCACAGCAAATGCCGCTAATAGGCCTCAGTAAGCGATCTGGCTGTAAACCAGCCTTGAGGTTGTTTTTGCTTCCACACAGTCCTGCAAGAAGAGCCAGGATACATGTAGTTAATCTCCAAGAGTGCCGTTAAATGCAGAGTTTTAATCCCTCTGAGCCCGAGTCTTAGGGCAAGCCAGTAGTGCACCGCAGCTTCCTCTCCACTCTCCGGTGTTTATTTGTGAATGTGCAACCTGCCAGATGAATTTGGCCCTGGATTTTAATAAAACTAATGCTTTGTGAATCTTCTGAATACAATACAGATGTATATACAATACGGATGTGATAGCATTGGTTTTAATACAGACACCGGATGCATTGGGTGATTGGTGTAAATTTGATCGGATCGACTTTATTCTGACCGGAATTGGCTTTAGTAAATATGAGAATTACAATTCGGGTCATAATTCAGTCATTTTTGCTGGATCTTCTCCATCTGGACAAAATTTAGTGTGTAGTGAATAATTTGGTTAATCTCAAAATCAACTGTGTGAATTTAAAACATGACCTAAAATGTTTTCTTCCCTGTGCAAAGTTTTAAAATGGAAAAAGGTTAATAGCTTATGAGACTGAATCCAGTTGGTACTGTCTCATACAGGTCTTAGCTTACTTGTGCCATGAAAGAGTAAATATTCACCAAGGCATATCAGCCTGACCAACCTCTAAATATTAATTTACACATCTGAATTCATATTTCTAGAGGTTTTGTACATTTTCCTATTTTGTGTTCTACCTACCACTGCATATTATGGCCATTTGATTTTAAATTAGAAAAAAATACCTGTCTCCAGAAAAATATTAAATATTATATATTTTCACTGATAAAGCTATGTTTGTTGTCTTAATAACATGCAATGAAATCCACATAGAAAACTAAGAAATAGACAAAACACATTAAGTCTGTTTTCTAAAGACATCTCTATTAATAGTTAACCTTAAAATGTAACGAGGCATCTCACAAGATGGCATTTTCAAGGATTGTGTTACTGATTTTGATAGCAGAAACTGTGTGACAAAGACTTAAATTTCTTTCTCAGAAGGTCACCTAAATAAATATTTGTTGAAGAGAGACTGACTTTAGAGCAGATTTAATTACAAAAGAGGTTGGAGATCAAAAATACAAACCCGTTTCACCACACATTTCAATCAACATTTGCACCATTCCATACGAATCTCTTATTTTTAACAATACAAGACCAAATCCTTGCGTAAACATTACAATAGTGAATTTTGTGCAAATTATTATAAAACTGGGAAAAACAGAAGAAAAAATAAATCTAAGTCATATACACTTTGAATTTCTATGCTTGCAGGATTTTTTTTTTTTTGCAAATATGTGGTATGGACTACAGAAGCCTAATATTTAAATGAGAGGTTTTACCAGAAGTAGATAGTTTGACAAGAAAGATATATTTTCCCCTTTTTTTTATCAACAAATGTATATTTTTATTTGTTAGAGCAGCAAGAAATCTTTTTTTTCCAGATTGGCACAGAACCGTATGGTTTATTTGTTTTTATTTTACCAGTGCCACAACTTACCTGTACTATAAGGTAACCTATAAAATACAGTGTTCTCTTAATAGTGACATATAAATTAAAGTACATGTCTGCTTTTCTATTTTTTTTTTATTTTTTTTTAAACTGTTACCTTGCAAATGATTGGTCTTATATTCCACTCCGCTAATTTTATTTTTTTATTTTTTTATCCCTCTACTGTCACTGACCCTAATATAATTGTTCTTTATTTGTTTTGTTAAAGCTTACATGTGTCTGCATTTATTACAGATGTGACTAATGGCCATCAATGTGTGCTTTGTTTGAATCTTTATGAACAAGAACAGCACGATCTGATATTATGTTAGTTGTGTTGAAAATGTGTATTTTGTTATAAATCAAGGCTTATTCATAAAATTGTAAGAATATTTAAAGTAAGAATATTTACTATTGATAACATTATTTAAAAAATGAAATTAAATATTTAAATTATTATTGTCACATTTTCCATCTGATGTTCACATCACTGTACTTTAGGTAGCAACAGCTCACACTAATTTTTTCCAGCTATGACATAACTTAACTCCTTACAGTAAAATTATTTAATAATCATGTTTTACCATAAATAATATACCATGTAAAAGTAAGCAGGGCCTCAAAGGTGATAATTGCCAACTGATGCTTACCAACTGATTTGATCATAAACAAGAGCGATAGAATATGCTACCATCGAGCTCCATTCACTCGTTTCTCATCACTATTATAAGTAGTTATTTTATTGTGTTTTCACAGTTATAACAGAATGTCAAGCTGAATAAGCAAATAAGCACAAACATCACTTTTTTCTTTATAAATTATTTCAAATATTTAACCCTGTTCACCAAAACATGTCCAATAGGATCTTAGCACGTGCCATGATAAAAAAATAAAAAAACGAACTCAGTTTCAAAGAAATCACAATGTGTGCACATTTTGGGTGATCAGCAAGTCATCTGAATTCTTTAACCCCTTAAGGACTGAGCCAAATGTATACGTCTTGATCAAGATAAAACGTAGGCAAAACTTGGAATTTGACTATATGTCTGTTCAACTGTAATTCACCTCTTTTATATTAAGTAAACCCACACTTATTATATATAATTTTGTTCAAGAGAAACAGGGCTTTCATTTACCATCAAATATTTAGCTATGAAACATAATTTAACATCAATAAAATATAAAAAAAATTTGAGAAATTAAGAAATCTTATTTTTTTTAGTTCTGCAAGACATTTTAACTGTACATATATGCATTCAGCGATGTCTCGTGTAAAACAGTACCCCCATTTACAGGTTTTATGGTGTTTTGGGAAGTTACGTATATGTATATGTATATATATATATATATATATATATATATATATATGGGAGAAAAGAATAGTGATGGCTCTGATTCAGAGGTCGCAATACCTGACCAATGAATTAGTGCCAAAGAGCCCTAAGATTACTCTCCCTATTTGGGGAATAACCCACAGAGTTAATATAAAAGAAAGAAAGGAGAGGGGACTAAATGAGTCCTCAGTGGGAGAGTAATAGAGGGGGAAGGGGGGTCCCTACCTTTAATAATCCTAAAGGAAAACACAATTTAAAATAGGACAGATGGGAAAAGGGAATTTAAATGGTAAACCATCTAGAGACAGTTACAGAAAAACATGTGTCTGCTATAAAGAAAAGAGACTGCCTGGCAAATTCTAACCTAAAGGTTAAACAACATGCGTCCTGAGTCTCTTAGGTAACCAATCCAGGTTATAGAAGTAGCTAAAAAACTGAGCCTGTATATAGAGGTAGGAAAAGACCTCTATAGGAGAAGTTAAACTACCCCAAATTTCTATGCCCAAAGAGAGACTCCTATCAGTAGGAAGCTTTCCCTAGTTACCTCGGCACTGTGTTGAAAACCACAAGTGCCTACCCGGATCCTAATCCCTATTAGTCCTAAAAATTACAAAGATTTAAACAAATAAATCCATAAGTGCTACCAAAAAAGTGAGCAAAAGAAAATAAATAAAGTAAGCTCGACGCGAGTTTCGGCATTTCAGCACGCCGTCGTCAGGAGCAATAAACTTTTAAAGTTCCCTGTATCCATTTAAATACCTTTTGTTGCAATCATTGAAAATTGTGAGATGCTGTGTGTAGTATCCGGCCGTAATTGCTAATTCCTCATTGGTCCGGTATTTAGCTAATGCCGTCCCTTATCGGCCGCATCACGTGACGTGAATTGTGACGTGAGCGGAGGGGCGTGATTCCGGGATCGGATAGAGCCCACGTGGGGGCAGTGTGGGAGTGGTTAAGCTGCTGAGTGACATTCGAGGGGAAACCCTCTGTTTGAAACCCGACGAGGTAGAGCGCTCGTTTGAGGGATATGATTGTAAAATCACCTTAATAACCAGAACATGAAATGAGTGCCATAGGAGTGCTATAATTTACACTGATATAAAGCAAAAATGGACAGTTACTTCAATCCCTGGATCATAATGCGCAAGAGTGGATCAGCTAAAAGGCTAAGTAATTACTGTACAATTCACAGGTTATATACATAGGGTTTTGAAAGATAATACTTATAGATTAAATCCCATTGGGTCAGTATGATCCCATATCCTTACTTAAATCATACTAGAATCCCTGGATCGTAATACGCAGGGATAAATCAGCCAAAGGGCTTAGCTAAGTGATAACTATGCAATTCAAAAGTCATATATATATAGAGGCTTGAAGAGTGATACTTATTGATCCAATCTCATTGGGTCAGCATAATCCCATATTTTATAAAGAAAAGAAATAAATAGACAGGAAGAATAAATAAATAGATACTACATATAAAAGGTAGTGGTGTGTGATAACTGTAACATATATACAGTGCAATATATTGTATCCATATAAGGATATGGTAGGGATTTCCCTGCCAGATGTACATCAAAGACAGAAAGAGTAAGAATCAAAAAGTGAAGGTTAGGAGGGCAGATTAAAGGAAGGCAGCAAATGAAAAGCCCTCATTCAAGCTTGCAGGGGAGAGGGTCTTGAGTTTGTAAATCCAGTAGGACTCACGCTGTCTCAGTTTCCTATCCCAGTCCCCCTTCCTTTGAGTTTGTGGGATATGTTCTATCCCCATAAACTTTAATTTATTAGTAGAATTCAGATGATGAACTTTCAAGTGACGTGATATTGGGGTTTCCAAGGGTCTTCTAACCGAATTGATGTGTTCCCTAATCCTTAGTTTGAAGGGTCTAAAGCTTTTCCCCACGTACTTAATGCCGCACGAGCATGTAAGTAAATAGATGACACCCTCTGTCCTACAATTAAAAAATGAATGGACAGGGAAGGTTTCTCCGTTATTACTGTCCGTGAATTCCTTGGATTTTTTATCAATGAATTCACAGGCACTGCAACGCCCGCATCTATAAGTCCCTTTAGGTAGGTAGTTGTTGATCCTTCTTTTAAGGGGGGCTAGGTGACTCTGTACCAACGTGTCACATAGATTTTTTCCTCTCCGTGCAGTCACAGAGGGGAATGTAGTGACTACCTGTTTTACTTGTGGGTCAGACGTCAAAATCGGCCAGTAGCGTTTCAGTACACTCATAATAAAGTCCCAACCTGCATCATATGTGGCAATGCAACGGATCAATTTTTGATCCTGGCCTTGTGCTTTTTCATCAGTAAGAAGTCAATCACGGGCAGTGCTGATTGCTCTAGCGTATGCTTTTCGTAGGACTCTATTGGGGTAGCCCTTGTCCTTAAAGGCTCGCCTAAGGTCCCAGGCTTTAATTTTGAAATCCTCAATAGAGGAGCAATTACGCCTCAATCGTAGGTACTGTCCTATTGGTATGCCCGCCTTGAGGGGCTGGGGGTGATGGCTATGCCAATTAAGAAGACTGTTGGTGGCAGTTTGTTTTTTGAAAAGAGTTGTTGAAACTCCACCTCCGGACTGAATGGTCACAGTTATATCTAAGAAGTTGAGTTGTTTGCCACCAATCTCACTGGTGTATCTTAGATTGAGATCATTCAAATTTAGGAGACTTACAAAGATTTCAAAGTCTTTCTTGCTCCCTGTCCATACGATTAGTACATCATCAATGTACCGTTTCCAAC
Organism: Pelobates cultripes; assembly: GCA_933207985.1. Lineage (NCBI taxonomy): Eukaryota > Metazoa > Chordata > Amphibia > Anura > Pelobatidae > Pelobates > Pelobates cultripes. Next base: position 240,355,768 of record OW240915.1, on the reverse strand, counting down.
ATGATATCATCCCTATAAAACAACTTAGATGTAGAGCTGATCTTATATCTTTTTCCCAGGTACCTAAATAAAGGTTTGCGGAGGCGGGGGCACAGGATGTCCCCATCGCTGTCCCCCTTATCTGCTGGTAGATGGTACCATTAAAAAGAAAAATATTCTTTGTAAGAACTGTTCTGAGTATATTAGAGATAAGATCTATATAAGCGACTGGATATTGTAATTCTTGTTCAAGGATAGTTCTGATGTTGTTAATTCCCTGTGTATGAGGTATAGAGCTATACAGTGACTCTACATCTAAACTGCATAGTAATGCTTGTTCTGGTATAGAAACATCCTTCAGAAAATTCAACATCTGTTTCGTATCTCTTATGTACGATGGTAACTTTGAAACAATAGGGGACAAAATCTTATCCAAATATATACTCAGGTTCTGAGTCAAATTTCCACACCCCGATACAATCGGTCTACCTGATGGGTTGTCAAGGGATTTATGGACTTTAGGTAAACTGTAAAAAGTTGAGAGTATTGGTTGTCTAACTAGCATGAATTTGAATTCATTTTTAGTAATAAGATTCTCTACTAGGGCCTGGCTCAACATAGTCTTTATTTCGATAAAGTATTGCATGTATATATATATATATATATATATATATAGTTAATACAATGTTAAACAAAAATCTGCACACCAGTCAAGCCATAAGACTTGCTTTTCCCACAGAAATCCCAAATCTGCAGTGATGTTACAACCGCAAAGGATTCTGGGTGGGCATATGCAAATTAGTTTAACAAAGAATCACATTTTTGCCTCATTCCATTTTAAACATGGATTCCTTTTAATCTGTGTTTGCTGTATGCAACAGCTTGAAACACAATTTAGGAAAAGATGCAAAACCAGTGAACCACTCATGAACAGCTGTTTCGTTGTTACTGCAACTCATCAGCAGGAGGTTGGTTACTGGCTTGCTTATTGAGGCTTGGTAGTGCTTGGGAAGCAAAATCCAAATAGGTTATGGTGGAGAAAAATTGTGACTGAAAACCCCTTCCCCCTGAAGTCTGTGGAACTCTTCCGATTAAAACAGTGCCCCCCATGTACAGGTTTTAGGGTGTCTTAGAAAGTTACTGGGTTATCAGGCAGGTCCCGCAAATTGTAATTAATAAAATGACTGAATTATGTAAAAATATTACATAAATATATATATATAAAAATTAAATTATTTTTATTTATATACAGGTGTGTATATATAGTGATATATACATAAATATATATTTATGTATATAGATATATATTATTTCATTCTAAGTGTATTTTGATATCACTATATATATATATATATATATATATATATCAAAATACAGTTACAACGAAATTACATATATTTTTTATTATTTATTTCTTATAATTGTTTTATTTTTCATTTTTAACATATTTATATATTTTATAATATATATAATTCTAATTTTATATATATATATCATTAATATAATTCTATGTGTATTTTGATATTAATATATATATATATAAAATTATATATATTAATATACACTTAGACAGTGTATGTGTATGTATGTGTGTATATATATATATATATATATATATATATACTTAGATTTTTTTATATATATATATGATATAAGTATATATTATTTAATTTTAAACTGTTTTTAACTTTTATTTAACTTTATTACAGGCAGCGAGCAGGTAAGTGGGAAGGACACTGTGGACGTACTATTCCGCCTGCTGGTGTTTAGAGCTGGGTCACCAAGGACGGCATAGCATGCCCGTTGTCCTTAAGGGGTATGACCTAATCACAAAACAAACAAAAATTTATAGTTGATAGAAAAAAAGATAATTGATGGGGCAGCCTCTAAATGTTGATTTTATTCACAGATCAAATGAAAAGTGACCAATATGATGAGTAGTAAATCTCTATATTTATATATTATATATTTACTAAATAATATATATATAATATAAAAATGTATGAATTAGATGTTGTACTATTCTACCTGTTTTTCTCTGTTACTTTTTCTCACTTGGTCTGTGAACCAATATGTCAGGGAAATGTTATGTATATATTTTACAGTACACTGCCTAATGTTCATGCCTTTTTAAACCAAATCATTTCCCAAATAATTTTCATGGATGATATTCAGACAGGCCGAACCCTCAGGAGAGCAAGTGTGAACATGGACACAAACTGAATTTCATTTTTTGAAAAAAATGTTTCTGCCGAACTAATTATTTTCGTAATTTCTACTTCTTAATGTACTGCAAAATATAAACTCATTATTTATATTATGTGTATATTTTGCAGAACACTAATTTGTGAATTGCCATGCCATCTTGTTTCATCCAAAACAAATGCATGGATAAAATTAATCCAAACTGCAACGCCACATGGACAAACCCAGACTCGCCTGAAACAAATTTTTATTCAGACAAATTGATTTGGATGATCTGATTTTTCTAACCGTGCACAAGTCTAGTGAAAATAGACTGTGTTGTATGTAGTACAAAAATAAACAATAAGTGTAGGCTAAACAATGTTTTTGCAAAAGAAAGGAAAAATGTTTATGGATTAAATGGTCAAATAAAATAATATACAAAGTTTCTTCCTAATGGTCATAAGCATGTATGATTATATTGTACATGTAATATATCTTATATATCAATCAGTCATTTATATTTTGTGTATTTGTCTGTATTTAAATTAAGATAAAACATCCAGGAACTAACATTATTCCTGTTCATGATGATGATAAAGATCATAGGACTTCTTGCTAAAATTTCAATTTATAAAAATTTGCAAAGGTTCTATGTAACCACTATGACGGTTATTGAATTAATATTTGATGTAATGAAAATATGGCTGGGAAGCATTCATTTCTGAAGCAGCCAGCAATATTACAGTGACACTTTCTGTACCTGTTTTGTGTTCTGCTCCATTGCGTGTACTGATTTGGTTAGCCTTGTAAAAGAGATTTATCTACCCAAAGCGGCTGACATCCAAAAGAAACTATGGCAAAACATACACAGCAACAATCACCGCCTTCTGTCTTCTACTACAGAGAATGTACAACAATTGTCATTCAAACAGCCTGACTGACAGCTGAAGCACAATACAGACTGGCGGTGTGAAAAATCCCTTTCCCCATTCACATCACATCAATCTTAGATTTAGCACATCACTACATGACTGATTTGTGCAAGCAGAAGAAAATCTATTCCTGTATTTCCGAATTGGCAAGAAAGTTCATGAGTTTCACAGCTTAGCAGTTTCAATGAGATACTAAATGTAAGAAAAATAAGATCTAAAAAAAAATGTGATGATATTTTTTCCAATTCATGGTGTATTTTCATCATTTTGATAAATCTGGAAACTATTGCAATATATTATGTTGTGATTTTTGTATCTGAAATAGAATAATTTATTCTTAAAATGTGATGTCTTAATTTTAAAGTGTAAACTGGCATTTCAACAATCCCAACTCATAGTATATCTCCAGGAATATCAGTGGAAAAAAGTAACATTTTCTACATGTCAAATAGAGCTTGATGTAGTGGACAGATCCAACTGTTCTACCACATTCTTACTCCTGAAAACCAATACGCTATGCTTCCAACAACAATTGTACATTTCCAAAATTTGACAAATTTTATTTTTTATTGTTCGAGATAATACTTATATATCTAGGTCACCCAAAACACAGTCTCCCAATTAGATATTTTCTTAATCTCTACTCTTTGCTCTAGACTCAAATAGAACACCACCCATGGCATATTGAGCTCATACCTCATTAGAACTCACATTACTTTTAGGTTCTCTTTCACCTAGGAGAGTGTCAGCTGATGGCTCTCAGTCAATGAACAATGTCTCAACTTTTTATGAGCCAGAACTTCTAATTCCCTATATCAGCTAAAGTCAGCACCTGACAGAGCAAACTATTGACAAAGCAAACCTGACAGATCAAACCATTTGCAAATTATTTGCCAGGACACTCCTGGCACCATAACCATTACAGTGAGCTGTAGGGGTTATAGTTTTTTAAGTAGCTTATTAAGAACATTAATGTAACCAGACGAAATGGGCACTCTTTCTGCACATTAAGTCCTATTTCCAATATCGCATACACTGGTCAGTAAAGACATAAATATTTATTTCACTACAGTTATAAACATAGGATGTTTATGTTTGAATCTTTAGAACATATATGGTAGGTGTGACAATCTCCCCTTTCCAAATTAGTTTGTCACGAGCTCCTGGAGGAGCCTGCTTGCCAGCCTCCTGCCCACAGACTAGGGACCCTGTAAAATGTAATGTAAAAGTCTCTGTTCATGTATTTGAACTGTATGGTTTGAGAACTGAACAGCTGCATGAACCAGAGATCACCCGGGAGCTTGTTAAATGAAAGGTTTTTCATGTAAAGTCCTGATGGACTCAGGTGCTGCAGGAAGGTTTATCGACATATAATTTGTCAGTAAACACCTCCTACCCATCAAGGAGAGATCATCACCCATGGCCGTCGAGGCCATTGATGGGAGACCTCTCTCTCAACCTCTAATTACCCACAAAACTATGCCTATTACTGTTACTATAGGAGCATTACATAAAGAAATCATTACATTTCAAATAATTGCTTCCCCTTCCTGTCCCATTCTACTAGGATTCTCATGGCTTGTTAAGCATAATCCTCATATTGACTGGGCTAAGGGGGAAATACTGGAATGGGGTAAAGAATGTAGTGAGAGATGTATGTTACCCATTACTAAAAGAGGGGGCATTGTTGCTCTGCCTACCCCTACACCTCAGCCTACCGAAATTCCTGTGCAGTACTGGGAGGTTAAAGAAGTGTTTAGTAAAAATCACACTGATACGCTACCTCCTCACAGATCTTATGATTGCTCCATAGATTTGTTACCTGGCATTATGCCCCCTAAGGGGGAGGTTTATGCCTTATCACCACAGGAGAGTAGGATTATGGATTACATTAAAGAGTCTCTACAAAAAGATCACATATGTAAATCTTCTTCACCTGCAGGTGCGGGGTTGTATTTTGTATCCAAGAAAGATGGAGTGTTATGGCCATGTATTGATTATAGGGCATTGAACAAAATCACCATCAAAAATGCTTATCCCATTCCCCTTATCTCAGAATTGTTTGACATATTCCAGTGCACTAAGGGGTTTACCAAACTCGACCTTAGGAGTGCTTACAATTTGGTAAGGATTAAGGAGGGTCATGAATGGAGAACTGCATTGAGTATCTTGTCATGCCCTTTGGCTCATACAATGCTCCAGCCGTTTTTCAGGGTTTCTTTAATGATGTTCTCAGAGACTACATTTATACTTTTGTATTATTATATCTGGATGATATTCTCATTTATTCCCCCAATCTCCAGACTCATCATAGGCATGTGAAGCAAGTATTGCAAACTTTGCCTTAAAATGGGCTATATTGCAAACTTGAGAAATGCATATTTGATAAGTCGGAGGTACATTTCTTGGGATATAATATTTCGGCCTTTGGTTTTTAGATGGATCCTCGCAAACTAGAAGCCATTCTACACTGGCCATTACCTAATGGGTTAAAAGCCATTCAAAGGTTTATTGGGTTTGCAAATTACTATAGGAGATTCATCAAAGGTTATTCTACTTTGATAGCCCCCATCACCAACATGACACGTAAGGGGGGTTAACTGTACTATATGGTCTAAAGAAGCTAGAGAAGCTTTTGAGCTTCTTAAAAAAATATTCACCTCTGCTGACATATTGGTACATGCTAGAAGAGAAGCACAGGCAGCACTCCAGGATATAGAAGGTGAATTTATTCAAATATGCTGCCTATGTTTCTCTTCTTTGATACTACATTGGTGGATTCAGCGGTGTCCATCCTACACACAGAGCGCACCCTTGGTAGAAGGCCAGAGCATATGTGCAGGACCTGAGTGCAGGGTATTCTGTTTATATTGGTACATCCTGACACTAGCAAACCCTTCATACTAGAGGTAGACACCTCTCAGAGGGAGAGTCAGGATATCCCGTTGCATCCTTGTGGGTTCTTTTCTAGAAAGTTGTCACCAGCAGAGCGTAACTGATATTGGTAATAGAGAGTTGTTGGCTATTATACTAGCTCTGAAAGAATGGCGACATATTTTGGAAGGCTCGAAGGACCCCCTCCCCATAACTGATCACAGAAACTTGGCATACATTGGAGATGCTAAAAAGAAGCTAGATGGTCATTGTTCTTGTCACACTTTAACTTTATCATCACGTACAGACCAGGTCCTAAGAACATTAAGGCTGACGCCCAATCTAGGCAATTTGATATAGAGTCAGAACAAGAGAAAGAGACCTCCCCTATCGTTCCACCTGAGTGTATCATTGCCTCTACTGTCCTTTCCTTGTCTTCTCCTCTTCTTTATGCTATCATGGCTGTTCAGTCTCAGGCACGTAGTGATAAACCTCAAGATATATTGTTTATTCTGTTGCTAGAAAGAAAGGAGGTACTAAGAGTGTTCCATGATAATCTGACAGATGGACATCCGGGTGTTAATAAAACTGTTTCCGCTGATCATTTCCAGATCATTTTGGTGGCATTTTCTTAGAAAAGACATCAGAGAGTATGTGGAGGCTTGTACTGTTTGTGTGGTTTCTAAGGTTCCCCATAAACTACCATGTGGGTTATTACAACCACTTCCTATACCCAGTGTTCCATGGTCTCATTTGTCTATGGACTTCATTGTGTAACTCACGATTTTTAAAGGCTATACCACCATCCTTATGGTGGTTGATCGCTTTTCAAAAACGGCACACTTTGTTATGCTCAAAAAGTTACCTTCTTCCCAAGATCTGGTTCATATATTTATAAGCGAAATTGTCAGATTACATAATATTCCACAAAATATTGTGTCAGACAGGGGTTCCCAATTTGTGTCACAATTTTGAAGAGCATTTAACAAACAGTTGGGTATAGAATTGTCATTTTCATCCTCGTACCATCCTCAAACTAATGGTGCGGCTGAGAGGGCCAACCAGTCATTCGAACTATATTTGCGATGTTTTATTAAAAACATTCAGGAAAATTTGTCTGACTTGCTACCTTTAGCTGCATTTGCCAGGAGTAATACTACCCATGACTCATCTGGACATAGTCCATTTTTTGTCAACAACAGTCGTCATCCTACTGTTCTACCTGTGGTGTTCTCCAACACTACTATTCCTGCTCTGGATGAACATCTCGCATGTATACGTGAGACTTGGACTAAGGTCCACATGGCTCTTGAAACTGCTGCAGCTCCTTTCAAATTTCATACTGATAAGCGACGTGGTGCCAACCCTGTTTACCAGGTGGGTGATCAGGTATGAAATATCAGACTCAAGGTTCCTAGCATGAAGTTTACACCCAGGTTTATTGGTCCCTTTCGAATTGTTCGGAGAATCAATCCTGTTTCATATTCTCTTTCTGCCTCCTTGCGTATACTTAATTCATTTCATGTATCTTTGTTTAAGCCTCTTATCTGCAGTAGGAATACTGTCCCTTTTATCCCTCCTCCTCCTTTGGTTATATATGGCCGGGAGGAGTATGAAGTCTCCTCCATAATTGATTCCAGATTTTCTCGTGGTTCTTTGCAGTACCTGGTTGATTGGAAGGGTTATGTGCCTGCAAATCGTTCTTGGGTTCCTGCTTCTGATATACATGCTAGCCACAAAATCCATTCTTAACATGCCAAATTTCCTCTCAAACCTGGTCCTGCCCGTCCGGTGGGCGGTCTTCAAGTGGGGGGTAATGTCATGTATCCTTCCTATCCATGTGGCAAAAACAGAGATAATTACCTTACAAAGATCGAGGGGAGTGTCGCTCGGCAGTCTTCTGCCATGATGCCTGGTTTGTGCGGCATGTCGGTGCACGCCGGCTGCTGCAGAACAATGCAATTATATAGCCCACGTCCGTCCACGGTAAAAACGGTATGTCGACGTGTGGGTGACGTCACGCAAAAGACGCACACGCACATTTTGGGGTCAAGGGCTAAGTACAGCCAATCGGATCTGCCCACAGACTATGGACCCTGTAAAATGTAATGTAAAAGTCTCCGTTTCATGTATTCGGACTGTATGGTTCGGGAACTGAACAGCCGCATGAACCGGAGACCACACAGGAGCTTGTTAAGCTTAATTGCTACTTTGTAGCAATTTCCACTGCAGTGTTCTATGTGCTTGTCTGGGTGGCTGCATTTCCTATGGATGACCACGAGGTGGCGGCCATCTTGTTCGCATGAACACAGGCAGTGGTGTTTGGTCGTCGAGTTCATAGAAACATATAAACATAGACTATGATGTCAGATAAGAACCATTCGGCCCATCTAGTCTTCCCAATATTTCGAAATACTTTTAATTAGTCCCTGGATAGCCTTATGCCTATCCCACGCATGCTTAAACTCTCTCACTGTGTTAACCTCTACTACTTCAGCTGGAAGGCTATTCACTGCATCCACTACCCTCTCAGTAAAGTAATACTTCCTGATATTTTTAAACCTTTGCCCCTTTAATTTAAGACTATGTCCACTTGTTGTGGTAGTTTTTCTTCTTTTATAGTTCATTGAACTATTTTCGAATACTGTGACTCCTGAACATCGCTGAACTTCCACAATCGCCTGTGTTCGGTTTTATAACACTTAGGAAGACACTGTTCAGTGGAAACATTCCCACAAACAAGGGGAACAAGCTCCAGGGTAAGAATATTGACTATGTTCGGTAGTTTCTTCGTTTTAAAACTACCGGACTAGACCAACTGCTAGCCCTGATCTTGTGGAACTGTTTTGGGCATAGGACCCTGCGTGCGGTTGGTCAAATTATCACTTCCAGGAAAATCCTGAACCCCTGAACCAATGTTGGTCACCCAGATCGGGGCTATCAGGCAATATAACTTTTTGGGGGGTTGTATGTATTTTTAAGGTACTTTTGGGGTGTTTGTGAAATGTGTGTTTTTTGTGCCTGGAGATAATTGAGTTTTGAACAGTTCCTGACTCAATTATCTCCCAGGCATATGGGAGGTAGTATTCTGTTTTCTTTGGGAGTGTCATGGGCATGCTCAACTGTATTTAAAAATGTATAAAAGCAGGCTATCTGGCCAGATTAAACGTATTCCAGCTTGTACTCCCAGAATTATGTGTCATCTGGTTACAGTGTGGAGGATACAACGGGGAAAGTCCTTGTAAGGACTAGAACTCCCAGGACTGAGTGTCGTCCAGTGCCTGGGAGTGGATAGAGCAAGTTCCCCATTCGGTTCCAGGACCCCAGTCAAGCCACGGTGACTGTGGGCAGGAGTGCCGCGGTTTGTCCCCTGTTCCAGCTAGGAAGCAGTCCTTGGCGGAGGTACCCAGCCGGGGTACAGGGAGCTCCGTTACAGTAGGCATTCTGGTTGAGACACACTGAGGTCTCTTTATAACACTCATGATTTTGGAAAGAGTTACACAAGAGTTTGGTTCTAATGCCATAAAACACTGCATAATATTCAGTAACATTAAAGGGCAAGAGTGTTATAGAAGGTACCTCTCTGAGGTTCTAAGCCACAAAAACATAAAGTTCCTGCCACAATATCTAAATACAAACAACCTGTTCCTAACCTAATCAAAGCTGTGCAAGAAAAGTAAAATACATGTATGAACAATAAGCTTCAACCTCTACATATGGGCTTCATTTACATATATATAACATATAACACCATTGGATAATATGTATCAAGATCAGCAGAAAATACTCATAGTAATGTCCTCTATACAGTCTGTATAATTCTGAATACATTGCTGTATCATATATGTAACAATATGGCTGGGTTATAGTTATTCCATGGAGGATTAACATGTCCTATAATGTCTGGTCCCCTTGTATCATCAGTATGTAACACAAATCAAAAAATGTACCAAGAAAAATAAAAATGTAAAAAGTTAAAAAAAGTAAAATAAATAAATAATAAAAACAGCCAACCAAGTATTAGGGGGGAATAATATCATAAATACGAATACGCAATAGACTTGAAGATTCTTTTCGGTCCGAACTGAAATTTGTCTGAATTTGAGGCGATTGATTGATTGGTCAAATTCCCAACACCAAATGAGTCATGCAATAGCCGAACCAGGGCTGGATTAAGAGCCCATTTGGCCTGGTGCTGACAATTATGATGGACCCAATTACAGAATCCTATTGACAGTAGACACTTGATTATATATCTGGTGGAGGTGGTGCTGGAGGGAAACTCACAGGATATAGTTATCAGAAAATACATACCCTTTGCTAATCTCTCACTTTCAACTTTTAAGTAAATCCATACACCCAAACAGCAGTGTCCAGTGAAGCAGGAGTTCGGTGTGCAGGGTAAAAGTGTGGCCACTGATGCAAATCACATAACCAGGCCCGCCCAAAGGGACAAACATACCCAAAATGGGGGCATGTCAGCACGAAGAATTAGATGGTCACTTAGACTAAATGCACCTCAGGCTGCCTTCCAATCATGCAGGATGACCAACCAAGGGCATACTGTACAGACAGCACCATGAGCCAAATGCATCTAATGATGCGCTAGCTCTAAACTTTCTAAGGACTGTCCCCTAGCACTAAGGACTGTCCCCTAGCACTTGCTGGACCACTCCTCTCCTTGCCTTTTTAGTTGCAGGCAGAAGGTCCTGCGACAGAGAAAAAGTGTATGTAGTGAGTGTGGAAGAAAGGGAACATGGCACAGTGTTAGAGAGACTGAAGCAACAAGAGCATTTGCATAGTGCGCAAAGTCAGCTTTGCATTAACTAATTTAATTGTTAGCCAGTCCACACCAGTTTTGTTCCCCTACATTCCTCTTAAGTTTCCATACTTTAGCAAGAGTATTTGAAGAGTAGTCGAACATGTTCTTTTTGATTTGTGATTCTGAATTCTGCTTGTAGTACCAAAAAAGACATGATTGATGGGCAAAAAAGATAATACATTGCTGGGGGACAGTAACTAAATTTAGATTTTTTTTCACAGATCAAGTGAGAAGTGAGCAAAAGGGAAAAATGAGGAACAGTAAAAAAAATAAATCTAGATTTATATGTTTAATAAATACATAAAATGTAGGTTGTTGGTTTTTTTGGGGGGGGTGTGAGGGGTTACTGCTTCTCCTGCTTTTTCCTCTATTCATTGATTTTCTACTTGCTCTGTGAACCAAATCGTAAATGCTCATTGTATATATTTTGCAGTACACTGATTGGACCATTTTCACACCAATTTGGTTTGCCTGATTTGTTTTTGAATCAAGTTTTAAGCACCAATGTTCTACTGAGCCAAACTGACATATAGCTTTAATTTGGCCCAAAATGTTCTATTCTATTGAAAAATATTTTGGCCGATCTGAATTTTCTTGCCATGAACAAGTCTAAAAGGAATTTAATATCATTAATTTCCAGTTATTAATCATTATGTACCCTAAAGACTGTTTTTTAAGACAAATTCACATGCCCATTTTTATGTATGTATTTTTTGTATCTGTATCTAATCTAGTCTATCTAGTCAGTATTATAGCTTTGGGGGACACATACAAGTAAACAAGAAAAATCATACCCCACAGAGATATCTGCATACCTGAACAGATATATCCGGAATATAAGCAAAAAATAATCACAATAATATATTACTGAGAAGTGCCAAACCTTGCTGCTTATTGCATTACATGTGTTACCAACCATCTTGCATAACTTAGCAGTGTTATACATTATGTAGATGTTTAGGGAGTCCCAGATCTACGACACAAAGCACTTCCCTGGCAAACAATTAATTTTATCTTAGGGCATAATTTCGAGTGATAAAAAAGAAAATTGCATTCTAATTATATATTTGGTTTTTTTCCCCCTCTACTTAAGACATCAACAGACAGTTTTTGCCTTTTACTATTTCATTGATTGTTATTTGTATGTTTGTTTCATATAAAGCAAAAAAAGCTATCAGACTTCTGACTGTACCTCATCAGGCAGTAATTTGATTATTTGTTAGTCTGGTTCATCAAAGCAGGAAATACTTAAGTGTCACAGCTGGTCTCAAGATAAATATGCTGCACCAAGATTTTAAATGAAAATAATTATCTCTATATTGGGGTAGTATTTCACAAACAACTAAACAGTAAAAATGACGAAAACAAAGGCTATCATGTGCGTTCTCATTACTGTGCTGGGAGCCCTTACTGTACCATTGCATTTTAGCATTGCTTCTTATTCCCGAAAAGAAGTCATTTTAGCATAATGAAAATCTGAACGCATAAGAAAGAGTTCTGCTCTGCTATCATGGGAGCAGAATGCATGTTCTTTAATGAAATTTAATAAAAGAAAGTAGTCACGTTCACTTTTGAAGTGCTCTACTTGGGAGTTAACCCATTCTGCTTTTCTGTTAGGATTTCTAGATCCACCATGTTTTCCAGGCAAAACTGAAGGGCAACAAACTAGAAGTGCTGTCCTGCAATAAGTACCACTTGTATGCATCAGGATTCATCTTCTAAAAAAAGTCATGCTGCCAAACAGTAATTTTGTTTATTTACAATGCATTATAGGGCAGAAAACGCTACAGAGGGAAGTGGGAGGGAGCGCCAACAGAGTGGGAAGGGAATGCTATCTTTCCCTTGTAGGCGCACTGCCTGCAAAGGGGAAGATATTTATGTCTGTTGCCAACGCACTGTGAGCTTGAACGAAAGACATAAAATATGCACAGATTTGACATTAGCCAGCCCAGAACAGAGTTCTGGACTGCCTAAGTCATGTGTGCTAGGGTTGTAACTTGCCACTGGCACAATATTAAAAATAACTCTGCATTGTCATGTTTTAATGGTACAATTGGGGTCATGGGGAATATAGGACTATTTCTTTAAGTGTTGCTTATTTAACCTATTATGGTAGAAAGCTCTGCGCTCACTTATTGAGTTTGTATGCTTAACGTCGCTTGTATTCCTGTAGCTGGTCCTGCTCTGCAATGCAGCTAGCGTCTTTTGCCATGTGATTGTGCTCCTCAACTGATTTTGACCTAGCTTGCAACTTACATCTCCTTTGAGCCTGCTTCTAGGACGGACACCCTAGTAGCTGACATGGACCGCCTTGGCTTCTCTCTCTCTCTCCCTCGCTCTTGGTTGGATTTCCTGGCATCATACCTTAACTTCTCCACATCTCATATTACCAGACCTCTGCCGCCTTGTAACAGACTGCCCACATGGAAACTTTGGCTCTGGACATGGTTTACCACTTTCAACAGTTCTCAAAATTATCAGGCTGATCTCCGGCGTTAACTCTGGTTCTGGACACAGTTTACCCCTTGCAACAACCATTAAAATTACTGACTGCCTTCACTTCCCATGTCTCAGGAGATAGAATTCCCCCCCCCTCTGAATTTTGCCTCTCCAACCAGGGTTAATCTTAGGGTCACAGATATTTGGGTGCAGACATTTTTTAGAATGTCTCAGGTGGGCATAGTCATCTTACTAACTCATATTTCAAAAAATGTCCAGTCCATATTTCTATGGTAATGACACCACCTCTTTAACCAGGATAGTTTTACATAGAGAGACAATAAAGAGGCCACAAGACACGAGGTCATGCACAGGCACTGGCACGAGACACACACACACACATAGAGGACACTGACACACAAAGTTACATACAGATGACATACAAACTTACAGACACACACACTGTAACGGCACCCTCAACATCAAATAGTAAAACCACCGTTTGGATAATCCTCCCCTCTCACCATAACACAAGCTGCATTCGTACCAACTCCAATCATACGAACTGCCAGCAGGGGAATACTCCAATCTCCCGAACGGGACCCGTACGGGTACTTAACTTCCCAATCAGTAAACTCACAAAACCATACATCTCCCAAGCAGGCTAATAATTCCATCCGGCAGTCGCTATTCGTGTAGTAAATTCCCCTCCAATAACGAGACCAAGTTCCGCATTGAGGGTAAAACATGAACTGGGTTTACTTTGGGCTACCCGCCCGTATTTATGCAGGTCTCCCACTTGGTGGACACTCCCCTAGGGGACCAAATGGGAGACTGTAATGGCAGATGGACATACAGCATTTCAGGACACACAGGCACATAATATTCCCAGCATGCATCATGGTTTCCTCCCCTCTGCCCTGGAGATAATGGAGAAGTAATTCAATTATCTCACAGGACAGAGGCAAATCGCCATTTTAGATGCGACCCAAAAAACACATTAAAATATATAACTTGACAACTACCGAACATTTCCCATTCGTGTAACGTATCCCCAGATAGCCTGGATCTGAGTGCATATTGTTGGCGAATAGCGCTCAGATCCCATACGCACAGTTCAATCGCCATGGAGTCAAAGTCTTGTACAGTCTTTCGGTATGCGATTGACTCCATGGGAAGGCTATCTGGGTTAAGTCCATTCGTGCGGTTTAAACTCCCGAACGGCCGGTGTTCGCATGCCTCGGTCAATGGAGAAGGGAGGTCGGTGGTTTTAGCGGTGTTCGGCAGAAAAAGTGTCCGTTTTCAGTTCCATAGAATCCGTGCCGAACACCGCTGGTCTTTCGCCTGTTTTAAAATGGCCGCCGCCTCATGGTCGACATACGAACGACGACCACCCTGTATTCGGTTATAATTGAGAGGTGTCTGCGGTTAACCACAACGTTCTAATTGGGATCAAGAGGTTAACCAGCAGCACACTTCTCTTCTGGATGGCCGTCCGTTCGGTAAGTTCATTCGGTAGAAAAGTCAAATAAACGAACAGGGGCATACAGACAGGTAATTCCACGAAAGAAGGCAAAACAGACGAACCAGCAATCTTAGTCTATACAGATGGATCTGTCACACACACATACAGTCACTGACAGGCACACACAGTTACACACAAAGGACACTGACACACACAAACTGATGGCAGCAACACACATTTACACACAGAGGACACTGACACACATACAGATGACACTGGCACACACACATTTACACACAGAGGAAACTGTCACACACTCTCACTGATTTGACACACAATGACAGTAACAGTCTTCGGGTACTTTGCTAAGTAGAGAACGAGAGAACATAATCTGTCCTGGTTAGAGTATCAAAATCTAACGTTTAATCGTTATTCTTAAAAAAAGGGTTGAATATATATCTCTATCGCCTGTATATATTCTTTCAACCCCCTGTATTCCCGTGTTTTAAGGTTATTCAACCCTTTTTTAAAAGAATAACGATTAAACGTCAGATTGTATGTGTCAAGTTTATTAAGGAACTTATCTAACCAGTACATATTAGACAAAGAATATAACTAATGAGGTCAGACAGCTCCCCAGAAAAAGGGAGGCGCTGTACCCCACCGGAATTACCTCTAGATTAAAAGATCAACTTATAGGTAATAAACTTTTTTCCACATACAAAATAAGTGTAACAACAAGTGAAAAGTGATAATCACAATCAATTAAAAAGGAGAGGAAACCTACATAGCTCAGAGTCAATTGAAGTAACAAATGGAAACAGTGTGAGCTACTAAAATGAAATTTTAGCTATATCCCAGACTGGTATGTGTCAAAACCAAGAAGATATCAAATTCAAGCGAACGGGATATAGTATTAGAAGGGAGAAGCACTACACATTTAAATCAATCCACCTCTATGGTAGCCACAAACAGCCACAGGTCTACAAGGAAATCCTGTTGGAAAGTACTCAAGCTCTCAGGGGTTAAATTGAGTAAGTAGATGTAAATAAAAGACTCTTACTTGTGTAGGAAAATCCTGTGGCTATAATTTGTTGCAAAGCTGGAGGAGATAGAGAAAAAAAAAAAATTAATTAACTGAAGTAAATTCTATCAATCCCCACAATACTAAGGTAGATACTGTGGTTAATACAGGAAAAGTCCTGAAGATAACTCCAAAACCGATACTGGTGCTGAATGGGTTAAGTTTAACCCTAAGGATGCCCTAGGTGCTAGTAGTTCACAATTTATTGGTTTAAGTATTACTTCATATTGAAGATTTGTGTAAACTCAATATTAGATGCAGGAGTAAAAATAAAATACCTAAACATAACTCAACGTGAAATAGTCCTAGTGTGTCTATAATTAGTTGCACAGCTGGTAGCGATAGAAAAAGAGCAACTGAAATAAATTGTATCAATGCCCACAATACTGAGGTAGATTCTGTGGTTTATACAGGAAAAGTCCTGAGGTTAACTCCAAACCCGATACTGGTGCTGAATGGGTAAAGTATAATCCTTAGGATGCCCTAAGTACTAATATCTCACAATTGTTTGGTTTACATATTACTTCACATGGAGCATTTATCTAAACACAATGTTAGATGCAAGGGTAAAACAAAATGCTTAAACATAAATAAAGTGATATAGTCCTAATGGGTAATTCCCAACAGCACAGAGGCAGTATCGGGGAAGGAAGAGGGGAAGTAATAACACAACTAGGGTGTAGGTATATATTCCTATAAATAATACATTAAGCTGGAGCAAAACTACGTTATCCAGACCTATCTATCCTAGAGTACAGCTGCTTTGAGGAAGCCACCCCCCTTTTTATAAAGGTAAATCTAGACTAAGTAGATCATAAATAAATGGTAGTATCTCTCAACCTTATAAGTAAATAACCTCCATCCTTAGACACACAAACAAGTTATAAAATCAAGTAAATCTCATATACGTGCATCAGCACATAGGCTCAACGCGCGTTTCGGCGTAACTATCTGTCTTCATCAAGAGCTGAATTGCTACTGCATTGTGCCCACATTTAAAGGGGGTGTTGTACCTCCCCCTCAATGGGGTTCACCAATCAGAGTAATATGACATCTTCTAGTGGGACACTTCTCTAGTTGAATGTCCCACCAATCCCCGGGCTCATTTCAAACAAGGGGGCGTGTTCAGTCAAAACGAACAGCCTCCTATCACAACCTCATTCAGCTCACTTTAGTTAAAACCTGATGTGCTTAAGAAAGTCCAATGGAGGGGCATATCACCCCCAAGATCCGTTTGTATGAGTGCATTTTTATTACACATCGCCTCTTATTTAACAAGTGCTCATCAGGGAACATTGCAGAAAGTCCCAGGAGCTATCCTAATGATGTAAGGATGTTAATCCAAATGATTGTGAAAATAATATATTTATAGGGTTAAAACATTTTGTTAACCCCTGATGGTTTTAAGAAAATACAATGAAGGAGCATATCGCCCCCAAATTCTATTTGTATGAATACACTTTTATTAACCATCGTCCATTATTCAACAAATGCACATAGGATAAGTTACCAAAGGTCCTAAAGATTATCCTATTATTCTAGGGATGTTAATACAAGTTGTATAAACAATATATTTGTAAAGTATAAAGTTAGAAGCGTGGACCCAGAATAATGTTAATGTCCTTAGTTCAATACCTCAAAAGGTGAGAGGGAAATCAGGGGACTATATGGAATCTACTCATACGATAGCACATTATTAAATTACCTATGGTATAATATGGTAGTATAATATATAGAGGGAGCTTACTTTGGTTACTGGGCAAAAAAATGAGTGCTAAAATTAAAGTTAGAATACAGTAGATATTAGCATACTAATTTACCATCTAGATGATCAAGATCAGGTTCTCATAAATAAATACTATAAAGAAAGCAGGTTAGCTCAATGGCCAATTTTAAATAAAAGGTGAAAACGAGAAGCCCTCATTTAATCCTAGGGGTTGGAGGGTTTTTAATTTGTGTATCCATCTACATTCCCTCTGTTTCAAAATTTTGTCATAGTCCCCCGTCTCTGTTCTCTTTTCACCAGTTCCAAGCCGCAGGTCATATTATGTTCTTTCGGTCTCTACATTAAAATTTACGTGAAGTGTTAACCCCCTCTACTCTGTCCTTAACATAGATACTATACACACTAGTAGCTTCCTACAGCTTTCTCTAATTTTTGTGCATTACTCTGCTAAGTACCTCCGTTACTTCTCAGCATTCTAGGCTATTTTCGGACTATGCGATATTGCCTTGCTGTGTCAATGTGTTTGGTGTCATTAGATGACCATAGCAAAGTAATCTGAGCAACATTCAGAGGTGAAATGTAGCAAGTGATTATAGCAGTGATTATAGCCTTTACCCCCACACCATGAGTCGAGACTACATGTAGTGGTTAAAAAGAACTGACTTTTTTTCCAGCTGACAGAAGTTCATTTGCATACAATAGAGAAAATTAACACATACAGTTCCCCATAAAGTCTTCTTCCCTTAATTCCTTGTTTTGTTTAGCTGAAAACAAACAAATGCTCTGCTCAATTTTATCCATATAATTCAAATAGCCTGAAACAACAAAGGTCACTTGTAAAATTCCCACCCAAATGTCCCTTGTAAAGTTCCCACCCTACCCTGCAACTCTGGGTCCATTACACTGACAGACAGACACGCACACACACACTTATTTGACACAAATTGACAGACACACTCACTGACAGACACACACTAACTGATTTGCACACACAAACACACTTTCACTGACAAACAGACTGACAGACAGTCTCATTGATATGAAACACACTGGAAGACACACACTCACTGAAAGATACACATGCACTGACAGACACACACTGATTTGAAACACAGTGACACACACTCCCTAACAGACACACACTGACAGACACACTCACTGATACACACTCTCACTGATTTTACACACATTCAGTGACAAATGGATACATTCTCTCACACACACTCACAAATTATATATAATTTTCATTTAAGTCCAAACATTTCCCTACCTTTGGGAGAGCTAGAGTGGATCTTTTCCCTGGGATCCAGTGGAGAACCTTTCCCTGGTATCCAGTGTGGGGCTGTGCTGTCCTCTTTGTGTTCTTCCAGCACTGCTCCCTTTCGTGGTGTTTAGTGATGCCACTTATGGTGTCACTCCAGCTCCCAGCATCACCTCCTGGCATGCGAGGGAATAGTGCTGGAAGAACACAAGGGCTAACCGTGTCACCTCACGTGACCGTTGACTCAATGCTTTTAAGTATTTGCTCCTGTTGTCTCAGTGCTTCCCTTCTTCCTCAGCTTCCTGGTGCCTGGGCATGGTACACCCTGGGCACCTGCCCAGGATAGACCCTGTCTCCAAAAGCTAAGTCAATCCATCATCGGGTTGCTGACTGTGTTTAAGTTTGCTCGCCTTCTATTTTGCTCAAACTCTCAAAAACAATTTAGGGAATATACCCATAACAACTTAAAGTTTCAATCACATCTCATGACTCCTGCAAGGGATCTCACTAAAGGCTTGATTTTGTCTTTGTTGCTACTGGGCTTAGCCAATCTCACTGCCAGCTTACTTCAGAATTCCTCTATCCAAGATTTAAGGATAATGCTAATATTTTCCAATATTTCCTCTTAAGGTATCCAGAAGGTGAATTTATCTGAGGTGAATGCCTTTCCTATCGTGTCTTTATACTCTTCTCCTCTAGACTGTAAGCTTGTCTGACCTGGATCCTCATCTACCTATTGTGCCTGTAACATTTTGTAATTGTCTCGTTTATTGTTAAATTCCCCCCTTTCATAATATTGCAAAGAATTACGGAATAAGTTGGTGGTATAAAAATACCAATAATAATAATTTAAAAAAATTGTGAATTATATATTTGCTGTAGTTGTAACTTGTCAATTATTATATTATACGACTTTACTTGTATACAGTGTATTTGCCATTTGGGACGTATAATATATTATTTTATTGTCCCTTTGTATACTGGATTTCCCGGCTAATCGGCCGATAGGACAGGAATAAAACAAATGCACTTAAAATGAGTATCCCTGCATAGGCCCCTTTACTTATGGACATGTATGTTTTTTCTCTTCATTACTTTATTTGTTTTTGCTATTTTAGGGTGCCTTTATTCTGAAGCCCATTGAACAGCAAACTAGGTGGAATGGGCCTTGACAGAGCTAGGAGGCAGGCATATGGAAGAAGGGCTGGTTTGATTGGTAGATGTCAGTTAATGGGAGCGCCTAGGATTCTCATATAAATATTGGACATTTTAAGTTTAGGTTCTATTTTAATTTGAAATCCTTTACCTTTGCAGCTGAGAGGGATATGGCGGCAATCCTGGATAGTGTCAGAGCAGCGGTTCGTCAGCATGGAGTGGCATGGATGGTGCAGCGACTGTGAGTGGCACTGGATATGGCGGGACCTTCCGTGGCGCAGGCGCGCAGGACATCCAGGCGGACAAGGCCACCGCAACGTCAAAGCCCGGAGACCGTTACCGGAGTGGTCAGGGGTCGAAGCCCTTCAGCTGGCAAGCCAGAGGGCAGTGCAGCGAGCGGTGGTGGTCAGACCTAGGCTCGAAGAGGTCGTGGACGCAGCTGGTGGCTGAGGCGTGCGGCCCAGACAGCATGGCGCCGCGCCGCTCGGCGGCCAGCAGGACTTTGAGAACGGTGGCTGCAGTACGCCCCTCATCTGCGGTGGGTGCTGCTGGGAACAAGGAAAAGCCATCTGGTCAGAGCACACCCGGTGAGTCACCCCCTGGGGCTGTTAAGGTGCAAAGGGGAAGAAAACAGGGGTTGGTGGGCGAGGCCACCTGTACCCAGTCAGATTCTGCTGAGGATGGGGCGGCCAGAGGGGGCTTGGGCAGCGGCAAATTCATAGCACCCTCAGGGAATTCCAGGGTAAGAAGTGAGGCATCCCGGGCACTCAGCAAGGTACGGCATGGGCAGGCCAGGCAGCAGGCGTCCCCTTCCAGAGCGCAGCAACCACAGGTGGCAGGCTAGAGTGAGGTGCACAAGGCGCTGGTGACAGGTGGCGGCGCCACAGCAGGGCGCAGCATGGCCCCTTCCCTGAGTGGCACGGGTACAGGGTGCTGTAGGTCAACTGACCAGCGGGTGGGCAGGGACAGCCGCACTCAGGACAGAGATGTCAGGGCCTCAAGACAGCGTAGATCTAGCAAAGTGGGCAGGAGGTCTTCTAGCCATCGCTCCAGGAGCAATCGGTGGAGCAGGCAACGTAGTAGCAGCGGGGAGTCTTTCGCTAGTCGCTGCTGTGACTCACCCATTAGGGGATCAATTTCGCAGGGGAGTGCTTCCAGGTCAGTTAGCGGGGGCTCCCTGACAGGCGGTGCAGAGGATTTTCAGGTGATCATTGCGACCGCAAGCGTCAGGATACCGGGAGTCACAGGTCGCATAGGGGATCACCGGGTGAGGCCAGGGGGGCTCGGTGTTCTGGTTTTCTTCTTCTGTTCACAGGTCATTGGATGTCGGGACTGCAGACCGGAGGAGGCCTCAGGACAGCGGGGAGTTCCGAGAGGCTTTGCCAGGACACTCTCACAGCAGAGTTTGGGTATCAGCCCCAGGATCGGTTGCACCACAGGGTTTGGCTGGTGAGTCCCACCTTACACCACACTCGGGAGACTTGTTAGAGGGTTTAAAATCTTTTCTTGCATCTTGGAGTTTGGGTTCTGATAGAGGGGCTTCCTTTAGCAAGGTCTTGTACCTGGGGTAGACAGGACTAGGGTCTGGGGAGCAAATACTCACAGGAGTGGCAGGGAGTAGAACAGGGAGGCAGTGGTAGCGTCGGCGGCGTCGGTGGCCACAGAAGTGGTAGCTGAACGGGATTTGCTATTGTTATATTCCTGATGCAGCACGTCAGAATGTGCATGTGTCATTTGCGGGTCCGTTATGGTGCCATCTCAAATCGTAGGTAAAGGAAAAACTGTGGAAAGAGGAGATTGTGGAGATCTTCTCCCTTCTTCCACTAGAGGAATACTTAGACCTGAGGGAGGAAGATAAAAAGAATTCTAAGAAGGAAGAGGAAGAAAAACGGCGGCGGTATAGGAAAATCCCGAAAACATTCGGGAATTGGCTGCGAGCCTTTTGCATCCTGGTGAGTTTCCTGGGTGAGAAGGTGCCTGAGAAATGCTCAGTTATTTTGTTACCTGGACGGTGTATGGGAATCACATCGCACTTATGGGGAACTGGCCTGGTGGCGGTATGATGAGCAGTTCCGTCAAAGGTTATCGGCTAATCCTGGGATGCGGTGGGACCAGATGGACATGCCCTTATGGATGAAGCTGATGATGGCACAGAAGGCGGCTCCCTTTCGGAGAGGGGGGGGGGGGACGGCGCCGGTTCTTCTTCCACCTAGTCGGCTGCTCAGCAGAAGGTATTCTGCTGGCTCTTTAATGAACTGAAAAATATAAATAATCTCCCACTAGGGAGATCACGGTGCTGGCAAAGGAGTAAATGGACAACAGTAATAAGACAGTACAACAAAGTAGCTAGCTAGTATGAAAAGCTTATCATCTATTGGAGTTGACTGGTTAACAAGGCGTTAATTTTTCTTTTTTTCATTTTAGCTCTTTAATGAGGGTCAGTGTAAGTGGGGCTCCGCATGCCGTTTTAGGCATGAATGCTTTGGATGCGGGGGGGCACATGGATTCAACCGGTGTTTTAAGCAGGGTAAGCCCGCTGCAGCAGGGAATGCCGGTGGTGCAGCAGCGCCACCCGCTTCCTCTGTGGTGCTCGCCAATGAAAGTAGGCGCGATGCTCCCATGGCTAAGCAAGTAAGGTAACCAGGATGATGCCGATTTTTGCAAGAAGGGTTCACAAGGGGTTTTATCATACCATTACGGAAACAGTTGGTAGTTCCTCGTTTTTGTAATTGACGTTCTGTGGGTGAACATCATGACGTAGTACGGGAGAAACTACTTCATGAGGTTCGCTTGGGGTAGATGGCGGGACCATATGCGGAGCCGCCGCTGCCGGATCTTAGGGTTTCTCCTTTAGGGATGGTGCCCAAGAAGGATGCGGGGAAATTTCGCCTTATCCATCACCTGTCATACCCGAAAGGGTCATCAGTCAACGATGACATTGGGCTCTTTGTTCTGTTTCTTATGCATCATTTGACCAAGCAGTCGAGCTGGTAAAGGAGGCAGGACGAGGAGGGCTGTTGGCAAAGGCGGATATAGAATCGGCTTTTCGTCCTCTGCCCATCCACCTGGGATGTCATCATTTATTAGGCTGTTATTTTTAATGGAAATTATTTTGTAGATCTTTGTTTTCCCATGGGATGTTCCATTTCATGTGCATACTTTGAGAAATTTAGTACCTTCCTCGAATGGGTGGTGAGGGTTGAAGCGGGCACCAAGTTTGTGGTCCATTATTTTGATGATTTTTTGTGTGTTGGGCCGGCCGGCTTCGAGGCTTGTCGCATTGGCTTAAGGTGTTTTGAATGGGTGACCCATGTTTTTGGGGTCCCTCTGGCTTGCGACAAGACTGTAGGGCCTATAAAATGCCTTAGCTTTCTGGGCCTTGAAATAGATACGGTCGCAGGGGAATGCAGGTTGCCAATGGATAAGCTGGAGTCCCTCTGTAATGCCATTACAGAAGTGCGTAGGGCAAAAAAGGTGACACTACGGACCGTGCAGTCCTTAGTGGGATGGTTGAACTTTGCATGTCGCATAATACCAGTGGGAAGGGTATTTAACCGGTGTAACGGACCGTTTTGCACACAAGGGGTAAAAACCGTTTAGGCGATCGTCCCCTTTTCAGAGATGCAGGCACAGCTATTGTAAAACACCAAACCGCCAATAAGGGAATGCTCCAGACTCCCAAAAAGGCATCCAATATAGCACTCCAAACACACGAACTGGAACCATACGAATTGCTGCTAGCAGACGAATAGGAAAAGCACCCAAGCGGCTTACACTCCTAGCAATCAGTCTCTATCAGCGTTCAGTAAATCCCCCCAAAGACGAGACAAGGCTCTGTGTTGTGGGTCAAGCAGTGGTCTGTTTAATGAGGGCTACCTGCCCAGTATTTATGCAGGTCTCCCACCTGGTGGACACTCCCCTAGGGGACCAAATGGGACACTGTGACAAAAGACAGACAAGTAGACAAATAGGACACACAGTCACATTATATTCCCACAATGCATCCTGGCTTCCTCCCCTCTGCCTTTGAGACAATTGAGAAGTATTTCAATTATCTCCCAAGACAAAGGCAAATCACCATTATGCACCTGGGGATACTAACACAGGAATTACTATTAAAATGCACTATGTGAGACACATTACAATAAAACTATACATTTAACATGTCCCCAGATAGCCCAGGTCTGAGAGCACATTATTAAGCGAATGGCGCTCAGACCACACAAATACCATACACTGTAACTTTAAAACTACACATCCAATCTTCATAAAAATTACATATTATTAATCAGCACACTTTAAATATAAACATAAAGTTAGCTGGAGGTCCCTTTATGACCGACCGCAAGCACATTTTCCTGCCCAAAACAGTTCCCTTAGATTTGGGCTGTGCGGCCGGTCTATTTCAGGCTGAAAAAATGACTAAGTCCCTTTGCCAAATGGGACTTAGTCTCTGCAGCTGTTAAATCAGTATGGGAGAAGATAGGGCTCAGCGGTGTTCGCGGAAATGTGTAGCCAATTTTAGTTCCATGAATTTGGCTACACATACCGCTGACCTTGTTCGCATTAACAAAGATGGCCACCACCACGTGTTCAGCAAACGAACAAAGGCCACCCAGCATTGTCAATTAAGCTGCGGTTAACCGCAGCTTCTGGGAGGTAAATTGCCTGCACACTTCCACTTCTGGGTGGTCTGCCTGTGTGGTACTTGGTTCAGTAAGCCCCATTTACTGAACCAAGTGGGAAATAGCCAGGCACAAAGAGTTTTAACCAGGTCTGGGGACACAGGGGACACCGTCTTAAAGGGGCAGTGTCCCAAACAAGTCTGGGGACACCGTCTTAAAGGGGCAGTGTCCCAATCTTCCTGATGTCCCAAAAAGGTGTTTAAAGGGCCAGCACCAGTCCCATAAAGAGTCCATAAGCCACAATATGCCCACTGACTGTCTTAAAGGGCCATACACACCCAATAAAAGTGCATACATTTTCACCATCTCCCAGGGGCCATAGTCATGTAGAAGGAGGCTGGCAAATAGGCTTCTCCAATGCAATGTGGCGAGATTGGTCTCGTCACAACCGGATTCTAGCTAAGGCGACCGCGGGAGTACAGTCCCCTCATCACTTTATCAGGGTCACAGCTCCGATGAGGGAGGATATAGGTGTATGGGAGACCTTTCTGAAGAACTTCAATGGACGTGTTTTCTTTAGGGATAAGGTTATTACCGACATGTCAGGAAGCGTGGGCTTTGGGGCTTACTTTGCGGGGCATTTATGTGTGGAGAAGTGGCCCGAACACTGGGCAGCCAGCCCTCTTATTCGGAACTTGGCCTTCCTCTAGTTATTCCCGTTAGTACTAGCGGTCTCATTATGGGGTCAGGTTTTTCGTGATAGGAGAGTGATTTTCTTTCCGTAGTGGAGGCTGTGAATAATCTTTCGGCTTCTTCTGTTCCAGTGGTTCGACTTCTTCTTCGATTTGTCTTGTATTGTATGCAGTTGAATATTGTTTTTCGTGCATGTAGCGGATGGCATTGGGCTATCCTAAAAAGTGCATTTATGTCTATGTGTTCGGTTGAATTGTAACCTGTATATGTGAAGTGTATGTAGCATTCGCCTGATTGTTCAGTAAAATCACTCCAGTTATTATGCGAGTGAAACTACCGAACAATCAGACCACCCCAGGAGTAAGTGTGCATCCAATTACTGTTCGCAACAATGTTGCAAACGGTTAATTGGCGGTTCGTGTAGTGGGGTCTTTGTTCTCTGGGTGGCCGCCATTCGGGAAACGAACACGTGGCGGCGGCCATTTTAAACTCCCGAACAGCTGTGTTTTCCAGTTGAGTGTCTGGAACCCAAATTGGACACTCGGTTAGGCAAACACCGCTGAGACCTCCACATTACCGCCAATTCGTATACAAACTACCAAACGGGTTCCCGTTCGGTAGTTTGAACCCCACGAACAAGGGAAATTACCCGAAACCTCCCCAGCTCTCCTGACATAAGCCATTCGTGTGATACATTCCCTTTTCTGTGACCGACCGCAAAACACATGGAATCCTTTTCGGCTGTTAAACTCAGCGCGGTCGGTCTTTTTAGTACTTCCATAAATTTCCCGAACCCCTGGTCTGATCTGGGTGATTTTTGGATATGTGTCTCACCCAGATCAGGGCTACCTGGGGATGTAACATTTAAAGAGGTACCCATATGTTTAGGGTTACATCCAGAAACTAATGGAATTTGTGTCCTGTATAATGGGATTATGTGTCACACTAAGGGGAGGGGATGTGTGGGTGGCAACTCGTGGATGATTGGCTACTGTAATAATTAATGCAAATCCCTCCCTTGCAGGGGAGAATGCTTTATAAGGAAAGTGTGTGAATTAAAAGTCAGTTCTGCTCCTGATGCTGTGTGTCGTCCAGTCATTGGGATCTGTATGGGGATATTCGTGGATTACCTTGCTTGCTGAAACTATTACTTTATGTTATTTTTACTACTTGTTCCTGAGCCTCACTGGGATCTTTAGTGGAGTTAACCTGTGGAATACCAGGCCTCCGCTACAGTGCACGTCATATGCCGGGATTCTTAAACGTAATTGCTGATTCACTTTCTCGCTTTCAGTGGGAAAAATTTCGGTTGGAGGCTCCAGATGCACAAGTGGAGGGTCTGTCATGTCCGGATCACATGTGGCAGCTCGGGACTTCTTGCTTGGAGGACTGATCAGAGATTCGTTGGCTCCGGGCACTTGGGCAGCATATAGTAAAGTATGGAACAGTTGGGACGAAGCTTTGGGCTGTACCGGGAATCGGGTCTCCGCAGAGGTACGTCTCGATACTCTCTTATGGTTTCTTTGCTGCTTGTTTGCGGCAGGGGCTTCTCCAGCGGTAGTCAGCCAGAACCTTTCAGCTTTGGCGTTTCTCTTCAAGCTAAATGGGTGGGAAGATTCGACAAAGTCTTTTCTAGTACGGCAGGCAGTGAAGGGTTATCGCAAGGGTAAGACGGAACCTGACACTATGAGACTGGTGTCTTTTGCATTACTTCAACAGCTGTTGGGAGTCCTGCCAGGTCTATGTTTTTCCTCATTCGAGGTCTTGTTATTTGCGGTTGCCTTTGTATGGGCTTTTTTGGGGGCTTTTCGGGTGAGTGAAATTGTAAGTGGCAATAGGGTTCGGCAAGGGGGTCTCCAGTTCGCAGTTGTGGAATTGGGGGGAGATTACGTAGCCATTTGGTTACGGCATTCGAAGACAGATGTATTTAGGAAGGGCTACCTCAGATAGCGGTTTGTCCGGTGGGCTGTGCACGGCAGTATATGGAGGTCCATCCAAAGGGTCAAGGTTCCTTTTTTGGGCATGCGGACGGTTCGGCTATGTCTAAATTTCAGTTTGCTAAGGTCTTTAAGTCTGGAACGCCTGGGTCTGGATCCCACGCAATTTGGTACCTACTCGTTTAGGATTGGGGCTGCCACGGAAGCTGCACGGTTGGGTCTGGGTGATGAATTCGTTAAAAAGATCGGGAGATAGGAATCAATCAGGTTCTGATCTTATGTCCGGCCTGATCGCTTAGTGTAAATCATGCCTGGTGGTGCGGGGGACACAATGTTATGACCCGGTGGTTATACGTTATTTCTTTCCTTTTCAGGTGGAGTCGCATGGATAGTAGGCCATTCCTATGTCTACTGGGCGGAACGGAGAGCTGCGGTTCGGAGACAAGGCACACAGCTGGGCTTTCCGACAGATGTTTTGTGATTGTTTTGGTTTGGTTTCGGGGTTTTGGTTGGAGAGACATATGTTTAGAATTATTTCGGAGGATAGGTCAGGGTGAGGTTCCCAAATTCATATTGTGACATGCTGGTGGGAATGATTTCGATCTAGTACCACAAAGGGAAGTAGTTCGTTGGATAAAGATGGATGTGGATAATTTGAGGTCCTTACTTCCCGGGGTGGTCATTGTGTGGTCGGAAACAGTACCGCGTTTCCATTGGCGTTATGCTCGGGACCCCTCAGCTATGGCCAGATGTAGACGCAAGTTTAATAAGTTGGTGGCAATTTTTATTAAAAGGTCCGGTGGGGTAGTAGTCAGACATCGGGTGTGGCGAAACTGATCTCGCCACTGGGCATTAGAGAAGACTGATTGCCAGCCTCCTGCCATGTGACTATGGCCCCTGGGATGTATTGCCCTTGAAAGACATGATTTGGGCATAATGGATTTGTGTTGTGCTGCTGCTGGCCCTTAAAGAACCATCTGGGGACATACTGTGGAGTTACTGGGTGGCCACCATTTCATGTATCAGAGTCACATGGTGAGAACAATGGATGAAGCACATGGTGAGAACAATGGATGGCGGCTATTTTAACTCCCAGACACTGTTTGGACTTTTAAACACGGTGTCATCTCGCCGGTATTTGGTGCACAGAGACATCGTGCAGTGGTTTTGGACTATACAACAGGGGACACATTATACAGTAATTGTATTTCATTTAGCCTGCATATGTTCTGTGGAATCTGCATTAAACTGTATCCTTCAAAGTACTGAACGGATCTGGGTGAATTTTGGATATGTGGTTCACCCAGATATGTGGTTTATGGGGTTATTGCATGTTTTGGGGTCCCTGTGATGTGTTTTATAATACTGTATTTCTCTGCCTGTGATAATTAGATTAACCATTGTGTTCAGTAATCATATCACAGGCAGAGGGGAGGATTTTGTGTGGGAGTGTCTGTGTGTATTGTACGGATTGATTGGCTGTGTTTCCCTGTGGGCAGTACTATATTTGTGGATTGTAAATAAAAGAGGCTGTATGTGCCAGTCCAGTCAGTTCTGCTTGACCTCAAAACGAAGTGTCGTCTCGTTATTGGGGGAATTGGATTGTATGCTGATTGCCAGGAGTGTAAGCTGATTGTATGCTTTTCCTGTTCAGCTGCTTACAGCATTCAAATGCTTGAGAGCATTCATATGCTTCTCCAGTTCGGTGGTTGTGGTGTCTGCTGCAGTGCTTGGAGTCATCAGGAAGCGCTAGGAGCAACCTTCAACGGAGGTACCCAGTTGGGGTGCCAGGTGATCCGTTACATCGGGAGCTGGAGGATATGTTGCCAGGCTACTTCAGGTGTGATGGCGTACATCTCTCAGGAGTAGGGTTAGACTTCCTCAACTTGGATTTCCAGGAAGGCTTGAGACAGGCGTTGTTTATTCGGGGTGGGGGCGCCCAGGTGGCTTGAGGTGGTCAAGCTCTGTGCTGTGGTGGAGGATGGATTAGGATAATTGGGAGGTAGGTCAGTTTTTGGTAGGTGGCATAGGTCAGGAGGAATTCTTACCTTTGGATTTGGTGGTAGGTTCGAGCTCGTCGGTAGCTCCAAACCTGGGGGTGTAGGGGTGTCTTGGTATGCCCCTATACTGGAAATAGATGCCCTTGGTGGCTGTGATAATGGTGTAGGGGTGTCTTGGTATGCCCCTACAATTGGAAATTGATGCCCTGGGGGGCAATATCTTGGGAAGATACCTCCCTGAAATGCATTTATGTCTTAATGGTTTTACAGACAGTTAAGTATATAGGTGTCTCACTCACACTTTTATGAGCTACTGAGAACTCTGCTGTTTAGCGCTTTGACGGTACAATCCTTGTCTTGGGATATATGTAGATTCACAATTTTATGTGTCCAGTATGACTCCAGCATATAAAGAAAAAAGCAGAAAGGGTCCGCAGTAATGTTCTCCGAACCCGGAAGATGGATTGCCTTTAGACCTTGAAGACTGTTCATGGCCACTTCCATCAAGGGAGCCAATTCCTTCAAGAGCAATTTGCTCCTTGTTCCTCCTTAATTGTTCACATACGAAACAATCGCTCAGTTGTCTGTTTTGATCAGGACAAAAAGATTATTTGATCATTGGAAGGAATTCCAAAATGGCTCTGTATATGGCCCTTAGTTCCCTTAAATTTGAGTGTAGACGGCTTTTTTTGTGGGTCCACTTCCCTTGTTTCCATGTTGAATTGAAATAGGCCCCCATGAAAAAGAACTTGCATCTGTTGTAATTATGTTCCAAGAAGGTTCCTTCTGCCAAATTCTCTTTGCCCTTCCACCAGTTCTATCCTCCAGTTATCCTCTGATCCCAGTTGGCTTTTACTCTGTTGAATTGAAGAAGGAAGCAATTTTGCATAGGATGAGACTTCTATTGGGCCCATTTTACCAGCCCTATTGTTGAGGTCAGAAATCCTAGGACTGCGGCCCTTAAAAGAGGAAGACCCTTTGACATCCCGAAAACCACTCACTCTCCTGCAGTTTCTAAAATGGAACAACTAAAGGTAGACAAAACAAAGACCACAAGTCTAGAAAGAAATTGCGATCACAAAAAAGAATCCATCTTTTCGGACAGGTGTGCCCGTTATGAGTGTCACCATTGATGTGTGTTGTCACTCATGACGCCCACTTCCAGACTCGGCCACCCATCCTGTTCACATACCTCCCAATGTTGTGTTGATATTTTTCATAAGAAGCTCAGTTTTCATATAAGTTTCTTATAAAGCGTGGTTGCTTCATCTAAGTGTTGCTTCTAAGTGTGTAGTTGGAGATATTCTGGAGAGTTTTACAGAAGCTTCAACTGTCTAAGAGTTGTGCTAAGAGCTTTCTTTTCTACTGTTACAGGTAAGATTCATCTGTAGGAAAAGGTTACTGATTGCACAAGGTTTGAATTCCTGTTGGTAATTATAAGGCATTTGTTTAGATTAGTTAGTTACTTGCTATTGATTGGGTTAGGTTAGAATTTGGTAATCACACAGTAACTAGTGTAGGTGTGATTTATAGGCCCCCTGGACAAATTGAAGAGTTAGATAATCTACTAGTTGAGGAAATAGCTAAAATGACAATGAAGGGGGAAGTTATCATCATGGGTGATTTTAATCTTTCTGATGTAAATTGGAAAACAAAATTAGCTACTTGTGCCAGGAGCACACATATTCTAAACTCCCTACTGTGATTGTCTCTAAAACAAGTTGTTGAGGAGCCAACTCGTAAAGAGGCCATACTAGATTTAGTGTTAACAAATGGAGATTTGGTATCAGATATTACTGTAGGTGAAAGTTTAGGATCCAGTGATCATCAGTCAGTGTGGTTTAATATAAGAACAGTGACTGAGTCACACCACACAAAAACAAAAGTTTTAGACTTTAGAAAAACAGACTTTTCTAAAATTAGAATATGGTAGAGGAGTCATTATAAGACTGGAGCAATTTAAATGGAGTCCAAGAGAAATGGGATTATTTAAAAGTTGCACTATTGAAGGCAACAGAAAATTGCATTAGGCGTGTAAGTAAAAGCAAAAAAATCCAGAAACCACTGTGGTACTCCGCAGATGTGGCCAAAATAGTTAAAAACAAAAAGTTAGCATTTAGGAATTATAAAAAAAACCAGAGCGAGGAAGACAAAATGATATATAAGATTAGGCAGAAAGAGGCTAAGCAAGTTATAAGAGCTTCCAAATCACACACAGAAGAGAAAATAGCACAGTCAGTAAAAAAAAGGGGACAAAACTTTTTTTAGATACATAAATCAGAAAAGAAAAGTAAAACAAAGATTGGACTTGTCACCAGTGGGGTACCTCAGGGATCTGTACTTGGGCCCATTCTCTTTAATATTTTTATTAGTGATATTGCAGAAGGTCTTGATGGTAAGGTATGTCTTTTTGCTGATGATACTAAGATATGTAAGAGGGTTGATGTTCCAGGAGGGATAAGCCAAATGGCAAATGATTTAGGTAAACTAGAAAAATGGTCAGACTTGTGGCAACTGACATTTAATGTGGATAAGTGCAAGATAATGCATCTTGGACGTAAAAACCCAAGGGCAGAGTACAGAATATTTAATAGAGTCCTAACCTCAACATATGAGGAAAGGGATTTAGGGGTGATTATTTCTGATGACTTAAAGGTAGGCAGACAATGTAATAGAGCAGCAGGAAATGCTTGCAGAATGCTTGGTTGTGTAGGGAGAGGTATTAGCAGTAGAAAGAGGGAAGTGCTCATGCCATTGTACAGAACACTGGTGAGACCTCACTTGGAGTATTGTACACAGTACTGGAGACCGTATCTTCAGAAGGATATTGATACCTTAGAGAGGGTTCAGAGAAGGGCTACTAAACTGGTTCATGGATTGCGGGATAAAACTTACCAGGAAAGGTTAAAGGATCTTAACATGTATAGCTTGGAGGAAAGACGAGACAGGGGGGATATGATAGAAACATTTAAATATATAAAGGGAATCAACACAGTAAAGGAGGAGACTATATTTAAAAGAAGAAAAACTACCACAACAAGAGGACATAGTCTTAAATTAGAGGGACAAAGGTTTAAAAATAATATCAGGAAGTATTACTTTACTGAGAGGGTAGTGGATGCATGGAATAGCCTTCCAGCTGAAGTGGTAGAGGTTAACACAGTAAAGGAGTTTAAGCATGCGTGGGATAGGCATAAGGCTATCCTAACTATAAGATAAGGCTAGAGACTAATGAAAGTATTTAGAAAATTGGGCAGACTAGATGGGCCGAATGGTTCTTATCTGCCGTCACATTCTATGTTTCTATGTTTAAAGAATAATGCCCTTATCCAGTTCACACAAGAATGAAGACTTCTAATAGAAACATTAAGGGTTTTGTAGCAAAGTAGCATAGCGAGAAACTACAGTTCATCCGAACTTTTCGACCATTCGTCAGTTTAGCTAAGCTGAAAACAGAACCAAAAGGGTGTGAAAATGGGCCAATCAGTTGATTTATATATAAATAATATAAATATGAATTGTGTATATATTTTTCAGTACACTTATAGGTGCATTTGGTTTACAGATCAAGTGAATAAAAGTAACCAACATGGAGAGCATATATATATATATCTGCATTATTTATTTATTAAACGTGTAAGTCATGATATTTGAATTGCTGGAATAGTCTAGTAGTGTAGATGCAAAATAATGAAGTATTGCAGTTTCTTGTAATACCTATGTTCTGGACTAACAGAAATTTGTAGCAAGTGAGAAACTTCTGAAAGCTTGTCATTATAAATTCATGTTAGTCAAAAACAAAGATAAATATAGATTTATTTTTATTTTTACTGATCCTCATTTTTTCCCTCTTTTGCGTTTTTCTCACTTGATAAGTGAATAAAATAAACATTTAGTGACTGTCCCCTAGACATCAACTATTTTTCCTATAAATCGTTAATTTTTTTTGGTACCATGAATGGAATTCAGAATCATGAATCAAAACAAACATGCTCAGTTACTGTGTGTTTCAGTTGGTTTGTGATTTGGGTCAGAGTTTGGGAGTTTGGCCAATCACCTGATCGGCACATATTTTGATGAACTGCAGTACAGACCAAAATGAATATCCAAGTCTAATAAAAAGTGTCTGTTCCAAAACGTGGTGCAAACATGGAAAAGGGACAGAGTAACCAATACGTGTGTCTGCTGGTTCCACTGATTTCCATGATAAATGTCCCTCTTTTGAAATGTTATCCCACTTTTTTGAACTTTTTCTTTATATTCTGCAGCCATTCCTGCTTGATTCTCATTTTTTTCTCTGCATGCTTTCTTTAAATTGACAGCCATTGCAGAGAATGCAATTTATAGCCGTGATTGACAGGGTGCTATGATGGAGGTGTCCGGGTGCAGGTTAAAAAAAGGTGTGAATTTTACATTAATTTTATTTTCCACACCTCACAAATGCATACTTGTCAAAATAACAGAAATCATGCGAAGTGATGGATCCCCTTTATAATGGGATCTTTATAGAAATAGACTATTACAATTAACTGTAGTTCATTGAAAATAACTAAAACAGAGCATTTATTGTTAATATCATATTATAATTTACAATTACATTATACTGTAAACTCAGTTTCCTCAAAGCCCATCTCTTGTTTAGTCAAAAAATGCACCAACAATTTATGATGTATTTTTTTTCTATCAACATTGTATCCAGAATGCAGTGGTAGGTGAGTAAGATAAAAAATAAATGAACTGTACGATTGTCTAAATTGGAAATAAATCTTTCCTACATGCCCCGTAAAGTTTCTGTATATTTGTTTTCTCACATATTTATCATGTATGCAGAGATTGTTTTATACTTCTTGTGATAATCTATTAGTTGTCAGTATATTTATACTTTAACTGCTAAAGCAAAATTATTAATCCAGACCAGTGAATGAGTTGTGTTTCACCAGCATCCAATCACATTAATTTGCAATGTTTTGTTCATTCTAGCTCTGGCAGCCATTTAAATGCTTTTATCATGTCTAGCACATTGCACTTTGCCACATTTTTGTTCTCACTCAGCCATGCGGATGGGCGACTGATTTCTGCTGATCAGTGCACAATAAATAAATAGAGCAATACTCATGTACTAAGACCTTATATGAACACAAATATAACAGTTTCTAACTACTGGTTTCTTGGTAATGCTATGGAAGTGTGCATGCCACAATAAAGACGTCAGTGAAGAAGGAGTTTCAGAAAAGAGTTAAATCAGGTTAACGGAGTAGACAGTGCTCTTTCTCTAGTTTTTCTTGAAGTTCCTATAAGTGGTCACGTTGCTGAAATTGTTATTCCAAAGATTATTTCAAGATTTATCTTTCTTCGTCACTCATTTATGTATATATATATATATATATATATATATATATATATATATATATATATATAGTGTTCAAGTAGAGATTGTAGCCGTATTAGTCCAGTGATGTAGATGTAAAAAACAGATAAAATTCTTATCTTGTAATACCTTTTTTATTGGACTAACAGAATTTTTTAATGACAAGCTTTCGGGAGAACCTCCCTTTCTCAAGTCTGAAGCATTTCTGAGCAAAACGACACATAGAATTCAAAGTTGAGTTGTGATACAGGGGTTAAAGCGACATGAGTGTAGATAAGACACAGGTTTGTTAGAAAATAGACACCATCTTAGCAGAGGGTCATAAATATCTTGTTGAAGAGCAGAGTAGGGGGGAGAGAGGGAAAAGAAAAACAAACAAGCAGACAGTGCACAGGATGATACACTTTATACATGCACACACACAGAAATATGTATATGTGAACGCATAAACACATGTATATATACATAACATAAACACATATACATACATGCACATGGACTCATATACACAAATATAAATGCACAGTAATATATATAAGCATTCATGCATACGAGTATGGGAAAGCATAGGTCTACACATGGTACTTTGTATATAGATAGAATAAGCATATAGGAATGCATTTTAAAGTGTTGGTACACATGAACACTGGGAGAGTGTTCATGTAAAGTGTTGGTAGTGGGACAGGAATCCCAAATCAATATTTAGTCCTCTCTTCTTGCTGTTAAACCATTGTGTATATGAGTCCATGTGCATGTATGTATATGTGTTTATGTATATGTATATATATGTGTTTATGCGTTCACATATACATATTTCTGTGTGTGTGCATGTATAAAGTGTATCATCCTGTGCACTGTCTGCTTGTTTGTTTTTCTTTTCCCTCTCTCCCCCCTACTCTTCTCTTCAACAAGATATTTATGACCCTCTGCTAAGATGGTGTCTATTTTCTAACAAACCTGTGTCTTATTTACACTCATGTCGCTGTAACCCCTGTATCACAACTCAACTTTGAATTCTATGTGTCGTTTTGCTCAGAAATGCTTCAGACTTGAGAAAGGGAGGTTCTCCCGAAAGCTTGTCATTAAAAAATTCTGTTAGTCCAATAAAAAAGGTATTTCTATATATATATATATATATATATACACACACACACACACACACACACACACACACACACATATATATATATACATAAATGAGTGACGAAGAAAGATAAATCTTGAAATAATCTTTGGAATAACAATTTCAGCAACGTGACCACTTATCATGACTTACACGTTTAACCTCTTAAGCAGGGGGCTGAAAATAAAATTAATAAAATTAAAAAAAGTTTAATAAGTGTAAAAAAAATATATATATATTATTTCAAGATATATCTTTCTTCGTCACTCATTTATGTATATATATATATATATATATATATATATATATATATATATATATATACACACACACACATACCTCTAAAACAAAGTTTTACTGAATAAAAACTTACAAAGGGAAGTCTATACTTTGTACAAATCATGTTTGGTGATACATTACTGACAATGAATCACTGTAATGTGTTGCATCTTTTTTGCTGAAATAATGGCTCAGTGTGTGCCTTTCAATGTGCTGCTGTCTCTGTCTTTTCTCAATAAAAACATACCAGTGGTCTGTACTTTTTAATCAACAGGACTATATCTCTCGACATTTCTGTTTATGTACAATTCATGCCCTCAGCACGCCCTGATATTTTTTAATTATTTGAAATATTACTCTAAGTGCAGCTCTACAGCATGTGCGCAGTGACCTTTATATTGGCATTTGTTTATTTCTCAAAAAGACATATACATATATCATCAAAATTAGCAATTGAAAAGGCAATTACTGCTCTTCTTAATACTTGAGTTGAAACTTGGTAACACCAATTAGTGCATTAGCTGTTCTCCTGAGAGACTCATGTTCCTAAGAATCTAAATTTACTTTTGTGGTGTGTACTGGTTCCTTGTGGACACATGCACACGTCACTAAACAGACAATTGGCAGTGTTAGGGATCATAGGACCAAAATAGTTAGGTATGGTCGACAGAATTGTTTTTCCTGGTGGTTTTCAAGCAATCTGTTCTTGAATGAGAAACTGCCACAGAATGTGCGTTGTTTAACCTGAAAGCAATATATATTGCAGACTTCGCCTTGCTTGCTTGATTATCTTTTTTTTTCTTTAACTTTTAAAATTTTTTATAAAGTTCACAAATTATTGTCTAGTTGATTCAAGTAATAAATGTACAAACTACACATAAGAGCTAATATTCAGTGGCGGCTCTAGATTTTGTGAGGCGTTAGGCGAAGCAGAAACACTAGGCCCCCACTAATACCCAAAGTGAAAATAGAGGTCCATTGTGTGTATAAGGTGCTGTAGTTATATTGAAAAACAGCTTGCAGCACTGGATACAGAGAGCTAGTCTCTGTATTCATTGTCCAGAGGCTTGCAGTATTGCGGCTCCATGTGCCACTGCGTTCTGAGCTCTCTGACTAAAGTTATGGCATAATTAGCAAACTAAATTAATTTGCAATAAACAAACTTAATTAGCAATTATGCTAATCGTTTATACCCAATTGCGGGGTATGGTTACATAGCCTTGCAGTTGTGTATACATAAGTGTAGGTGTGTGTATTTATGAGTGTGTCTGGCATTGTCTACCTGTGTGTGTGCATGAAAGTGTGTGTCAGACAGAGTATCCTTGTGTGTGAATGTATGTTTTTGTGAGCATGTGTCTGGGACCTATGTGTGTGGTGTAGCTGCTTGCTGTGTGTTGTGTTTATGGGGGCTGCTGTTTGCCTTTGTGCATTGTGTTATGGCACAAATATGTTTCATAACTAAGTGTGTGTATGAGAATGATGAATGTCTTCAGTTGGTGAGTTTGACATGGTGAGGAGGTAAATGAAACAGAGTACAGAAGGCGTGTGTGGCAGAATGAAGGACAGTGAGAATGATAGGGTGGTTGTGACATAGCTGGAGGAGGGAGTGTGACAGGATTGGAGGAGGTTAATGTGACAGGGTGCATGTGTAGGGGGAGTGACAGAGTGTGTGATGGGGGGACTGTGACAGGGTTTGTGTGGGGAGCTGAGGTGACAGAGTGGGTGGCTGTGATGGTGTGTGGGAAGGGCTGTGACAGGGTGGGTGGCTTTGACAAGTTGTGTGGGGGGCTGTGACAGGGTGTTAGAGGGGTGACAGGGTGAGGATGTGTGCTAGGACAGGGTCTGGGGACTGTGACAGGGTGTATGTGGGGTGTGTGTGACCGGGTGTGAAGGAGTGGCTGTGACAGTGTGTGTGGAGATAGGGTGAGGGTGGCTGTGACAAGGTGTGTATGTGTGTGAGTGTGTGACAGGGTGGGTGGCTGTAACAGGTTTGGGTGGCTTTGACAAGTTGTTTGGGTGGTTGTGAAAGGGTGTGGGGGCTGTGACAGGGTGTTAGTGGGGTGACAAGGTGGGGTGGATGTGAGTGTGTGTGAGTGCAGGCTGTGGGGGGGCTGTGACAAGGTGCTAGTGGGGTGACAGGGTTGGGATGGCTGTGAGGGTGTGTGCAGGGGGCTTTGACAGGGTGTATGTCGGGTGTGAGGTGACAGGGTGTGGTGGGTGCTGTGACAGGGCAGGGGGCTATGAGAGGGTTGGGGGGCTATGACAGGGTATAGGCGAGAGTTGGGGCTGCAAGAGGGTAGGGGGGCTGTGGGAGAGGGTAGGGACTGTGAGAGGGTATGGGGATGTGAGAGGGTAGGGAGACTGAGAAAGGATAGTGGGGGCTGTGACAGGGTGTTAGTGGGGTGACAGGGTGGGGTGGATGTGAGGGTGTGTGTGAGTACAGGTTATGGGGGGGCTGTGACAGGGTGTGTACCCCAACCAATGTGTAACAGGGTTGAGGTGGCTGTGAGGGTGTGTAGGGGGCTGTGACAGGGTGTATGTGAGGTGTGGGGTGACAGGGTGTGGTGGGGAGTGGACAGGGTGGGGGGCTGTGAGAGGCTAGGAAGGCTGCAAGAGGGTGCAAGAGGGTAGGAGGGAGGGGGAGAGGTAGGGGGATGTGAGAGGGTAGGGGGATGTGAGATGGTAGTGGGGGCTGAGAAAGGGTAAGGGGGCTGAAAAAGGATAGTGGTGGCTGTGACTGGGTGTTAGTGGGGTGACAGGGTGGGGTGGATGTGAGGGTGTGTGTGAGTACAGGTTGTGGGGGGGCTGTGACAGGGTGCTAGTTGGGTGACTGGTTTGGGGTGGCTGTGAGGGTGTGTGTAGGGGGCTGTGACAGGGTGTATGTGGGGTGTGGGGTGACAGGGTGTGGTGGGGCTGTGACAGGGTGGGGGGCTATAAGAGTGTAGGGTGGGTCAGAGGCTGGGAGGCTGTGGCCAGGCATGCGGCTGCAGAGACTAGGGAGGCCAGAGAGGCTAGGAAGGCTGTGAGAGGGTAGGGGGGATATGAGAGGGTAGAGGTGCTGAGAAAGGATAGTGGGGGCTGTGACAGGGTGTTAGTGGGGTGACAAAGTGGGGTGGATGTGAGGGTGTGTGTGAGTACAGGTTGTGGGGGGGCTGTGACAGGGTGCTAGTGGGGTGATAGGGTTGGGGTGCCTGTGAGGGTGTGTGGAGAGGGCTGTGACAGGGTGTATGTGGGGTGTGGGGTGACAAGGTGTGGTGGGGACTGTGACAGAGTGAGGGCTATGAGAGGGTAGGGGGTCTGTGACAGGGTAGGGGGGCTGTGACAGGGTAGGGGGTCTGCGAGGGGCTAGGGGGTCTGCGAGGGGCTAGGAAGAGGGTAGGGGGGCTGCAAGAGTGTAGGGGGGATGTGAGAGGGTAGAGGGACTGAGAGAGGGTATGGGGCTGAGATGTGTGGGGGGGCGGAAAGAGGGTAGTGGGGAGGCTGATAGAGGGTAGTGGGAGCTGAGAGAGGGTAGTGGGGGCTGAGAGAGGGTGGATGTGGGGTGAAAGGTTGTGGCGGGGCTTATAAATACAATTTTTCCTTTAATTATTCCCTGGCGGTCCAGTGTCTCTGTCCCTGGTGGTTCGGTGGCAAGTTCTCTGGTCTGCCGCCGGGTGCAGAGCTGCAGACCACGTGGTAAGTCTTGCGATCTCCAGAAGTTTTTTTGACTATAGTGTTCCTTTAAGTGACATTCTGAGGTTAATTTACTATTGAAAAAATGTGGCAAGGCGTTAGTCTGTAAAGCAATTTGACTGTAATAAATTTCCACGGGTTTACATGTTTGTCTTCTCAATTCTATTGCGTATTGTTATCTTGTTTTGTATTATTGTTAGTCAACTTTTGTGTGGAGAATTAAGTTGAAAATCAACCAGTAAATGTTTATGTTGGCTGACTGTTTGCCTGTCAAGGACAAGTCTATAAGATTCAGTGAGTGGGCTATATGACAGAACAGTTAACTTAAATTATAAAAAAGACACATCAGGAATGGTTGAGTAGCAATTGACTGTAGCATTGACGCTAGCAACATAAACCCTAACACCTGTGTTTGCCAACTTTGCGATTTCTTTTTTATTATTTTATTGAGTTTAATTTTTTTAAAAGGTAGCTGTTGATTTTTACCTTTGTGTGGTTATTAAAAAAATATCTTGATTTGCTGTGCATTTTCTTTTCCTCTCTACAGTAATCTGAGTTGTTACTTTGACAACCCTGTGAGATCATTGATGTTTTCAGTTGATTTATTGATGCAATATTTATGAAATAAGAAGTAATTAATTAATGGGCGAAAACGTTGATTTTGCCAGGATCTTTTTCTCATTAATTTAATCTTCTGTTTACAACAGGCATTTTTTTAAATTTAAAATAAGTTTTTTGTTTTTTTTCAGTATCAACAGGTAATTGGGATACAGAAGAGAAAAAGGGGGAAATTCGCATGTTGTCATTATAGCATCAGAATATCATAAGGCTTTTACATTCCATTCAGTTTTTAATAATAATGTATACAGCTCCAACCATCTATCATTCCCTGTAACATTTCACAATCAGAGGTTAAATTCTTAATTATATGTACATACAAATAAGGTGGAGTCTCTTCTTGTTAATATTTAAAACAATTTCTTGGGTAAGTGTCCTCCTAGTAATAAAATACAAAAAGGCAAACAATAGTGCAATATTGCCAGTACAAAATAACTAATCTTTGAATGTGGATAGTTGTTGGAAATACACTCACAAAGTTGGAGCCCGAAATATTAGGCTCAAAAATCCAGCTCTGTGGAGTATAGAGGTCCCCACTTCCTTCTTTGGGAGGGTAAGGTGGTTCCAAAAAGTCGAATTTTCCTCAATGGTTTAATAGTAGTATAAAGTGCTTTATTGTAATATGCACTAATATAAACAATATATTAAAATATATAAAAAACAAATTTAAAAAATCAAAATCTTACAGTCCAAAGGTAAGTCCTTAATAAAGTGCCTGTAAGTCTCTCTTGGTGCAAAACGCGTTTCTCCTCGCTGGGAGGCTTCCTCAGTTGCTTCTAATGTTCTGTCTGTTGGTTCCCTTTTTAAGGCTGCTTTCCTTGGCGTTTTTTCCCCCTTTGTGCGGTCACTTCCGGTTTCAGGTTAGTATTACACATACATTTACTTCCGGTTCCAGATTTCCACTTTGTGCGGTCACTTCCAGTTTCGGGTTATGCATTCCACAAGAGACTCCACCTTATTTGTATGTATGTTTATATTTATTGTGAGGTTTAAAGGGATACTCACTAAGGTGTTTAGAGTTTCTATTTATATTCATATTATTCACTGGGATTCTGTTTTCACTTATTCTTAATTACATGTGACTGTCTGTCTCCCCTCTCTGGGAGTTGCACTCCCTCCTGCATGTAACTGGTGGGGTTCCCATGATTAGGGCTATACCACCCCTGACTAGGTTGGGTCTGAATTAATCTTTGGTCGTTGTGCAAGGTGTGTGCCCTACATTGCCTCTATATCTAGATTGTGTGATCCATGCTGGCTGGGGCAGGGGGAAAAACATGGGGGGTGGGGGGAGGGTAAAGTAAGGGGTCTGCCTGATCCTGTAACTGGGTAGGTTCTCTGCTAGTCCATCATTGATCTGTGTTGGTAATGGTGTGGATATGCATCTTCCAGGTTGAGGCCCTTCTCATGTCTAATTTGGGGTCCTTAAGGCGCACCTTTCCAATGGTGTATCCAGGGTGGCCATGTGCCTCTGTATTTATCTCTTTTTCCTAATGTTGACCAGTGAATTTCTTCCAGCTCCCTTACTCTTTCCACCCTCTGCACCCACTGTTCTCTAGCGGGTATATTTGTCTTTCGCCAGTGTACAGGAATGAGGGCATTTGCCTCACCTAGCAATATGTTCAGTAGTTGTTGTTTGGGTTTCTCACTAGTGGAATTAGGGCAACCTATGAGGACTTGGGATGGTGTTAGGCGAGATTTCAAAGGAATAATCAGTGTAGTGTCTGCTAATACCTGCTGCCAAAAGGGGGTGATGTCTTGACACAGCCACCAGATATGCTCCATATCTCCTTTTTCCCCATTGCATCTCCAACATTTATCACTCACTGCGGGCCAGTAAGTATGGGTTCTGTACCATCTGGTGACCCTCTTGTAGAAGCCCTCCTTCATGGAAATACTGACTGGGGCTTTGATCCCTGTCTC
Organism: Pelobates cultripes; assembly: GCA_933207985.1. Classification (NCBI taxonomy): domain Eukaryota; kingdom Metazoa; phylum Chordata; class Amphibia; order Anura; family Pelobatidae; genus Pelobates; species Pelobates cultripes. The sequence goes on along the minus strand of OW240915.1, from coordinate 240,313,609 downwards.
AAGCAGGTGCGTCCAATCTTAATTAGACATATAGATATGTAGACCTCTCATCCATTTTTGTTGGAATGAGACCTCTTGCTGTTCTACAGAGCTGGTTTGGAGTATACGATAGATTTTTGATAGAGTGTGTCTATGGTCCTGCCCTGTGCCACATATAAGCTCAAAGACGATTTTGTTTCTGGTCTGCCAGAATGGTAGTACTGATTTGTGTAAAATATTTCTCAGTTGGGCTACCCCCATAATAGCTAGCAGTGTCATACACCTATTTGCTCTATGGAAATCCTTTAGTCTGTGTGGGTCTCCCTCCGTCAGTACTTGGGTTATGGCTGGATTCAGTTCCCCTGTCAGTTGGGATAGTATTGTGCTGCCCTGCCCTTTTTGAAAGTCAGGGTTGTTTGCTAGGTGAAAGAGGGAAGATATGCCTGTGCTAGGTTCCATGTGTTTTTGTGCCTTATCCATATTCATAACATATGCGATATGATAGGGTGGATTGTTGGGGTGAGGTCTTGAATATTGCATGTTTGCAATGGGAGTGAGTGTAGGGGTGCTGTTGCATAACTCTGTTCTAGTGCGTACCAACAACTGTGGCTATCTATTCTTTTATTCTTGTGAGCAGGACCACTACATAGTATCTGTACAAATGCAGGAGGCCAAGACCCCCTCTGCCTATGGTAGAGGTCAGAGTGTTATATGCTAGGCATGGAGTTTTGTTGCCCCATATGTATGATATGAATGCTATTCGCATGGTGCTGAAGAATGTGGTGGGTGGGGAGATTAGAAGGGGCCTGAAACAAGTATAGCACCCTAGATCATCATTTTCAAGATGTTAATCCATTCCATGAGAAAGTCCCATTTTTTTTAGGTCTCTTTTAATTTCCTCCCTGAGTTGAGTGGAGTTTAGCTTATATTGATCTGAGGATGTTGTGGCTAGGCGGATCCCTCAATAGGGGAGACCTGTACCCTTTCACTTGAATTTATGGGTTTCTTGGATGCGTGCTCACCATTTCGGTAGTATTGAAACTCCCAAAATTTCACATTTGTCTTCATTGATTTTAAAATTTGACAGGTGTCCGAATTTCTTTATTTCCACTCGAATTGCTTTATTTCCACTCGAATTGGTGTTAGAGTAACCAGTGAGTCGTTGATTGTGAGTGAGATGTCATCTGCAAAGGCAGAGACCTTGACCTCCCCTCCTGGGTAACTACAGCCCCGAATCTTGCTATTGTTCCGAAGTGCCGAGAGGAAAGGTTCCATGGCAAGGACAAACAAAATTAAGCGTGCCATTGCCATTGCTAATTATGAAGGGACTGGACTGTTAAAATTAACACCCACACTGGCCTCAGGCCCTCTATATAGTGCCTGGATCCAGTTTCACAGCTTCTGCCCAAGCCCCAATGACCTCAAGTGTAATAAAGAGATAGGACCATCTAACTTGTCAAACGCCTTCTCAGCTCGATTGCCAGTAGCATTAGTGTTTTGGTTGTGGTCGCCCCATGGAGTATGCTCATGATTTTGGTGGTAATGTCCCTGGTTACACGGCCCGGCACAAACCGAGCTTGGTCATAGGGGATCAGTCCATGCAGGATGGGCTTGAGTCTATTGGCTATAAGTTTAGAGATCAGGTTAAGGTCCAAGTTAATGAGGGATATCAGTCTGTAGCTACCGCACATCATGGGGTCCTTCCCTGCTTTGGGGAGGATAGTGATCGAGGCTCTCAGCATTGGTGGGGGAAGTGGGGAGTCAAGGGTCAGCCCATTAATGGTCTTAAAGAGGTGTGGTGCCAATGTGGACTGGAAGGTTTGGTAGTAACGTGTTGTCAGGCCATCAGGTCCTGGGCTCTTGCCCTTGGGCATGGTTTTAATGGCTATTGAGATTTCTTCCAGAGAGAATGGCTCATCTAATTGGATGGCTGTTATGCACTGTGAGTGGAAGATTCAAGGCTATGTATTATCCGTAGTTCTGAGGGGTTACAGGCCAGGGGTGGGAGATTGTAAAGGTCATGGTAGAAGTCCCTAAAGGTGGAAGCTATGTCCCCTGTGGTGTTGCACTGTTGACCCATGCTATTTAATATCTTGGCTATAAAAGGTCTTTTCAAGTTTCGCTTTCAGGGCCTTTGCCAGTAGCTTCCCGCTTTTATTGCCATGTGCATAGAAGGAGCTTCTTGTCATTTGGACCGCCCTGTGTGCTTTTATAGCTAAAAGGGACCATAATTCTCCCCTATGCGCCGTGAGGCGTTGACAGTTTTCTTGTGTTGGGGTCTGTTTATGCATAGTCTCCAATTCATTAATGATTTTAATGAGGGATTGTATCATGGATGTGCGCTCTCTTTTAAGTCTGCATCCCCATTTAATCAGGATTCCCCTAATGACTCCCTTATGTGCCTCCCATACCCAGGGGACTGTAGTGTTACGTGTAGTATTCTCTTCAAAATATCTGTTCAATTTTGAGTAGAGATCTTCCACTATCCAAGGGTCATCTGGGAGAGTCTTGTTCAGGCGCCAGTTGGTGTTCTGGTGTCACCCTGTATGTCTGTCTATAGTCAGGGATATAGTCAGGGATATAGGGGCATGGTCAGTCCAAGTAATATTGCCTATGGATGCTTCCCTTACCAGATGAAGGTGTCCTATGAGGAACATATCTATTCTAGAGTAACTGCCTGCTGCAGGGGAGTAGGATGTGTGTTTTCAGTCTCCAGCAATCCATTAGTTGGTGTGAGTGTAGGGTGTTGTGAAACAGTGATCTCTGGTGAGCGGTCTACCGTATGATCAATCACCATATTCCAATCACCTCCCACTATAAGAATGCCCTCTGCAAACCACTCCAATTTCCTCAGGCATGAACGGGCAAAGGCAACCTGACACGAATTTCAGAGCATATACATTTTCCAGGGTAATAAGCTGATCTAAATTACTCATACTGACAGAGAGAATGGTTGTGGGGCACCTCTCGGGCGGTGGTGGGCTCTCGGGGGGAGGGGGAGGTAGGGGACCTAGTTACAGTAAGGGGGACTGAATAATTGCTTCAGAAGCATTGGTAGCACCACGGATTGCACCCACATCGCAGATATGTGCGTGACCCGTACTGTGTGGATTGCACCCGGAGCACAGGCCACTGTAAACCTTACATTTTTCAGAGTAGGATATTATAAATTTTTTCTGTGGCCACATGGGCCTGGCATATGCAAATACATTAGTATAAACTGAGAAACACTGGCATCACATAGTAAAACAGTGGGGACCCAAGGGTACCCCATTTCATGGGTTAAATTCGTGCAAAGGATATATTCTTTCACCCTTAAAAAAGTCCTCAGGCGACCTTGTCTCTGAGTGTGGAGGGGTGTACAGCACCATGTGGAACTTGTCTTCTGTGTTTCTTTGGGGTTCTCTGCCACCTGGATCTTTGAGGTAACTGCTTAAGAGACTGTCCAGAAAGCGTGGTCCAATCTTCTACGTCAGTTGGTGGAAGGCCCAGAGCCTGTAGGAAGTCCGGTACCTCCTTTGGGAGTATGTTTGTCCAGTAGGATTTGAGTGATGGGCCGGAGCGCTCTCCTGGCTAGAAGAGTTGCTGAGGAGACGTCCTGGTAAATGTCCACTTTGTGGCCCTCATTTTGCAGGTCACTGGTTTGGTGAGCCTTCCGGAGGATTTCTTCCTTCAATGGGAAGTTATAAATAAATACGGCAAATAAGGTTGCAAGGCTTGTCCTGTGGAAGGTTTCTAGGCCTGGTTTTTCTGTAGGCCCTGTCAAACTTAGTGGCCATGTCCAGAGGCCTAGAGAGGATCTGGTTGAACTGGGTTCTTAGTACCTTCATGGGGTCCTCTGTGATTCCCTCTGGGCTTTCTGGAATGCCCCTCACCTGTAAATTGTTCCACCATCCTCTATTGTCTACATCTTCCAACCGCCTTTGTAGGTATAATATAGCTTCCCCGTATAGCTTCTGAGTGGTTTGGCATTTAGACCATTGCTGTTCTGCTGCTTCGCCATCATCCTCCAAGGCCTGTACTCTGTCACCCAGGTGTTGGACGTCGAAGCTGACAGCCTGTAGTTTTTCCCCAAAGCTCTCCTCCAATCTCCAGAACATAGCAGCGATGTCTGCCTTGGATGGGAGTTGTGTGATTAGTGCCTGGAGGTCAGTGTCCTCAATGGAGCACTCCAAAGTCGACGGGCTCGTTGGTTGTCTGCCACGTGTACCGGCCTGGGTATCAAACACACACTCTGTTTGCTCTGAGAAAAATCTCCATAGAGATGAATTAGAAGAGGCATTTGTGGCAGGTGTTGTCCCCGCTGCATTGCGCTGTTTTTTTGATGCATTTATTAGTTTTTTCTGCCGGGTTTTGTTGTTTACATTCAGTTACTTGCTCAGCTCAGCTTAACTATGCAAACACACACTCTGCATTCTTTATACACACACTACATCCACTACACACACAATCTGCCGTCACTATTGTGATCCTTGTTTGCAGATAGCACGGTCCTCTAGGGTAAACCACAGGCACAGTCCTTTGGTTTTCATAAAATCCAGGCAATTTTATTGGTAAGTACACACAGCAACACAACTAAAACATAAATATAACAGGTTTCCCCTTTAAACAAAAACCTAGCTCGTCTGAGCACTGACTCACTTTTAATATCCCTCTCTATCAGGGTTAAACTAACAAAAACATATCGTTGGGTTGCACCAACCTTATTAGATAGCAACACTCTGCTCTCCTTTCTGCAATCCAGTGCTCTCAGCTAGCCTGCTACTTTCGTTTCTGCACTCACAGTGCTCCAAGCCAGCCTTAACTGCTTTCCTTTGTGCACTCTCACTCTCTGCTTTCCTTTGTGCTCCAAGCCAGCCTTAACTGCTTTCCTTTGTGCACTCTCAGTGCTCCAAGCCAGCCTTGACTGCTTCCTTCTGCACTCCCAGTGCTTCACAGCATCCTGAAAATGGCAGCATTCTGTGACGCCACCAACCACTAGGGAATGTACTCTGACCTCCACTCCTCCCCTGCCACCTTATATAAAGATCGGACAGATTTGGAGAATGAAACTGTGTTCGCGACATCTCTAGTGCTGGGTAACCGCACGCCCCCTGGTGTTGAGTACCAGCATTTGTGCAGCCACATACCAGAACCCTGGTTTAGCTTATGCGGATCCCAGGAACTAGGAGCAGGTAATTAGGCAGACCTCCCAGGAGCTGAATAGGGAGGCTCTGCAGCAGGGATGTATCCAGTACTGAAGCAAGGCAAGACTAGGAGAGCAAGGCACCATACAAGAAAACAAGACCAAACTAGGAGAACAGGGCAAGACTAGAAATAGGCACCATACATGAAAACAAGACAAAACTAGGAGAACCCAGAACCAGAGCAGGACAGAAAGCAGAACCTAGAACATGCACACAAGACATGAGGAAAACAAGAACATAACATGAGCATGACTGGACAGGACTGTACATGGACTGGGATTACAAGACAAAGTAAAACAAGACAAGAAATACAAGGTAAAACAAGAGGAAACATAGCTAAGCACTAATATGAAAAGTATGGGTATTTAGTTACATTATATTATCATACATTGCACAAGCCTGCCAACAATGCCAATGTACCCCATATCTGGCAGGTCCTACACTGCCTAATGCATGCTAAAACAGCCATACTAAACCACAATATAGCACTTACCTGCAAGAAAGGGCAGAGACTAGAAACACTGCTGCAGGTCCAGGCTGAAAGAAAAGGGAAGTGGAAAACAAAAGGGGGTGGCAACATAAAACAAACATTTCAGTGAATCCAAGAGATTGGAAAATCTAGGGACAGAATATAAGAATGAACTCAGAAACCCAGCAGTAACGAAAACCAGACATAGACCAGAAAACCAGAAAAAACAAGCAAGGACAGCAAAAAGAGTACTGGATACCAGAAGCCATTGCCAGAATGATCCGCAGCGAGGAACAGGATGTGACAAGTTCATGGGCCACTCTGTGGGTCCCATTAATGTGTGAGCCACAGTGAAGCTGTAACATCAGCACCAACTGTAATTCCACCACTGTGCCTTCCTTATTACAGGCAAGACACCTTTCCATAGAAACTGGAAAATCTTTTTTAGGAGATGCAAGACAATTTCCTGTGGTATTTAGTAGGGGATGTGATTAAGTGTGTGCGTCTGTTTATGGTGTACTATGTGTACTAGGGTCTGTAGTGTGTGCACTTGCTCATGTACAGCTTTTGAGATTGTGTGGATGCTGATAGGGTGTGTGCATGTGTATCTAGATCCATGGTGGTTCAGAAGGCTGCTTATCCACCAGGTATAGGGGAGATCATGAGATTAGAGGTATCTCTCTTGGAGCTCCAGCACTTACACAGACTGATCCATACACAAACTGACCCACACACAAACAGACAGACCCATACATGCTCACACACACTGACCCCACACACAGACTGACTCATTTACTCACACAGACTAAGTCATTTACACACACAAACAGACCACACACACATACTGACTCATATGCACACAGACTGATATCCCTTACACACAGATTGACTTATACACACAGAAAGACCCAAACACACTGAACCCCCCCAGACTAAGTCATATACACACACAGTGACCCCCAACACACACACAGACTGATCCCCACAGACTGACCTATAAACACACTGCCCTCTCACACACACAGACTGATTCATATACACACACAGATTGACCCATACATGCACACACACACTGACCCCACATACAGACTGACTCCATATACTCGCACAGACTAAGTCATTTACACACACAGACTGACTTATGTGCACACAAACTGATATCCCTCACATACAGATTGACTTATACACACAGAAAGACCCAAACACACTGAACCCCCAGACTAAGTCATATACACACACAGTGACCCCCAACACACACACAGACTGATCCCCACAGACTGACCTATAAACACACTGCCCTCTCACACACACAGACTGATTCATATACACACACAGATTGACACACACTGACCTACCTCCTCCCCCACACACTGACCCACCCCCTCCCCACACACTGACCCATACAAGCACAACACAGACTAACCCAAACTGAGTGCAAACTCTCCAGCATCTGCCTGGATGCCTCACTCCTCCCATGCTCTGGGCAGAGCTGAGCGTTCTCCTCCCTCTCTCTCTCCCCTGTTCTGTGTGACCCAGGAGGAAGTGAAATGTGATCAATTCTTACCAGCACAGTGCCCCCTGTGGCCAGAAGGAGAAACATACTTTTTTTATTCAAGTCTTCAAAGAAAGGAGGTAGGGACCGCGACCGACCACTCACCTCTGTGCATTGCCGCAGCCCATCAAGGGGGCCTATCAGGCAAGGCTCAGCATAAATCAGTGGTGAAACTCCTGCCCTGTGCTGGGCCCCTCTAGACATCTGGGCCCTGGTGCAGTTGCACAGGCTGCACCTGCGGAAGTTCTGCCACTGCAACTATCGACCATTAGCTGTGTGGCATTGACTGTGTGTGGTGTGTACAACTGTGGGCATGTGTCTGCATGTGTAATTATATGTTACATAGTGTATGTGTCTGTGTTCACCTAAATACAGTGTGACTGTGTCTATCTGACTCTGTGCATCTGGGTGTGTTACCATATGTGTATGTGACTATGTACATTTGACTGTGTGTGTATGTTTGTTTAACTATGTGCATGTGACTGTATGCCTCTGTGTGTATGTATTTGACTGTATGTCTAGGTATATGTATGTGAAAATGACTGTGTGTATAATCATGTAATTATTTATGTTGTGATTCTGTGTCTGTAACTGTGCATGTCCATGTATCTATTGTGTGTATTTATGAATGCATATCACTGAGTATGCATGTGGGGGATACAAAAGTCTAAAATGGTTAAGAAACAGGTTAGTTACAGTGGTTCAGAGACACACAAGGTTGAAAGGGGGATTAGGAGTAGCAAAGACGGGATTCGTCAGTGTGAAAGCGACAAACAAAAAATTTTAATCCGGAAGTGGGGGTGATAACATAGATTTTGGCCCTGGGTGACAAGTGGCCTAGCTACACCACTGCCCAATGAGTACAAAACATAACCTCTATTTAGTCTACCTTAATGCATGATTTGGTAGTTGCACTTACCAGCATGTTTAGGATCTAGTACAAGCCAATAATATTTTTCCTATCACTTCAAATAGTGTAAAGCACTGCAGTAAAGAAGCAATTGCCAGATAACATACACAGAAATAAACTAGTCAGCACAATATAATGATGGCTTTATTCAGTCCATTTAAAATAGAAGCAGCATGTTAAAAAGGAAAAGAGAGTAACTGCACAGTAATGCCTTACACTTCTTGTACCCTAAGGAACCACTTTAGTCTTCAGTCTCTGTTGCTTCCCATTCGTGGGATTCCATGATTGCTTCCTTATTGTGATTTGATTTCCAGGACAAGTACCTGATCCAACTACATGATGAAGTAAGACATTTTCCCTTCCATCATTGTGTTATTATGTGTGTTGCTACGGTCAGTTTTCTGTGCTTATCCAACTATAAAACACTGCATTCTTTTGGCAGCTGAATTGTGCCTCCTTATTGTGTCAACGAATGCTTTAGCTATTGAACCAACTTGTTTTATGATTATTCCTGTGTTTGTCTCATCAGATTTGGTATACAGGGCCAGACTGGGAATTAAAAGCAGCCCTGGAAAAAAAATATTTACCAGTCCCATAATGCGTCGCGCCAGCATAGTGTGCAGATACAGAGTTAGAACAGATAACTTAAAATTAAAAAGTACTTCAACGTAAAAAGCGCACTCATAGGCTTCAAAATAAACAAAAGTACAGATTTATTTTAAGCAGACGTGCCTTTGCATGTAATCAATGTTTCAGTCCAACCACCTTGACATATTAAGGAAAGCTTGTTAATGGGACTGAAATGGTGAATGTATATAGGGCACAACTGTAAAAAATGTTTATTTTGAAGTCCTGTGGGTGCGCTCTTTACTTTAAATATGTTATTGTGCTGGAGTATGCACCTAGCAACAAGACTGGGCCAATATCTGCTCATTACATATGGTACATATTAATGAAATTTCTCTGTGTATTATGCACATATAAATGTACATTAATATGTGTAAATATAATATATATATATATATATATATATATATATATATATATATATATATATATATATATATATATATATATATATTTATATATATATATAAAACAAATATACACATTAATATACATGTCATATACCAGTGAAGGATCAAGAGCCTGAGCCTGGGAGGGGCACTTGTAGATTTTTTAAAGAAATATTCCATGCACAATAACCACTACTCCTCTGTGTAGTGGTTATGGTGCCTGGAGTGTCAGCACCCCCTCCCAGAGTAAGTAGTCAAACCGTTTAAGAACAGTTTGACAATTTACCTGGAGTCTGCTGGGATATGGGGCTGTAGTAGGGTATAGGAGCAGTGGTGCAATGTGTGAGGGGTGCAATGTGTGTGAAAGGTTCAGTGTGTGGGTGTGGGGGGGCAGTGTGTGAATGTGTATGGTGTGTGTGTGGGGG